>OX393560.1:49202789-50402789 GCA_947650365.1 Chamaelirium japonicum
ACACTAGATCGCGTGTTTAACAAGCGATGGTCGACAGGGGGGATAGCAGACAACAGCAGTGGACGGTGGCAGGCAAGAGGTGGTGGTCAGGGGGGCAGCAATGCCCGATGGTGGGTGGTGGCACTTCCTAGGGTTCATCCCACGGCCCATAGTTCAGCCAATCAGGAGGTGGGTGACCGGTGGCGGACAACAACGGGTGGTGGCCAACGAGGCGAGCGGTGGTCGACAAGGGTGACAGTCGGTGCCGGCGGAGGATAGTGGCTGGCAGGATGTAGAGGTCAGTGGTGCAGCAGCTCCCGGTGGATGGTGGTGGCATCCTCTAGGATTCATCCCATGGCCTATAGTCCAGCCAATAAGGAGGTACCAGCTCGATCTCCTCCTCAGGTGAAGTGTCAGCAAAATGTTCCACAGTTTGTTCAAATAGCATTAATATTTTATAGCACTGCTTTTTGAGGATATATTGGTGGTGCCGTGGTGGGCTTTGAATGGGCTAGGCCCTCCGTTTGTTCAAATAGCATTACCCAACACATGATATGGCTTGATGGGCATTTAGATGGGCTAGGCCCAATAGAACTGTTCATAGAGCTTTAAATGGGCTCGGCTGAATAATACATTGGGCTGGGCCCAAATCATTAAATGGGCATTGAACCAAAAGGTTAAATTTTAAAAGGGCTTCGGCCCAACTATAATTCAGCTGGGCTCGGTGCTTACCGGTTACAGAGGGTGGAAGCGCAGGTGGTCGGGTGACGACTCGTCAAGCGGATAGCCAACTTGGCCAACATTTGGGTTCTAAACTGAAAACGGTAGAACTCTTCGGTTCGCTCCATAATTTATACAGCAAGGAACGGCGGTCTGCATGCTGACTAGACAAGACGGAACCAAAAACTGACTAGACAAAACAAACGCTGACTAGACAAAAATAAATACTGACTAAACAAAATGGACCGAATAGATCTAACCATTCGTTCAAAAATCAACGCAGGATCTCTATTTCCCCATCAACCAACTCCTTCCCTTTGATTCTCTCTTTCTCTCTATCACTACGATCAATTGCTTCCTTATCTAGCCGAAAAATTTTGGAAAGAAATAAAATATTTTTTAAATAAAATATCCTATAAATCAGTTGGATGATCTGAAATCCCCTCTCAACTTCCTAATCTGGGCACTCGACACAAATCCCAAATCCGCCCCATTGCCATTCTTGCTCGGAACACATGCCACCACTGTCTTTGTAGAGATTTGTGCATTTTGCCTCGAATTAGGTTTCGGGGAGAGTATTTTTGCTACCCAAACGGTTTTCTACACTTATGACCCAGTTAGTTTGTGCCACATCGACCAATGGCTACGGGAAGTATGTTACGCTTGGCTAACGTATGCTGCATTGGCTGGCCTTTAATGGTTGACGTGTCACATGTTGGAAATAAATCCATGGTAGAGGCCCGCAGCGGAAACAAAGTGAAGGTTCGAAGACCGTGAGCGGTGTGCGTTACATATCAAAATTTTCATTTAAACGATCTACATGTGTGTATGAATCTAGCATGGCAACTACGCGAACCCCTAACGTCGATTTAACGCGAAAGAACAATCTAGCATGCATGCATGTTCTATCTATGCTAGATCTACATGTTAGAGATCATACCTGCATGCGGATTCTTTCACCGTGACAAGTTTCTTCTTTGTCGATGGAGACGGGCTCGGATCTGGCTCGGATCTGCTCGACATAGCTTCGGTGCGATGGCCATAACTTTTCTGCTCCGAACTCGGATTGGGCTGAAATTTGGACTATAGGTAGGCAACTTCTAGACGCAACATTTGCAACAGGTTTCACCTTGTTTGGACTTCTGTAGCTCCCGGAATCGCATAAACAATGCTGATTTTTTGTGCAGATTCTGGACAGTCAAAGCTTACGGAAGATGCCTTCTAGTTCACCCGATCTCGCACGATGCACGGCACCTCATCGATGGATCTCTGAGTGCCTTCATCCGACGAGCCTTCTCCTTCTACGAAACATCACGCGAGGAAGACGAGTCATCATCCAATGGCGCAAGCGAGGGAGAGAAACGAGAGAGGAGAGGAGAAGAGATCTGGGGAGAGATCTAGGGAAGGGGGGTCGGTTTTTTCCATCTGGCATCATCTATGTCCGGCCCCATCAGTCCCTATTATAAGGCCGGCCTATCCCCTTGGATAAGGCTCCAAGGGGATAGGTTCATCACCCAAAAATCTCACTTTATCTTTCCATCTCTTTATCCATTTTCTCCACTTTTAGGGCTTGTTTTGACCAATTCAAAACCCCTAGCTTATCCCCTATGACAGGCCCTATTACTGGGGATTCTCATCCCCATAATATAGGGGTCGGCCCTGCATGGGTCTCCCACAGCTAGGGTCGGCTACTAGTGAGGCTTGGCAGTGCGCATTTTTACCAAAACACCCTTATGCCTCAAATTGACAATTTCTAGTGTGCGAGACTTAGCGACTCTTCCTTAAGTGATCTTGACAAGTTACTTTACTATTAACTAAGGACACCGGAGGGTGCCCCTAGTAAAGTCAACCAGTCAACTCTCAACATGTCCCGGTGCATCGCACCCATGTAGCAAATTGGCGAGGATAACTACATGCGTCTCTACACTAACCTAGGGTTTCCCCTTAGTGCACACACGTAGCTACGCATCTATCGTGCACTAGTGCGAAGCACTCACGGAGCGTAGGTTTGAACTACTCGTTTCCTATTACTGTGTCCTGTGTTTCGAGGAGATGGTACTAGGACCGCACATAATGTCGATAAGGTGGAACCTTCAGGGACCAGGGTTCATGGCTTCCAACTCAGACTCGATCGACACACTACCCGAGTGTACCATCGATCCTCTAAGTCCGAGTTAACCTGCGTGGCCACCCAGAGTGCGATGCAGGCTACACTCCAATTCCCGTGGACTTACTATGTTCTCCCTCATACCCCTGCTCTCCGCTTAGTATGGTAAACCCGCTGTCCCTCCATCTGGTGCCATGACGCAACTCGAGCGGTGGAGAATACCGTCAGACTCAAGTGCTTATATGAGTCGGTTCCTTCCAGGTTGACCATATACATCGTACCTCCGATTACTCTAACAAGCAACCGGATCCGTCACTAGTCCAACTGATGACCACCTGGCCAGGGTTTAATACGATGTAGATCAGACCAAGGAACGCACCTCCCGTTAGGGGTGTAGATAGCCTGCAGGAGTGACACACTGATGCAACACCAACCGGGTAACCCAGTACACCGTGGTTTTGGATCACTGCATCCGGATCCTCACACATTGGTGCGCCAAAGCACCACACAACTGGTTAGTCCACCAGACATGGTTCCTCAGGATTTAGGACCGTTTTACCCTAAGCAGAAACACAATTTAGTACACCGGTGTCTGCTCATCGATCTATGCACCGTGTTGGTTCCGTTCGGCCACAAACACTGTGCCTGGTAATGATCGTGGTGGAGACACCTACGCTCTGTCATCCTAACAGCTTATCTTGATCGGGCGACCAAACCTAATCAGAGCTACGAACTTATTTAGGTTACATGGGACCAGTCCCTTGAGTCTCCTACTCAAGTGAATTACCATATAGCTATGGCTCTCTATTCTGTAATTAGAACACGTACTAAGGTACGTACCAAGATGCAATCTTATACTATCAGTCATACATAGCTAAACTATAGGTTTTTACGAGCTGTAGACCTTACCAATTCTAACATCACAACCCTATTGGGCCCATAAGCAAGTGCAGCAAACCGTTCAGGTAGCAAAAACAGAAAGTATTCTAGAGGTAAGAACCCACTGGTACCTCTATGAAACATAAAGTAATGTTTTATTACGGTGATAAATTGGTATTTAGTTGCCGCACGTGCGGTTGCAAATATATGGAGTTAATCAATACATGATTAAAAATGGAAGGCTGTGAATTGTCTCATAATTTCAGCAATTCGCACTCAGATAAATTGTTACATGATTCATCCTTTGGCGAATCCCATTCCGATATGGTCCCATTCTCGGCTCTCCCGGTTCTCTCTCTCTCTCTCTCTCTCTCTCTCTCTCTCTCTCTCTCTCTCTCCCCTGAGTTTACTCTCTCTCTCTCTCTCTCTCTCCCTGGTTTTCTCTCTGTATCTATCTCTCCACAATCTCTTTCTTACTCTCTGATCTATGTCTCTCTCTCTCTCTCTCTCCCCCATAATCTCTTTCTCTCTCTCTGTATCTCTCTCTCCCCACATCTCTCTCTCTCTCTCTGTATCTCTCTCTCCCCACATGTCTCTCTCTCTCTCTCTCTCTCTCTCTCTCTCTCTCTCGCTCTCTCTCGCTAACTCTCCCTCTCTCTCTTCCCTACAATCTCCACACGATCTCTCTCACTCTCTTTCTCTTTTCCAGGCTCGGCCCAGTAGTGAGGTAGCTAAAGGGAGCCACCTAAGGCTTGGGCTGGCAATTCTGGACCCGACACGGTAGACTCGACACGAAGTTAGCGGGTCTGGGTCTGGGTTAAATGGGTTCGGGTCGACACGGTAGACCCGTTTAATAAACGGGTTCGGGTCGACACGGTAGACCCGTTTAATAAACGGGTCGGGTCCAAGTTTAGGGTCTGGACACGGTAGACCCAGGAAGACCTATTTAAAATTCAACAAGTCGTGTCTACCTGTAATCCGATACTATAGTATGTAGTACCAACGAGTCTTATCGGGTCAGGTTGGGTCGAGTCGGATTTGGTCAACTGAATAGACCTATGTGGTAAACGGGTCTTATCGGGTCTACCCGTTTATAAGAGGGTCTGGTATGGGTTTAAGGTTTAGACACAATTAGTTAAACGGGTCGGGTTCGAGTCTAGGGGTTTTGGACATGACCCAAAACTAGACACAATACAAACTCAACTCATTGCCATCCCTACCTAAGGCCCCACTGGGGAAGAAGGCCCCTAAAACCACGGGCAGAGATCGAGTGAACTTCACTATCAAATCAAATTACACACCCTTAGATTAATATATCTAAAGCAATGAGAACTCTTGTCAAGCTCTCTCTCTCTCTCTCTCTCTCTCTCTCTCTCTCTCTCTCTCTCTCTCTCTCTCTCTCTCTCTTACAATTCACACACACTCTCTCTCCAAATTCTTCACCCGAGCTTCATCAATCCTTCAAATGAGGTATAAACAACTATTATCGGCTTTTCTGGTCAAAGCAGTTACCAAACCGTTAATCTGGAAGATCCAATCAAGGGTAATTATCACAGTACAACTGGAGCCAAGCTGTCCAGCCGTCATCTTCTTCTTCGGGAGCTCACATACATGACCATCGCCGAAGAAGATGATACAATTACCAATCTGTTACTTGTATGTTGTCCATGTTATCAAACTGTAACCGTCTTTCTCACCCTTACTTGCTAGGCTGTCAAAGCTTAAGGGATAAGAAAAGCAGGAGAAGCTTGCGGAGGAAGCTCCCTATCCTTCAGGATAAGTAAGTGGTGATGAAGCATGCTTGTGACATGATCATCTTTTTCACCTTCCACTAGCAGCTTCATCCAGTATCATCCTTACCCTTCTCAAGCCTTTCACCTTTTCAAGGACAACTGTCGAACTCATCCATAATTATCTGCATCCCGTCTTCTCTTGCCTTATCAAGAATCAATTTTTGTGTTGTGTTTCGTTGTATTCCTCTATGATTCATTCTCAACAAACATAAATCAATATGAGGATAAACTTGTAAATCTATCACCATCAATTCCTCTTCAACTATCGAGAGTTGGCATTATGGCGGACTTGTGCATATTCAATTGTTGATTTCTCTCTTATTTCTGATCCCGCTTCCTATTCATGGATTCCTATTTAAACTTGTTAATTCTTCTTCAGGCTCATTAATTCCTCTTTCTTATATTGCTTTCGGCTTCTTGTGAGATGAAGTCATGTGTTTGTTTATTTTTATGCATCTACACCATGAATACACGCTATTCTCAACATAAATCTCATATGTTAATTTCTAAATGCTCTTTGTGATTCATTGAGTTCAAAAGAGTGTTGAGGTTTGAAAAATAATTAATCACCCCCCTCTAAGCTTATCCATGTCTTCGTTCCCAACCTTAGTCTTTCCGTACCTAGGTCAAGGGAATCTTACGATTCGGCGACACGGCCAAATATTTAATTCAAAAAATTCTAGTGAAACATTTTTTAAATTATTTTTAAAAATAAAAATATTTTAACTAAAACCAGTGATAAAATTTTGATAAAGGTATCAAATTTAGAAAAAAAACGAGAACACACATAATCACCCATATGTTTGTGTTCTCTAACCAAAGATAAACTAGGTAGCTAACCTCATTACCTAAAGTTGATGATAAAATGACTCATATATGCAACTTTATCTTTAGATAGAGTCAACCACTCAAACACCTTTACAAATATTATTTTTTTTATGCGCACAACTCAATCTCCACTCTCGGATCTGACGCGTCAGTTCCAAGTCGCCCGAGTTCTGGACCGAGCGATCGGTCATGCCGTATGCCAGCCTCTGGTTAGGCCACATAGTGGTCTCGTGTTAGGCCATGTGTCAACCTCATGTTTGGCACTCAGCTAATATGCGTTCCGTATGCTTCTCTCGTTGTCTCTAATAATGGGATGTTCTGGATGCTTGCTTCTGTCCATATAGTCCGTTATTTGGATAAATACAAATCCTTTTGTTTGTTGAATGCGTTGTGATTCATCTTCTCTCTAGAAAAAATTAGGGCAAATATCGGTCGGGATTTGGGTTGGGTGGTCAGTACGAAATCCCAACAAGTTTATCTCCACATCACACCCACCATCTCTCTCTCTCTCTCTCTCTCTCTCTCTCTCTCTCTCTCTCTCTCTCTCTCTCTCTCTCTCTCTCTCTCTCTCTCTCTCTCTCTCTCTCTCTCTCTCTCGATTAGGAGCTCGTCTAAGCACGCGCGCTATACTAAACTCAGCAATAGACCAACTGGTTTGATTGCTTGTGGATGCCAAAGTTACTATGTTCCAAGTCTTGATATGTCTAAAGAGGGATTGGGCTCCTTAATCTAGTTGCCCCTCCTAATTAACGTTGTGCAGCGCACGTGACTGTGACACATAACTAATTGACAAAGTTGGCGAGGGCTATGAAGCATTACAATTAGGGGCGGCAATGGGTCGGGTCGCAAGTTTCCAACATTTAGTAAGAGATCCACTCATGAGTGTGGTAAAGAGTCCATTATTTGCAAAAAGCATTACAATTAGGGGTGGCAATGGGTCGGGTCGGGTCGGGTTTGTGTCGTGTCTAGTTTCGGGTCGTGCCCAAAAACCCTAGACTCGAACCCGACCCGTTTAACTAATCGTGTCTAGACCCTAAACCCGTACCCGACCTATTTGTAAACGAGTAGATCCGATAAGACCTGTTTACCACACGGGTCTATTCAGTTGACCCGACCCGACCCGATCCGATCTGACCCGTTGGTACTACATACTACAGTATTATCCTATGTACTATAGTATCGGATTGCGGGTAGACCCGACATGACTCATTGAATTTTAAACGGGTCTTATCAGGTCTACCATGTCTAGACCCTAAACCCGGACCCAACCCATTTATTAAACGGGTTAGTCGTGTCGACCCATTCCCGACCCGAACCCGTTTAACCCAAACCCAGACCCACAAACTTTGTGTCGGGTCCAAAATTGCCAGCCCTAATTGCAATATTAGGAAGGGGCCACGATCGATTTTCTCGCGAGGAGGAATATAAGAGGACTAGTACTAATCCTGTGCAATTCATGAACGATTAATATGCTGCTCAATCGGATCGCACATCCAAGGGGGAGAAGAGAGAGAGAGAGAGAAATGTGAGAGAGCGGGGAATGGAGAGGCTGCCATGTGACACCAAAGGCCTCAACTTTACAAGAATAGTATAGATAGATATATAGATTGTGGGATATATACTAATGGCCATCATATCTCAACCCAAGGAGTTCTAGCAGAATACGTGTTCTGATTTTATTTCTCTTATTAATAGCAAGAGACCATTAGGAATGGCTAAATTAGACTCGTTTAATGACCGATTATAGAGGTTGTGGTCTTTTTTTATATAATTAAAGTGATAATTAGGCTCATGGTTTTAGTAACGAGAAATGTTATTCAGCCCGAAGGCTCTCCCGATTCCGCTCAGCCCGATTGATGTGGCTAGTCAATCGGGCTGAGTGCAATCGGGAGAACCTTCAAGCTGAATAGCGTTTTTTTTTAGTAACTCACTACAACTGAAACAACCTTTTTCAGCGGCATAATTGATGGTGATTTTTTTAATTATCTAAAATTACAAAATTATAATCGGCGACCTATCCGCCGTATTAGTCATAAATGCGGTGGTCAGTTAAGTTGTCGAATTTGGTTACGCGCCTAGGGCAATATTTTTTTTTAAAAAAAAAATTATTACGAAATTAGAATCGACGGCCAATACGGCGATTTAAATATCAAATATCAAAAATATCAAATACGGTGATTTAAATATCAAATACGACGGCCAGCTCAACCGCGGAATTTTGTTACGAGCCATTGCTATATTATTTTTAGAAAAATGTGGTAGCCAACTTAGCCGTGGAAATTTGGTAAGGCATGTTATAGCTAGCTAAGTTGGTCGTGCGGGATCGAGTCTCAGCTTGAGAGTTGGGTTTGATTAAATATAACATAAGGATTTTTAACATATAACCTCAAAAAAAATATTGATATTAATAATGATCCCTTCACATTTTAAATTTTATGAATTACCCTTCACTTATTCTGACATTTAATACAATCCCCCAATAGTTATCTTTTTGCTTCTCATTTTTTTAGCTTTATTCATTTAACTTAAGGGCAAAAATGTAACGTTTGGGGGATATTATTAAATGTCAGAATATGTAAGGGGATTATTCATAAAACCTAAAATGTGAGTTTTTTTTTTTTTTTTTAAGTATCAATATTTGCCAAGAGGTTATATGCAAAATTCTTAATATATATTATCGTGTGGCCTCGAGTCCATCGGGTTCTAGTCGAGCCAAGAGCGGGCTAGGTCAGGCCAGCTGTGCCTCATTTTTTTTATTATTTCAAATTGGACTTTTGCGGACCAGACTCTCACAAAAGCATGAACCAAATTTGGCGGCCAGGCTAGCCGCTGCAAAAGAGCAAGCAAATACGGCGGCCGCTGCCGAAAATGTCTTTTACGTTTGAGGCCTTTGCGGCAACCATTTCAATAGCCAGTAGGCGTGTGCATCGGTTCGAAACCAACCTATTAAGGCAAAATCCAAACCGATCCAATGTAGGTCGGTTTTGAGGATTTTCAATCTGATCCGAACCGATCTGCGATTGGAATCCAATCCAATCCAATTATATTGGTTTGGATTGAATTGGATGATCACTTTGGGTTTTGACCCATATGCTTATTGGGCTTTTCTAACCAAATCCCCAATTTTTAAACCATTCACCAAAAGATCACATAAAGTTCAAGAGAAAAAAATAAAATCATACCAATAAAAATGGCATCTTTGAATGAAAAAACAATCATACCAACAAAAAAATCATACCAAGGGGAAAAAATCTATATATATATATATATAGAGAGAGAGAGAGAGAGAGAGAGAAGCACACAGGTCACAACCACCGGGACCTGGCACACATACGATTTTTTTAAGACCCCTCTGCGGGTCGTGTGTTGCGAGTCATTGACTCATTTGGTCATTCATGTCGCGGGATGCGAGGCGGTCCATCCTACTAGCCCATAGTAGTATAGTACTTTGTCGGTTCGGTTTAGGTCGGTTTTAAATGTACAAATCCGACAATCGATCCAATTATATCGGTTTTTTAAAAACCTACTTCAATCCGATCCATTAAGTATATCGAAGCCGATCAAATTGATCGGTTCGGTTTGGTCGGTTTGGTTTGGATCTGCACACCCCTAATAGCCAGGCTATTAGGATAGCCTATAAAAGGACTTTTTAGGCCACTGATAAAGGGGGTTTTGTGTTGTAGTGACTAGGGCTACTTGATTTTCTACTTTATACAATCTTGAACAATGAATGAGTAAGACAATTAGAATGCAACTAGAGATGAAAGAGGATGGCTTCATTATTGCATAGAAATGTCTTCTAGCCACCAATGCCCACATGGATTGATCTAGCATGAAAAGAATTCGTAGAAGATCGGTGATCCCCCAGAGAGGAACTAGTCAGAAGGGGTGATCCCCCGCGAGGGGGTGATCCTCATCGGGTGATCATCCTGCGAGAGGCACGATCTGGTTCGGTAATCCCCCGAGAGTGATCCCTCGAAGGGGAATTGGTCGAAAAGGGTGATCCCCCTGCGAGAGGTGCAAGGCGAGTTCCGGTTCAGTGATCTCTCGGGAGTGATCCACCGGAGGGGAATCGGTTAGAAAAAGGTCATCCTCTTTAAGGGGGGTGATCCTCCTGCGAGGGGAGTGATCCCCGATGATGGTCGTTCTCTTCTCCCTGGGTTGAAGTGTTGGCTCGGATGACTCGGGTTGGGCATGCATGCCGACACTCTCGGCGCGCAGACTTCCATCATCTCGGCACGCCGTACGGTCTTAACTTATGCAATAACAATACAAGAAGTGTTCAGAAGGTGCGATCGGCCCCTCGGAGCAGGCCTCCATGAGAGCCAATCGAGGCGATGTCCTCGGTGGACGTTGTCATGTTGCGGGTGTCTGTGTACATCATACTCGTTCCAAGGGTGACCGCTTGCATCATCTGTGTATTGTAGATGACCACATGCATCGTCCTCGCGCCGTGGGTAGCAGCAAGTGTCGTCGGGCCGCAAGTGGCTATGTGTCATCCTCATGTCGCGGGTTGCGCATGTGTCCCTCCAACAATCAATTGATTAATTATAAAATAGATAGAGTATTGTAGGTTGCAGAGAGTAGAGAGAGGACACATATTTTGTATCGAAGTTCGACCGAAGCATACGTCGTCTTGCGGCAAGTTGCAACATTGAATCCGCTCTCTTTGAAGGTTGAACTATTCCTTGATATGTCGAGGGAGACTTATACAAAGTCTGAAAGAGAGGGGGAATAGAGCTAGTGGGTGGACGTGGTCTCGGATCTCCATCTGCCTCAATGCAGAGCTTTGTTACTCTACAAGAGGCTAAAAGTGTTTTGACTGTCAAAAATTCCTTAAATTGCCAAAACTCCTTCGGTAGTTGTCTTGAGGTGTATTTATAGCTGCTGACCTTCTACAACCATTGGTGCCGATGTGGCGAGTTGCGATCGGTCCATATGGCATCCTTTGGCTGGTCCATGTTTGGGCCTCTGTCGACTCATGTGTTGGTCTCTGAATTGGCCACAAGTTATTCTCGTGGGCCTCCTGCGGTAAAGGCCTCTGCTAGCTAGTCTTTGGATGGGCCGCGAGCTATCCTCGTGGGTCTCTGGTGGTGTGGGACTCTATTGGCCTACTGGTAGGCCACGAGCTGTCTTTGTGGGCCTCTGTTGGCATGCTTTTCGATGGGTTGCAGGCCTATGGGCGAGCAAAATGCCTTAGCCAATTTTTGCACCTACAATTATCCCCTCCCGATTAGTCTAGTGACCATCTAGCAGACCGGGATTCTCAGTGCAAATTTGAAGCTAGCCATTCCAAGTTGTCGTTGCTTGTTATTGGTTATGTGCTGCGATTCCCCAAGAGTGATCCTCCTTGAGTGATCCCCCCATGAGGGATGTTCTCGTGAGGGGAGTGATCCTCCTTGCATGATCCCCCTGCAAGGGATGTTCCCGTGATGGGATCGATCCTCATATAGTGATGACCCTACGAGGGATGTTCCCATGAGGAGTGATCCTCCTGGAGTGAACCCCCTTGCGTGATTTCTTAGTGAGGAATATTCGCATGAAGGGAATGATCCTTCTACAGTGATCCCCTTGCGAGGATGTTCCCGTGAGTGGAGTGATACCTAAGCCAAATTGGCGAGGGATCTTTTCCATTGTTCAATCCCTCTAATAATCAATTGATTAGATTTAAGAGTTACAGGTTGTAGAGTGTAGAGAGATAAGAGAGAGATGACATAGAGAGTTGGTAACGAATTTCGGCCAAAGCTTACGTCCCCTTACAGTAAGTCGCAACCTTAAATCTACTATCTCTTAGAAATATAGAGCTATCCCTCGACAGGTTGAGGGAGGCTTGTACAGAAGATGAGAGAGAGAGAGAGAGAGAGAGAGAGAGAGAGAGAGAGAGAGAGAGAGAGAGAGAGAGAGAGAGAGAGAGAGAGGGACCTATAATTTGGCTTGCTCCTGATGGTGAAGAATATACACAATCTCTAGCAAATGATGTTACATGTGACAACTAGCTTGTGCGGTTAATACTTGGTGCTTGACTCCCAAGTAAGGACCAACGATTTGGACGCCTAGACCAGCCCGAGCCAAGCCCGAGCACAAGCCAAGGGTCCGGTCTTGGCTTGACCACCTTCCTCTTTTTAATCAGCTCAACCCTATTTTGATAGCCAGGCCCGCGACCGTAAATGCCAGGCAATTACGGTGGCTTCGTCGCAGCAGATATATTGTCGAATTTGACGGCCAAGCTCTTGCTCTAGATGCGAGACGGCGAATGAGAGTATTGATCACGTTTTCCTCTGCTGCCCTCATGCTAGTAATGTTTGGAACGAGGTGTCAAATCTTGTGGGACTTCCTATCCGTCCTACCAATCTTATGGAACTAAGGTGTTGGCTCATTGAGCCGACTAACTTTGGGTTCCGTGAGGGGCCTTTTGCCAGATCCCTTCTAATCTGCACCTTGTGGGGAGTTTGGAAATACAGAAATAAGAAGAAGAAAAAAAATAGCACTCTAGAACAAACCCGAGGGCGGTGGCGCGACAGATCTGGAGCGAACTTGGTGCATTCCATGTTGCTAATGGTTGCCCTTTTGACTTGCAGGTCATTCCGAGGACTATTGAGATCGTGGGAGTTCGATGGATACCCCCACAAGAGGACGAAGTAAGGCTGAATTTCAATGGTGCAGTCTCGCAGGATACAGAACAAGCAGGCATATGATTTGTCTTGAGGGGTGCCTCCGAAAACATTCTGAGCGCTGGCTTTGTACCAATGCTTACAAGATCGGTGCCAGTTGCAGAAGCAAAAGTCTATGGGAGGGGATTCGTCTCTTCCGCAGTCTAAACGTTAGGACCAAATTATGGATTAAAGGGGATTCAAAAGTTGTTATTGAGAAGTTTCAGTCGGAGGCGTTCTCGGAGGCCATAATAGACGATTGCAAAGCCTTGCTGAGATCGAGCACAACGGTCCGGGCCTCTCATGTGTTTCGGGAGGTCAACGGGCTAACTGATTGGTTGGCCAACAAAGCTAAAGGTCAAAACCGGAGAGCGGTCTGGCACGACAGTTATCCTCAAGAGATGTTGTACATTGCGGTGTGTGATAGAGGCCTGACCTATTACCCGCGTTATTCTGCCTTATAATTCGGTCTGTTGTTTGCTTTTGCCTGTATTGTTGTAATTCCCACCCAAAAAAAAATAAAAATTTTTGACGACCAAGCTGCAAATAGGCTTTAGCGAGAAAATTTATTGTTACCACCAAATTCAGTCGTCATGCGGCCGATTAATGACCTAAATGGCCGATTTTGGCCACCGATTCAAGGCTAATCTGTTACAGTGATTGGTTGTCGAGTGGAACCGATTTCGATCCGAAACTAGGCGTCCAAAACCAATGCCAAACTTAGTGCCCAGAAGTCTTGAGATTCCGTGTGATTCAGACCTTCCAAGACCATTTTTCCACTCGGCCACTTTAGTGGCCTTACGGTGGGCCCGACCATGGCTGCATCCATCTGTCGGTGCACGAATCTTGAGATTCGTGTGATTCAACTGGATGGCGCCCTTGACAGTGGAGGCAAAACCCTAATAAGGCTATATACAGTCCATTGGCCAATATGGATGTAAATTGACTAATAATGGACTTCAACAGCTGATGTGGCAATCAATGATTGGTATAAATCGATATAAAAAGGGTTTTTTTACTCACACCCCCACTTTAATGTTAAAATTTGAGACCAATCCCTTATCTGACCATGAGCAACCCGTTAAAAGTGGGGTTTTTTTATTGGATTCCACCCGGACTTTTATGTCGAAATTTGAGTTACACCTACACATTTAAGAGGTTGCTCATTGTCGAGTGACAGACTGGAGGGTAAAGACCAATTTTTAGAAATATAAGGGTACATGTAACTCAGATTTCGATATAAAAAATGGGGGTGCAGATAAAAAAGAAAAGGGACTTAGTGAACAATCCAAAGTATAAGTTTCTTTTAAGCCTAAGGACAAAAGACGAAAAATGTTCATCCACACACTTCAAGTTTTCATTTGCATGCCATCACTTCTCTAAACTAAACCTAAAACCTAAAAGCTAAACCTAAACTTAATACTAAAACCTAAGATCTAAAGGCCATGGGGTGAACCCTAGACTTAATCCTAAAACCTAAACCCTAGAGTCTTAGATCTAATCATAAATCTAATTCGAACCAGACCGAACCCCCTGGCCACCATCGCCTCTCGTCTTTACTGCTTGCTGCTGCCGAGGCGATGACAACGAGCAGTTGCGACATCCGCCGCTGCTGCTACTCGCACCGCTTTACTGTCGCCTCTCATATCTATCGCTCACTGCTGCCGCCGGCTCTGATCAAGAGAGAAGGGGAGAAAAAAGGGGGGGAAGTTCGGTATGAAGAGATGTTTTTGGGATCTATCCTTAATGGGATCTTATGAGTGTAACGTTCGTCATATGTTGTATGGGACTAAACCTCCATTTCCCAAAAAAAAAAACCCTTAAAAAAACAATAAGCATATAGTGATTGTTACGAAGAGAGAGGAAGAGAGACTAGGGTTTGGAGAGAAAACTCATTGTATTATATCTTCATCATTACTTAGGACTACCTCTCCTTATATATGGAGAGAGAACGCACACCATTACATTACCACAACTAAGGTGAGACTAATAGTAACTCTATATCTAATACCCCGCATTAAACTGATGTAAGGTATAAACCGAAATCATTTTGCTTAATGAAAGAAAAGAAATGAAAAAATAAATTACATAAAATATCTCATTTTTATGCTGATAGTGCCAGGGAAACTTGCAAGCAAGTCGTCCTGAAAACTCGATTGACCTACAAGTAGAATAACCGGGGGAACTCGGCCAACCTGTAAGCAGGTCAACCGGTGTGGCAATGAGCAGTAAGGATCGGAACGAAGAAAACCGGCGGTGATGGACGCTAGCAATAAAGGAGGTTGAAAGGGGAGAGATCGGCTAAGAAAGATGTGGATGCGTGAGACCTCATAGGAGGCAAGCACTCGGTTGAAGCAAATATTTGACACCTCGTAGAAGATCTCAATCATGATAGACAAGGGAGACAAAGTAAAGACATAGCTTTGATAGGGTCACATGACTAGGGAGAGAGAGGATCCGAGAGTCGGCACAAGAGTGGCCGGAAAAAGAAGATCCGATGGTCTGTGCGACCAAGGAGAAAGAGGATAGAGTCAAAGCTCTGATAGGGTCGCACGACCGGAAAGAGAGAATAAGAGGATAAGACAACGACTAAGGAGAGAGACGCCGGAGGGAAAGAAGCTCGATCGGAATGAGGGAGACCAAAAAGAGACTATCCGAGGGTCTGCGTGACCAGGGAAAAAGATGATAGAGTCGAAGCTCTGATAGGGTTGCACGATCGGAAAGAGAATAAGAAGATAAGACAACGGCTAAGGCGAGAGACACCGGAGGAAAAGAAGCTCGATCGAGATCAGCAAGGCATGGGTGGGCCGGTAGAGTGTACATAGGGCAGAGACACTGGTCAAGGAGAGCGCAGGGTGCAGATTGACAGTGCGCAAGGTGCAGACAGGCCAACAAAGTACAGGCAGTCGGATCGGTAGAGTGCAAGGCGCAAGGCACGAGTGCAGGCAAACCGACAAAGCGCAAGGCCGTAGGTGCAAGTTCAGGGCGCAGGCAGACTGATACTAGTAGACCGCAGGGTGCATGACACAAGTGCATGTCGATAGAGCGCAAGGCAGACCGACAGGGCGTGGCGAACAGACAAAGCGCAAAGGCATAATGCGCGAGTGCAGGGCGCAGGCGGACTGGTACTGGTAGACCGCAGGGTGCGGGGCAAAATGCAGGCCGATAGAGCGCAAGGCGGACCGGCACGACGCATGGCTCAGAGGGGCAGACCGGTAGAGCGCAAGATGGACTGGCAAGGCGCAGGGTGCAAGCAAACCGGCAAAGTGCAAGGCGCACGCAGACCATCAGAGTGCAGAGCGCACACGGAGTGCAAGAAGTATGGTGGGCGTGGGCTCCAGTACTGCACGGTAGAAATAGGATTGCATCCTCTTTTAGATTAACACCTCTCGTCTCCAATTCTGTGATCACAAAAGAAGAGCAAGGCCACTTGCCCTCTCAACAACTCTCACCTCCTCTTCTTCGAGCGACTGAACCTGATAGTGATAACGTGGGCCCCACATGATAGCCTATGGAGCAGTAGGTATTAAGTTGGCATAATCCAATCATTGATCCCACATCAATTGTTTGTGTCGTTCCTCCAACAACCGTTGGAGCCAAGTATTGTAGGACTGCAACTTGGACGGGTTGGACCCGACCCAACCCGAGTTTTGGGCTGGTTTGGGTTGATGTATTTGAAGATTGTGCGTGTTAGGGTTGAAAAAAATACAACCCAAGTTGAATTCAGGTCAGGCTCGGGTTGAGAGGTCGAACAACCCAACCCAACCCGAACCCGAGCACTTATTTATGTATGTGAGCATGTGATATATAGGTACCAATCACAACTATCCCAAGTACTCATACGTTGATGAGTCGCAATCACAACCATCCGTTTCACCCAGTCCCATACTATTTATTTTCTTCTTGCTTATTAAATAAAGATATTATCTGATGATCTAGTAAATTGTATGGATAGAAATGCAACAAAAGTTATACAATAATGTCAATAAGTATAATCTCTTTTTAATTTTTGATCTTCAAATATCAAAATTTTAAACAATGATTGAAAATAAGAATACCCGGACCTACATGATCCATTCCCTCCTACCAACTTGGCTCAACTCGAGTTTGAAAAATTTCCATCTCGGGTTGGAGGTTGGGTTGGGTTAGATTAGAGTTTAGGATTCTAGTAGTTGGATTTGCCCCCCCCCCCCCCCCCCCAAGTTGCAGCCCTAAAGTGTTGTTCATGAAAGTAGTGCCTTCTGATGTCGATCAAGGGTTGTGCTGTATAATTACGCTCTGCTTGAAATTCAAATTATTCAATCTCAACTGGCCGCATGAGTGACAGTAACAGCAGAGTCTGGTCAAAAAAGCTAGGCTGGAGAAAGCAGCCACCACCCGGGTCCCCACTCATGGGAGAACAGTCTGAAGAGAGAGAAATCTAGAGAGAGAGAGAGAGGGGGGGGGGGGGAGGGAGGAATGCTCCAATTATCCATGGCCAAGGGCGGGGCCGTGGTGATGGGATGTAATACTCCTCGCACGAGCTATGTTCCACAGACCCTTTTCCAACTTTACTTCTCTTTTCCTTCTCCAACGGCTATAAATACCGCACCTATACCAACCACCACACTGCAGAGCGAGAGAGAGAAAGATATAGAGAGAGAGAGAGAGAGAGAGAGAGATGGAATCCTTCCCAGTCATCAACATGGAGAAGCTTGAGGGCGGAGAGAGGGCGGCGGCCATGGGTCTCCTTCATGAAGCTTGCAAGAACTGGGGATTCTTCGAGGTGCCTAGAAGCTTAGAAGACTGATTGATTCCACTTTGCTATCAAAATCATCCCCCCCCCCCCCCCCCCCTCCCTCTCTCTAGTTCCATTATGTTCTAACGTTCTTGAAGTGCAGCTCCTCAACCACGGGATCTCACCGGAGCTCATGGACGAGGTGGAGAGGCTGACCAAGCAGCACTACAAGAAGTGCAGGGAGCAGAGGTTCGCCGAGTTCGCGAGCAAGGCCCTCGAGGAAGGGGGCGACAACGTCGACTGGGAGAGCACCTTCTTCTTGCGCCACCGCCCCCGCTCCACCGTCTCCAACGTCCCCGACATGAGCGATGACTACAGGTATATATCCGAGGTTTTGTTGCTTCTTGTTGTTGGTGGTTGTCGAGATGATCATGCCTCACACGATTTAGTCCCACATCGGTAATGGAAACGAGGATCCTTGTCTAAATATACCTGATTACTTTTCTCTCAAAAGGTACCTTTTAGGAACCCAAATCCTCTTCCCCTTTCTCTGCCTCATCGTTTGTATCACAATATATCAAAGCTAGGGTTCAACGTCTTCTGCTCTGGGTGTTCCCCATCGATCGTCCCTTGTGAATCCCCACCTCGATGAGGGATGCGCCCATCACCCACTTAATATACCTCACGTGGACCTTCATTTATGATCCGGGTTTTGGGGTGTGATGGTATCTAACACTACAACAGAACTTGTTATTTATGGGGGCCAAAAATGGCCGCTTAAATATTTAAGCGGGGGTGTGGCCGTCGAATATACCGGCCGCATTAGACTCCGTCGCAAAAGCTAATTGTATCCATGGCCGCCGAAAATGATATGCATATGCGACGTCATGGATGGCCGTTTAAGATGTCCTTTATTCGGTTACTGCTAGCCCCCGAATATGACCATAACAGTAATATACGAAACTGAAAAAAAAAAAAGCTGCATCACCTGCCTTTCAAATATCCATACGTATGAATCGAACCCAGGTTTTACCGAATGAGAACAGCTCGCGTGACCAACTCACCTACCTTTCAAATATAACTTAAAGGGAAACAGTAATAATTTAAACTGGAATACCAGCCGGACTGTTCTTCACCTCCACCACGTAGAAGGACGGCGTCACCTCGAAGATCTCCTCCAGCTTCGACACGATCGCCGACGCCGGCTGCTGCGTCGTGAACCTGCTGGCCTCCGGCCTCCGCCCGCTCTCTCTCTCAAACAGCCCCAATAGGTCGAACCCCGGGGAGAGCGAGATGATGTCGAACGTTGCGCCGTGAACCTGCTGGCCTCCGGCCTCCGGTTGCTGCGTCGTGAACCTGCTGGCCTCCGGCCTCCGGCTGCTGCGTCGTGAACCTGCTGGCCGCCGGATATGCTCAACATTTTTCGGCGGGATTTGGTGGGTGGCCGGATCTGCTCCACGTTTTCCGACGGGGTTGGTGGGCCGCCGGATCTGCTCCACCTTTTCCGACGGGAATGGTGGGCCACCGGATCTGCTCCACCTTTTCCGACGGGATTGGTGGGCCGCCGGATCTGCTCCACCTTTTCCGACGGGAATGGTGGGCCGCCGGATCTGCTCCACCTTTTCCGATGGGATTGGTGGGCCGCCGGATCTGCTCCACCTTTTCCGGCAAGGTTTGGTGAGCCGCCGGATATGCTCAACATTTTCCGGCGGGATTCGGTGTTCGTCGGATATGATACCTCTTTCGGCCAGAATGGACATGGCCGTCGCTCAGGCAGCCGCAAAACAGCATTTCTGTTGTAGTGTTATAACAGTGGTACATGTTTAGACAGTTGATATTGCGCTGCACGCCATTACAATACCACAACTAAGGTGGGACTAATATTAACTCTATATCTAATAGGAAGGTGATGAAGGAATTTGCGTCGAAACTGGAGGGGCTGGCGGAGGGGCTGCTGGAGCTGCTGTGCGAGAATCTGGGCCTGGAGGAGGGGTATCTGAAGCAGGCATTCCGTGGGTCGGAGGGGCCGACCTTCGGCACCAAGGTCAGCAGCTACCCGCCCTGCCCCCGCCCGGAGCTGATCAACGGCCTCCGGGCGCACACGGACGCCGGCGGCATCATCCTGCTCTTCCAGGACGACCGGGTGAGCGGCCTGCAGCTGCTGAAGGACGGGCGGTGGGTCGACGTCCCCCCGCGCCGCCACTCCATCGTCATCAACACCGGCGACCAGCTGGAGGTCATCAGCAACGGCAGGTACAAGAGCGCGGTGCACCGGGTGGTGGCGCAGCCCGACGGGAACCGGATGTCGGTCGCGTCGTTCTACAACCCGGGGGGCGACGCCGTCATCCGCCCGGCCCCGGCCTTGGCGGCGAAGGAGGGCGAGGTGTACCCCAAGTTCGTGTTCGAGGAGTACATGAAGCTGTACAGTGTGCAGAAGTTCCAGGCCAAGGAGCCGAGGTTTGAGGCCATGAAGGCCATGGAGACCGTCACTACGCACCCAATTCCTACCTGATACTGGGAATCCATTTCCAACCTCGTAAACTGCTATTTCCAAATCGTGGGAATCCAATTCCTACCTCATAAAATGTTGGTTTTCAGGCTATGAGACTCTCTATATGTAACATAAAGCTTGTATTAGGCTTGCAAGTGGATAATATGGTGCCGACAATCACGCCGGATTGATGGAAACCTAACCCATCAACATGACTTTTTAGATTGTTTTTTAATTATTGTGGGTCGGAAATCCGGGTCCGGGCCGAACAAGGGTCCCGATCCGGATCAGGATCTGGATTTCGATCAGCCTTGTTTGTCTGGAGCTGACCTGTTTCAAATCGGGTTGCCCGGATATTTAATAAATTGCATTAATTTTTTTTAACAAAAAAATTATATTAACTTTATAACATATTATAATTATTTATACTAATTATGTATATATTTTTAAAAATATTGAAAATCAATTTAAAAAGACGCTGTATGGATAAAATATATGTCTTTTGACTTGAACCTTTACTTAGTGTAGATATATGTATGATTGATAAGCTGGCTAGTGAACTAAGTCTTGAACTATTCAGATTTAACGTATAGAGGTCTAGTTCGACTTTTAACATCATTGATCCCTAATGACCTTTTCTTAGCCTTTCCCTGACCCAGAGGCTTCCATTGACCCTGTACCCCTTAGACTGCCACCATCCAACTTTAAAGCCAACCAAAAAAAGATTGATCAAATTCTGAATAAGTATGTAGTCTCTACCCTCAGTGGAGTTTTCAACAATATATATTTGGTGAGATGGTTAAGGCGCCTTGCTGTTGACACGAGGTGGATTTCAATGGAGGAGCTATAGCGTATCGATCTAGACTTGTTCAAGTCGGCGAGTACTAGACAGGAGCTTCCGTGAATCTTACTGGCTGAAGTCGAGTTCTTCCTACCCCGAGAGAGCTGGTGGGGACACCAACCCAGTTCGACCGGATTTGACACGTGTGCGTACTCACGGAGGGCAACCCAGTCACTTGGGTTTATGGCTTGGAGACACATGTTAGCTGTTAGGCCAGCCTTACTCGGCCTTTATATTTTCACTTTTGTTTCTTAATTTTCAGAGCTATTAATGGACTAATTTTTAGGTTTTAGTGATCGCATCCGGAGATGATTCACATCGCATTCAGTCAGTCGAAGAGTACAGTTTGAGATGAAGGATCTTGATCCTTTTTTATTATTTTTATTGGGTTTGAGGTCCATGAGGTTATGTAATCTCCAACTAGAAGTATTTTGTTGATCTCATCTCTCATGCCCAGATGATCAGCGTCAAGGCTACACCACGCATTGTGTTTCACTGGAAGCTTAGGTACTAAGTAGCGTTCTGAATTGGACTCAGCTATCGACAATTTGTTCGAAATCTAGTGTGCACTCTTTCTCGCCCATCATCTCCATCAGTTTATTGCAAATTGAGCTAGGGTTTCGTCGCTCCCTTCTTGACCGTCTCGAAAACCGGTGGCGGCTCAGTAGAGGCCAAGACCTCGGTGTGAGGCGTCCCTCTTGTAGATAGGGGTTCCTCCTTGCGGTTGGCGTTCTGTGCTCGTCGTGCCGGAGTCGCACGGCGACCCTATGCTCGGCTCGATTTTTTCCGCTCAGGGTTGGGGGTGCGGATCTATCGTCGGATGCAGCCGGAGGGTTAGATCTGGCCCCAGCCCCCTTGTTGGCATTGGTGGATTTCCATATCTCCTCTGACCGACGGTGCGGGTCCACGAGCTGCAGTGGCGGCAGCAGCGTTCGACGACGGAGGGTGCTGCTGCTGCGGCTCCTCTAATTTGGTTGGGCTGCCGGAGATGGTTTGTTTTTTGGTTTCTTTTTCCTTGTTCTTCTCCACCGGCTGTGGTGGCCTTTCTTCTTCTTCTTCACCTGTTGTGGTGGTCGTTGTCCGCCTGTGTGCGTTGGGTACCGCCGGTGAGCGGTGGCGTTTGGTTCCGCCAAATGGCGGTCTTTGGTATTCCAGCCGGTGGTGGACAGTGTAGTTCCCGCCAGGCAGTTCACGGGTTTCCCCTATGCTTGCGTCGGCATGTGTCGTCTCCTGGGGGTCCGGTTGTGACCTCACCCATCTATGAAACTGTTAGATACCCTCACACCTCAAAACCCGGGTTGTAAGGGGAGGTCCACAGGGGATATAATAAGCGGGTGATGGGTGCCTCCCTCACCGATGTGGGACTATTTGTTAACACTCCCCCTCACGCGGAGCATGCGTGGCAAGGATCCTCCCACGCGGATTACGCACACGTGGCAAGGCATGATCGGTGGGGAGCACCCGGAGCAGGAGCAGGAGACGGGCTAGCTCTGATACCAAGTAGATACCCTCACACCTCACAACCCGGGTTGTAAGGGGAGGTCCACAGGGGATATATTAAGCGGGTGATGGGTGCCTCCCTCACCGATGTGGGACTATTTGTCAACAACAAAAAAAAAAGGCCTCCAACTCAAACACCTCTTCACCCCAAATCCATCCTGCCTCCCTTTTAACCCCTTCCAAATCTCCCCCACTTTTACCTCGTCGATGGCTTCCATGGGTGAGGGATCCTCTGACGGCGCCGAGCCTCTGAAATCACTCAACTCAAAAGATCCATGGTGGAAATACGGCCACTATATATGTTTATGCACCCAGAGTGTGGCTATCTAACTGGCATGCGCCGGAGCGCCTTCTGTCTCCCCAGAGGCTTTAGGATTTTTGCAGGTCAGAGGCGCGTGGACAGCTCAACTCCCTTTCTTCGAGCTTACGAGAGCGAAACCTTGGGAGAGGTGGCGGAATCCTAAAATTTCATACACCCTTTCCGATGCTCCAGAAACGACCCCATCGTCTCTCTCTCTCGCTCTCGCTCTCGCTCGCTCGAGCATTTGTCTGTAGCTCCTTAAGGATGGTGACCAGCATGCTGGCCCTCTTTGCAGTGCATCTTAGCGTCGAGTTTGCAGTGAGGAAATGTCGTGAAGAATCTTAACGGAGCTTACTAAAGAGCATCTAGGGTCTGCCGATGGACAACGCCATCGCCGGCCCTGAACTTCCGACATACCTGAATGCAACCCCTGAGCGATCCACGGTAGCTCGAAGCTGCCCAGCGAGAGCTCATCAACAGAGGCATGAAGCAGGAGGTAACTCCTGATGAGGTAGTGGCGCAGAAGGTCGGATGTCCGACAAGGCACACCTGATCTAGATCTTTGGGATACTGAGCACAAAGTGTGCGACACAGCGATACTTTCTGGTTTGAAATCAAAAACTTCATGTGAAATTAATTAAACAACCGAAATCAAACATTATTACCCAAAAAGAATATTCATGTCATCATTGTCATGCTAAATCACTGGAATGCAAATAGGTAAAATCATGTATGTCATGCACCGTCAATATGTAATAATCAATGAATCAAAATATATCACTATTAAGAAGTTATAATCTAGAAGTTAGAACATTATAAATCTTGCGTCCCTAACATTCAATATGAAATAAACCAAGCATAATAAACAAACCGTAAAAATTTAGCACAGCCCTAAAATTGAAAAAATAAAAGCACTTGAGAGGATAAACCACATATATATAGAAAGATAATTCAAAGAGAAAAAAAAATCCATAAGCAAAAAATAACATTAACCTTAGTAAAAAAATATATGAAACAAACTCTGACTTAGGACATACATATAGATAAGTAAGGAGAAAGAAATATAAAATGATATTTAAGTATATGAGTCATAAATACATTGGCAAAGGAAACAAAAAAATAGAGAAAAACAAAATTTTATTTTTTTTAAAATTTTTTTTTATATATAGGCCGCCAGACCGGCATACCGGGCTTGAAAAGACCTAGGCATCACCTTGACAACATTAATTGGTCATGCCTATTTGAGAGGTCTCCTCACTAGTCTTCCCCTATGCATATCTCAAATAAAAACAGAGTCAAGAAGCATGCGAGATTTATTCAGTCGGGATCTAAAGTATGTCAGGATGAAAGATGATACATCGAGACCAAGAAAGGTTGTGCCATGTAACCAAAAAAAAAAGAAGGTATGCCTACTAAGGCCGAGGCCGATAATATCGTCAAAGCTGAATGTGCACTCAACCACAACTAAATATTGTACATATCATCAAGGGTGAGGACACGCCACGAGAGGCTTCAGGCCATACGAAGTGAAATCGAAAGCCTTGTTCAAATCATTTCATCGCTCAACATGATTCAAAAATTAGACAATGGGTGACCCTCAACAAGCTGACATATCAAAAGGGTATACAGGGTTAGACAGAAACAGTATATTCAGGTAGAGCCAACCGTCGTCCTCTGCGCAAGTGAGCAAGCAGGTCAGAGTTGTTAAGCTGGCCCAAAGGATCACCAACATTGCCCTTCTCGCTACACTAGAAGCTCTTATCACCCAGGATGATATTACTTCGAAGAGGTCTATACGATTGGTATTTTGGCTTCCAAGTTCCAACAACGAGGCCGAGTACGAGGTCGTTATGATTGGACTACCCATGGGCAAGGACCTACGAGTGAAGGATCTGGTGGTGTTCATTGATTCACAATTCGTCGTCAGACAGGTCAAGGAAGAATATGAAGCACGTGATGACCGAATGGTGCCTACCTTCAAACGGTGTCGTAAAAGTTCGATAATGCCACTTACACCGAAATTCCTAGATCAGAGAATGAGTAGACTGATGCGCTGGCTAGAGTAGCTTATATGATGGTTCGTAAGAAATTCACCAAGCTGACGTTAGAGGTGCAATACATGCCAAGTAGAGCAAGAATAAACCTCCTGATCCAACTAGTAATGGCTATGAAAGAGAAATAAGGAGAATTCAACCACCCCCAAGCGCGTGATAATGCCCATCAAGAAATTCTAGCCTCCAGCTTACTTCCAGAAGATCAGACCAAGACACACAGAGTCAAGCTCTGAGCCTGGAGGTATGTCCTCCAAGAAGAACTCCATAGAAGATCATCCACGGAACCATACCTACGATGCGTCAATCGAAATCAGGCTAACATGATCTAAGGGGTGTCCATAGTGAAGACTAAGGGAATCATTATGGCAACAAGTCCTTAGCACACGATGTGATATGGGAAGGGGCAGGATACTTTTTGCCATGCCTTCTTCAAAAGATGCGCAACATCACGCAAAGAAGTATGTGCCATGCCAGAAGCATACAACAACCCCTTCACCAACAACCTGAGAAACGCCATCAGCTAACTAGCCCATGGCTCCTCCAACATGGGGGGCTGGACATTGTAGGACCTTTCCTAGTATCCAAAAACCAAAAGAAATTATTGTTGGTCGCAGCCGCTTTCTTCACCAAGTGGGCCGAAGTAGTACCCTAGAAAAAGATATAAGAAACTGAAGGCAAGTGCATCTACAACAATTTATTCTGCCGGTTTGGGATTCCAAGGGTACTTGTAGCCAACAATAGCTGACAGTTCCATTCAGCATTGAAGAAGACTTTTGTATGCAAAATGGCATCAAGAAATATTTCTCGTCGTCAAGGTGTCTTGAAGGGGCGATCATGAACACCTAAAGAAAAAGCTTAAAGGAAGCAAAAGCCTCTAGGAAGACGGCTTACCCGGGGTGTGCTCTGGCCCTACCAAACTACGCCAAAGAGGCCCACGGGAGAATCTCCATTAGCTTAACTTCGAATGTGAGGTCGTCCTCCCAAAAGAAGCTCTGGCAGCTACTATGAAAACGCTAGCCACGGAGTCTGTCCACAATGACGCCCACCCTTGCGCAACCTGGATCTCTTAAAAGAAAAGCATAACAAAGTTGCCGTACGGTAATAATCATATCAGCAGAAGCTCAAGAAATTTGACAAAGGGTTGGATGTTGAGCTTTCAAATTGGGCACCATCATGCTCAGGAAAGTCCTCGACCATACTCATGAGCCTGGAAGCAGCAAGGTAGGGGTAAATTGGAAAGGGCCTTACAACATTGACAGCTTAGGAGCAAATGGATCTTACCAGATCAACAACTTCGCCAATGATGTGCTGGAAAAACATTGGAACGTTGTACACTTGTAAAGATTTTATCAATACACTGTGCAACTATAATGCGTGTTCTGATTCATCCTTCTCCTTAAAATTCGAGTGGGGTATTCTCTCCTCAAGGAATGAGTGGTCACCAAGTCGGGGAGAGATTTCTTGTGTAAAAAGTCGAGCAAGGATTCCCTAGGGGTAAGAGGTATAGAGAGTCCGCAATAGCAAAAGAAAATCCTGCTGAGGTAGACAGAAACTTGAGGTCCATATTCAACATGAATTCAGAAGTCTCCCAAACGAGAAATGAAGTTTCACAAACAACCGAGAGAACTGACCTTTAGGGTGCATTTGGTTGCCGGTAAAACACAGGAAAGGAAAAGAAAACACTTGTTTTCCTGCAAAACTATGTGTTTGGTTGATGGAAACATATGATCCCCATAAGAAAATAATTTTCCCGCATAAGCCAGTTTTCCATCAAAAGGCCACAAAAAAATTCCTGCCAAAAGCACAGAAAAACACGGGATAGGAAAAGAGAAGTCAGTTTTCCTTTATTTTCCTGACAACCAAACTGTACAAAGAAAAGTCAGTTTTCATTTCCTTTCCTTTTTTTTTTCCTTTCCTTTCCAATGAATTCCTTTCTTGCAAATACTTTCCCAACAACCAAACAGACCCTTGGAGAATCTACGCCTCCTAGGCTTCATCAGTCATCAGGTGGAAGGGACACCTCACGCACATAAAAGCCTAGCAGTGATCTCTCTAGGGTAGCTAGGTCTAGGAAAGATGAATTGGTCCTAGAAAATATTTAGCGGGTAGACGAATCTAAAGGTCAAAATCTTTACCCAAGGCCGATCGATATTTGGCTGGAAAGAACGCTCACCAACCAAATGAATGACTAGCTAGGATAAAACCAATGCTATATTGAGGGCACATCGGTCATCGGAGCAAATGGACACCTCTCGAAAAAAATCCTACCACCGATCCCTACAGGATAGCTAGGCTTCAGGTGTCTCCATTAACACTTCAAGGAAAATCATTGCGGGTTAGGCACGACTTATAGGTTCCAAGCTTGACCAGGATTCGATACTTCCCCTATTGGGGAGGCTTCTCAACTAAGAAGCACTGACACTGGTACGGGGACATGGGTACAACACGACACGGGTTCGCCGACACGACAAATCCTAAAAAAGGAGGACACGGGTACGGCGGAGACACGGCCAAATAAATTAATATTTTATGTGTGTTTGCAATTCATATATATTTCAATAGCCGAAAAAACCTCATAGAAAACAACTAAAATAAAAATTTAATGCATACTGAATCGCAATCGTTAGTTACATCCAGCCTAAATGGTATGGAAAATAACGGATGTGTTTCAGTTTTGACTTCAACCAATCTGAAATCTCAGAGGATAAGATAAGTTAAAACCAAACATGAATCGTAATCGTCCGTCACAACCATCCTGACAAGTGAATCGCACTCAGGTCCAAATGGCATGCAAAAGAATGGCTGTGATTCAGTTTTGGCTTCAACCTATCTGATCATCTGAGGTTATAATCTCAGAGGATCAGATAGGTTGAAGCCAAAACTGAATCACAACAGCTTGTAACCCGACCCTATATCGAATAGTCCGTTAACCCGTAGTGTTCGGTGCGTGTCCGACGAGTGTCCAGCCGTGTTCGGCTCCCGTAAGCACGTAAGACACGACACATGCATGTTCGGTGCGTGTCCGGCGCGTGTCCGGCAAGTGTCGGTGTCCGACAGGGGTACGGGGGGCCTGGGGAAGTGTCCGTGCTTCCTAGCTTCTCAACTGGATGGGATGACTAAACTAGTGGGACTTTAGATCTAGAATGGTTGAACCCGTCATCAAGTCTTGGGGCATTCCTCGCATAGAAAGGCTAGCATCAATCCCTCCAGGGTAGCTAGGTCTGGAAAGTCTATGTTGGCACTCCCTGGAAAATCATAATGGACGATTAAACCTTATAGGGTCAAACCTTCACCATGATTCAACCCTCACGGTCCTCACCTAGTTGAGAACGATCCTCAACTGGATGGGACAACCAAAACTAACAGGCCTTGAGACTTAGTGAGGCCGAGTCGGTCATAAGGTCGAGGAAGAACTCCTCGTGTAGCTGTCGAGCAGCGACAATACGAGCTCGGACACATAACCTGTTAAATCGCATAAACAATGCATGCGCTCTCTAACAATCGAATTGAAACAGCTTAGCTACTCAAGGATAACACACCTTGGAACGAAATTCAACCTCTTCCAGGTAAAGAAGGAACAATGGCAAAACACTGTATTTGAACATTGGGCACAACCCAGATTAGAGGTCCCATCATACAAAATAAAAAGAAAATACACCCAAGTCATGGAAAAGTAGACAAGTAGATCATATTGTTGAGGCCTCAATCTTCGCCAATATGTCGTCGGGCGTTCCCTCAGATCGATGACCCCTCTCTATCGACTCTGACTGATAGTTAATCTTGATCTCCTTGAATTAGACCAGTATTGGCCGAAAAGGTCTTCCAACATCATCCTCCCTCTATCTTGTTCAGCAAGTAGTGTGGCTTTGAGAGTCGTGACCTCTTTCATGCTTTCGACACACACGAACCTCATAGCAGTCAATGCCCCCCCCCCCCAATTATGCAAAGAGGGCTCTGAGGGCTCCTTCTGTGTAACGTGCTTTCCTCTTCAACTTATCTTTGTTGCTTCTGCTCAAAACCTTGCAAGCCCTCTCTTTCTCTTCAGAAGCAAAAACTCGTCGCGCAGAAGAGAAAATGGTGCAACGGCTGTAGCCACACAATGAATTAGCTCGAGAAGTACACTTGGGTGAAAAAAGAAGCCTAGTAGATTGGCAACGGCAGTTAGCAGCTCAACGTCATGAATACACCAAGAATCTTGATTTTCTTGTTTTAGTGCCTATTACTGAAGGACCGGAGAAGTTCTCTAGTTATGAATCAGGTATAGAACCCATGGGGGATGCTTGGTTACAATTCTGAATACGCTGTGGTTTTCCATCAGACGGTTGTTCACGTAACTCCACTGAATTGATGGGGATTGTATGGAGACTCACTAATAGAGGCATCGTAGAGGATGATTGGACATTCAGTTTGTTTCAGACGAATCCAGACTCGAACACCGTTTGATGGGTCCTTCATTGGTTTTGGGCTTATTTAATGTATAATGGGCTATAGGGGCCTTAATTAGTGCGCTTCTATTTTATTTGGGTCTTTTATTTCGGGTTTAAGTTAGAGGTTAAACGAATGACAAGGGGCAAGGATCATCAGAGGGCTAAGATGACTTGAGAGTCCTTCATATAGGACTCCAAGATTGTACGCAATATTCCACTCCCACCCTTATTTCAAGCCGTACGGCCTCATCCCACATCCCACTTTTGTCGTTAGTTTCTCTCGCCATCTCTTTTTCTTTTTCTCCTTTTTCTTTTTCTCCTCTCTCTCCCTCCCCTCTATATAATGGGTCAATGTATTAGGGTTTGCAATTATATACTATTGAAATTAAATTAAAGTGTTGTTGAATTTGTTCTTCATCTTTATCAAATTCTTGGATATTATGAAGAATCCAAAGACCCAAAGAGTGTCTAGTGTGGTGTGAGACCTACTTATCTTCTTCTTCGACAATCCTTCGTCTCATCCGCAAGGAAAAATCTAGAATCCCTTACAACTGAATCATAGAATCCATCGTAAACCCCTCAAATCATCTCCAAATTCTACGAAACTAGACTCTATAGCTCCCCCAACGTCCCTCCATCTTGCAAAACCAAAAAATTACTACAACCGAATTGAATCCCAATTAAAGCCAAACTTCAAATCTGGACACCCAGTCCAGATTTGGATTAAACCCTAAAATCCTAGCTTCCATTATCCGAATCGTACGAAATTCGGACCATAGATCTCTCATCCCTAGACCTATCATCCCTCCAAATTTTGTCCTAAATCGATCATCACCTAGATCAAACCCTCATAATACCACTGCTGCCATTAAAATCTGCACTATGCGAGGAGGCTTCAGACCTACAACCTATTTGGCGGTGAATTCGTGTTTCGACATCCCTAGGCACGCCACGAAGTGCGACGAGGAGCTTGGTCGACCTTTGCGACAAACATCCATCCAACCAATCTATCCGAGGATCTTTGAAGGGGATTCTTTTTAATCTTGGTCTATTATCGATTTGAATATCTTGAAATTCGCGTTGAATATCTTAAGTAGGATTTATAATCTATATTTCTTTGCAAAACATATATGCAATTCCCACACAGTTCCCTTAAGCAATTTTTCACTAGTGCACCACCTAGGAAGCACAGACACTTCCCCAAGCCCCCCATACCCGTGTCGGACACCGACAAGCATCGGACACGCATGTGTCGTGTCCCATGTGCTTCCGGGAGACAGACACTTGCAGGACACACGCAGACACGGCGGGTTGACGGGCAATTCGATATAGGATCGGGTCACAACTCACAAGCTGTCGTGATTCAGTTTTGGCTTCAACCTATCTGATCCTCTGAGGTTATAACCTCAGATGATTAGATAGGTTGGAGGCAAAACTAAATCGCAACCATTCTTTTGCATGCCATTTGGTCCTGAGTGCGATTCACTTGTCAGGCTGGTTGTAACGGACGGTTTTTTACTCAGTTTTGACTCTAACCTATCTGATCCTTTGAGGTTTCAGATAGGTTGAAGCTAAAACTGAAACACATCCGTTCTTTCCATGCCATATAGGGCTGCGTGCGATTCACCAATCGGGCTGGGTGTAACTAACGGTTGCGATTCAATATGCATTAAATTTTCATTTTGATTGTTTTCTATGAGGTTTTTTCGATTATTGAAATATATATGAATTATAAACACATATAAAATATTAATTTATTTTGTTGTGTCCCCGCCGTACCCATGTTCTCGGTTTTTAGGATTTGCTATGTCGACGTACCCGTGTCGTGTCGTACCCAGGTCCCTGTATCAGTGTCAGTGCGTCTTAGTACACCACCTACCCAAACACATTTCACATCATTAATCCATATGTTTCAATTTGGGCAGTTTTGTTTCGGTTCCAACTAGACAATAACTACGATTGAAACCGAAACATCAAAGCTTGTTATTAGCATATGTTTGAAAGGTTTCTTGTTAAATTTGAGATTGAGCTCTAAAATACCATCAAAGCTAATACCTTCAGATATTACCAAAGCTAGATTTAGTTTCCACCTTCTCCACTAGTTGTTCGCTTTATTAAAGATGGCATCTTTGGATGGAATACAACCGAACAAGGTTTTAAATGTCGATATCCATGTCGGTTTCGTTTAGTGAAAAAAAGAAAATTTATTGGATTTCGATTAAATGTCGATGAAAATTTTGTATTTTTTAAGAAAATATTTCGGTGGAAATTCATCGAATTTTGATCAATTCCAGTTCAAATGTCAGTAAAAATTATCTATTATGAAAAATAATCGAAATTGAGAAAATATATAATTTTTCACTGATAAAGATAAGTTTTGTTTTACTAAAAAAGATAAAAAATTTCAGTGAAATTGTCTAGAAAAAAGACAGAATGTCGGATTTCGATAAAATGTCAGTCATTTCAGCCAATATTTCGTTATATTGGACAAAAAATTTGTACTATTAAAAATTCGGTAAATTTCTATGTCGAACCCTTAAAAAAAGACATATTTCGGTGATTTCGTACAAAATTTATCGACATTTGATTCCATACAACCGAAGACTGCTTTCTGGGGATTTGAATCATAAGCTTAGAACCTCTAAATTGGACTTTGATGAATCTACTAAACTATGCAAAAATGCAACATAAGTTTTGAATATAGCATATTCGATTTAGACGGCAGTAAAAAAAGGCAGAATTAGTGGGTTTCCACCATGATAGAATTAGATGCCAGGTTATACTCAATTTCCAGAGGCAGAATAAAATCTGCAATTGTTATCCTAGTCAATGTTATTGATTATAGTCCTGTTATCCAAGCAGCAATAATACAGCAAGTCGTCGATGTCAGGATGGAACAAATTATTTGCAATCACACCGAAAGAGGTAATAAAATATCGAGAAGCAATTCTATCATAAATAAACGAAATAATTCCAGTAACTCTACCTTCCGTTTTATTCTACAGCCAAATGATGCCCGAACGACACATACCAGAATGCATAACACATCACTAAAACCATGGAACTTGTGTAGCTACATACTCAGTGACCAACTTTTATCAGCAGTACCAATTCCCAACATATTGAATATACCAATAAACTTGTGTCTGGTCACAAAAAGAGATAAATAAAGGCTGCCAACGGATATGCATACATTGATATTATGAAATACATTAGTTATGCGATTCAAGTTTAGGCCAAAATTTATCTTTCCAAACACGCCTACAAAATTGTTCATGTTAAATTTTCTGGAAATACACACCTGGGCCCTCACAGCACAACAATTCTTGAACAAAATAGAACAGGATGGCAACACGAGCAGGCATTTATAATGCTGGACTAGTACTTTGAATGAAATCGTCAGAATGGCAGATCTGTGCTCCATTGGAGAGTTATCCATGCAAGCTTGACTTCCTCGGCGTTCACCAATAATGGAACATCGTTCTAAGTCAACATTCGAGCTCATGCTTATCTTCATCTTTGGCAGTTGTTTCAGAAGCTTCCGCACTAGGATTAATAACTTTCTTTTCATCACACTCCATGGCAACTACATTGGATGAATGGTTTTTCAGTACCACAGAAATGTCTGCTTCAGAGGCTCCAGCTAGCTTAAACCTCTCAACAGCTGCATCAAGATTCTTCTTCCAATCACCAAAACCAAGCTTAAATGCTACTTGTGAACGCTCGAAAAGCATATTACCCCAAAATAGATGTATCTGAGATCTCATAACCGCAGCCTGTTCAGTTGCCTCATCAGCAGATAACTCCACCTGACCATCTATGCCGACCCCTTGCTTTTTCTTCTTCCTCAGCAACTCATCCTTTTTGCTCATGCCAGGATCTTTAAGCTCGATAATCCTCTGTTCTTCCACTTTCTCCCACATCTCAGTAGCAGCCTTCATCTTCTCCTCAGCACTATCGAAAAGCTTAATGGTCTCTGACGAATCCCATGTTGTCAAGTCAACCTTATTAGCCAGAGCAAAAGACCAATGAAGCTTCGCGGTCTCAAAATGTTGCTGCCCTAGTGCAAGCAATCCTTCATAGAAGTCCGGCTTGATCCGAAGGGCCTCTTCATACTTCTGCCCGGCAAGAGCATACCTCTCCCGGACCCAGTCATAAGCATCATGGAGCTGAGCAGCCATAACCTCCTTGGGGGAAGACTCATCCAAAGGTATGCGCTTTCTTGCAGCACACATGTGCACATTCCCCCAATTGAAGAAGGCAAGTGCGGCCACCTCCTGAAATTTAGCGGCTGCCATATCGAAGAGATCTTGGGCCTCCTTGCTTGTCACCACCTCCTCAAGAGCCTCAGAACACAACTCCATACCGAGCTCATGCAAGTCCAAGTGTGCATCTGGGTCAATGCCGACTTGATTGCGGAACAGCTGAGCAAAATCCAACAGCCAATCATCGATCTCAACTTCTTTACACTCGGCATCATCTTCCTTCTTTCCAGCCTTCTCCTTTGAAACTTCCTCTGATCCTGTATTGCTGATATCATTCTCAACGCCTTCCAAAATAGAATCTGCCACCGTCGGAGATTGGGACAAGGTCTCATCCCCCTTGATTAGTCCCTCGTTTTCTACCGGAATCACTTCTTCTTCTTCTTCTTCTGGCAATGGAGGCTCCTGCTCAAGGCTCACCTCCACAATGTGCAACCTTAACACCCTAAGTGTTTCATCCATATCTGCTTCAGATCCTTCCTTTCTTTCTTTTGAACCACGCTTGTCCACAGACGATTCAGCTACCCTTAGCTCAGCAGTGCTGGTGACAGTAACAAGGTCACCTTCCGCATCCATGTACTTGATAAGAACCGATTTAGACGACGGGAACCGCCTAGCCACGATTTCCCTCAGTTCCCGAAAGCTGCAGTTGGCCGGCATCTGGGAAAGCCTAATATCGTGGTCGTAGACAAGCTTCAGAGGCCTCCACCGTGTGATCATCTTGACGGTATCTGAATTGGGCGCCCTTCCGATGACCTCCAGAGACTTCATGCTATCTGTTAACGAAGGGGGATTCAGCGCGGACGAGGTCTCGGTAGGCTTAGGCTTAGAAAGAGGCAGCGGCATAGCGGGCTGAGGGCCATTGGGGAGGGTTGATGGGCTGCTAGAAGGGTGGTTGTTCTGATAAGGGATGGGGAGCTTATCTGGCTTAGTGGGGAGTGGGGAGTGGGGCGAGGGCTTCTTGGGGATGGGGCGAGCGGGGAGACAGGGACCGAGACCAGAGATGGGAGCTCCGAGCGCGGCGGAGGCGCCGAGGGCGGCGGGGGAGGGGCGAGGGCTGTGGTGGGGCTCCTGCTGACGCTGCTGGTGATGGTGCGAGGGGTCCACATGACCGAGGGCAGCACGGAGGCGGCGGGCGAGCTCTAGGGCGTCTCGGTGGGAGGGGTCGACGGCGAGGAGGGCGTCGACGTCCTCGAGGGCGAGGTCGTGGCGGGCGAGGGCCTCGCGCGCGCGGGCGCGGCGGAGGAGGGCGCGGGGGAAGCGGGGCTGGGCCTGGAGGGCGAGGGAGCACTCGGCGGCCACGGCCTCGTGGTCGACGGGGCGGACGTGCATGAGGCAGGCGGCGCGGTTGCTGTGGAAGACGGCGCGATCTGGGTGGGAGCGGGGGAGCAGCTTCAGTCCGGCGTCGTAGTGCTGGAGGGCTCCCGCGTAGTCCAGCGACTGGAACCGCCGGTTGCCCTCCTCCTTCAGCTCGTGCGCGCGCGTCAGGAGGACGGACGTGTCGAAATCGACGCCGTTGGGGGGCGGCCCGGCGGCGGCGGCCGAGGCGGCTGGGTTAGAATTGGGGTGTTCTACGGTGACGGGATTCGCACCACCTTTCTTCTTCCGGCTACCGGACTTCCCCATTGTAGTCGGAGCAGATGAGAGCTTCGGAGAGAGAGGTAGTAGGCGGTGACGGGACTCCCCTCTGAATCTGGGCAATAGAAGAAACCCTAGAAAAACGCAGATTAAGGTGGTTCTAGAACGTTCGATCATGTGCAAGGATTAAGGAAACACTACTTGAATCCACCAACGTTCATGTAGACTTGCATGATTGCATCCCCAAGTGCCAAAGTTAGGTTTTTTATTATTATTATTATTATTTTGATTTATATATCCAAAAATATAAGCTAATAAATTTAGAAAAAATTAAGCGTAAGTTCAATATATATAGCATCAAGAAAACATGCATGACAGGTAATAGTTTCATCTAAGTTTAGGCCTACGAAATCGAAGTAGCCTTAACGGTGATCATCTTCCAAAGTTTTTGAACGGAATAGATTGTTTGCCGACCGCTTTGGATGACGTGTTTTTTTTTAACTCAATCAATTATATGAAATGATATTCAACACAGTGATTTCACAATAAGGAATTGAGTATCGTTATTATAAAACAGAGGATTATTACTACAATGATTTCACTGTAGCTACGTGTTTTTAGCAGCCACGACGAAATCACTATAGTAGCTAGGGTGATTTCACTGTAGCTGCTACAATAAAATCACTGAAGCGGCTATAGTGATTCCGCTATCGGTTTCGAAACTAAGCGTTTCATAGCGATCGGGGGCGATTCTGTAGACAATGGAAATTTGATAAATTCGGTAACTTATCTTGATCATTTTAGTCTTTTAGTAATTAATTAAGTCGTTGCAATTTAAATGATGAAACATGGATCTGGGCTAAGAGGAAAAGGTTGTCGAGACCTATCCTAAAACGAAACTGTTAAAAATGACCGATTGTTATCTGGCCCATAATTCTATCCTCCCAATATTTTCATAATGAAGGTTGTTTGTAATTTTGAATGGCTCAGTAACTTGGCCGTCTATACTACTGACTCAGCATAATCAAGCTCTGTCTCTCAAAGGCGTAGCCTATCCTAAACTGTTGACTGAAGACCCCAGTGCGAGGAAAACAATAACGTAGTCAATCCTCGACGTTACTGTTTCGATTTATAGCAGATTCCACAAATTTCTTTAGTGCATACATTGCTCAAGTATATTTTCTTCTATATTTTTTTCATTTATTTTGAATCTCTCCACTCAAACCCTCACTCAATCACCCCATAATGTCATGAGGGTTTCTGATTGTAGATTTCTTCCGTGAAGGAGCCTCTAAATTCATAGCTTGTGAGAAAATCTTGTAGAAGCCCTAAAATCAAAGCTTTTTTAGAAAACCCTAAATCATTCTCTTCAAATTAACAATGACAACTAGACACAGATATATCTCTTCCTTTGTGTGAATCTTGGGCTAACTTGATTATGTAAGATAGTTTGTTGTGTATGTTTTGTTGTTTCAAATTTTAGCTCTTATTGCTTCACATGTTATCATAGAAGGAGGCCTAATGACTCATTAGAATGTGATACTGCCACTACCTGATGTCCTTAGTGTGTAGAAACTTGATTATGTAGGACTACAATTAGTTAGAAGCATGATGGGTGTTTTTACAACGCATCTATTTCTAGTCCTAGGCCTCCCTAGTACGAGATACTAATGATTGTGTTGTTAGCTTGTGTTTGTTATAGTGTATGCTGAACATCTTTTTTGTTGGCGAAATTTATGAGCGCAAACCGACTTGATCAGGTTTGTGTAACCTGTGAGTTAGGACAGTGTTCACATTCACAACCCATTGAAGACTTCAAAATTGCGGCACAGTATCAAGATAAAATCAGACTGCCTAGCTCGAACATTAGCATGAATTACCATGATCTAACCCATCGGGGTGTAAAGGATTTAATATATGTTTTGGTTGTGAAATCGTTTTCATCAATTTGCATGTGTTTGTATTGATTTGGCGCTTTCACACTTTTGAGATCTGTGTTCGAATTCAAAATGCTTTTTTATTCAAAATCCTGGTTTGACGGATTTTCAGATATCCCGAGTTATGAAAAATATTTTTCAGACAGATTTATGATTTGGCCAATGGGGGAGTCCCACTTAGATTTTTCCAAGTGTTGGGGGACTCCTCCCCACTATTGGGTTTGGACCTCTTATGAAGGATCCGATCCCCTTGTGGGGGAGGTGTAACTTACTGAGTGTTGTGTCCTGATAGGGGTCCAGACCCCCTACTCATCAAGGGGACTGGACGCCTTCATTAAAGGGTTTGGACCCCCTCAAACTGATTTGAATTTTCAGTTCAAATTATTGATTTTCGACGTTGGATAGCCAAACCTGAGTGCCACCATTGCTTGGGTGAGACCTCTATATAGAGTCTTACCTTTCACCATTAGGGTAAGGTTAAGAAGCGACTTTTTGGAGATAGACTTGTGCCTCTATAAAAAACCCCCAAATTGGGATTATGGTTCTTCCCTCCTCTTGAATCAAGGGAGTCATCTCATGCGAGTTGGAATCAATCCTTGATCCTTTGAGGAATATTGTGCATGTCTTGAGACCTTTGATTTGACCGACTTAGTTTTCTATTTGGGCTTCTTTGTTCCCCATCCCTCTTGTGATGGAAGTTCTTGTTGGTTGACTTCAAACCCTTTTCCCCACTGATTAGATTCTTTTGAATTGGTTTTTTAAATCTCATGAATTTTGGTCGCTCCAAGTGTAGGGGTATAAAAATCCCTCGTCAAGGGTCCTCCCATAGGGACTTGTGAGAGATAAATCCTTTTAGGGTTCCCACCATTGTGGATTCGATGGGGGTGGAATCCTAGGGTCCATCCTTAGGGACTAGGGTGGTGGTTCCTTGTGGCAATGAGTACTCGTGTGTGCGCGTGCTCATGCGAGCTGTGTGTGTAAGTTAGCGATGCTCAGGAGATCAGGGCAAGAAGGACATGTTCTTTAAGCAAAGAAAATTACGGGGGATTGCATCAGACAGTCACGAAGGCTCCGGCCAAACAACATCGTGGAACATCGGTTCGTGGCTATGTCCGAGCGTTGGGTTGAAATCTATGTATATCTTGCGGGGTAATTCTCTGGACTCTTGTACCTACATCCATTTTCATGGATCACTTGCACCTCCAGGTTCGTCCTGACGTGGTTTTCCCCTTCGATATTTCCGTGTAAAAACTCAACTGCGTGCTTTATATTTTTGCTAGTCTTAAATGATTAAACTCGCTAGCACATAGTTAGCCTCCTAGGTCCTCACCTTTGATTGTACCAAGAAAGGATAGGAGCACATTGCCCCTTGCATGCAAAGTTAAATCAAAAGAGAGAATTAGTTAGCGAACGAATATAAACAAGATTAAAAGAGTAATACAATGAACTATTTGCAGTGTGCCTCTGAGACACACGTTCACACGAAAAAATTTTATTTGGTCAAATGTTCTATTCGTACTTTGAGAATCTTCCTATTCCCCCTCCACATGAAATTTTTGTGTTACTTCAATTTCTAGCTTGTGTTGCTTCAGTTGTGAATTGTTAGTTGTGTTATTTCAATTGTGAATGGAATTGTTTCTTGTGCTTCTATTTGTGTACGGATTCTTAGAATGTGTTGCTTCAATTGTGAATGGAATTGTTAGCTTCTGTTTCTTTAATTTGAGTTTTTTTTTCAAAATACCAAATATGCCCATGAGATACTCTCCCAATAAATCTCCGCACATACTATCGTCATTGTTGCTATAGTAATTTCGGGCTGCTATATTTGGGTTAGGTTTAGTGTAACATCCACTCCAAACACACAAGATATTGTCTGTCACATTTAGGGTTAGGGTTCACTATTGAGGGTATAGAATTAGGGTTAGGGTTAGGTTTAGTGTTAGAGTTCACTGTTTAGGGTATTGAATTAGGGTTGGGGTTAGGGTTCACTATCAGGAGTATAGAAGTATGTTTAGGGTTATAGTTCACTATTTAGGGTATATAGAATTAGGGTTAGGTTTAGGGTTCATTATTTAGGATATAGAAGTAGGGTTAGGGTTTCACAACACGACAAAAACGTTTCAGAAAACGTTTTTGTCGTGTTGTGAAAAAGAATTAACTATATGTAAATGGAAGGACGGACATGTGTGTCATTTTATAAGCTGCTGGACATATTGCAATTACAACTTTTACGGTGGATCTTTTATGATATATTAGTTGTGTGAGACCAACAGTTAATAGACTGTTATTAAATGGACTTAATAGAATCTCCCCCAATATTAAAACAAGTTATGAGTTATACTTCCCTCTCAAATGTGGTGGGCCCAATCCTCCAAAGAATATTAAAATAATTTATAAGATAATCCCATTTTGTTTGTTTGGGACAAAGTAGGAATTCCATGAATATTGAACAAAAGGAGATTTGGAGGACTGTCTCTATAATTTAGAGGCCGGTTGGAGACAAAATTTTCAACCGGGTCTCTATATTTGAAGATGGCCATGTTTGGATAAAATTCTGATTTTGGAATTCTTGAAGCCCGGAATCCCAAAAATAGGGCTCTAGAGCCTAGAGCCTCGATTTTGGGCTATGGAAAAATGACTCCCATGAGCATGTTTTGGGCTCTCCGAAGAAACACTTTTTGGATCCGGTTGTATCCAATCGGGCTCTCCGTCTATTTTAGGGATTCTGGGTTCCTAGAATCTCGGTTTCGGAGCGTATCCCTCTCATGATCGGTTTCGAAGGAACATGGGATTCGTGACTTGGTATTAGTAGTCCAATTTTCATAACAATTCTTCATTAGCAATCCAATTTTCATTGATTAACGGGCTCTCTCCCTTGTTGGAGAGGTTCCCTGTTCGAATTCCGGTATGGACATCGTGGAGCGAACTTTTCATCAAGGCCGTTGGGCCTTGTTTGTGCGTGCAAATCCTGACTGTTGATGTCATGTTCACAGCATTATAGAATTTAATAAAACAGCTGCGGCTACCTCTCCCCCCGTTTCGATCTCCGGACCTCTTTGAGCTCTTGCTCTAGCACCCTATCCTATGGCCGCTTGGTTGGTCCAGCAAAAAAAAAATAAAAAATCCAATTTTCATTAAACTTTAATTTTCCTCAAAAATTTAGTCATAGGCTCCCATGAATTCTCATGGCACCAATCTTCTTCCCAAACTCTCACACAACAAAGTTCGATGGACAGTCTCGCAGCCCACGGCCTACGTGCTTTCCGGCCTGTGGGTTATTAAAAATCAGGACATCTCTCTCTCTCTCTCTCTCTCTCTCTCTCTCTCTCTCTCTCTCTCTCTCTCTCTCTCTCTCTCTCTCCGCACGAGGTCTATCTTGTCCCGGCACATTAATAGGATATGTACTGACCATCTTGTACGTAAAATAATTAAGATAATATTATTTCGGCAATATGTAAACTAATGTTGCCACATTTATCCAGAAGTATAACTTTCGAAAACCAACATGTAAGACAAATAAATTTGAAATGTAGTCAATATCCTAACCCAGTTCCACCAAAAACCTACATGACATACAATAATTTCTTCTCCTTAATAGAAAAATACCAAAAAAAAAATTACAAGCGAAGCTCGAAGCATGAGCAGCATCCACAATGCAGCAGAAAGGCCGAGAAGAATAAAGACCGAGTACAGAACATGATTTGATCACAGGTTAGGCCATATCCATGGAGGCTCTGAATCCAAGGATAACCGAGCATCGGTAGCTGACGAAGAATGTGATGGTGCTAATCTATTTCCTTTACAAAGTGAAGCAGAGCTGGCTAGGTGGGTGGAAAGAATCTGTTGAGGTTGAACGGGAGCGTGTAGAACTCTTCGTTCCTGTTGTCTCCTCTGAAAGTTCTGAACTTGACCCACCACGGCATGCCCCTGTCCTTTTTCGACTTCTCCACTTCCAGTGTGTTGTCCAGGAACACAGCGGTGATCAGCCCCACGGTCGGCGGCGACAAAAATACGGCATTTAGGAACGCGTTGAACTGCAAGCACAAAAGAATTATGCAAGTGAAAAAGGTTGATCCAAGCCATCCAATCAGTGATCTCATAACGTAGTGGTTCCAACATTTGTTAGTCAGATGATGGATTAGCTGCCCCAAAAAAAAATTATATATAGAACTTTTTTAATTTCAACAAATAAATTTCAAACAATGAATAATAGATTTCTGAAAAGGTGAAAAAATTTAAAACTAGGTGAACTTTGCAGCATGGAAAGAAATGAAGATAAAATGACAAGTGGTTGGCATGTGAATTGAGGCATGATCTCCGTTATACGCTATAGCTTTGTGCAGGGGCTTCAAGCGATGAAGCGATGGCTTTCCCAAGGTACAACAACCCATGGCACCGTCGTCTCTTTTAAGGAGCCACGGTCATGGCTTTCTCAGAATTTAGAAGTGGAAAAGGAAGTCCAAATGCATTAGTGTAAATCAGAGAGAAAAAATTCTTTGTAAGAAAAAACAAAACAAAGAATGTTATCTTGGAAGCTTCTAGATTCCTATGACATTTCTCAGTGATGGGCCTCGGGAGCATTGGCCCCCTTAAATAGGCCTCAGCCTAGTCAATAATACTGATGGGGACATGATCGGTTCAGACAAGCCAGGCACAACCCGCGTGCACTATGAAGGAGCTAGAGAACCACCCAGGCTCTTGGGCTGTGGTTGGGAGACGACTAGACATGATTGGGCCATCCGCTTGGGCCCTAGACATTTTATTATTATGTATTTTATTTTATTTAGTTTCTTTTATGTAAGCTTGTGTTATAGGGGCATGTTTATGTGTTGCATAGCCCATTAGTATTAGGGTTTGTCAGGGCTTTTATTTAAACCCCTTGTAACCGTCGTCTACAGTTGTTGAATGAATAAATGAAGAAAATTAGGGTTTCTCGTGAAGATCCATTACGTTGAGGGGAAGGACCGCGAGCCATATTCCCCAATACGTAGATTGTCATTGCAATCATCTTCATCTTCTCCATGTGATCGCAATGACCCCCCAACAACATCCCCTAGCATCTCATCTCCCTCTCTCTTGCTTGTGATTGGAGCCGACCCGTGCATATCGTCCGTGCGTCGACCTGCTCACACCCCATCCGTGCGTTGACCTGCTTGCGCCCCACCCGTGCACCCGACCTCCTCGCGCCCCCCGTCCGTGCGCCCGACCTGTTCGTGCCCTGCCCGTGGCCGGGCCTGCCCACCCGACCCGTGCAACAGCCTGCCCATGCTTGGCCCGTGCGCCCACCTGCTCACGTCCCAGCCCGTGCACTTGCCCGAGCCTGGTTCCCGTGTTTGTGGTTCTTCATCAACTCTGTAGCACCTCAAAGCATCACCAAGACCGAAACGAAATGAGGGTCAAAACCAGAGTACTGGTCATTTCAGTCAATTTCGATCAATTTTGGTTCTGGCTTTCTGAAGTAGACCTGGAACTATAAATTTCGGTCCATTTCGGTCGAAATTTTGGCCAAAATTTCGACTTAGGCTTGGATCGAAACACGACAGGAAAACGAGATTTAAAACCTTGCTATTGATTGGTCACTGCATGAGCCTAAATTGTTAATTATTTATTAAATCGGTCATTTTTCTTAATATTTGAACCAAGCATAAACCGTGAGTGTCCCGCATCAAATATCGAACGCATGCATTAGCTCATGAATTGGTGCATACGAATCGCTTAGCCTGGCAACCAACACGCACGCATCATTTGATCCACGACGTAAGGGGGGCAAAGTCCTTTGACCGGTTTGCATTGGGCCCAAAGAAAAAAGATATAGGACATAATGAGACTGGGGTCCGGACCGCACGACTCTGGCTATAAGGACCCCTCCTATGGCCAGTCCAGACCTCGGTAGGCTGAAGTGAGGATACTAAGAGGTCCGAGCCTGCAACTCCGTACCCCCTCAGCAAAGGTTCGGGTTTTGCCTTGTTTTTTGGCACTTTTGCACGTTGTATACCCAGATCCGATGGCTATTGTATTGTTCAATCCATATATAAAATCATGTTTCCCTCATTAGGGTTAAGGGGAAAAAAAGGCATATGTCAAGGTGTTTGGAGTTCTAGGCCCAAATTGGAAAACCTTGCTCCCCTCTTCTTCCTCCATAGGTTTGATGTGATTTTGAGCTATTTGATTTTCAATTGCATTGGAGTTTATCCTCATTCCCGTGATTCCTTCTTGTGGGCCTTACACTTGTGAGATTTGGTTCTAGACATCTTGTGAACCCATCCTTGCATGGATTCCATTATTTTTGTCCTTTTCCATCGATTGAAGATTTGATCCTAACCAACCTTTGAAATCCCATTGATTTGGGTCGCTCTCAGTGCTAGGGAAGAAATTCCCTCTTTGAGGATTCATCATAGAGACAGCCTTGAAGGGTTCTCTCATTGGTGTGAGTGGGTAGATCCTTGGGTCCACCCACTGGGTGGTGGTATCTCGTGGTACACGAGTGCTTACAAGCAGAGCAAAGAAGCTAGGGAATTGGGTAATTTGGTACAACAATCGTCGATGGCAAGATGAACTAATTGTAAGATAGAGCATTTGGTGCTTGGTCGCTAATAGAGAAAAGAGACATAGAGAGATATGAAGTGAAGACCTTATCCCACCCAATGGGGGCAATGTCCTATAAATGTTGTACAGAACATGGGATCACCCAAGGTGAACATACCCTAAAAGAGGACTAACCTATACAATAAGGCTACGTACATACACTCTAACCCCCACCCCACCCCACCCCCTACCCCTTAAACTCAAGTTGGGCCAAACACCAATAGTTTGGTAATAAGATATTGAAAACACTACATGGGGTATGTCTTTGTTAAAAAGTCTGCAAGCTACTCTGTAGAAGACATACGGAAGCGAGAGCGTGCCATCCGCATAGCGATGTCGCACGAAGTGAGAATCAAGCTTGATGTGCTTGGTGTGATCGTAAAACACTAGATTGCTAGCAATCTGAATAGTACTCCAGTTGCCACAATAGAGGGAAATCGCGAGGACAGCTGAACACCCAAATCACTGAGTTGACGACATAGCCAAACGACCTCACACAAAATCCATGCCATAGCATGACACTTGGCCTAAAGCTGGAAAGCAAAATGAAATCATGCTTCTTGCTCTACCAAAGATAAGCAAGTCACCTAGGACAATACAAAAGCCAGTAGTAGATTGTTGATCAAAATGAAATCATGCTTCTTTCATCTCAAACTATTGCTGGAAGTGCCTCTTTAGAGAATCAATGGTGGTAGTATCATCACCAGTTATGGTTATGTCATCAATGTAGAGAAGCAAGATCGCATGACCATGAGCAGTGCTGCGAGTGAACATAGCATAATCATTCCTAAACTCTGTGAAGCTAGTTGCAAGCACCTAGAACCTTAAGCGCACAAACCAAGCTCGTGGAGCTTGCTTGAGCCCATAAATTGTCCGGCAAAAGCGACAGACAAGCTAGTGAGAAGTCGGAAGACCAGGAGGTGACTGCATATGGATCTCCTCAGAGAAGTCTTCGTGAAAAAAAGCATTCTCAGCTCTAATTTGGAAAGTCTCGACATTCGTTTGTAAATCTGTGCCAACCATTGTACGACGATCTCCACCACGAAGGGCTGGGTTGATAATGATGCAAGGTCGATACTTTGCAGATCTGAGAGCCAATAATGATACGGAGCCAACACTTTGCAAATCTAGGACTGTGGAGGATTACGATGAGGCAAAGAGTGAAGAGAGATCTCTACCGACCACCATGCTTCGATCTCCACCACGAAGCTGAGCTGATGATGATGCGGGGCTAATATGATGATGCAAATCTGATGATGAGGCCGGATTTGATGATGGGACCGGATGGTGAAGAGCCGATGGAGATGTTTCTTCTTCCTTGATGACCGGGCCAGAGCTGCGGAGCACTTTGCAGCGAGCGATGAGGACAATGGATAGAACAACAAGAAGAGGAACTATGGGCCAATGGCTCTGATAGCATGATAACCCTAGAAAGGGAAGAGAGAAAGAGAGAGATTTGGAGTGAAGACCTCATCTCACTCAATGGGGGAAATGGCCCTATATATATTGTACAAAAAATGGGGTCATCCAAAGTGAACATACCCCAAAGAAGGACTATAACATATACAATATGGCTAAGTATATACACCCTAACAGCCGCAAACATAGAAATGCGAAGGATACATAAGAAATTGACATCTTTAAAAGATATTTTTGAAAAACAAAAATTGTAGTTATTAAAATTCCAGAGAAAATTGTAGAACTCAAGTTGAACTATGCATAGTTAAATGGTTCAACCCATCTTAAACAAGCAGCTATGATATCTCACAAATTTCTATCTAAAATAATAAAGAAAACAATAAATTTTAATCTAGAGTGGATAAGAAGTCACCTCAAGGAAAATTGAAATTTTGAAACTAATTGCATGATGTTTCACAGTGAATGTGTACAAAAGAACCTATAGATGTTACAAACTTACTAGAGTCCCTATCAGTCATTAGGTAAGCAAGTGACAAAGCTAAACCATGCAATATGGAGATTACCCGGCTGCAGTTTGCGTTTCCTAGATGAGGGTAGTAACCATGAACAGTATACAAGAAAGTTTACATGACTGTGGATCTCAAAGGCCTTTTTTCTCCTGAATAACCTAGATACAAGCTACTTAAAGTTGTGTAACTCATGTGGTACACTATGAAATACATGTGGTTTTTCACCGAGGAACATCTATACCCACATCCAATGCGGAATGTTGTCCTTGAATTTAAAACCCATCCAAAAGTTGTTCAATGAATGTATGGCGAATAAGCTCTGATTGCAACAAGGTTTCCCATAACTTATTTAAATACTTGTCAATCATGGTTTGATTTACTTCAAAGACAGTATTAAGTGAGGTGTGGAGAGCAAGACCACTTAGCTTACACGATATGCCACATACAACTATTATTACCAAAAAGAGACTGAATATAAATTAACTAACCCATCCTGCACGTGTGTTTACTGGGGCGTGTCCAGAAGAAACCAATGAGTCGCTGAAATACTGAGGAACAGATATTCCAAGGAAAAGCGAGAGCCCAGTAATGATGAGGTTTCTCATAGAGTTCATGTTTGTAAACTGAAGGAATGATATTCCAACAGATGCTGCAGAAATTCACAAGAAAACAAATATATAACATTAAGAGAAAAAAAGGACCATTTCATTAAGTTAATGGCATACCGACAAGGCCAAAAAGCACACAGTACAATGCAGCAAATATAGGGAATGGAATTGATGCAAAGAGGGCTCCAAATTTCCCTGAAATAAAAGGTTGTCATGTGACCAGTAATATTCACCAAAAAAGATATAAACCAGTAAATTTGATAATGTAAACAAAATATTAACATCACCAATGTTGGAACAAACATACCCAAGATGGAGAAAAATATCATGAATCCAGCAGATATTTGAACAACTCTGCGACTGCCAACTCTAGTTAACCCAAGAAGCCCCACGTTCTCCCTTAAATTTAACACCACCAGTTATCATCGTTATTATCACTGTTACCAGAATAAATTCCAGAAACCAGCAACAGATTATTGGAAAAACACCTATTATTCTTACACAGATACAGTAGAACCAGTCCCTGTGCCGAATAGACCATCCAGCAAAACACCTATTCCCTGCATGAGCCAAAAGCATGAGGAATAGATAAGTTACTGAGATTTTCTTCAAACAAGAAACAGATTAGTTAAAAAAACACCAAGTGCCCAGGATTAATAGTAAGTGAATTTTGGAATAACAGCACTATGAAGTAGAACTTGACATGACAGTTGCATAATGACATGCTATTTCTAAACCTTTTAAGCGGGATATGTGTCTGAATCACTAAAATTGATAAATGGGTCACTATTGAGTATTGACGCATAAGTCGCTAGGAACATCAGTGACTCATGAGTTTGATACTCCATGCGTCACGTATTGGATTCCTTTTGTTGCTATATTTGACACAAAAAACATGGATTGAGATTTTGCCCGGAACCGAATCAGCCGAAAAATCTCGGATATGGGACTGAACGAGCTGAATCTAACCCCCGAAACTAAATATCAACCGACTTAGGTCAGATTCAAATATTTTTGGTCGATTTGGGGCATTGCTTGTGACAACACAAGAGATCAAGTTCTTAAGAAAGCACTCCAACAATGAGAAAACACACACAAGAGACAGAGAAGGCGGCTTCAGCAAGCAGTTCTTAATGGAAAATCAGTGAAGCTAAAATAAGTTCTTCTAAACTTGGAAGTGTCTACAATGGATAGAGAACTCCTATTTAAATAGAGAAAACAACTATCTCCCTGAAATTTGGACAAACCTATAAGAAAAAGGAGAACGGATCACATACTTCTTGCTTCACTATTTATTGTAAATTTCCAAGAAAATCTGTTGCTTTCAGTAAATAAAAAAGAATAATAAAGAATAAAACAGGATAAATAACTAGCCTTCAGTGCCATAGTTAACTTCCTATCTTAAGTCTTGTTTTCGGGTCAAACAAGGCCTAGAAATAATGCCCAAATGAGAGTTTTTTCCAAGGGAAAAGAGGGAGAATCCCATGGCCATGGGAAGAGGTCACGTGGCATTGTGGCCTCTTATCACACGCGAATATGGCCCACGGGGAGAAGGGGTCATTGATCCCTTCTCAAGGTTTGAGTAATCGGGATCAGGTTTCGACCAACCAGAAAAATGAACCATTAATTTTTTTTGCTTCACCAGTTCGGCTACTTCAGCTAAAATATACTAAGAAATAAGAAAAAGTAAAAAAAGAGAAGAAAAAAAAGGGATTAGAACAAAAATATGTAAAGAAAAAGAGAAAATGGATCACGGATGAGATCAGAGCCATCAGGGTCACACATGCCTCATGACGCAACTACATGTCCAGAGGCGGAGGATGGATCAAGGGGCCATCAGGGTCATCTCAGGCATGTCGTATCATAGTAGCACAATGTTGCGCGGTTGCGCCACACCCACATGCCAACCCCACTATGTCTCACCCACATGCCACTAATGCATATCGAAACAGGTCGGAGCCTCCACTTTTCTCTTGTTAACAGGGGGTTCCTCAAATTGCTCTAAGAAAACTTCTACTGCTTTCCCCAATGATCAAACCGAAACTCCCACTAACCCTACCAAAGTCATCAAATGTATTTATCAAAAGTCCCCCGTAAGCACTAGATTTAGCCGAACCCGATCTGAATTGGGCCATTTTCTAGGTCGTGGGAAGGCATGTTTCAATTCCGATCAGCCAAAATCTAAACCAGTTTGGTGAGTCTGTTCTAAGTTTGAACTAACCCTCGAACCATGTTTCAACAAGCTCTTCTTAAAAGAAAATCAGCAAAGCTAAAATAATTCTAATTAAATTCTCATGTATCTGCAATCAAGGTTTGTCATATCGTGTTTCATTTTCCCTTTATTGTGTATCGTGTATCATAAGATGTGTGTGTGTGTGTGTGTATATATATATATATATATATATATATATATATATATATATATATATATATATATATATATATATATATATATATATATATATATATATATATATATATATATATATATATATATATATATATATATATATAGAGAGAGAGAGAGAGAGAGAGAGAGAGAGAGAAAGGGTTGGGTTTCTATAACAGCGTCATAGGGACTACCGACTACCCTATGACATATGGTGAATTAGTGACACTAAAACATTTAGAATGTACAGATTTTTTTTTACAGGAATGATCACCTTACCTGAGATAGGATGTCCACAAAATAGCCCTTGGATGCAACCTAGTCTTAGAAGAAAAGTGAAAGGGTGAAAACAAGAGATAGACTACATGAGAAGGGGAGTGGAGTCCGCTCCTCCTCACGGGTTGCACGAGGGCAGTTTCCAATTTTTCAATCAAGGCAGCGTGGTGCGATGGGGTTGGCTAGTTGAAAACCTCAAAAGTCCTTAGATGTACAATTGTGATAGGACGTCATTTAATTGGTCTTTGGAGATCTAGTGGCCATATTTAGTGCTCCAATGGATCTCACCTTTGACTTAACCTTCACTTAGTGGATCCATATGAACAAAGAAAAAATGATTTTGGAGTGAGCCAATAAATGACCCCATGCATTTATGTTGAACCAAGAGAGATGCTAGTCGGTCCCTATAAAATTGGGAAAAACAGAAGTTGCAAGAATGATTCAAGAAAGGACAAGTTAGGCCATTGTCGATACTGATCACCTCCACTACATCCTTCATTCTCCACTCCCTCAAAAATCATGGATCCTAACATTTATTATTTTAAAATTTTTTGTCCTAAATTATCATGACTCTAAAATAGATAACAAGGGAAATAGTTATGGTGTTCTTATGAGCCTAATTGTTGCTCTAGCTCCAACTTTGAGTACAGAATCACTGAATCAAATATCTGCTTTTCTTTGCTACTATGGTTACTAGATTCCAAGCAACTCATTCTGGTATTTATGATAGGTAATATATTAGTTTTGTCTCCTTAGAATATAGACAGTACACTTGGAGATTTAGCACAGCGATTGTATTATATAGTTTTTGCTCTACATACTTTACTTTTGTGCCAATACTTTAAAAATGCTGACAATATTGATTCTAGTGTGACCAATTGGACTCAAAAAAATCAAGTCAATAGATCTGATCTACCCGAAGAAAAAAAACAAATTTTATGCAAATATATGGTTTTCACCTTTTCCCCCTACTGTATAGACTCCAAGAAACTCATTTGATATTTATGATAGGCAAGGGAATGTATTCTTTATAATTCTGTACTATATAGTCAATACTTCTGGAGATTAGTAAATGATTGGTTTATATAATCTATGTTCTACATGCACCATGTTTTTGGGAATTTTGACTCGTTTTCCACTCTTTGACCTATAATTTGTGCCACAAAGATGGTTCCCTATATCACTTGCCTTTTACCCTCTTCATAGATCCTTTCCTATCTTTAGGAGAACCTTAGTTATTCATCCCTTATTGCATGAGGTTAAACTAAGTGGTCTCCTACCCACAAACTGCTCTTCTAGGATTCTTGACAGGCCCCTCTCTTGTCAAGTTGCCTAGATCAAATTTTTGGCACCAATCTTAAGAGGGTTCACGTGAGGTTGATAGCTGGTCAGAAATTTGTAAATTTTTTGTGGAGTGTTCATAATTAGAGTTGCACCCCATAGTCAAGCCAATCCTATGGGATAAGACTTGGATGAGGATGGTGTTATGCACTAGTTAGTGTGGTTAATTAAACTTGGAAAAAAAAAATTCAAGTCAAAAGATGTATGAGAAAAATCTACCATGAACGAAATGAAAAAACATGTACGATATTAGTATGGCACATTAAATACCAAATCGTACCAACAGCTGAATTGTGCATAGGTTTGGTTACGACACTTAGAACCTTTGACTATTAATTTTAAGATAATTCCGGCATCCTTATCAATAGTAGTATGTTGCGGGCTCAATGATGTGAATTGTAGGTCATTTTTTCATATTTTGTTAACAGATCAAAGTCCACTGGTGTGTTCACCCATGGAACAAATGAACAATTTTATTGTAGGACAATGTCTCCTATTTTAAGAAGTGCGTCAAACAGAACTTGGATACAACAAGCTTCAGAGTTTAACTAACCTAACATAAGGACCTAGCATAGTAAAAATAACTTTTGAGCTTACCTGCCAGCCAATACCTCGGCTTAAAACATAAGCAGGAGGAGGAGTTGCAATTGCTAGGCGTGAGGCTGCCTTGTATGCAGCAGTTGACTGCATGTATGCAAGAAGGGTAAAAAGAATTGTTCAAGAAAAACAACAAATTTCAATGACTTTTACCTCTACTAGAGAAACTAGCACAGAAGCCATCATGGCAAATGAATGACCAGCATCAAATGTCGGTGCCCCCCATTGCAAAGGATATGGAAACTTGAACCTGAGAAAAGCATGACGTAGTCATGACTCATGAGATGCTCGACAATCTTCACCAAGATCAATAAATGGTTAGGCATGTGTTCCTGATACTTAACCAAGGAGCTGATGATATTAGGTTTGCTCGGTCAGCACGACAGCTGTCCTGAGTTTTCATAGGTCTATGTCTATAGGCACCGCCTGCAGTTAGAATAAGGGAAAATATCCAAATGACAGCGACACAAATGAGAACTGGAAATCGTTCAAAGATGGGAATATCTCTGAATGGTCTGTAGTGCTTCAAAAACTGCAAACAACGAGAAATACATCATTTTTAGGTGAAAAAATCAAAATTTCAGTCAATACAATGAGCAAATAATCAGCCTACCTGTGACAGGCCAATGAGCATCAAAAGCATCGGGATACCGATTTCCACACAATTTCCTACCTAAAGAAGAAATAGTTCCAAGCATATATGTTTACCAAACAATGCCAAATTCATAATAGGTATTTAAATACAAAGGAATTACTGATATACCGCAGGAAATCCTCGCTCGAATAGCCCCAAACCAAGCAATGCAATCACAGGTGCCATACCAAGAGGACTGAAGAACCTGTGAAGATATAACTAAGGACACTTAGAAAATGATACTGATTGCATAATATCAGAAAAATGACATAAAAACACACCGTGAAAAAATTCCCCAAAGCTGGCTGTAACCTAGAATTATTTGTAAACTTGAAGCTATGATTAGTGCTCCTTGAATAGATCGCATGGTTCGTACAAATCTCTGCAAGTTAGAGGTGCATTTGCATGGAACATCCTATCTGGACACCCTTACAATTAACTAGATAACTAAACAATACAACCTGAAGAAATAAATTGACTAGTAAGTTAAACCATATGAACGTACTTCTTGTGGATCGATTATCCGTTGCAGTGATGAGTCATGTATAATGTAAAGGATTGGCATTACATATGCAAAAGAACCACCCACAATTGTAGGCAAACGTGTTCCAAACAATGCTTGCAGGAGTGTGTTGATGCCGGAAACAAACAACAGAGTTTGTATGACACGGATCTTGTCACCCTGTGTTCGATATAGAAACTGTGTCATTATGAAGCTTAAGAAAAAAAATGAAAACAAAAGTGCATCATGATTATTAATAATATGATATTGAACAAAATTTTCGGCTTACATCACTTCCTCCCATCAAAGGAACAATCATTGAAGGAATCATCACAGAAGTGCCTAGCATCACTATATAGTTTTGAAAAGCCAACATAATAGTTTCAGCTGTAGAATACAAGTGAACGATAGTAAGAAGACATAAATTAGTCAAGAAAAATAGAATTAAAAAGATAAGACTTAAAACTGCAGCTGTCATACACAAACGCAAAGATGTACTTGGTCATTTTATTGTTCCCATACATAGATAAATATCTGCACAAATGTGAGGTTATTACAAACTATGAAATTAATAGGTTAATTTAGGTAGCGGTTAGGCATAAATACGTAATATGTACAAGCAACAACAGTTGCATAAATTTGCAATGGGGCTCTCAGAAAATAGAAATCTATGAAGCACAGACACGGGTACGGCGACACGACACGACACGGACACGGCGACACGACATTTCTTCAAAAATGAAGGACACGACACGGCTAGGACACGGCAATTAATATTTATTATTCTATATAAATAATATATAATACATGAATACTTCATAAAGATGCTTAATTTAGAAGAATAATTCATAAAACATGCTCCAATTAGATGGAAAATTACTTTATGGTTATGTTTAAGAAATTTCAATGGTAGCACAATACCCTATTTGACAACTACTAAATTTTTTCTTTTGGTAATTTCAACGATTCAATCTAATCAAAATTGAATTGAAAAGGGCAAAATGAAGTTTATTTACTATGGGGTCGGGTTTGGAACTATGGGATACTCACTAGAGGTCATAAGGGTAATGACAACTATCCAATAAAGTTCACAAAATCCACAAAGTTCTAGAATTATTGCTAAAAGATTATCTTAATATTTGTAAGAAAAACCCTATTAATTATATCCTATGATGTTATAACCTTAGAGTATATAAGTTAAAGCCAAATCTTAATCACAATCGTCCATTACACCAAGCCCCAAATAAATCATCCAACTCATCCCTGATCCCATGCAAACAACGTCCCTGCGGTGTCCTGGCCGTGTCCCAGTCGTGTCCGGCAGTGTCCTGGATAAAAAAAAAACCAGGACACTTCGGAGCTGTGTCCGGGCCGTGTCCGAGCCGTGTCCGTGTCCGACACGGACACGGGGCCCTCTACGAAGTGTCCGTGTTTCATAGATAGAAATGAATGGCGAAGAAGTATTCATAAAGCCGACCCCAAACAGATGGGACATGGCTTGATGGTTATGATATGGCTCTTAGAAAATAGAACTAGGCTCATACAATAGAGTGAATTAAAATACATAAAATCTCTCTCTCTCTCTCTCTCTCTCTCTCTCTCTCTCTCTCTCTCTCTCTCTCTCTCTCTCTCTCTCTCTCTCTCTCTCTCTCGCGTGCAACTCTGTGCAAATGGAGACACGGATAATAATTGGTGATAGCTTACATTTTTTAAACCTCCATTAAAAGATTGAAACGGATATATGAACATACTTCAAATTACATTCACCATTTACAGTCCTATTATCACTTATCATCTTTTTTTTTGGTTCATATCAACTTCTTTTTAGGATGGGTTTAACAAATTCAAGAATATGCAACATAATGAACTTCATTTAGTAAGTTTAAGATGGGGATCTGAGTACACTCTGAGCACAAATGAGGAGTTTTCACCGTTGGATCTACCTGATGATGACTTCATACCGTCAGATTTGCCCGAGCTTCATTGGATCAGCCATTCATGATGCAGATCGTCAGATCGGAGCCCAGATGATGATGTGTTAGTGGAGTCGGACCATCAGATGGGAGCAGATCATCACTAGCATCACATTGCATGTCTTCATGGTGCAATTGGATGTTTTTCGTTGCATCTTTTAATTAGTTAGTTATTATTTTAGTTATTAGATTTTTTATGTTTTAGATGGATGCCATGTGGCATTAATGGGATGTAATAGGGGAACTTTACGTGAATGATGTGTGACATGTAAGCAAAGAGAGAGAAAATAAAACAAAAAAACAAAAAAAAAAGAAACAGCTCACGTATGGATGAGGAAACCCCCTCTCATACATGAACAGTACCCGCGGGAGAGGGGGTTCCTCATCCCGTACAGTCTCTCTCTCTCTCTCTCTCTCTCTCTCTCTCTCTCTCTCTCTCTCTCTCTCTCTCTCGTACGGTTATGAAGGGAGGTTTATTTAAACCCCTCCTCTCACCTTATGTTGATTCAATGATGCTTTGATGAATAAAAAAAGGAACGAATCATGCAATCTTCTTCTTCTTCCTATGATTCGAACCTTCCGCGGAGTGATTTCGTTGAACTGGAGCAAGTCCGGAGGGTCCAGGCCCAAGTATCTTCTTCCCATTTTCTTTTCTTGCGGTTGGTTGATTGTTAATTATTATTTTCTTTAAATCCTAGTGTGCAATCAGATTTGAATATAGCTTCGAAACCCATGATCTTCATCGCCATCCACTTTCATTGAAAACCATAAAAATACCTTCACTTGAACCTTAAATCCATCTGAAACCCTATCGTATCATGTCCAAAATCCCTCAAACGTGATCCTAAAGAAGCCCTCTAAACCCTAGACACATATATAAAAAGCCCCAATTTGTAGGATTGAATAGAAACCTAATTTTGAAGAATTCCCAAATTTGGAAACACAGTCCAGATCTGGTAATTCCTTGATCTTTCCTCATCCAATGGTCCGATCAAGCCAAAACTTATACACAACCTGCCTAACATCCATACCTACCTAGTACCTACCCACCAAGTTTCGCAGCAATCCAAAATGTTGAACCTACTGAATTGACCAAAATAAACCTCTACTGTCTCAAATTTCTACACCTTCCCAAACCCTAAATTTTCATCTAGAGCGAGGATTCATGTGTTTGTAGGACTCCCTTGTCCGTCTTGCATTTGGTATCAGAGCCTCGATCGCAATGTCCTATCGTTGCAACAGATCCTCTTATGCTCGCAACCATCATGACAATAGACCCATCAATTTACACCATCAACACAAAGGTCTACCAGAAATTCCTTAAGTAATACAAGGATTATCCCACTAAACTATTCAAAGACAAGATCAGAATTCTCAGTCTGGTCCCTCATTAAAGAACAAGCCAATTCACTAGGCCTGCCAACCATATCGTTCATCAATTGGGTGTTATGTATGTAGATATCACTATAGAATTCTGAGTTTGAAACTCGCATTATTCTCGATGACATCGAAGGTGAATTGGCGTGGTGACAATTGCAGAACATGGAGGTTTATTTACCCCCCATGTTGGTTCAATGATGCTTTGATGAATAAAAACATGAATGATTGTGTTAACGGATAGTCTTACATTATCAGTGAGGGAGGCACCCATCACCCGCTTAATATACCCGTTGTGGATCTCCCCTTACGACCAGAGTTTTGGGGTGTGAGGGTATCTAACATGGTATCAGATTTCTAGGGTTCTCTTGCAGCGAAGGCAATGACATCGGCATCTCCTCTAGCTCCGGCATCACCTCCTCCAGCCACCCTTCTCCCTCCTCCGGCTCCGGCATCACCTCCTCCGGCCACCCTTCTCCCACCTGACCTCCAGCTCTCGGCCACACCTCTCCCACCCGACCCCCTTCCCGGCCACACCTCTCCCTCCCGACGCCCCGCCTCTCTCACCCGACCCCCTTTCTCGACTATTCCTCTCCCTCCCGACACCCCTTCTCCCATCCGATCCCTCTCCCGGCCCACTTCTCCCTCCCGACACCCCCTCTCCCACCCGACTCCTCTCCCGGCCCCGCCTCTCTCCCGACCCCCTCACCCAACCCCCCCCCCCCACCCGACCCCCTCACCCGGTCTTCTGACCGGATCTCGATCCCAATCCCTAGATCTCCCGAACCGATCTGCCTGATCATCTGACTCCATGGCATCTGCTCCCGTGCCTTCTGTTGTCGCGATCCCCCCGCCGTTAAAGGCAGTTTACTTTCAGTTGACCTCGACCAGCAACTAGCCTGATTGGTTGCTTACCGTTGAGGCCGCTTTCTCCAGTCACGGTCTCTGGGGTCACATCACCGGTGATGACCCACCTCCGTCTGCCTCCTTTGGATCCTTCTCGGTAACCAGTGGCACCGCGGTAGCACTGCGTCGTTTGTTACTGCTGCTGCTGCTGCCCTTACGTGGCGTCGACACGATCAAGCCATCCGGGCCTATCTCCTGGTCTCTGTTGCTCGTCCATTCCTTGCACCCATCGGCCACTTTCCTACAGCGCGCGTGATGTGGGAGTATCTCCGGAACCGGTTCCTCCCGTGTGACGGTGCACGCCGTCATCAGCTTATTTGTGACACTCAGTCCGTTCGTCAAGGAGAGCGTACGATTTAGGACTTCTTCAGCCTAATGAGTGACTACTCGCACGAGCTGGACTTCTGATCCCCAAGCGGTGTGCTTGCCCACGCTCCAGGGACTTTCAGCGCTACCTTGACGAGGGCCACATTCACCAATTCTTGGCTGCGCTTCGGCCGGACTTTGCTCTCATCGCTGCTCAACTCCTACATCGTGAGCCTCTCCCTCGTCTAAAGAATGCCCTGCTAGGCTTGGTTGACAAGAAGACTCGCCTTCAGACTCAGGGTATTCGTCCTCCTACATCTGCTCCTGGACCAGACAGCGCCCTGACGGCCAGCTTTTCTGACGGGCCTATCTTCTGTCATTACTGCAAGGAGCTCGGTCATATGAAGTGTGAGTGTCCTACACATCCTCCTCGCAACCCCCGCTGGGGTCCAGACGAGCGGGAACAATACTGGGCTCCTTCCTCTCATGACAACCGACGTGACGGTTGAGGTGAACAGAGTCATGGACGTGGTATGTCGTCCTTTCGCCACTTTGGTGGCACTACAACAGCTACTATTGCGACTCCGGCATCTCCCACCACTCCCACAGCACCATCTACACCTGAGCCGGACCATCATCAGCGACTCGAGGAGCTCCTACTTCGCCACCTTGCCTCCTCCGGCTCCTCGATTGCTCACAGCTTGTCTGCCATCTCTGGTATTACTGCCACATGGATTTTCGATTCGGATGCTTCCTTTCACCTCACTTGTGACTCCACTATACTCACAGACTATGCTCCTACTCCTCCTCAAATAGAGATCCGCACTGCGGATGTGACTCGTACCTATTCCACAGTGTGGATCCATCACTACTACTTCATACTCTACTAGTCGTCTGACCCTACCCCATATCCATCATGCTCCTCTCCTTAACATCAATCTAATTTTTATTAGGTCTCTTTGTGATTCTAGACTGACTGTCACCTTCACCTCTTCTACTTGTGTTGTACAGGATTCGCGAACGGGTCAGAGGATTAGGTTGGGTCGTAGAGCGGGAGGACTTTACCAGCTGAACCATCTCCATGTTTCCCCTGTTTCTGTTGCGTCAGCCATGTCAGTCACCTATGATGCCGACTTGTGGCACAGAAGGTTAGGTTATTTGTCTAGTGATCGGCTCAAAAACGTTTTTCGTTCAAGCGCTTTGGGTCGTTTGCCCTTCTCCCCCCTCTCTGTCTGTACAGGTTGTAGGTTGGCAAAGCATCTGGCTCTACCTTTTTCGGCCAATGCTTTCCGATATGTTGCCCATTTTGATTTAGTACATTCTGATATTTGGGATCCTGCTCCGGTTGCTTCCTTCTCTGGCTTTTTGTATTATACGAGTTTTATCGATGACTACTCCAGATGCACTTGGGTATATCTTATGCGTCGTCGATCTGAGATTCACCACATCTACAAGAAATTCACCGTCATGCTCCATACCCAGTTTGGTCGGCATATCAAAATCATTCAGTCTGACTATGCCCAAGAGTATCTCTCATCTGAAATGCATGAAATTCTTTGGACTCACTACACTATTCACCAATAGTCATGCCCCCACATCCATGAACAGAACAGAGTAGCTGAGCGCAAGTATCGTCATGTTCTTGAGATAGCATGTGTTCTACTTCTGTCTGCTTCTGTTTCCCACTCCTACTAGGCTGAGGCTGTTCTGACCGTCGTTCACCTTATCAACATCACTCCATCTTCCACCCTCTCTGGTGTTACCCCGTATGAGCGACTTTACTCCACCTCTCCCGACTAGTCCCTTCTTCGCACCTTTGGATGCACGTGTTTTGTCCTCCTCCCTACTCGTGAGCGTACCAAACTCTCTGTTAGATTTGTTTGGTGTGTCCACTTGGGGCTTAATCGGGAGCACAAGGGCTATCAGTGCTACGATCCCTTGGCTCGTCGGATCTGTGACTCTCGTTATGTCTCCTTTGTTGAGGATTGTAACATCCGCCCCAAACACACAAGATATTGTCCGCTTTGCCCGTGCCCGCACGAGAACTTCCCAGGGAGATCACCCATCCAAGTACTGCTCTCGCCCGAGCACGCTTAACTACGGAGTTCTTACGAAATCCATAGCGGCACACGGTTTTAAAACGCATCTTCTATATTTGGGAGGGGAAATTATATAAGTAGCTCAGGATCTCCTCTTTAGGCGATGTGGGGCTAACTCGTGGTCTTGTATACCTCACCTCACCTCAATCATCTTGGCATCACAGCCTCAGGAGTCTTGACTCTTAGCCTATTGGATCTTGGTCGTTACAATCCACCCCCCTTAGGGCTACACGTCCACGTGTAGGGTTAGACCCCCCCATTGCGAGGAGAACCGGCTCTGATACCATTTTGTAACATCCGCCCCAAACACACAAGATATTTTCCGCTTTGCCTGTGCCCGCACGAGAACTTCCCAGGGAGGTCACCTATCCTAGTACTGCTCTCGCCTGAGCACGCTTAACTACGGAGTTCTTACGAAATCCGTAGAGGCGTACGGTTTTTAAACGCGTCTTTTATGTTTGGGAGGGAAAATTATATAAGTAGCTCAGGATCTCCTTCTCTCCAGGCGATATAAGGCTAACTCATGACCTTGTACACCTCACCTCACCTCAGCTCACCTCATCCATCTTGGCATCACAGCCTCAGGAGTCTTGACTCTTGCCTCTTGACCTATTGGATCTTGGTTGTCATAAGGATGTTCCGTACTTTTCCACTGAGTCCCAGGCTCTTTCCTCACCGCCTGTGTCACCCTTTACGCCTCCACCATCCCTCACCATCTCCTTCTTCCCTCCGTCCCCTCATCCCACGCCCATCGTTATACCTTTCCCGGTTGCATCTCTCATACCTTCGTTGGGACCATCCTCGCCTCCACCTCATCCACGTACCCCACATCCACCTCCATGGCCCCCCTCGCCACCCTCGTCTCCCCCGCCACCTCCACCACCACCACCTGTCACGCGTGTCTATATTCGTCGCTCCCTAGTTACTCCCCCCGAGTCGATTCCTACTAGTATTCCCTCATCTGTTGTTGCTCTTCCCTCTTCGGTCACGGATCTTGTCTCTGTTCGGTGCTATCCTGCGCGCGAACATCATCCTCCAGACAGATATGACTACTCTCCTGACAGGTTTGGCTACTTTGTTTTCACCTCTGCATCTCTTGACACATCTGGATATTTTCTCACTGCGCTCTACACCCACCGGGAGCCCCAGTCGTGCCGTGAGATAGTTTTGCATCCAGAGTGGCGACAGGCCATGACAGTGGAGCTTGAGGCCTTCCAGGGGACTCAGACGTGGGACTTGGTTCCCTGTCCCTCAGGCGTCGTGCCTGTCAGCTGCAAATGGATCTTTAGGATCAAGACTCTACATATGGTGAGCCTCTCCAGGATGTCTCTCGCTACCAGAGGCTGGTTGGGATGTAGTTTATCTCACCATGATCAGGCTAGACATTGCCCATGTTGTTAGCATTGTCAGTCAGTTCGTTCAGGCTCCTCGCTCTGTTCACTATGCAGCGATCCTTCGAATCATTCGCTATCTCCGAGGCACCATCACTCGTTCGCTGCTTTTTCTCTCCACTAGTGCTACACGCCTACTCCGATGCAAACTGGGCAGGAGATGTTGCTACTCGCCGCTTTACCACTGGCTACTGTGTGTTCCTTGGTGACTCCCTCATTTCTTGGCACAGTAAGAAACATGAGTCTGTTACTCGCTCCACGGCAACAGCACTGAAGCCGAATACAGGGCTATGGCTTCCACTACCGCAGAGATTGTCTGGCATCGCCGCCTACTACTTGAGTTAGGAGTTGTGATATCCGGTCCCTCACCTCTCTTCTGTGACAATCGGAGTGCTATTCAGACTACTAGCAATCCGGTTTTCCACGAGCGGACAAAACATATCGAGGTTGACTGTCACTATATCCGCTAGGAGTTTCTCACCCACACCATTTCCTTGCCATTCATTCATTCGACAGAACAGACAGCTGATTTTCTCACTAAGTCCCTTACGATTGTTCGCTTCCAGCATTTTATCAGCAAACTCTCGGTACATGATCCACCGTGAGTTTGAGGGGGAGTGTTAATGTATAGAGATGGGTCGGGTTCTGTACAGTCGGGTCGGGTTACGTATGTATTAATGTACATATATATTGGGCTTAGTCTCTCAATGAAGAGTATTCTCCATTCTCTCCAAACCCTGGTCGTCATCTCCTAACATTGTTAATGTATAGAGATGGGTCGGGTTCTATGTACAGTCGGGTCGGGTTACGTGTGTATTGATGTACATATATATTGGGTTTAGTCCCTTAATGAAGAGTTTTCTCCATTATCTCCAAACCCTAGCCGTCATCTCCTAACATGATATCAGAGCTGGGTTCACCGTCTCCCTCTGGGTACAGCCCCTTCCGATTGTGCATCGCTCTGCGTGCTCTGCTTGAGGGGGGGTGTTTAGGAAGTTCACCAGTTAGTCCCACATTAGTAAAGGAGACACCTAACATTCGCTTAATATATCCTCTATGGACCTCCCCTTACGACACGAGTTTTAGGGAGTGAGGATATCCAACATGGTATCAGAGCTGGCCCGTCTCCTGCTCCCGCTCCGGGTGCTCCCCACCGATCGTGCATTGCCACGCATGCTCCGCGTGGGAGGATCCTTGCCACACGTGCTCCATGTAAGGGGGAGTGTTAACGGATAGTCCCATATCGGTGAAGGAGGCACCTATCACCCTGCTGTGAACCTCCCCTTATGACTCGGGTTTTGGGGTGTGAGGGTATCTAACAGATTGCTTCAATCTTCTTCTTCGTGTGATTCGAAGCTTCCGCGGAGTGATACCGTTGAGCCGGAGCGAGTCTAGAGAGTGTGAAGCTCAAGTATCTTCTTCTCCTTCTCTTCCCTTATGGCCGATTGATTGTTTCTTATTATTCTCTTTAAATCCTTGTGCACAATTAAATTTGAATATAGCTTCAAAACCCATCATCTACATCGACATCCTCTTTCATCGAAAACCATAGAAATACCTCCACGTGAACTAATCCGGCCATCAGAAACCATATTGTGGCCTAGTCCGAAATCCCTAAAACTTGATCCTAAAGAAGCCCCTCTAAACCCTAGACACTCCCATATAAAAAGCTCCAATTGGAATGATCGAATTGAACCCTAATTTTGAAGAATTCTCAAATCTAGAAACATGGTCCAAATCTAGTAATTTCGTGATATTTCGTCATGCAACGGTCTGATCAAGCCGAAACTAATATACAACCTTCCTACCATCCATACTTATCTACCCACCAAGTTTTGCCGCAATCCGAAAAACTAAACCTACTAGAAATACCAAAATACCCCTTTGTTGTTCTGAATTTCTGCACCTTCTCAAACCCTAATTTTCCATCTAGAGTGAGGATTCATGCTTTTGTAGGACTCCCTAGTCCGTCATGCATCAGTTTGTCTAATTGTTTGCAAGTTGACCGTGAAGTCAAGTCAAACTCATGTTTGACAAACACATCTCATTTCCGAATGCAACAAAACAGATCTCAAGAAAATTTTATGCCAAGGTAAAGTGAACAAACTCCCGTCTCCTTTTTCTCTCCTAAAAACTATACCCTACACATCAATATTTTCTCTTTTTAATCTTTCCCATTTTTTGTCCCTGTAGTGATCACCCATTTATTTCTTAAAATCTCTCATTCCCATCACTAATTTTCAATGGGATACATCCTAATAATCTACAGCTTGTTCTTTTAATTTTCCTCTGTCAAATAATTTTTAATTCCTCAATCCTTTTGCCAACCCAGATTTCATAAAAGGAAATTTATAAATCAAAGTCACTAAAGGTGATACAAGGCAAGTTAATTTTTTTCTGCAAAAAAAGGAAAGTTAATTTGAATCAAAGGTTTGTGATATTTGCTGTGTTTGGTTGTGTCAAAGTAAAAAAGGGTCAACTTTAATCAGAGCCAATTTCCATAATGATTCCCCTTACCCTTAGTCCTTTATGAAACCTTTGAAATTTCAAATGAGCAATTAATATAGATAGATGTTGGATTCTATGATTTCTCTTACTTGTTTCTGATTTATGAATGAGCTGAATATATTGTAAAGTTCAAAATACCAATGTGTTGTATTTACATTAGCTTTTGGATTTTCATTGATTCATCTCACTATGTTCAATGTTTAGGATATAGCATCATCAGTTCCAACATTAAAATTGTGTTACAGTTTTGGGTTTCCATGTAATGTTTTATAAATAATTTCCACCAATATAGCAAAAAGTTCGGATGGCCACTAATTTTTAAGAATCAGAATTTTGGGTGGTGGGTTCTACTATATGTTTTCTTGTGGTAGAATGACTGGAATCTGGATAAATACGATTCATCAACTTACACCATGTGTTTGATTAACATGAAGAACCATGACCTTATCGCTATATGTGTTGGGTCGTGAGGTTGCAACCAGACCTCAAAGGTATATGTTATCTTAGCATAGTATGATGGAAATGAATTACAACAAGCGTTACAAGCCAACTTGACCAACGTTGTAACCAATCCTACCAACACTGAGCTTCATTTGAATTTTAAAGCCCTGATCATAGTGAATCCCAACCTCTAGTTTCTTGTGCGTTTTTTTTCAAATTGGGTCTTGCAACATAGACTGCAATGTTTTTCTCTTAAAGAAAGGTTAGGATTGGTCATCGAAGAATTCTAACTTCCAATCTAAACATCAACAACTCTCCTTAGTTTATAATAAGGTTATCATGGTAAGTAGATTAAGCAACTTGCAGTATGTTAGTGGACATATGTTACAGTTTTGAAGTAGATCCTGACTCTCCTCGACACTCAAGTTCATGTGATTCACTTGCAAGATATAATGAACCATGATTTCCTTCTCGACATGCAATAGATGAGAACGATTCAGAAACAGATCTTACAGTACCCTTGACCATGTCAAAAAAGAAAGTTAAAGTAAAAAAGAAAGAAAGAAAAAGTATAAAATAGTTAATTCAGTGGGGGGGAAATGTCGGGGCAGAAAAAACACTACTTCTGCTTGATTATGTGAGGTTCCTTAGTAGGAATCTTGAGAGAAATGCCACCAACACATTTTCCAATTTCCAAGGATAGAACAAAACCTTACTTATAATTCATGTGACAACACCTGAGTGCTCCAATGGGTAAACCTCTTGAAGGGAGGAGAGCACAGCATGCATATTAAGCGAGGCCACCCCACTCCCCTTACTGATGTGGGACTAACCGTTCAACACCCGCCGCACGCAGAGCGTGTTTCAACTTTCAACGTTAGCGGGTGCGATGTGGCCACTCTGTACAAGGAACGGGTCCAGCTCTGATACCATGTGACAGCATCCAAAGTGCCCCAAAAGGCCGACCTTATGGAGTGAGGTGAGCACAGCGGGTATATGAAAACAATGATCTCCGCAGCTCCGCTCCCATTACCGATGTGGGACTAACCGCTCAACAAGTCAAAAGGAGTAGTCGTACGCAATAAGCACAAAGGCGACGGCAAAATTGGAAGGGTAACTATGAGGAAATCGACACAAAAGATATCTAGCAGCAAATGGGCCACTGGAACCCTAACCACCGTACCCAATGCCTGCGGATGGGAGAAGATTTTACTTCAAAATGTTCCCTGGGTCCCAAACTCGAAAGCCCTCCCCTCCAAAGAAGGGTGAAGAAAAAATGACCCTTCTCCATGTGAGACCCAAAGAGAGAGAGAGAGAGAGAGAGAGAGAGAGAGAGAGAGAGAGAGAGATTAGGTTTCCCTCCAAATGGAGTACAAAATTTTGAATCACAAGCAATGGATTTGTCTCTTGGATTTTAGCGTCTGGCTGCACTAAAGGCCAACATTAAATCTAATAGGATTATACATTTATACTTCACAGCCCCACAAAAGGACAGAACACCTAACATGGCATTTAAGAGGAAGAAAACCCCACCATTGATCAAATATCAATTTCCAAAAAATTACTTCAAAGAGAAAAAAGAAAACTTTAAGAAAATATAATGGGTTCTTAGCTTAATCAAAGTTCCCAATGATCTATTTCCACCTCACTCGATTCCGAATTTATCAGGAAAAAAAAAAGGGATTTCTCTCTCTACAAACAACCACCCTTTGATCGGAATACCAATAACATAGTCGCAACTCACGAATCCAAACAGAAACTTTATCGTTTCTTGAGTTCAAGTATAAAATAAGAGAGAGATGAGAGGTTCGGGAGAGGCCTTACGCCAAGGAGGGTTTGAGTCTATGCAGTACTCGAGGTCCTGGAGCTGCTCCATGGGGGGGTGGCTTATGTCCGCCATTGCCGTAGCACCTCGCAACAGCCACGAGGAAAGGAATGGGAGGAGGAGAGCGACACAAGAGAGATAGAGAGAGAGAGATAGAGAGAGAATAAAGGGTAGAGAGAGAAAAGAGAAGATGCCTGCAAGTGAAGTGCAGGAGGGCAGTGGCTGGGAGAGAAAGAAAGGCCCCTCCCTGAAGCCGCCCGGTCGAAAACCCTTTTTTCTTTTTTTTTTTTATTTTTTTTGAATTTCACTAAACCGGCAGGACGGAACTGGCACCCTTCTCCGCCCTTAAATTTCGAAACTGCCCCCGGCCCCACCGGTCCCCACTCTCTCTCACTCGTAGGAAACGGGAATCGCTTACGAAACCCGATTCCATCGATCTGGCGGCCAATGAAACACTTCTTAAAAATCAGGAGTTATCTCGATTCACTGTCGATTTTCATAGGATCTTGTTAAAACCAATTTGATATGGAGCATTCCAATCCTATTCCAAATCTGATTAAAAGCTTTGATGCACTGAAAAGTAGCCGTTGGAATTTAATGGGGGGCTCTCGACCCCTACCAATCTGATGGAGAAATTTGATGGAAACCAAAATTGATGAAATTTTGGTGCAGGACTGGAGCGGCTATTTTACTCTCATGCAACCAAATTCAATCTGATGGGTCATTTGGTGTAGGATTGGAGATAGGGGTGCAATTTGGGTCAGGTAAAACCGAGAACCAACCCAACCCGTCCTAAATGCGTCGGGTTGGTTCAGATATTTTTATTAAACGGATTGGTTTGGTTCTAAGTTATGGGACCCGACTAAATATGGGTTGGTTCTGGGTTGGGGCTCGAGTAAACCCGTCCCAACCCGAGAACCGAACTCATATATGTTAAGCCACATTTATATTCACGGGATGGACGTTTGGGCTACGTCACACTAGCATCCAAGTAATTGTTTGTTAACATTGAACCAACTATAAAGAGAATTTAACGGGTGGCTAAAACCTAAAGCCCAATGTGGACTTCCGGCTTGCTAGTAAATAACCAATGACCATTATTTTTTGAGACCAACTACCAACCCGAGAACCGATCGGCCCGAACAAACCCGGCCTTAGTGTGGCCTGGGTTGGTTCTGGTTTATGCCCAAGTCGGGTTGGTTTGGGTTTTAATATGGTAGAACCGAAATAGTTCGGTTCGGTTCTGGATTGGCTCAAACCCAAACCAACCCGACCCGAGTTGCACCCCTAATTGGAGATGCTCAAACATATCACCCGCCTGTTGTCCAAATGGCAGCATGGATGGACGACGCATGGCATTGCGGATTTACTTCACGTGGCGGCGTGATGAAAGTCTAGATAGGACCTCAAGGCAAAATGGCTAAGTTAAGCTTGGGGCTGACCCAGAAGGGTAGGGAGCTCATCTATAAATGTGCATGGTGCTGCGCATCCTTCTAGACTATACCGGATAGGGGTGGGACTTGGGCGGGTTGGGTAGGTTGAAGGGTCTGCCCATGCCCAACCCGATTTACAAAAACCTTAATCCGTTTTGCCCGTGGAACCTAGGGAACCCATGGAAGTCCAATCCGTGCTTGCCCACTCAAGTTGCTCGGGTTGCCCAATTTGCAAAACAATAGACGAGTTGAGCAGGTTTCCCAATTAGAAATACTTGTGAAAAATAAACAGATGGGAAAAAAATAACAACAAATCTTTGATTTGCATAAAAAAAAAAACCAATAGAGTTTTAATTTGCATAAAAAACATATACTCAAATCTATATCCTCACATATTTCAAAGGAATTTTTAGTATTCAACATCAAACAGCTAGTCTTTATTTTGCATAAAGCAAATTACCAAAGCATAGAAATATAACAGGGAGTTCCACGGGATGCAAGTATGCCACTAGGGTTCCTCGGGATGGGAAGACCGATGCCCAAACCAATCCAAATTGAAATCGGGTTGATATTTTTTTGTCCAAATCTGTTCAAGTTTTTAACTAGCTTTGCCCATGCTTGTCCCTTGTTCGGGTTGGGCATGTTGGGTTCAGGTCGAACCCGCCCAAGTCCCACCTCCAATACCGAATGAGCAATTCGATACCGAATTGTTCCGACCACATGGGTCAACGTAGATCAATTATACAAGACGATTATCCGATGAATCGATACGGAACAAGCTATTGAACAAAAACTTAGAAAAATAGCAAAGTAAGAAGAAAACAATCAGAGAGAGAGAGAGATTTACATGGAAACCCTTGCGGAAAAAATCACGGGCAAAGACGATCGAACAATCTACTAGAACAAAGAACGAAACAAAGTTACATGTAACGCCCAACTCCAACGAGATGAACTCTCTTCGCCGAAAGCACCTCGTTCTTCTCCAAATCCTCTCAAAGCCTTTCTCAAAGTTTCTTCTTCAATGCAATGCAATCCCCAAAACCCTAGACCCCTTTATATATCAAGGGAATATGTTAGATAAGCTTAATCCCCAAAATTTCTCTCAAAATAGCCCAAACAAAAAGTCAAATCGTGCTTGACTTGGGCTGACTCGTGCTTGTCAGGCACAGTCGTGTGCATGACCTGGTAAGTCGTGCACACGACCGCCTGTAGGTTGGTTTCGTCGTTAGCTGAAGGACGCATTGGATTTGTCGAGTTCCAGGTCGTGCACACGACCACCTAGGGACAGACGCTCGCCTTTTTTTTTCAAAGGACGCGTCCACTTTTTAGAGGACTGGGTCGTGCACATGACTTGTCCAGATCGTGCGTATGACCCCTATAGTCAAGTCATATCTCAACAATCTCCACCTTGGTGAGAAGTCCAAATCAAAATATGATCATCGTCTCTACCTGCACCCTGATGGTGCATAAAGATACCTCCTCGGCTTCTCAAAACACATCCCGAAGACACGCCAAAGCACCCTGAAGGTGCCAGCACCCCAAACGTGTGAAACTCCTCAAATAATTTTGACCAAGCTCAGACAATACCTGAAGTTAGTCAATGGAACCGACTTTGTCAACATATCGGCATGATTATCATGTGTGAAAATCTTCTTCAAAGAAACTGCATTCTTGATATGTTGCCGAACAAAATGATAACGGATATCAATATGCTTCGTCCGTGAGTGATGGACCTGATCGTCATTTACCAAATAGATAGTGCTCTGGCTATCCAAAAACATCTCCATGCTAAGTTGTGAAAGGCCAAACTCACCCATAATGCCTCAGAGCCAGATTGCCTCATTGGCGCCTTCCGTAATGACCATGTATTCAACCTCTGCCTTTGACAGTGCAATCGTGTCCTGTAGAAAGGTCTTCAAACTCACCGGACCATCCGCCAACATAAACAAATAACATGTCATAAATTGACACCCATCCAAGTCACCAGTATAATATGCATCAATATATAGTATCTCTGACTGACTCGCCATCCCGCTGAAATAGTAACACCAAGGCCAGTGTGCCCTGAAGGTACCGTAATATCCACTTCACGCCCTGCCAATGCTCCTTCCCCGGAACAGTCATGTAATGACTGATCATACTGAGTCACTGACTTCCTGTGCAATATTTGGACAAGTATACACCATGCCATACATCAAACTGCTGACGGCGCTCGCATATGAAACACGATCCTTGTAAACATGCTCATCATCGATGCTAGGAAACTGCCTCGCCGATAGTCAGAAGTGTGCAGCAAGAGGGATGCTAATCCATCCCATATCGAGAAATCACCTTCTGAATATAGCTCTTTTGCGTCAAACAAATTGTACACGCTTCTGATCTCTATGAATCTTCATTCCAATAATTTTCTTTGCACCGTCCAAGTCCTTTATCTCAAATTCATCGCTCAACTGAGATTTTAGGACATCAATATCTGACATGCTCTTTGCAGCAATAAGGATGTCATCCATTTATAAAAGAAGAAATATCATAGAACCGTCACGAAACTTTCTGAAATAGACGCAGTGATTATACTCACTTCGGACGTACCCATGATTCCCCATGCATATGTCAAATCTCTCATACCACTGCCTCGGCGACTGCTTGAGGTCGTACAAGGACTTTCTTAATCAGCACACATGGCCTTCCTTACCTTCCATCACGAACCCCTCAAGCTACTATATGGAGATTAGCTCGTCTAACTCGCCATGCAAGAATGTTGTCTTCACATCTATCTGCTCTAGATCGAGATCAAACAACGTCACCATAGCCTACAAATGGTTAATAGAGGTGTGCTTCACCACATATGAAAATACCTCGTTGTAGTCGATGCATTCCTTCTATAAGTAGCATTTACCTACCAATCGTGCCTTGTACCGAATACCACCTAGAGCCTTGTCTTTCTTCTTGTAAACACACATGCAGTCGATCACTTTTTGCCCTCTAGGTCTCGCAACAGGCTCCCAAGTCTGATTATTGTGAAGTAACTTAATCTCTTCACCTATGGCCATGCCCATCTCAACGAAATCCTTATCTTGGACTGCCTCTCAAAAAGTGTTTGGCTTGTCACCATCAACAAGGGTTAGTGCATAGGCAACTAACTCCTCGTACCCATATCTAATTGGAGCACTGGTAGTCTACTTCTGCCTTTCGACTGTAACGAACTACAGCATTGGAACCTGAACTACCTCCTCTAGAGTAGTCACCTCTGTCAGAATAGTCAACTTTACCTTTGTCGAAACTGTAGGAGCATGTAGCTCTACTTGCAACTTATCACTATGACTTTCGCTCTTAAGATTGATCTCTAACACCTCGGCCTACTGGAAGTCTGCAGCTAAGTCTCATCGAAAGTCAAATCTCTGCTAGTAATGAAGCTATGCGATTTCGACCACCAAACTATGTACCCCTTGACTCTGGAAGCATATCCCAAGAATATGTCATTATTCACATGTGGATCCAACTTGCTATCTTTGACGTGATAGTTAGCCGGACATCCAAACACTCGCAAAATCGAGTAATCCACCAGTTTGCTTGGCCAAACCTCCTCCGGAGTCTTCAAAGCAATTGCAGTAGCTGGTGACCGGTTCACCAAATAGCATGTCGTGTTTACAACCTCTACCCAAAACTCTTTACCCCAGCCTGACTTAGAGAGCATACAAAGTGCTCGCTCGAGTAAAGTTTGGTTCGTTCTCTCTATGGCACCGTTCTACTGAGGTGTCTCTCTGAATGTAAATTGTCTGGCAATGCCTTCCTCCTCACAGTAGTGCTGAATCTCCTTTGATATAAATTCTCCCTTATTATCGATATGGAGACGCTTCAACTCTTTCCAGTTTGTTTCTCCATCAAAGTCTTTCATTTTCGGAACATCTCAAACACCTGATCTTTGGTCTTCAACATATAGACCCATACATTTCTGGAATAGTCATCAAAAAAAAAATCTTGATCCTCTCTTAGAAGTAACTCTGGAAGGACCCCAAATATTTGTATGGATATAATCCAATATTCCCTTCGTGCGATGAACCGTCTTAGCAAACTTGACCCAGTGCTGCTTCCCAAACATAGTGCTCGCAAAAGTCAAGCTTGACGTCCTTCACACCTGAGAGCAAATCATGCTTGCTCAACTTAGAAAGGCCTCTCTCGCTCATATGACCCAAACAGTTTATGCCATAACTGTGGGGGAGGATTACGGTCATCGTATGGTCCCCCTCCAACAGTCGATAGAAGGGTAGAGCTTCAAGGATGTGGCACTGTGTAGAGCACTGAGCTGTCAAGTGCTGAGCTATCACGCTAAACACTGTATAGTAGAAAAAGAAAGAGAGAGAGAGTTGACACACAATGTGGTGACGAAGTTCAGCCAAAGCCTATGTCTCCGTACGGTAAGACACAACCTTTGAATCCACTATGTCTGAAGAAGTAGAGCTACTCTCGATAGGCCTAGGAGTGCTTATACAAGTAGAAAGAGGGTGGAATGGGTTTGGCTAGAGTCTGAATACCAGAAAGCTCGAGGAGCTCTGGAAAATAGAAAGTAAGAATGTTTTCTGGAATCCCGAATCTAGAATATTTGTCGGGTCTACTATTTATAGATGTTTGGGAATATCGAGGGTTTTGGTAAATATCCGGGGGGATTTATCAGGCCCCGAATAGTACCCACGGGTCCAGGATAGGGCTGTGGGTCCCACTGTCGTCTCTATGGGCCCCAGGTAGGGTTGCGGGTCCCACCATCATGCTCATGGGATGTAATGACCGACACTCCGGGATGTTTCGCTCAGGGCAACCCAGTTCTATTTGAATTATTAATTTAATATCGCTACTAGAATTATTTTCTGAATACATTGTTTGTGATCGAGCGGGATCAGGCAGTGGATCCCGGGTACGGGTCATTGGGCCTCATTGAAGATGTAGTTATACAAACATAGGAGCACGTATATCGAGGCATGGCTCGAATGCTATTTTCTTTTTTAAAATGAAATAATAAATATTGCGTCAGGACAATCGGACTCGGCAAGGTTCGCAAGCGCCGAGGGCAAGTCAGGCTCGGCGCGAGTCAGGCTTGAGTCAAGGGCGAGTCAGGCTTGGCACGAGTCGGGCTCGACCAGAAAATATATATATATAAATAAATAAATAAATAAATAAATAAAAGAAGAAGAAGAAAGAGAGAAAAAAAAAACCCAAAAACCCAGACACAATCCACCCGAACCCGAACCCAGCTACCTCTCTCTCTCTCTCTCTCTCTCTCAAACCCAAACCCGAACCCAGCTACCCCCCCCTCTCTCTCTCTCTCTCTCAAAAACTCAAACCCATCCCCTAACCCCTCTCACCTGAACCCGACCCGACCCCTTACCCCATCTCTCTCTCTCTCTTTCTCTCCCTCTCTCGGCCGCTCAGCTCTCCCCCTCTCACCCGATCCCCCACCCTCTTCCTCTCCCTCTCTCTCGGATCCGGTCTCCCTCTCACCTGACCCTCTCTCTCCCCGATCCGACCTGGCCCTCCCCCCCAAAATCGCCATCGAGCCGCCCCCCCCCATCCCGAGCCCGGACTTCTCGCCGGTCGCCGCCGCCTCCCCTATCTTGCAGCCCTAGCCGCCGCCCCCCCTACCATAGCGCCGCCCCCCCCCCCCCCCCCCCCTACCCTACCGGCCATCCCCTTCCCCCTATTTAAAACCCGGACCCGACCCCCCTTCTCCCCTCCGATCTCATCCCCTCTCCTCTCTGATCTCTCTCTCCCTGATTTCCTCTCTCTCCTTCCTCTCGGTGGCTGCGCGCAGTGGTGGCCAGAGAAGAGCAGCCGGCCGGAGCGAGGAGCCACAGCCGAAGCCGAGCCCCTGCACTAGGTCGGCCGCCTCCAGCCTTTCCCCTATTCTTTTGGTTCTGTTGACACTAGCCGAACCCCTGCTTCTTTTTCTTTCTTTGTGCTGCGAACCCCGATCTGACCCCGGTGGTTTACCCTCAAAGTGGCCATAGCCACCGGTCAGGTGCCTGTCAGTTGTGCCACCGGCGAGCCTCGAACCAGCCATCGGCTCTCCGACGGCGATTCATCGCAGCAATACCCCTCTTGTTTCGTTGATATCAGTCTAAGACCTAGTGATCGAACAACACGGTATGACTGAAACCGACCCATCTGATCGTCCTTGATCACAATAATACATTTTTCTTATGATGCTATCCGCTGACCCCATCGCGACGGTGATGTCGATGAATATATAGGAATCGAAAGCTAGCCTCGAAAAATCCGACGCGGCTCATAATCGTCGAGGTTTCCCTTTTCTCTTTCTCTGGCCGAATCCAGAGGAAGACGGGAGTAAATTATTATTGACTTGTAGTGTAGTGATGACATATCGTTTAAGTCCCGTACCGGTTTAATAGCGACACCTCTGTACCCTATGAAGCTGCCATCGGGTCGCCAAATCGGTTTTGTCGGTTGGCATACCGATAACCCTGCAATAGCGGCTTCTACCCCTTATAGACCAACTTTGCAATTTCCGACTGAGTGGGACACTTTTCCTTTCGCCAAACCGAGCGTCGGCTTAGTGAGGCTTAACAATTTGTCTTTGTAAACCGACCGTATCCACACCTAAGCCCGAGGTCATATCGGGCGGAATGATGAATCGAACCCAACCTTAACCTAAACCCATACCTTGGTAGTAATGCTGAAGGCTCTTCGGAGCACAAGGCCCACTAGTATCAGCATGTCACGCCCCAGAAATCCGGAACCGACTACTGGGGTATGAATTGAAAAAAAAAAAACCAAGGGATTTAGGGTTTGGTCAACTGTATACTCCAATTAGGGTTTCTCACGGGGCTTCCACTCTCTCAAGGAATATTTTAACACTTGCAAAAATATTTTCATTTTCAAAAAAAAATTTAGAAATAAAATTTTATCGACAGAGAGATGATCACAATCGACCTTGAACCGGGCTTATTCTCTCAGCATGCGCTGCCTACTGGTGCCCCACATGCTGACAGAAGTCCCTCTTAAGGGAGCACGAGGCTCAAACCTCTGACGGCGAGCCGAATAGCCTCGCCCACTCTCTAGCACACGAGCACTGGTTTAAAGGTCCTATCTATGAGGCTAGTCAATTAGGTCATTTTATGTATTATATTTTTCATAATGAGCTACCCTAGGCTTGGGGCCTTGAGGAGAGGCCTACCCAAAAAGAACACAGCTGTATCATTGCCATTAATGACATACACTAAGCCAAACTTAGTTCGTTTACAATGCCATAAAGAAACAGTACTGCTGCACTACATACTGAAATCTAAACCCTGCCACCGTCCTAACTTCGCCGCTGGCCTCGTGCTGCGGCTAACCCTGAGTCTCCGAACCTGCAGAAGAGCCTACTCGTGGGAATGAGTAGCCCCCAAAATGAATTTGGGAGATTAGCCAAATAAATGGCTAGTGACAAGCTAACTGCCTAGGTAATTAATGACGCCCGCATTTTATCAACAATTTACTGATTATCCTAATTGTCCAACTACGTTTTCAATCACGTCCTAAGTGTCCATGTAGTTTCTACATTTGCATACAATACCTACTATCACTAAGTTATCGAGAGTACCGTTTTACAATTAATAAAATTAAACACACACAATGTGAACCCCGGATATTTTATTCATCCTGCCCCCGGTCGGGCATTACTATAGGGCCTTTTATTTCGATGTAGAGGGCCAACTCTCTCGCCGCGCATACTCCGACACCATGCGCAAAGTCACCCATATGATCATAAGGGGTTTCCCGTCTTTCACGGTGGAGCTCTACCGCCCAACTTGCTTTCCTTGGGGGCTTCAACTACTCCGGGACAGGATTGCTAGGCCAATCCCTCTTCGAGGGCACCACCTATTGGCTTTACCACAACCCCTGCCCGTGACCCCCTGACCTACTAATCTTCGGCTGTGCGCGCAGGGTGGTTCACGGCCCTTGCGCACACGGGGTCCGAATCTTTCACAAGTTAGAATATCACACAATTTATAATAATAAAGTGATTTCGATGTTTTACCCCGGGATTCGCACCGCGCTCACAACCCATGCATCATTATAAATTTACACTCGCCCGTATTCCCGTGTGCCCGGGTCTCTACACTCCATCCAGGAGAGTGAGCCCGATAATTATTATTTAATCATTAATTCCTAATATTAAGGGGATTCCTACTTACGGTGTCCAAGCAATCAGAAAATTTATTATTAAATTATATTATTAAGCATGCGTCGCCGGACTCGCGACTTCGCATGCAAGGCGGGGTCCACTCGACCACATGCGACGATGTCCGGCGGGACCCGCATGCAGCGTTATGGACACCTACCCTTAATTCCTATAATAGCACAATTAATTAGCTAAACAGCGTGCAGTGTCACCTGAAAAGTGTGCTCGGGCTGATGCTGCTAAGTGCCCTCTGCTCCGCCTTCGACTCGATCCACGTGCTCACCAACTGCCAAACATACCAGTGGCCTAAGGTCATTAAGTGCTACTCAAAATATTACCGGCTTAGGTCTGATTGGCCGGGCCCAGAATTTATGCGTCATCGGACGCCGGTCTACTAGCACGCAAATCGATGCGCCAAAGGTAGCGTCATCGAACACCGGTTTACTGGCACGCAAACCGATGTGTCAAAGATAGTATCATCGGATGTTGGTCTGCTGGCACGCAAACCGAGGTGCCAAGATTGTGTTATCGTTAGTTGGCGTTACCGACGCCAAAAGCCACGTTAGGGTCCAAATGCTCTAATCCGGCCAAACGGTCATAACCGCGTTGGTCGGTGGCAAAATCGGCAAAGGCCGATCTCGGTCGGGCTTAGGTGTTGGAGGTCGGTCTCTTGCGCAAAAGGCCATGCGAGGTGGTTTTGGCCCGCATCGGCATCCACGACCTTGCTACGAGCGTGACCCGGGGAGGTCGGGCCCGCTAACCATGCGTGTGGCCCAAAGGGCATGATCGACATTGTGGGGAGGTCTGGGTTTGTGTGCCAAGCCACAACTTGGCGTGATATCTCGGGGCTACCTACCGCCAGTCCACCGGTTGTCAAGCAACCGGCAATGATCGTGCAAGGTAAGGGTTGCAACCGGTGAAACACCTAGCTAGTCGGCCGGTCGGATGGGGTTTGGTTTGGCTTGGTTGGCCTTGCCGACCGTACTATCGTCGGCTACTTGGCCAGCCATCATGGCTGCAACCATGGCAATTTCCACAGGGGTGGGGTCTCGGCGATCGCACCATCGCCGGCCACCGGGCCGGCGGTCGTGGCCGTGGCACGAGGTGAACAGGGGTGGGTGTGGCCGGAGTCACACAGGGCAACAAGAGACGGTGGCTTTTGACTAGGTCGAGCCTTACTATTGGCATAATCGCATGCCACAAGACCGGCGGCTGTAGCCATGCATGAGCTATATGGGTCGGGTTGGTCGGATCACACAAAAGAGAAAAAAGAAAAGGGATGAGGCAAACCCGGTTGGGGTTGGGACCGTCGATTGCAACCGCTCCGGTCGACAGCTCCTTCTCGGGCACCGGCACGGCTCTCCTCCGACCGGTTGTGCTCCGACTGCCGCACACCACACATACACTACGAAGGAGAGAGAGAGAGAGAGAGAGAGAGAGAGAGAGAGAGAGAGAGAGAGAGAGAGAGAGAGAGAGAGATCAGAAAGGGAGGGAGGGGGTTCGGAGGGGGTAAGGGGGTCGGGCAAGGGTTTTAATAGGGAGGGAGGTGGCCGGCTTATGGTCAAGGGAGGCGGGCGGCGGCCGGCATGATGGGATGGAGGGGGGCGGCGGCCGGCGGTGAAGTCAAAAAGGGGAGGCGGCGGGTGGCTGCTGGGCTCAAGGTCAAGGTAGGGCGGCGGCGGCCGACCTGATGGAACGGAGGGGGCGGCGGTAGGGGCGGTGGCTTAGGGGCTAGGGGGGAACCTAGGGGCGGCAGCAGCCGGGTAGGGGCGGCTCGGGCGGCTGCTGATGGGGGAGAAGAGAGGAAGAGAGAGAGAGGAGAGAGACAGGGATGAAGGAGGGGATGGGGTCACGGGCTGGTGAAGGGGGTTGGGGTCACGGGTCGGGTTCAGGGTTTGGGGGGTGGGTCGGGTTTAGGTTTTAGTTTAGGTTTTTCTCTTTTTTTTTTTTTTGTTTAGTTTTATTTAGTTTTTTTTTTTTTTATTTCCAAAGCTCGGTCATTACATCGGTCCTGAGACGAATGTTTAGGCTCAGGACCTAATGTCCTGAGCGAGGATTTTTTTTTAGCCGGCCGGAGCGAGGAGCCACAGCCGAAGCCGAGCCCCTGCACTAGGTCGGCCGCCTCCAGCCTTTCCCCTATTCTTTTGGTTCTGTTGACACTAGCCGAACCCCTGCTTCTTTTTCTTTCTTTGTGCTGCGAACCCCGATCTGACCCCGGTGGTTTACCCTCAAAGTGGCCATAGCCACCGGTCAGGTGCCTGTCAGTTGTGCCACCGGCGAGCCTCGAACCAGCCATCGGCTCTCCGACGGCGATTCATCGCAGCAATACCCCTCTTGTTTCGTTGATATCAGTCTAAGGCCTAGTGATCGAACAACATGGTATGACTGAAACCGACCCATCTGATCGTCCTTGATCACAATAATACATTTTTCTTATGATGCTATCCGCTGACCCCATCGCGACGGTGATGTCGATGAATATATAGGAATCGAAAGCTAGCCTCGAAAAATCCGACGCGGCTCATAATCGTCGAGGTTTCCCTTTTCTCTTTCTCTGGCCGAATCCAGAGGAAGACGGGAGTAAATTATTATTGACTTGTAGTGTAGTGATGACATATCGTTTAAGTCCCGTACCGGTTTAATAGCGACACCTCTGTACCCTATGAAGCTGCCATCGGGTCGCCAAATCGGTTTTGTCGGTTGGCATACCGATAACCCTGCAATAGCGGCTTCTACCCCTTATAGACCAACTTTGCAATTTCCGACTGAGTGGGACACTTTTCCTTTCGCCAAACCGAGCGTCGGCTTAGTGAGGCTTAACAATTTGTCTTTGTAAACCGACCGTATCCACACCTAAGCCCGAGGTCATATCGGGCGGAATGATGAATCGAACCCAACCTTAACCTAAACCCATACCTTGGTAGTAATGCTGAAGGCTCTTCGGAGCACAAGGCCCACTAGTATCAGCACCTGACACGGATGTGGCTGTCTAGTCAGATTAGTACGTTTGAACTATAGTACGACCCTCGGTATCGATAATGCCGACCGATTGAGGTCACACCATTAGGGGCATCGTTTTTCGTGTCAGTGGACCGGTGTTCGATGACGTCGAAATTTCCTCGACTCGGCCAACTTAGGCCTAACCTTGCTTTATTTAGTTGCTTTGAACACCTTGTTATAGTCTTATTAGTAACGTACGAATATATGCAAATTACCAATTCGTGACCGGGACGATCCAGCCGTAGACGGAGCAGAGACAGATCATGAGTAGTTAACGGGAGTTTGTGCGCGATCGACAATCAGATGACATCTACTTCCATTGCATGGTCTTTAATAGTGGGAAATGAGAATGACTAAAGGCACCAGGTATCCATAACGCTGCATGCGGGTCCCGCCGGACATCGTCGCATGTGGTCGAGTGGACCCCGCCTTGCATGCGGAGTCGCGAGTCCGGCGACGCATGCTTAATAATATTAATAATTAAATAATAATTATTCTGCTGATTGTTTGGACACTGTAAGTAGGAATTTTCTTAAGTTTTGAAAAATTAATAATTATCGGGGCCCACCCTCCTGAGTGGAATGTGGAGACCCGGGTACACGGAAATACTGGCGAGAGTAATTTAGGTTTAATGTGATGCATGGGTTGTGAGCGCGGTGCGAAATCCCGGGGTAAAATGTCGAAGCTATTTTATTATTATAATAATCTATCATGTGGAAAGATTGGACCCCGTGCGTGCAAGGGACGTGAACCACCCTGCACGTACAGCCGAAGACCAGTAGGCTAAGGGGTCACGGGCAAGGGTTATGGTAAAGCCAATAGGAGTAGCCCTTTAGTAGGGATTGGTCTAGCAACTCTGTCCCGGGGTGGTTGAAGCCCCCAAAGTAACACAAATGGGGCGGTAGAGCTCCATCGTGAAAGATGGAAAATATCTTATAATTATCTGGATGATTTGTGCATGGTGGATGCACGGCGAGAGAGTTGGCCCTCTACGACGAAATAAAAGGCCCTATAGTAATGCCCGACCGAGGGCAGGATGAACAAAATATCCAGGGTTCACTTTAGGATATATGATTTATATTGTAATTCATAATTAAGCACTGTAGAATATCTAACGGACTATATGATAGATAACCTAGTGACAGTAGGAATTGCATGTGAACATAGACTACTGATAGGCTTAGGTTAACCTTCTGTAAACTTTAAACTGCTTATATAATTTAACTCAATTAAATATATTGTCTCATATTATTAAAGACTATTAGAATGTCACTAGCCATTAATTTGGCTAATCTTCCAATTTCCCATTGGGGGCTACTCTTTCCCACGAGTAGACTCTCCTGCATGTCCGGAGGTTCGGGAGTAGCAGTGGGAGGCCGGAGGCAGTTTTAGGGTTATGGTCGTATTTCATTTTGGTATGTAGTTTCGTGGCAATGTAATAGGCGTATTTTGTATGATAATCATTTAGTTTAAGATTGGTGTTTTCGTTATTTGTTAGTAGCAATGATATAGCTGGATTTTTTTGGGTAGGCCTCTCCTCGAGGCCACAAGCCTAGGATAGCTCACCATGAAAATATAAATATCTAAATGACCTAATTGACTAGCCCTGTAGATAGGACCTCTAGACTAGTGCACTGAGTGTCAGGGAGTGGGTGAGACTCCTAGCTCGCCATCAGTGGCTCGAGTCCCGTGCTCCCTTAGAGGGATTTCTGTCAGCAGGTGGTGGCGCCGACAGGCCACACATGCTGAGAGGATAATCCGGTTGAAGGTCGAGTGTGATCATCTCTCTGTCGAAAAAAAAAAAATTATCTCTCAGCTTTATTTTAAAATAAAAATATTTTCATAAAAATTAAGTTTTAAAATATTCCTTGTTTCTCCCTTCTCATTCTTCAATTATGAGAGAGTCACAGCCCTGTGAGAAACCCTAATTGGTATAGATAGGCGATCAGACCCTAAACCATTTTGTTTTCCTCATTTCACACCCCAGGGATCGGTTCCAGATTTCTGGGGCGTGACATGAGCCCCAGGCAAGATTACGGGTGACCCTGTTATGCTCATGGGCCCCAAGTAGGGTTACAGGTCCCACTGTTGGGCGTTAGCCAGATTTTGCACCCACAGTTACCCCCTCCCAGCTATGCAAGTGCTACCCTAGCTGGCTGGGATTCATTGGTGGATCATGACGGTGAGACGTCATGGAGGGTATGGTGTTTCAGGTGGTGAGTTGAGGTCGTGGGGGTTGTGCTCTCGCAGTGCAGCCTCAGATGGTGCTGGATTTTGAGGAGAAGACTGGGGAAAGGTTAGGGGCTTGGTCTACCTTGCGAGGCTGGTGGATCGGTGAAGGAATTTGCAGTCAGCTCCTCCTCCTTTCTCGATCTCTTGCCCTTTCCTCACGATCTACTCTCTCCCTCTGCTAGAACGTGGAATGAAGGCTCAAGACCATGAGCAAATATGGAAGAGTAGGGGGGCGTTACGTGCAGTCATGGTGTAGGAATGACAAATCTCGGGAGTGAGATTAAGGGGTTTGATAATTTACTAGATTTGAATTGATTTAAATCCACAAGATATAACTGCCAAACAATGGATCAGTCCAATGCGGGCCTCTCTCACGAAGTACAAGCCCAGAAGAATACATGTGCATACATGTCCGGTTCGCACCAAGTTTGAAACCGAAGTTCCCACAAATCACAAAAAAAAATAAAGATTACATATGATTAAAAAGGATCAAACTAAATATGAATACCATGTGCCATCGAACGTGCAACTCACATAAAATGATAAAAAGTAGCCAGAGATGCTATAACATAACCCCCTAAAAAGAAAACTTCGTCCTTGAAGTTCAACCCAAAATCACATCGAAAAGGTTGAGGTACAATGTCTTCATCTCTGACTCGAGCTCCCAAGTAGCCCCCTCGGGAGTGTGGTGTTTCCACAATGCCTAAACCATGCGGATGGTCTTGGTGCGCAACACTCGATCTTCAGCTGCCAAGATCTAAACCAAACGCTACTCGTAGGTCGCGTCCTTACTGAGACTCAATCCCTGCCAGTCGAGAACGTGTGACGAGTCCGACTTATACTTCTGGAGCATCGATACGTGGAAGACCTGATGGACACTAGAGAGCTGAGGTGGCAATGCTAAATGGTACGCGACATCTCTAACTCTATCTAGGATCTCGAAGGGACCGATGAACTGTGATGCTAGTTTCCCCTTCCATCCGAACCTAATGAGATCTCGTCATGGGGAAACCTTTAAGAACACCTAGTCGCCAGCCTCAAACTCTAATGCTCGCCACCGAGTATCTACGTAGCTCTTCTGCCGGCTCTGAGCTGCCCACAGATGCTTTCTGATAACCAGGATCTTCTCTGACGTCTTCTGAACCATCTCCGGTCCCAGCAAGCTCTTCTCTCCGACCTCAGCCCAGCAAACCGGAGAACGATACGGCCTCCCGTAGAAAGCCTCAAAAGGGGCCATGCCGATGCAGGCTTGGAAGGTATTGTTGTAAAGTGAACTTCACCAAGGGAAGGTGGCGCTCCCAACCATCTCCAAAATCCATCACACAGGCTCGAAGCATGTCCTCTAGTGTCTGGATCATACGCTCTAACTGGCCATCCGTCTGAGGGTGGTAGGCTGTGCTGAAGTGGAGCTTCGTCCCCATGGCTTCCTATAAGCTTCCCCAAAAATGTGAAACAAATCGAGGGGCTTTGTCTGAAACAATAATGATGGGGGCTTCATGGAGCTTCACAATCTGTAATACCCGATACTGTTGAGATGACTTTCGCTAAGGGCTGTGGGGGAAATTTTCGTGCCGCCTTGATCGAGAATCCCGCCCCACAGCCTTGATTGAATTGGATTGTTTGTATTTTAGAGATTATAAAGTTGAGAAGGAGAGAGAGATGACACATGGAGTTGTTGTCGAAGTTCGGTCTTACGACCTACGTCTCCGGGCGAGAGGTGCCACCTGATCTTCACTATAATTTGAGTAAAATGGAAGATGAGCGTTTTCTTGACAGGCCAAAAGAAGCTTCGTACAGTGGGGTTGCGCGGAGCAACTAGATGAGAAACAAGAAGGAGAGAATTGGGCTCTAGCACTTGCTCTGGGATCCTCTCTTCCTCTGATTGAATGACCAACCCCTTTCCTGGATGTCTTGGAGGTCCTTTTATAGCATAGGCATGTGCCCAATATAGCATTAATGATGTGGCGATGATGACGTGACACTGGTTTTGGGCCTCCTTGCTGGGCCCTTATTGGGCCGTTGTTCGGGCCCAATAAGGAGGAGGGCTTGATCTGCGAGCAGAGTGGGCCCATGAGCCCGGGCGGGCTTATGCACTTGGGCCGTTGGGCGGGCCCATGCCACTCTGATCTGGTCCGGTATAGTTTTTGCACCCACAAGGGCAACACCCCTATGATTTGTGACGACTAAGATCCAATAGGCCAATAGCTAATAGCCAAAACTCCTGAGGCTGTGATGTCAAGATGGATGAGGTGAGGTATACAAGGCCACGAGTTAGCCCCATATCGTCTGGAGAGAAGGAGATCCTGAGCTACTTATATAATTTTTCCTCCCAAACATAGAAGATGTATTTTAAAACCATGCGCAGCTACGGATTTTGTAAGAACTCCATAGTTAAGTGTGCTCGAGCGAGAGTAGTACTAGGATGGGTGACCTCCCTGGGAAGTTCTTGTACGGGCATGAGCAAAGTGGACAATATCTTGTGTGTTTGGGGCGGATGTTACAAAATAGTATCAAAGTCGGTTCTCCTTGGGATGGGGGGGTCTAACCTTACACGAGGATGTGTAGTCCTAAGGGAGGTGGATTGTGATGACCAAGATCTAATAGTCAATAGCCAAGACTCCTGAGGCTGGGATGCCAAGATGGATGAGATGATGTATACAAGGCCACAAGTTAGCCCCACATTGCCTGGAGAGAATAAGATCTTGAGTTACTTATATAATTTACCCTCCCAAACATAGAAGACGCGTTTTAAAACCATGTGCCGCTACGGATTTCGTAAGAACTCCGTAGTTAACCGTGCTCGGGCAAGAGTAATACCAGGATGGGTGACCCCCTTGGAAGTTCTCGTGTAGGCATGGGCAAAGCGGACAGTATCTTTCGTGCTTGGGGCGGATGTTACAGAGGCGGTGAAGCCTGCCTCATACTTTATCTTTGAATGCCAAGGGTAGAGCCTTGGGATTAGATGGTATCGATGTCTCGGTCTTTGTTTGGTGCCGAGGAAAGTTTGCTTTCGAATGCCAAGGTTGTCACCTTGGGCCGAGACAATATCATCGTCTCGGGCTTTGTCTGGCATCGAGGCAGCAGAGCCTAACTTGGACTTTGTCTTTGGATGCCAAGGTTGACTCCTTGGGCTGAGACGGTGTCGCCATCTCGGGCTTTGTTTGGTACCGAGACGGCGGAGCCTGCCTTGGGCTTTGCTTTCGAATGCCAAGGCTGTCACCTTGGGCCAAGATGATATTGGCGTTTCGGGCTTTGTCTATTGCTGAGGCGGCAGAACTTGCCTCGAGCTTTGCTTTCGAATGCCAAGACTATCACCTTCGGCCGGGACGATGTCGCCATCTTAGGCTTTGTCTGGTGCCGAGGCGGTGGAGCTTGCCTCGAGCTTTGCTTTTATATGCCAAGGCTGTCACCTTGGGCCAAGACAATGCTGCTGTCCTGGGCTTTGTCAGATGCCGAGGTGGCTAAGTCTGCCTCGAACTTTGTTTTTGAATGCCAAGGCTGTCTCCTTGGACTGAGACGATGTTGTCGTCTCAGGCTTTGTTAGGTACCGAGGCGGGGAAGCCTGCCTCGAACTTTGTCTTCGATTGCTAAGGCTATTTCCTTGGGCCAAGACGATGTTATCGTCTCGGGCTTTGTCAGGTACCGAGGCGGAGAAGCCTGCCTCGGATTTTGTCTTCGACTACCAAGGCTATTTCTTTGGGCTGAGATGATGTCAACTGTTTTGATCGCACAGGATCTCCTCACGATCAATCATTATACAAAGCTATAGTTAGTCCGACTTGGGTTGCGACACAACCGGCTAACCTGCAAAACAGTACAAAGCTATGAGCCCCTACATAGGTCCGTCAGGTACCGAGGCGGTGAAGCCTGCCTCAGACTTTGTCTTCGAATGCCAAGGCTGCCTCTTTGGGCTGAGGCGATGTTGATTCTTGGGCTTTAGTGGGTACCGAGGTGGTAAAGTCTGGCTCAGACTTTGTCTTCGAATGTCAAGGCTGTCTTCTTGGGCCGAGATGATATCGACATATCAGGCTTTGTCAGGTGTCGAGGCGGTGAAACCTGCCTCGAACTTTATCTTCGACTGCCAAGGCTGTCTTCTTGGGCAAAGACGATCATCGTCTTGGACTTTGTCAGGTACCGAGGCGACGAAGCCTGCCTCAGACTTTGTTTTTGATTGCCAAGGCTGTCTCCTTGGGCCAAGACGATGTCGTCGTCTCGGGGCTTTGTCAGGTGCCAAGGCGGGGAAACCTGCCCCAGACTTTATCTTCGATTGCCAAGGCTGTCTCCTTGGGCTGAGATAATATCGACGTCTCGAGCTTTGTTTTTGAATGTCAATGATAGAGCCTCGGACTGGTTAATTGATAGGGGTTAGAATTTGGAGTACTCAGCGTAGTGCCTTTATATCGGTTGGACTTAGGCAAAACACTGTTTCAGTCAAACTTATATTTGATGCAATTAGTTTTGTATCGTTGCAGGTTAGTCAGTCGTGTCGCAACGCGAACTGAACTAACTGTGGCGAGGCACTAGTGTATGTGCCCTTACCTGACAGCGGGCTGGAGCATGTGCGCTGCCAATTATTCGGAGTACTCAAGTAGTGCCTTTGTTTCAGTCGGACGTAACCGAAGCACCGTTTCAGTTGGACCTACGTCTTAGGCACGTAGCTTTGTACTATTGCATGTTAGTCTGCTGTGTCATAACGCGAACCAAACTAACTATGGCGAGGCACTAGTGTCCTTATATGACAACGAGAGTATATGCACCGCCAATGATTCAGAGTACTAAGCGTAGTGTCTTTGTATTGGTCAGACTTAGACAAAGCAATGTTTCAGTCGAACCCACGTCTTAGGCATGTAGCTTTATACCGTTGCAGGTTAGCTGACCGTGTCGCAATGCGAACCAAACTAACTGTGGTAAGACACTAGTGCATGTGTCCTTACGTGACAATGGAAGCATGTGCGCCGCCAATGATTCGAAGTACTCATCGTAATGCCTTTGTATCGGTTGGACTTAGGTGAAGCGTTATTTTAGTCGGACCTACATCTCAAGCACGTAGCTTTGTACCGTTGCAGGTTAGTCGACCGTGTCATAACGCGAACCAAACTAACTGTGGTGAGGTACTAGTGATTGTGTCCTTACATGACTACAAGAGCATGTGCGCCGCCAATGATTCGGAGTACTCAATGTAGTGCCTTTGTATCGGTTGGACTTAGGCGAAGCACCGTTTCAGTCGAACCTATGTCTCAGGCATGTAACTTTGTACAGTTGCAAGTTAGTTGGCCGTATCGCAACACGAACCGAACTAACTGTGGCGAGGCTCTAGTGCATGTGCCCTTACGTGATAATAAGAGCATGTGCGTCGCCAATGATTTGGAGTACTTAGCATAGTGCTTTTGTATTGATCGAACTTAGGCGAAGCGCCATTTCAGTCGGACCTATGCCGGGATGCGTAGCTTTGTATTGTTGTAGGTTAACCAGTTATGTCGCAACCCGAGCTATACTAACTATAGCTTTGGATGATGGTTGATCATGGGGAGACCCAGTGCGATCAAACCAGTCTTATCTTCTGTTGGTCGAGGCAAAGCTCTTACCGACCCAACCGGTTGTGGGGTATGTAGTAGGTGTCTTTGCACGCTGGCCGATCGTAGGGAGACCCTTTGTGATCGAATCAGCGAAGGGGATGTCGAGCTTGTATATTCGGAGCTTGATAACGGTGAAGCACTAATTGATCAAGAGTTTGAGGAGATTTTCTACACGGAAGGCGTTAAGTTGCCAATTTATTGATAATTTAGAAGATGCTACATCATGGATTTCAGGTGAGCGATATTTTGAATTGTTGATGATCTACGACCTTCTACACTGATCATCTGTCGATGGGATGCTTCCCTTTGGTTGCAGAGGGGGGTCCTGACAGGATCCCTATTTTTCTTTGAATTCTTGGAGATGTCCCTTATTCCAGAGGTCTTCCAAATAATATGAAAGAGACTTGCATTTCACCGTTGGGTGTCCGTGGCATCGGTGGAAGTCACAGTAGACCGATTTATTTGCCGTGTTCCTCGAATCAGACTAGAGAGGATTTGGCCACTTGAGAAAGTCTTCATACTGGATCTGCTCGAGGATGATGTCGATGAGTAGATTCTAGTCGATGGATGTGGCCCTCTGAGGCTTTGCAGGCTATCGCCTACCCGCTTCAGCCTCTTGGAGGTTCCATGTTCTTTAGCCTGAGCGTTAAGAGCTTGGGCTGTCAATCTAGCTGGCTCCTTGTCCGAAGGGCGCTTCCTGAGGTCACGACCCTTGTGAGCAGTTTAATCATCTTCAACCTTGATCTCCCACTGGATCCAATCGAAGAGTGCTTCGAGGGAGGCGGGAGGATTGCAGATGATGTCGTTGTAGATGTAGAGATTATAATGCAGGGCGTTTCTGGAATGGCAGCATGATTGCTTCATTGTCGAGGTGTCTTTCGGAGAGTGCTGCATATTCGTTCCAGAACATTCGAGTAAACTCTTTGGGGTTTCATCTAAACCCATTCGTAGTCGATAGAGGGAGTTTAGCTTTTTCTTTGGCTTGAGGTTCAACTGGGTGTGCTGGACGAAAAGGTGCGTTAGATCTTCGAATTGGCTGACGGAGCTTGTTAGAAGTTTGTGATACCAATCCAACGACATGTTGTCCAGGCTACCAGTAAAGGTGCGACATAGAACTTGGTTGTCATTGTCGTATGACATTACTGTCTGCCTGAAGGCGAGGACGTGGAGTGTTGGATCCTCCGTTAGGCAGTTGAACTTGGGGAGTGGGAGTTCTCTAGTTTTGAGAAAACTGAGACCAAAGGATTTGTCGATAAAGTTGCCATTCGGAAGCGTGGTCATTCCTGCGGTCGCCTCATTGGTCGAAGAGGTGCCTTGGAGGAAGGGAATGATGGTGTGATTCGGAAACCCTCATTTCCTGGCGATGCTCGACCAGAGTTTTGTCGTTGTTGAGATACGACCAATCTCTGGAGCGAGGTCCTTCGTTTCAAACCTCCATTCGACTGCAAGGGTTGGAGGATGGTTCAGAGCCGAAGGCTCGAATTGACGAGTTGACTCGTTGAGGCACTCCTAAACTGTCTGTCTAGGAGGGAGAGGTGATGGTCCCCTCGAAGAGGGCTTGAGGGACCGTCGGGAGGTGTTGATGACAGATCGTCTAGAAGGAGCGGGGGACAGGTTAAGCGGTCGACGGACATTTGCTCCATCACTAATACCTGCGGTTGACCATAGGAGGCCAATTCCTGCTTCGACGGCCATCTGTCGAATGGTGTCTCTCTTAACCATGAAAGCAGTATTCTGCTTCATAGTAAGGAGTTGGAAGTCCTCTGCCGTAATCTGATACGCTGCTTGAGGATTGACAACTAGCGAGATGTGCGCTTTCCCCAAACATTTAGGAATCGCGTCAGCAAGCTGAGGAGATCGCCGAGGTTGAGCCTGAGCGGACCAATCAACCGATGGGTGACTCCTCGAATCAACAGCATGTTGTTGCTCAGGGTGCTGACTCGTTATGAACCGACGACGTACTCATTGAGCAAGTCGTTGGATGCTAAGCATCTGGATGGATGTTACTTCCTTCCAACTGGTCCACTGGTCGTGTCTTTGCCATTCTAGGATAGTGCTGGAGACAGACGGATTGCTCGGGCAATCTGTAGTTACTGCTTGATCGAAGAAGCTGGGAAGCCTGGAGGTCGCAAGTTGATAGGGACTGATCTTACAGACGGCACCAAACTGTGGGCGAGGATTACAACCTTCGTACGGTCCCCCTCCAACAGTCAATAAAAGGGTAGCCCGTCAGGGATGTGGCGCGCAATGAAGCGCTGCGCTATCACACAAGCACTGTAGGGTAGTGATAGGGAGAGAGAATGAGATAGAGAGAGAGAGAGAGAGAGAGAGAGAGAGAGAGAGAGAGAGAGAGAGTTGACATAGGATGTGGTGACGAAGTTCGGCCAAAGCCTATGTCTCCGTGCGGTAATACGCAACCTTTGAATCCACTATCTCTGAAAGAAGTCTAGCCACTATCGACATACCGATGAGTGATTAGATAGGTGACTAGAGGGTTGAGAGGGAGTCTGAAAAAACCAAAAGGCTCAGAGAGCTCTGGAAAACAGAAAGTGGGATTTGGAATCATAAATTCCGATTAGGAATATCTATCGAGTCTGCTATTTATAGTGGTTCGGGAATACCGGGGATTCTGATAAATACCCAAGGGGATTTACCAAACTCTAAATAGTATCTGTGGTCTCCTGGCAGGGCTGTGGGTCCTACCCTCGAGAGTTAGCCAGATTTTGCACCCACGTCGGCTATCACTACCCCCTCGTTCTAAAATGAGAGAGGGGAATTCAACGTGACATTAGCCCCCTTTGGTTTCGTCAAAAACCAAAGGGGGGGGGGGGTGTCGACAACAACAACACCCCCCTTGGTTTCGATAAAAAACCAAGAGGGGGGTATCAGTATCAATAACAGGCTCCCTTGATTTTGTCAAAAAACTGAGAGGGGGGGTGTCAGCATCAACAACAGCAGCAACACCCCCTTGGTTTCGTTAAAAATTGAGAAAGGGGGGGGGGGGGGGGGGTGTCGGCTTCAACAACAGCAACAATACCCCCCTTGGTTTTATCAAAAAACTGAGAGGGGGGGGGGGGGGTGTTGGCATCAACAACAGCAACAATACCCTACTTGGTTTCGTCAAAAAACCGAGGGGGGGGGGGGGGGGTGTCGGCATCAACAATAGCCCCCCTTGGTTTCGTCAAAAAACCGAGAGAAGGGGGTGTTGGCTTTAACAATAGCAGCAACACCCCCCTTGGTTTCGTTAAAAAACTGAGAGGGGGGGGGGGTGTCGACATCAACAACAGCCCCCCTAGTTTGGTCAAAAAACCGAGAGAGAGGGTGTCAGCATCAACACTCCCCTTGGTTTAGGCAAAAAACCGATAAGGGGTGTCGGCATCAACAACCACCTCCCTTGGTTTCGTTAAAAAATCAAGATAGAAAAGGGGGGGGGGGGAGGTTGGTGTCAGCATCAACAACAGCCTCCTCCTTTTTGTTGGTTTCGTCCAAAAGCGACAAGGCTCCAAAACTGACAGGGTGAGGAAAGGTTCTCAGCCCCCTCCTCTCAAAGAACCGACCAATGGAGAAGGGGCTCGACATTGACAAACATTCTCCCCCCCCGTTGGATCCAATCAAGAGAGAATGAGGCCTTTCGTGCCATGACAGGCGAGGAAGAGAGAAAGGAGCAAGAAACCCTACCTAGAGAGAAGGCCTCGATAAGTAACAGCAGGAGAAGGAGCCTTGATCAAGAAATACACTAGTTCTTCGAGAGCTCCCCTTTATAAAACCGAGACGTTTCGGCCCACACCAATAAGTGTCTCGGCAAGCAACAGCATGAGAAGGAGCCTCGGTCGAGAAACACACTGGTTTTTCGAAAACACCCCCTTATAAAACCGAGACTTTTCGGCCCGCACCAATACGTGTCTCGGCAAGCAACAGCAGGAGAAGGAGCCTCGGTTAAGAAACACATTGGTTTTTCGAAAACACCCCCTTATAAAACCAAGACTTTTTGGCCCGCACTAATAAATGCCTCGGCAAGCAACATTGGGAGAAGGTGCATTGGTCGAGAAACACATTTGTTTTCTAGGAACACCCCCTTATAAAACTGAGACTTTTCAGCCTACACAAATAAGTGCAGAATCGCATCCATATTAGCATGAGGGTGGCAAATATGGAAAGAAGATCAATACAAAAATCCTACACGGACACTTTGTCTTGGATCGTGGCTTAAGCCATAACTCCGCTAACCCAAACCGCAACTCTGATGGTCCTAGCCAACCGTGCCAGACTTCGAAGGCATTTGGACTAGGGTATCCCAACCGACCCAGGGGTCCTAACCCGACTGGGAGGGTAACTGTGGGTGCAAAAATTATATCGGACCGAGCTAGATACACAGAGACCCGTGCAACGCCCAAGAAGGCAAGCCCAGGCCCATGGACCTACTCTACAGGGCCCGCAAAATCAGGCCCTCTTATTGGGCTCGGACAGTGGTCCAATAGGGGCCCAATTGGGAGGCCCGAACAACGGCCCACATGAAGGCTCAAGCCTGATGTCACTTCATCACTGACATATCAGCACATATTTCAGCTATAAAAGGACCCCTATAGCGTATACAAAAGAGGGTTGGCTAGTTGATCACTGGAAAAGAGGAGATTCCAGAACTAGAGGTGGAGTTATTTTCATCCTTCTAGTTCTCTTCTAGTTGCTCGGCGCAACCCCATTGTAAGAAGCCTCTCTTCGCCTGTCGAGAGAACGCTCAACCCCTCCTTTATTCACATTATAGTAAAAATCAGGTGACACCTCTCGCCCGGAAATAAGTCGTAAGACCGAACTTCGACAACATCTCTCGTGTCATCTCTCTCTCTCTTTGCATCATGCACACCATCCACATTCAATCAAGAATTATGGGGTGGGGTTCCTGATCAAGACGGCTTAAAAATTTCCCCCATAGTGACATAATAGTAACCAAAACACATTCGATGGGGGTGGTGAAATTTATCGGCGATGCCCCTTTCGAGGTCCAAGGGGGAGGAACTAGATGCACTCTTTGGCTGCCATAGACGATAGTCACTGGAGGCGGCAAAGGATTACCGATAGACATGAGTTTTACTAGTTATATATAAAGGATATCATGGGCATATTAATCCTTTGAGTATAATTTTGGGTTCCGACTAAATACAACTCATATATTACTAGGGGCAACATAATTTTTCAGGGGCAACTGCAGGATACCAAGGGCAGTACATGCAATTATGATGTCCCAGGTAATGTGTGGTGCAAACCACCACTTGCCACCCCTACTGAAACCCTGCTCCTTCCTCCCCTGTCGCTACCCACCGAAGCCCTTCCATCGCCCATCTAACGCACTGCGTCCTCCTCCTCTCTCATCTAACCCACTATCCATCTACTTGGGATATCAACGTTTCACTATAGGACAAAATATTTTCGAAGCTATTGTAGTTGCTATAATAATTTTGTTTTTTTTTTGTCCTATAATGAAGCTCTTTCATATGACTTCAGAGTTACTGTAGCTGCTAGAGATATTGCTTCATCTGGATGTTACCTAAAGCGATTTTAAATACTAAATGCGTATTTTAGATTACTAAAAGCATATGGAATATTATCTAAAACATATTTTAAATTGTCATGCAATGAAGCTCTTTCACGTAACTTCGGAGTTACTGTAGTTGCTACAAATATTTCTTCATCTGTATGTTTCCTAAAGTATATTTTAAATTACTAAATATATATTTTAGATTACTAAGAGCGTATAGAATATTATCTAAAACGTATTTTATATACCCATAGCGTCTACAACAACTATAAAAATTTATCCTATAGTAAAACTCTTTCACGTAACTTCAGAGTTATTGTAGCTGCTACAATTATTGCTTCATCTGTATGTTATCTAAAACATATTTTAAATTACTAAATACATATTTTAGATTATTAAAAGTGTATTAAATATTATCTAAAACGTATTTTAATATACCATAATGCCTATATTAACTTCGAAAATAATTATACTATAGTGAAACTTTTTCATGTGGCTTTTGGAGTTACTGTAGTGAAACACATAAAGAGCTTCACTACAGGACCAAGAAAAATTTCAGAGCTACTGTAGCAAATACAGTAACTCCTAAAGTATTTTTCATGTTTACGTTTCACGTCATACTAAATGATTTCAGCTTTTCCTGTGGGTATTGATGTCATTTTATATTTTCATTGTTCACGAGTAAGACGATCATGGATCAAGTTTTAAATTTTTTATAAATTTAGGGTGAACTTTAAATATTTCTTAACAAAACACTTTTTGTTGCATTGGGGTCTGACTTAGTCACTTAGGACTCTGAATTAATTTACCCATTTAATTTTCTTTGTAAAGATATTTGGGAAAAAATATCCAAGTGGAACACTGGGGCTGAGTTACTTGAGGGACTCGCCAGCTCAGCACGACAGACAGAGAGAGCGGGAGAGAGAGAGAGAGAGAGAGAGAGAGAGAGAGAGAGAGAGGGGGGGAGAGATGGCGGGGTTGCTGGCCTGGGCGGCCGACGTGGTGGGCGGGAGCGGGCACGAAGGGGACGACGACGAGATCTTGCTCCCCGTGGCGGTGTTCACCCCCGAGCAGCAGCTGTACGCGCGGGAGCTTGATCAGAAGGCAGCCTCCTTGAGGCGCTCGATCCAGGATCTACGGCTCAGGATCCCCCCTCCTCACATCTCCCAGCGCCTCCCCCACCTCCACGCCCACTCCATCGCCTCCAACGCCGCTCTTACCCTTCAATTGAACGCCCACTCAACCACCCGAGAGCAGGTACAATCTCACGCTTCCATCGCACAAATTGTATCTGATTCCCCTTATCTTGTTGCGATCTTGGACAAGCGGTGGGTTCCTCAAATGGGTATCGCTGTTTTATCTTATGCTACGACTTTGTAAGGATCACATGAAAATTTTGTGAAAATGCCTTCTCTCCAATGTGGGTTCTAGGGTGATGTGTCATGTAATGTTTGATGATTTTCCATTTCCGCGTGTGGTTTCACTTGAAATTCCTTTTCACTACTTTCATCGTTTAGTCTTTATAAAACCCATTGTTTGATGCTATATAGATTTGAAGACTAGTCGTGCTTCGCTTTTGGAGTGTTTGAGATGCTTCAAACGTTTGCTACCGGACTCTTTCCTGATTTTTTTGAAAAAGCCACGACTTTGTGAAAAAATCACGATTTTCATATAGTAATCCTGACTTACGTGTTTTAATCCCGATTAATCACGTTTTAATCCCGTCATGTACTGTCAAAAAACATGATGGAATATCTATATATAAATACATTTTAAATTCTACCGTTTGTTTCCCGACTTTTTTCCGATTTTTCTGACTTCTCCCCTAGCCGATATTTCCCGACTTCCAACTTGATAACTATGGACGAGACATAAATTTTAAATGGAAAAACCTAACGGATAAAAACCATCCTTAGCAAGCTCGGATGCATAGACAATCCACGATGATAAATGAATTACAAAAAAGAATTACCCTTGAAGCATGCGATACTTCCACAATCCAACCCTGAGCTTGGCACCGACAGCTAGCGACCAACGTGATAATCCACCTCCAGAGAGTCCTCCAATGCTTTCCGTCGCTTGCCTCACAAACGTCTCTTTCGTACCATTGATTCGCCTCGGATCGTCGCAACGACTGTGAATTCTCGACTCCCCGCATACAAGCTCGAAATACACCTCAATCGAATCAAACAATATAGTTCCTCTTAAGGATATAAAGGTGAAAGGGAAGAAGAAATGACTTCAAACGATTTCGGTCGCAAGAGTGTTCTTCGTTGATAGGATAGATAATAAAACCCAAACAAGTCACCGAAGATAGAAACTTTGTGAAGAATAAAGACCAGAACAATGAAAAACTAGAGAAGGTATGCGAGAACCTTGAATGAAGATCACAATGGGTTTATAATGTCTCACATATGTTTCCTCTTGGTTATGTGAAGGATATTTATAAAATTATAAATTCCTCGGGTTTCGGGCTTCCAAGTCGTATAGGACTTACTAGGGTCAGAATAAGGCATTCCGAAATAAGACGAAAACCAAGAAGCACAAAATAACTTGCTGAGCTCGAGCGGTATGCACCTAAGTGTGTACCCCAATCCCGAAGACTTGCGGTGCACAACTAGGTGTGGGTGCAACAAAACCTTAAGAGCCATGGAGTCTCCTCGGTTGGTATGAAGAATCACCAATAAAAAACATGCCTTGCATGCACATATAAAACATGATTTTTTGATCTTTAAAACATTTAAAAATAGTTTTTAGTGCACCTTTGAAAGCATGATGCACTTTGCAAAATAATGGAAACACATGCATTTTGTTTCATGAATGTGTGATGCACAAAATAAAAACCGGATAGGATTTCCTAGTAGACTTTCACATAACAAAGTCCTGTAGCACCAATATGAATGCATTTTATACATTGATCGATGACCAAATAGGCTTGTTGCATTCTCGATTAACTGATGCTCTTTTTGATGCACTTTGACGCACTTCGTGTTGCTTGGACGTCTTGAAGGTTATGGAAGTATGCCAACGTGAAAGGGATAACTAAGGGACTTTCAAATAACCATCCGAGAGTGTTTTATGCCATATAATATCCAATCATAGGAGGAACCCTATCATGGTTACGCATAATACCAAAAATGAACTTTATTTACACTAAACATATATGATCGTCTTCTTGCACATGAAAGTAATAGTTGTTTTACTATTCAGGTGTTGATAGTGCCAATAGGTAATTAAGTAGGACCTAATAAAGCCCACATAGCTTTTTCTTTAAGAATAGACATATATCAACTAAGAAAGTTAAATTCCCTTCTTTTTGTGTGCGAGATGTTATAGTAATTTTTTGTACTTTTTAGATAGAAAGCACATACATTTAAGACTAAAATTGAGTGCCAGGAGCATCCGATGGGTTCCTACATTCGGATTCACGATGCTCTATAATAAATAATCTCAAGTACAATGAATATTTTTTAAATTTTGGCTCCATAGTCGGCCCTATGTGATAGGATAAGACTTGGATGACGATGGTGATGATGATTAGATTAGGTATTTATTATGTTGAAATTATGTTTGCATGAAAATACCAGTCTGGTTGTCATTTGGGAATATATTTATTCTGCATGGAAAAAGGACTTGGTACCTCTGCAACTGCAAGCTGATTGTGAATACTCAAAAGTCATATATAGGCCAGTTTTTCAAACAAAAGAAGCTTTGAAAGAAGTAAAAAATGGCAATTTAGACATAAGAGGGAGAAATAGTAAAATGATGATTAACTGATCAATTACAAGAAAACTTTTTATCAACTTCTGTGATAAATTCGCAGTGAATCGATGTCATCTAAAGACCCAAATTATATATCCAGAAAAGATAGAAGAAGAGATTCATTAGTACAGAAGGTGGCATCTGAACTCCTTAAACTTTAAGAGGAACATCCACTTTGAATAATATGCATACTTTAGAAGATTATATTTTTTGTTTTAACTGCTCATACAATGGGCAAAAGTTTTCTCTGATAATGATATACATTTATTAGAAAATTCTTGTGTAGCTGTGCTAGGGCAAGCTATTGCAATTAGTTAAGGGGGACTAAGTGATAGGTCCCTAACAACAGATCCGGTTGGTGAAAAGGACAGACAAAGATGTGGTTTTACATCAGGTCCCTCAAAAACATGTTTTCTCCCTAGCCGCCATTTTTTACTTTACCCTCTTCAAATGACAACAATGCCCTTCCTTTATCCTTCAACCGAACCAGCTGCAATTGTTGACTTCTTGCCATTCAGATGCTTATATAGTATATACCATCGAATTAAATGTAAAAAGGGTAAACCAAAAAAAAAATCAAGTTACAACATTCTCTCACAACCCATCCAATTGTTACTCATTTACAGATGAGTTTTTACTCTTTAATGTTTATCATTCACTCAAGCATTTTTGGGGGATTTTGGTTCATTTTATTCTGATAAATTGAAGGAAAATCGACTCCAAGTCTCCAACGTGCATAAAGAATCTCCAGAACAAACAAAAACCAAGTGTTAAGTAACAAATAACATTCCATCAAATTTTTACACTTTGTGTGTTGAATTGTTATTCTTTGCTGTAAAATTTTTACTACTTCCTGAATGGCAGCCACACAAGCATGTTTAGGGGTTTTTTGGTTCAATTTTGTCCAATAAATAGGAATTAGACAGACTCAAATACACATAAAGATCCAAAAAAACGAAGGAAAAAAAAACAAGTTACAACCTTCTCTCATAGCCTATACAATTGTTACTCTTTTCTGATGAATTTTTACTCTTTTTTGTATGCAGTCAGACAACCAAATTTGGGGATTTTGGTTCATTTTATTCTAATAAATTGAAAGAAAATTGACTCCAACGTGCATAAAGAATGTCCAGAACAAATAAATGCCAAGTGTTAACCAACAAATAACAATCTATCAAATTTTTACTTTTTGTAGGTTATATTGTTCCTCTTTATACAGCTGGCTGGATGTAGGGGTAAAATGGCCATTTAGAAAATTCTGTCACGGGACCAATCCCAAGAAATATACCTGCGATACTGAGATCTCACGCTTCTCAAACCCCAATCGTAGGGACTTAATGCTAACTGCAAACTTTACTCGTCCTTTACGTTAAGCAAGAAACTTTTATAGGGCCTAACACCAATTTGCTGATTAGTTAATTTCTCCATATCCATAATGGATTTTCTTCTGTTTAAATGTGCCTTTTACAAAAATTACATCCTGGCTGAATGGTTGCACTTGCCCATAACTCTTACTAAATTGACTTCTTATCGTTTTGTTTTCAGTACCATTTTTCTGAATCAATTTAATTAGCTTCAGTCTGTTCTCTAGGCACAATTAAGAGAGGCTACGCTGCAAGAAGAAAATGTTGCATATGAGAAGGCTATATCAAATTGTCACAAGAAAAGGAAGGAAAAGTTGCTTGAGGCGGATGTGCTCCAGAGTAAACTGAAGGTTGGAGATAATAAGTTATGAGACATTTTTATTATTCTATTCCGAAATTAGTAATGCTAACAGTTGGAGATTAGTATACCATTTATTAAGATCTCAGCAGTCGTGAGTTTATTAAACATCAGATGTGCAATGCTTTCTGTCCATTTCTTTAGCAAAGTGCCCCTACCAACCTTTGATCATGAATCCACATATGCTTGTTGCTTGAGCATGAATCTATTTATTGTTATGCTACTGTTGCTATTACTATTATTATTACGAAGATGATGATAAACAATTTTAAAAAAGTAGTAGCATGAACCTGTTTGCTTGTTTGGATGATTCCATTGTGTTACTACACTTAATGAGCATGGCTGCTTTCTCTTGGTTTTGTAAAGCATTTAAATAAATACTGTACTGATGAAACTTGGAATCCAGAGTTTACACTGCAAGGTTTGTAGTTTCAGTTTCGATTTTAGTTTTGGTCCGCCCACCGAGGATCGGGTTCGGTCGGTTTGGGAGTTTCGGATCGGAGTTTCGGTGGTTTCGGTTTCGTTTTTAAATTTAAAATAATTAAAAAATATAAAAATAATATAAAATAATTACATCGGTACCCACTTCATAGTGGTCTTGTTTCAAAAGAGTGGCTTTTGCTTTATCCCGACTTTTGTCTGAAAGTTGAAAAATCGTGATTCTGAATTTTGGTGAAGTCTGGAGGAAAAAAGAGTTTTTGTGAAAGAATTTTTTTATAAATTCAAAATTTTTTACTGGACTTTGGGTTTGTAAGTTGATCTTATACTTTTAGATTTCTGAGATTTTTTCCGGTCCAAAATATTTTGAGGTTTTTTTTTTCACCGAATTTTCCTTTTTAGCCAAAAGCTGTAAAATCTGATTTTGTATAGGAACTGGAAAATTATATTTTGATTTCTTTGTATTTTGATTTTTCTGATATTTTTATTAAACCAAATGGGGGGGGGGGGGGGGTATTTGCTTATTTGCATAAAATAACTTAAAGTAAATGGAGAACATAAAGATCATTTACTGTCAAACTGTCATGCTGAAATACACCTTATCCTAAACCCTGTCATGCTTTTACTGAGTGTTGAGTTCCAAAACCTGAAACTGGAGGGTTTCGGGACCGGTTTTGACCGAAACTCCAAACCTTATAGTTATGTTAGGCAAGGCTCAATTTATAAGTTAACACATCGAGGAAGAATTCATTAATATAGCATATAACTATTATTACATGAAAGAATGATGAATCTATAAAGAATTCATGGAATAGGGGCTTATAACGGACAGGTTGAGCTTGGTTTCTCAGATTTCTTGCTTCACAAGTTCTTTTATTGTGAAGAATTGTTACATATTTCCAACCTTGTGTAACAAATCAAATAATGACAAATATTTAGGAAGAATTATGAAGATATGTCAGGACTAAATAGTAGAAGTACTTCATGATAAATCCCATAGAACAGGTCCACCGATTCTATGTTAGTTATCTTGGCAAGGGTCCTGTAAATTGGGTTTGTTTACCTCATCATATATTGTAGACGCAATCATTCAATAAAATATTGATCATTAATTCCTGAGAAATGTTTATTTCAGGCTTGCCTCACCTCGTGCTTCGTGGCATGACTCTCATAATATGCCTAGATGCTTATGAGTCTATCAATGAGGCATAGACATCGCAAGAAAATACTCAAGCAGGCATGTTTTGCTCCCTAATTATGCCTTTTCAGGCGACAAATACATAAAGTTTTTTATTTACCGTGTACCCAAAAAAAAACTTATTATTTCCCCAACCAATGAAGAGAAGTGACATGCCTCTATCCATTTTTTTATGCTATTGTCTGTGGAATCAAAAGCTATAACATAGGCATGGTGGGATATGTTTCTGTTCACTAAAAGCTTTTTACTTACATTAAAGATATGCAATAAGACACTGCTATTAGATAAACCAGACCCTGTCTATTATGTGCTGAACTTTTTTCCTATTCTTTGTATGAGATTCAAAAATTGGTACACTAATTAAGTGCAAGAAGACACTCATATATGTGAGAAGTATTGTAGTTAGCAAGTTCCGTATAGAGATAGTGAATGTATTGTACTGAGTCTTTACCACATCTCAAGTGATGATGAAGCTGAAGACTGCAGAGAGAACGAGGTCTAGTTTTTCATGCTCATCATGAATATCACTTAGGAAACTAGAATCCTGCCCCCTATACCCCTTGAGGTTGTTCTTTCTTATGTTGAGAATCTCTTCCAAGGTCATGTGTTGACTTTGAAGCTTGGGTTCCGGTTGGTAACCCTTGTGGATTACCAAGAAGACGATAGTTGTGTGTTGGCATCGTGCGTTGAAATTGAGGCCGTTGTGGACACAGTTCCCGTGTGGCTTATGAGACGTAAAGACATCACATCAGTGGAGGCATTGTCAATGAATCCATGCCGTGTGATGATATAACTATCTAGCTTGTAATTATTTTATTTTTATAGTGCTTTTAGGCTGGACATTGTCTCATGGAGTAGGAACTTGTCTGGACCCGAACCATGGTAAAGATCTTTTTTTTTTTTTGAAAGGTTCCATGGTAAAGATCTTGCGTGTCTTTTCTCTGTGATGGTTTGTGATCTTGCTCTGTGTATGCTATTTGGTTGTGATTAGGTTCAACTTGAAATTCATAATCGACGAATAACTTATTAACCCCCCACCCCCTAGGTGATTCTGTCATAGACAATTCTAGTTGGGTTTGACATGTCCGTTCTCACCAGGATATGTCTTTTTCCTACAATATGTGTGCACGTTCTACTGCGCTCTATGAGATTCATATTAAAGTTAAATGCGATAACTATGCCCAAGAAAAACATTGGTATCCCATATCTTGTTTTTTAATGTAGTTTTTTGTATCTATTCTACTACAAACGAAAATTCTAGAGAATCTACGGTTGGCGAAGTTCTCATGTTTCCTCACTTCTCCTCCAAGTGATTTTCTCATCTTTTGCTTACGTTCTTGTCTAGAGAAGAGAGCAAGCTCGGATTTCTAATGCTGATTATGTTCCATTTTTTCCTTACAAAGGCGATGCATCACTTTTCTCTTTTCCCACAAATAATTTGATATATGCCAATCATTAATTATTGGATGCCCTTCTTTTGGGTCCCACTCTATTTTAACCGTGCCTAGAGAGGGATATAGGTGGTGCAAGAGTAAAAGAAACATGAAATGGAAGGAGATAGATTGAATCATTGACGTAAAGATGTCTATGATTACTGAGTCGGTAATGATTATCTTACACCAATTATGCCATGCCATCAAGGTAGATAAATATAGATATTTGCATAATGTCCCTATTAATTCTGTGATCTATAAATTAGTTCATAAATTATTTTGTCTCAAATACTTAAAAGAGTTAGAAAATATAAATTGGTTCATTAGTCTTAAGAAGCAATATAAGTTTAGGATCTTTGCATTAAAGCTGCTAACAAACTTCGTATTTAAATTCTTAAATTTGAAAAGTCGAATTCCTTCACAAGATTCTTGCTCTGGGTGTGAAACATTATGATTGAGTTGTTGAATCATAATAACACAAGCATATGATATGTCAACACGTGTATCACAGTGTCTTCATACATTGTTTAATGTCTTCAGCTCCATCTGTTTATAATTAGAAAATATTAATGTATTATCTATAGAAGCAATAAGCCTAGATGTAAATTATGTAATGTCACTTTTCTTGTTCACTACCTTGCCATCTGGTGTTTGGTTGCAACCGTTTTTCTTTGCCATCACAATATTAGGTCATACCGGTGAGGCAACAATTGTAGGCTGTATTGCCATAGCTCGATGTTATACACAGTCAACAACTGTTTTTTTGAGGCGAAAGGTCATATGGAGACAAACAGAAGCAAAATGTATATAAGAAAATAGGGAGTATATCTTTAATTTCTCTAATATTATTAATAAATATATCTGATCTTAACCCTTCATTTATTTTTACAAGGGAAGCTCATTGGTGTGCCATTTTTTGTGTTTGATCTTAGTTGTTTGCATAGTATGAAGCTAGTACCTAATATTTCTAGTGGAAACAAAACCTCCCTTATGTCATCATACGTAGACCTTCAATGAATGAATACTTCACAATTTTTTATTGTTTTAATTGTATTTTGTCCTCACATGTAATGCACATGCATATTTCTCACCTAATTTAAAAATGAGGCATTTCTTTGGAAGACGATTCCCACAACATAGTCACCTACTTCGCGATGTAGCGACCTGAAACTCCTTCCCTTCTTAGTCTCGAGCTGGTTACTAAAGTGCAAGATTCAAAATCACAATATCGGTCGTCGTATCGGTCGGCCCCGAACCGGTATGTACCGGCCGGTAAGTACTGGTACCGGCCGATATGGACCAATACCAATTGAGGAAACCCCCCCCCCCAAAAAAAAACCTGTCTGTACTGGCCGTACCAACCGTCGATCGCTACCGGCTTGAACCGACCGATACAGGCCAGGTATCATAATTGGGTGCAGTACCGGTCTCGAACCAGGCAAAACCGGTAGATACCGGTATTGCCCGAGATTTCAAACCTTGCTCGAGCGTCGCGTGGAATGTCGACGGATGTCACTCCCTATAGAGTTTGAGCACCTAACAAACATCTTTTGACTTTAATGAGTATTACGGGAAGACTGAGGCCCTTAGAGTGGGTGCTCTCGGATTATTCTCTCTATTCTTGAAAAGAGAGAGAGAGAGAGAGAGAGAGAGAGAGAGAGAGAGAATGGGTTTGGTGATTCTTTCACTAGAATGACAATGCTTTTACATCCAAATGTGCAGTGGATCCCCCTCTTCTATGTGCCCCCAGCTCTTCTTTTTAGTGGAAACTGGAAGAGAAAAGTCTTTTATTAAAGGACACGTGTCCCCCCACGTGGTGTGTTCACATTGCTCATTAGATTGGCCTATCTCCCCTTGGTAGTTGTTGCTTATAGGTTGGTGTTGGAGCTCGTGCCAGGGTTGGGGCTATAGCTCGTGCCTTGGATATGCTGATTTGCCCCTTGGTAGGCTGAATGTGGTGCATTTGCCAGCCTTGTCTTAATCTTTGCGTTGAGCGAGTCCTTTGGTAGGTCGAGTGTGGTGTACTCTCGACCATGTCTTAATCTTCGCGTTGAGCGAGTCCTCTGGTGTGTCATAACTTGCTAGCGAGTCACAGGATGTGCTTTGCCGTTCGTAGGAGCGCTTCTTGCCCTCATACCTCTTCTCGCCTGTGCGTGCATAAAATATCCACCGCCTCGCTTGACATCTTGACCATAGCTCTTAGAAAGGTCTGAAAAGTAGGGCGAAAGGAGGAAGTGGGTGACGACCCCACCCCCTGAGACCCAGCCGTAGCCATCTTAGAGTTGCTCGGTGCCGAGCAAAAGAGATAACATGAGTGAAGGGCATCCCAACTAGGAGCTAGTCCTCCTCAAACACCTCTCCCCATTAGTAGAAGCAAAAGGCACTCCAACAAGGGGCTAGTCCTCAACACCTTCCTACGGGATCCCAGCTCCAAGCCAAAGGCTGTAAAAGGCTACCTCATCAAGAAAGGGACGTCATACGGACACACCCATGATATAAGTTCTTGAACCGAATCAAATAGTATAGCTGTCAAAGAGGGATATGTCGACCTTGCACCACTCCATATGGGGGGGCAATTGCTTGGACCGCCCCATATGGAGGGGGCAGCTGTCTAAGAAGGATAGGTCGAGTTTGCACCGTCCCACGTAGGGGGACACCTGTCTTGTAATAATAGGCTCTCTCTTTTTTCAACATTTGCTATAAAAGGATGGGGATGGGGACTAAGAAAAGGGGTTGATCATTTGTAAACTTATAGGAAAATGTGTCAAGCCACTTGAGTGAATAAATTCACCCTGTTTTCTGACTCACTAGATCTCTTGTCTTCCTTTCTTCAGAAGACTCTTCCACCCAAAACAGAAAGAACCATTTCGGGGCATCCATTTTAGAAGCCTCAGACCTTCCACTATTTATCTCCTAAGACCAAGCGTCCACACAGGGCTTCCAAACCTCACGGAGTCGAAGCCCTCGATGCATAGCCTTCATCTCAACCTATTCGCTCGAAACAAATGGGATAAGAAGGAAGAGACCAAAGTAGCCACTTCCAGAAAGAAGGCAACATCTCTTATTGTAGGGTTTACTCCAAAAAACTACTCCCACAATTATGGTGCTCACCGTGGTTCCCTCTTAAAGAAGGGATTCCTACTCTACGTTCGAAGCTGACTACTTCCTAGCCATGGCGGGAACGACGAGCAACAAATCATTTGTCGGCAAGGGTAATGACAAAATCAGCTTCAGGGAAGAAGACCTTACTGACTCGACAACATCAACAAACGACCCACTCGTGATAACAATCTAAGTGGGGGGCGGACAAATTGCGGTGCATCCTCGTTGATGGAGGAAGTGACTTAAACCTTATGTATCTTCCAGCATTCCTGGTCCTCAAGCCGTGTCTGGAAGGACTCCTCCCTTCGAACATCTACTTAATTGGACTTGGATGGAAAGTCGTCATCAACTACGACAATGCAATACTTCCTGTGACGGCGTGACTGCCAACCTCCGACGTTCTCTTCCTCATCGTTGAAGTCTCCTCCAGCATCAATGCTATCTTGGGACGACCGTGGCTTCAATAAACGAAGGTTGTAGCATCGTCCTACCACCAAGAAATCAAGCTTTGGACCCCATGGGGAATCACGAGTTTGAAAAGCAAGCCGTAGGGTTTGGTCTGTTCGCGGACGAAGACTCCATTGCCGCAAGCGTCGTCGACCACGAGATCGAGAACCCTACGTCCTCGGTACCACAACAGGAGAGTCAAGAGAGGCTCATCAGCAAACCTCCATCTTCAGAACCCCTACGTGAAGTGAACTTGGGCCATTCTCATGACCCAAAGCTCACCTACGTCGGGAGTAGCATTACGGTGAGTATGGCTGACAAAGCTCACTATTATAGTTCAAGTTAGTAGGTTGTGACTAGGTTGATGTACTCACTGCTGCTAGATGTAGAGCCTCTAGATCCCAGGAAGTGGTGCATCCATATGTAAGTGTTGGATGCTTTGATATATCGCGCGTGGGACTGAGACCTTAACCATGGCCAATACCTTCGTGTTTTGGGTTAGCTAATATGACGATTGTGGAAGTGAAATACACATACCAAGATGGAATCCACTGGAGCAGGATATCCCCCTTAGAGTGGCTTACAGTTAGGATAACTGAAATTCCTGAGCTCAGATAGACTCCTCCAAAAGAATGTTTTACAGAAATGTTTTATGCATCAAAATATGTATTTTCTCATGAAAGGTTTTTTTTTATAAAGGTTTATTTAATCATTGGTCCGGGCTAAGTAAGAGAACCAGGGAGTTTAATAATGAATGTCTGTAATGGGTGGACAATAATACCCTTACAATCATAATAGGGGTCCCACTTGTCATTCATCAGCTATTAGTAGTGGGGGGGGGGGGGGGGGGGGTCTTTTTGCAGATATCTTGTGGGTGTTCAGGATTTAAGAATGTAATTTCTACAAGCTAGGAAGTGTTCAGTTGCTCTCATATTGTGGAATCACGAGCGACTGGCCGGTTTACTGGACATGTTTTGCTCAAATGTGGATGGCTGAGCAAGCTTGAGGAACCCTACTGGTTCCTCTCTTGCATTTGATGTGAGATCATGTGAAGGTATTAGCACATGGGTCCTATCCTACTTCACCAAGTCAAACCCAATCTCTCCTCCAGTATTAGCCATATGGGTGCACACTGATGTCCGATAGCTCATGTGTTTGGGCTTTCATTTTGAACCCAAGGGAGCACTTGTGTGGACACCAAGGGCCTGTTTGGATACGCTTCGGATCCGAGATTCTGGAAGCCTAGAATTCCTAAAAAAGGCGGAGAACCTGTTTGGAATCTTTGGATACAACCAGATCCCAAAAGTGTTTCTTTGAAAAACCCAAAACGTGCTCCTGTGAGTTATTTTTCCAGAGCCCAAAATCGAGGCATTGGACTCTAAAGCCCTTTTTTTGGTATTCTGGGCTACAAGAATCCCATTATCAGAATCGTATACAAACAGGGCCTAAATAACCCTAAAGTGACATGTGAGAGTCGTGGGACTCCGTTACAAGAGCGGAGGATCGACCACACATATGGGCTTGTAGGAGTGGGCCTAGGGTTTCTTGTGGTGGAAAATGGGGGTTCCATACTGTGAGCCCAATAGCTGACCACAAAAGGGGACCTTATCTCTTTGTGGGTGGTTTCTTAGGGACTTCAAATCGGGAATCCAAGGGCCCCATAAATTATACTAAGTTAGTCTTACTGATCAATTAGGAGGTGTCTTTAGATTCTTCCTCCCTCTATAGATATGGGTAGGCTTCCGAAATCGAGAGAGAGAGAGAGAGAGAGAGAGAGAGAGAGAGAGAGAGAGAGAGAGAGAGAGAGAGAGAGAGAGAGAGAGAGAGAGAGAGAGAGAGAGAGAGAGAGGTCCTACCACTTTGGTTGTTGGTAGGAAACCCGTGGACTTGCCTTCAACCTCATTTTCTTCATCCATTAATGGAATTCCATCCACGTGCAAGACGAGTACGAAGGGAACTCGATCGTCACAAGAAGGGCCGCCGACAAATGAGATATGAGAAATAAGTGCGAGAGATCGTAGCTCTTCTTGACAAGGTAATTCTAGTAATTCCTAAAATTTAGATGTAGCATCTCATATCCACAAAAAGTGGTTTTCATGATTAGTGTCTCTGAGAAGTCCTGCTAAGTGACGCTAGTAGGTCGGGACTATCCGATGTCTTCAGTTAGTTTTCAAGAGATGAGTGATGATGGTGTGCTTGTGCAGTGGATGTGGTCTAGACCGTTGATCGGCTGATGATGATAACAATATTTATCATGAGGGGGATTAGGAGGATACTTGGGTCATGGTTTCTAATCTCCCGGATTCATGATGGGTGCCCGACCTGATTCAAGTTATTGTTGAAAATTATTTTTCAAAGAGTTAACTGTGCACACATGGCCACCTTTTCATAGATAATTTTGTAGCATCATGCATGTAAGCCTATCTAATTTAGTTAGATATATGGGTACACCTTAATCATTCCGGAAAACGAGGCTTCGATGGTGCAAACGAGGCTTACTCTATCATCCACATTAGGTTGATAGCTTGAAATAGAAAAATGCAACCGACATCTCATATTAATAAGTTATTGTTATTCTTCTGTTTTCAACTTCCATGGTGATCGTTTCTCAAAAACAAAAACTTCCATGGTGATCACTCTCACAAGTAAATCAGATATGTATGCTAAGGATTATTACTACTTATAGAGACTTATTGCTAAGTGATGCTTCATTGCAGGAAATGGACTTGATTGAGAAGGATATAAAGGTTGAGTTGGAAAAGAAAATAGTGGCAGCAGAGTTTAGTCAATCTGGAATGATAACGGCTGATTCTAGAAACACTGGAAACTTTCATTCAGAAGGAGAATATTCAATAAGCGTTAAACTAGAAGAATTGGATGACAAGAAAAGAGAGCTGGTTTGTTGCATCATTCATTTGTTTTTAAGACGGTTAAATTACATGCTAAATAAGATAGCTAACAATATTATGTTTTTGTTTTCAGAGATCAGTAGAAGAAATGGTTCAACGTTTGGAGAGTCAATGGTGTCTAGTTGAGCATGACTCAGTGAAGCAGCCTTTACCAGGTATGAAGCATGGTTACTTTTTCAAACATCTTATGCTGTTTGACCTTTATTAGTTGCCTAATGTTGGCCTTCTAGTTCATTTTATACGAGATGTTAAAAAAAAAAGTGTAACTTAGGAGCCATACGTTGCTAAGATGTCCGACCGTGGTGGAGGCTGTTGTCATAGTCAATCATTGAAGTGTTTCAGAGCAAAAAAAAGATGTTATTTATGAGTTTAGATGACATGGACTATGAGAAGCATATGAAGAAGTGGCACGAGAAGTATTATGTGGGATTGGGAACATAGGTTTTCTAAAGGGGTAGATTGAGATTGTTAAACTAACCAACTCATCTGAAAGCTCGAGCTGTTAGAGAGGGTGCCAATAAGGCACATCAAAGGTCTTAAACCAGAGGTAGTGATTCCGAGTCATTGTGACAAAGGGCTTAAGATCACACCTTGTGAAAAAGCTATGGATGTCACATGGGACGATAGTGATTCCAAGTCCTCAATTGATGCATCGTAAACTTCCATGCATTTGTGGCATCTATTGCATATGTTTCTTCTCGTGATCATACCTTTGATGTTACTCCTGCCTTTTCTGATGACTGTGATAGTCATTGTGAGCAGGAACAGGAATTTAACTTAGAAGAAATGTATAAGGCTGCGTTTGAGAAATATTTGAAATTTTCTAAACCTAATAAAAGCCTTAATGTGAAACTATCCGAGTTGGAGATCAAGAACAAAAAAGCCGAAAGTGTGATTATTCATAAGAACAGATAACAAAGAGTTATAAATTTATTGAACAACTGGAAACTTAAAAGTGCCTACTCCATTCTTAAGTCTTATCAATATGAACTTGAGTGCTGATCTCCAAGGGCTGCAGTTGAGTCTTTTAAGTGTAAAATGAAATTAACAACTGGAAGATGACATAAAAAAGGTTACTAAAACTGTTAGGAAGCAAAATGAGGAACTATAAACTGAATAGGCTTCTTAGTAGTTGAAAAATAGGTTGGAGAAGGAGGTCTAAGTTTTATTGCTGGTAGTTCTTGTCTCTACGTGGACTGTCTTTGTGCAAGCTATTACTCCTACTAGGAGTGTCCCTACTGCTGCTCCTACTGCTAGGAGAGTTTTTATTACCACACCTCCCAGGACTGTTCCTGGGTGCTATTTTTGTGGTGTGAGATGACATATTAAGCCACACTGTTAGAAGCTTGGAGTTATTTACTGATGAGAAAAAATGTGAATCATAATAAAAATCAAAGAAAAAGTTAGTCAGTTGAGAACCGTTTATCATCAGAAATTTTATGGTGTGTCACATTGATCAGCGTCATGTTGCAGCATATACATTGACCAGGTTTTCTTGACCATCCAACATATATCCTGGCCAATGTTTTTAGGTAGGTGCATTAGTTGTATTTGCACGCTTGATCATTGTTTTTTATTTGTGTGTTGAATTTCTATTTCTATGCATTTGGTTTTTTACAATATTGAGATTGCTTTATTACTTTATACATTTGCATGTCACCATCATGCAGTACATTTCCTTGTCGGCTTATATGATACTTACTGGATATTTCTATATACATCCAGATATGAATTCAAACCCGAACCGAACATATGCTAAGAGATTTCTTCTTGAATATAAAAGGCAGGTTCATCAATGAAAACATTTAAATGATATGTGCCATGGTTCGAAGGTTCGTTCAAACCCGAACTGAACTGTCAAACCAGTTCAGATTTGACCATTTTGGGCCAAAACAACCCCCGAACGCTAAATATGCCCCTAGTAGGACTTGGTTCGTCAGTTCAGTTTTGTTCAGATCCAGCTCGGCCAAATTGAATTCAAACAAAGCTGAATCAGACTTTATTCATCCCAATCAAGCCCGAATATGTCGAATTGGACTTGAATCTCCTGAATCAAACCTGAATTTGTTAATTGTTTCTAATCCTTTGGCTCTTTAAATATTTTTTGGCTGAAACAACTAAACCTAAACCTACGAAACCAGCCAAACCTGATTGGTTTTTACCCGCTCCAAACCACACACCTTAATCATAATTATCAAACCTTGCCATGTGCCTAATGTTGAACCTTGGTGAAGTACTGAAGTGGCACAATGTCATCAATGACAAGTAGAAAATACATGCATTTTCCTAGTATGTTAAAAACTTAAAACCGGTCATCAACGGGTCTTGGCCTGGAGGTACTTCCTCTCTCCCATGTTGGAGAGGTTCCCTGTTCGACTCCCGGTATGAATGCTGGGAGCAAACTTTCCCCCAAGGCCGTTGTGCAATGTTTGCGGGTGTGAATCCTGGTCGTTTGTGTCATGTTCATGGGATTATGGAATTAATAAATAGTAGTTGCTGCCTCCCCCATTTCGATCCCCGGACCTCTTTGAGCCCTTGCTCTGGCACCCTGTCCTATGACCGTCTGGCCGGTCCAGAAAAAAAGAGAGGTCAATGCTCATTGTTTTGATGCGTGCTTGCATCTGTAATTGTGTTCTACGCTTTCATTAATTGGAAATCTTGGTCAATGGGCCTGTCTTGGTTGGAGATAATACCTAAGAAAATGCTATCAAATTTTTTTTTTGGAGCTCTCTAGTTCTCGAAGCTTCGAGTGCCTAATTTTCACATTTTGTATTTATCTAACCTTCATGTGCAAGATTCTCATGCTTGCACAAATAATTTACTAGAATAGTGTAGGATGATGTGTATTACAACGCTTCAACGCACATGTATCTCATCGTTAGTATCTATGCATGTAGATCGGAAAGCTCTACTATTTGGCCACTGTTAAACTTGAGGTATGGGTTCATCGTGTGAAGACGGATCAACTCATCGGTGTAATGAAGGATATCATTTCCTTTTTATGCAGCTCAGAGAGAGAAGCAATTGGAGAAGCAGCTTCATAGCCTTATCGAGCAATTGATGGCAAAGCAAGTCAGTGTCACTGCTCACGAGAACTCGTAGATGATTCAGTGTTCAATGTACGTAAATCTAGCCTCACAGTTTCTTTTTTCTTCCCCTACTCATTTTGCAGGCACAAGCAGAGGAACTGATCAGGGAGATACATGCCAAAGAGAAAGAGCTTGAAGGACTAAATGGTCTGCGAAGAAGAGCTGATAGTGATGTGAATGATACGAGGGGACAGTCTGGGAGAAGCATCGTTGGATCAGCGGGAACTTCGACAGATTATTATAGTGCTGATGCCTACCGCCGACCTCACCATAGTGGAAGCAGAACAGAGAACCATTTTTTGAGGCTCATGCTCCTCAGGCCTGCTTTTGTTCTCTACATTCTAGCACTTCATGTGATTGTCTTTATAAAGATCTCCTTCTGACTTACAACCTGGTGATGCTGCTCAACAAATTTAATTGGTGTAAAAGTGGCACATGTAAAGGTTGTGTAGAGATCACTTTTTGTTTTCCTAAACCAATGCGGGCGGCGACGTATTGGGAGATGGGGCTAGGGGTGGACATGGTCGGGTTTAGAGGTCTAACAATGTTTGGATCAAGTTGCACCGTCTTTGCTCGAAATGCTTGAGTTGCCTGAGGAACTCGTAGAGGGTTTGTCTGTGTTTGGATCATGGAAGTTCATCGGGTTGCTCAGGTTCGTCCGGATCGTTCAATAAAAGAGTAAAGGAATGTTTGATCTAAAATTTACTTTGTCTTCCCTCATTGGAGCAAAAAAAAATTATGGTGCGGACTCTGCAGTGAAAAATATTACAAATTTAACCTGATTGTAAAGAACATGTGCATTCCTCTCTCTCTCTCTCTCTCTCTCTCTCTCTCTCTTTCAATATATATATAATATTATATATATATATAATATATATATATATATATATATATATATATATATATATATATATATATACTAGTAATGTCCGTGCCTGTCGGCACGCAAAAGATTTCGAGGGCGAGGACAATATTTCGAAGAAGGCGACAATATTTCAAAGATGGCAAAAAAATTTTTCGAGAGCGGCAATAATATTTCAAGGGTGTTAACAATATTTCATGATATATTTTGATAAAGGTGACTATTTCGTGAGCGGTGATAATGCTCTTGTCGGTCGGCACTCAGATGGGGTGGCAAAATTGAAACGTCTCTTTCAGTTTAAAATAATTCGAGGATTGAACAAAATACTTTGAAGGCGGTGAAAATATTTCGAGAAAGGTAACAATATTTTGTGGGTGACTATAATATTTTGTGAGTAAAGGGACTATTTTGAGGGAGGCAAAAATATTTCGAGAGTGGGGAGAGATTGTGGTTCTTCAGGGTGGAGGAGAAGGGCCAGCAAGTCATCTTTCTCTGATCCTCCTCTCTTTCTCTCTCTCTCTCTCTCTCTCTCTCTCTCTCTCTCTCTCTCTCTTTCTCTCTCTCTCTCTCTCTCTCTCTCTCTCTTGCAATCTCTCTCCATCTCTCTCGAGGCATAACTTTTTCTCTCTCTGGGTTTAGGGCTTTATGGGGGATCGCAACGGGATTATGGTATCCCCAAAATGTAGCTAATATAATCAACATTGATCAAATTCAAAATTCAAATCCCAAAAAAATTTGATCCAATTACTTCTCCAAAATCAAGTCAACACACCAACTTTGAAGTGTTACATGGGGTGGGCCAACAACTTCACGACAGATAAGATAGTACAACCACCACCAGCAACAGCAGCATACGGACATCTCTCCTTGACCCAATGAATACATATACGAACAATATGCAGGGATTCAAAACAGAACCCTATGGATCAACATATAACGATTTTGTTCCAACCTCCTTAATGGAGTTGCAGCATTCCCCTCTCATTGGTCCATTTCGAGGGCTTTTGGTCATTTCACTATAATAAATAGTATGAAATGACACAAATACCCCTAAAATGAAGAGAGGGGAATGCTACTTCTTCAAAGAGGTTGGAACAAAATCGTTATCAGATTAGCATGCTTCAAAATGAATACTGATATAAAGATAAGTGATATAAAGATAAAAAAGATTGAAAAAGAGGAACTACTCTAAATAAGAAATGAAAATAGGTACAACTCTGATTACATTGGATCAAACATAAGCCCAAATACAAAATCTCAAACTCCAAACCACATTGACATCAAACAAAACTATGATGTCATAAAATCAAAAACCCTAAATCATAAGCACAGATAAAAATAGAGAAAAAGATGTCGTATTTGCTTGCCATAAATTCCAACACAACCCAACTCAGCCTTCTTGCACTCGGACGATCAGATTATATGGTATAAGGTGGATATTTGAAGTGCTTAGATATCTCATGTATTCGAAACAAAAGGATAACCCAACATATCAAAACCCACAACCCAATCTATAAATACTTTCCCCATCTGCTCCCATATTCTATTCTGATAACGTGTAGGCTCTTGTTGCCTTGGCGTTTAGGTATAAGATTATCCCATCAAAATATTTTCCTAATTAGTGTAGGTTTTTGTTTCATCGTTGCCAATCTGCAATTGCAATACTCTTCACGTTCGTTTGAACTCTTTGTTCCCTCATCTTGTGGATCTTATACTCCAACTCTTCAATCAATGAACTCGCCCTTGACTTCATCCTATCAATATCAGTATATCATAGATAAGAGCTTGAACCCTTCGCTTTGGCAAAACATCAATCATGATAATAGCAAGTTAAATATCGATCAATATAGAACCACAACTGTCCGATGTCAAGCAAATGGAAAGCCTAAGTCACTAAAGTGTGGTCTGATATTGCTTGTGCCGATCAAGGTAACTCAACGGCAAAGATTAACGGGTAGAACAACAGTAATTCAAATATTAATGGCCTACATTTGTGACTTAAGAATTGCATCCGGATTGAGCCACACACTATCAATGCTTTTTCTTTTATCCCCTGCTAATTAAAGATATGAAAAGTGAAGGAAAATCAGCCACACAATTTTTTGGACGGGAATTTGAGAGGATTTTTTGGAATGGAATTCCAAGGGGAAATTTGTTGCCATGGAAACGGATGAACTAAAAGCTTGGGCATTTAGTCAAATAGGAGATGGGCAAGGAAATGTATGAACTGAATCAAATGCATGAGATGGGTAAAGAAACGCAAGAAGCAAGGAAACATATGAACTGGAGATGGTTGGGCATTTAGTCGAACAGGAGATGGGCAAGGAAACGTATGAACTGAATCAAATGTAGCTAAAACACAAATTTACATAGTGTAAGGGGAAAAAAACAGATGCATTTAGCCATGATTAAAAGGAAAAAACAGGAACACCCAATACCCCATGGTTGCAGATCTGCAATAACTCCAGCTGCCCACATGAAACTGCAATCGAGAGGAAAAAAATGAAAATATTAGAACAGGAGAGAGAGAGAGAGAGAGAGAGAGAGAGGCTCGGTGCTGGCGGTAGCCGTCACTGGAGCCGAAGACGGAGAAGGAGGGGAAGATCCGACATCCCGTGTTGTGCTGCCAGCCACAGCCTCCATCCTTCTCCACCAGCTACCAGAGCCTCCATCATCCTCGTTGATCGCCTCAAGCTGCAAGCCGCGGCCCCAATTCCCTTCCTCCCCGAGTCACAAGCCATATAGCCGACTAAAGAAAACAGAAGAGAGAAGGCTGTCTTACATTCCCAAAAGCTCACCAACAAAAGTATTTGAAATCCCCCTTACCCCACTCCCTTTCCCCCTTCCCCCTTTCTCACCAAGAAAAAAAAAACCAAGACTTCAAATCTCAATTAATCCTCCGTCCCATTGCACCTCTCCATTGCTTCGGGCGCAAGGTCCGTGCGTCGGGCGTAGCTGGCAACTCCCAGGCCGGCCGGCGCAGAGGGATTCTCGCCGAAGAATCGTCCGGCAAAGGTTGGAGATCCGGGGGAGCCGGCTCGTCGCCTGAAAACAAAATACCAAAGCTTACACACACACACACACACACACAGAGAAGGGGGGTGGGGGTCGGAGGCTGTGCCCAGCGCGAGGTGGCGGACAACGTCGGCGAGGAGGGAGCCACATGATCTGGCCTCTCTCTCTCTCTCTCTCTCTCTCTCTCTCTCTCTCTCTCTCTCTCTCTCTCTCTCTCTCTCTCTCTCTCTCGTTGAGAAGGGGCGAGGATGGGTGAACTGGTCGAGAGGGCAAGGGTCACGAAGCGGCGCTATCACTGGGTGGGCGGCCTCCATCCGCTCCATGAACTCCGATTCTCCGGAGATGTTGAGGTAGTCTACACCGGCATTGACGCAGGCGGCGACGACAGGACCGCCGTAGAGGCGGAAGGGCCCGACGCAGTTGAGGATGATGTGTGTCCGGAGGCAGAGGGTGAGGAGGGAGTTGGGGTCGAAGACGTCGATGCGGAGGATGGGGATGGGGAGAAGGGGGTGGGTGGCCGGGCGATCGGGCTGCGAGATTTGGGGAGGGAGGAGGCGATAGGGTAATCGGGGCGCTCAGGCCCTCGCCCGGTGTGGCTCCACCCCCATCGAGGCGATCCACGACTGGAGAACGGGAGGCGAGCGATGGCACCAGCGGCGACAACACCGGTGAGCGACAGCCGTGCGGTGGGCGAGTGAGCATCAGCGTGCAGATCCTCTGAAGGATCAAAAATCCAGCGGTGAACGACAGCACCGGCGGTGAGCGACAATCGTACAACCTTGCCCCGATCTTCGATCTGCCTTGCCCCGATCCGACAGACGGATGGGCGGTGGACAGCGGCTTCGCCGGACGGCCGGATTGGGGTGTCAGCTTCGACGGACGGATGGGCGGTGGACAGCGGCTTCGACGAACGGCCGGCCGTAGCTCAGATCTCGTGCGGGGTGGGGGCTTCACTGACGGGGGAGAGAGAGAGAGAGAGAGAGAGAGAGAGAGAGAGAGAGAGAGAGAGAGAGAGAGAGAGAGAGGTGAGGGGGGTGGGGGGTTTGGCGTGACGGACCGGGAGAGAGAGAAAGAGAAAGGGGGGAGGGGGGGGGGGGGGGTTGGCGTAACTGACCGGGGGGGGGGGGGGGGGGGGGGGGCGCGTGGGGCTTAACTGACGGGGGGGGAGATAGACGGGGGGGGGGAGATAGAGAGAGAGAGAGAGAGAGAGAGAGAGAGAGAGAGAGAGAGAGAGAGAGAGAGAGAGCGATGACACACCAAACACTTGATCAGTTCAGCCCACTATTGGTTGCCAACCACTTGATCATTAATGGACGGTGACACACCACCATAACAGATCGTCCAACACTACCAGATTGAGAGAAATATCGGCCTTTGATTTTCTAACCGTCACTTATGTTTGTATCAAATGGCTCTCTTTATCCATTCGTAGTGAAATATTATATATATATATATATATATATATATATATATATATATATATATATATATATATATATATATATATATATATATATATATATATATATATATATATATATATATATATATATATATATATATATATATATATATATATATATATATATATATGGGGACGGGGAGCCTGGACCTCAGGTGCAGCGTGAACGCTGCACCAGAGCCGCTCCCCGCGCGCCACGTGGCCAAGAAACCGTCCCCATCTGCTTTAAAAACTCGGGATGAACCGCAGCCGTCCGATCCGTTCGATCGGACGCGAGATCCGGTCGTCCGGATCTCAAATACACCGGATCGTCCGCCCGCCGCCCGATCGGTTTGCCCCAGCCGTCTGATCCGTGCAGCACACCCCCATCCGGTGTTTCAGTTGGACTGGGCTATTCCCATCCGTTCGATCGAGCAAATCGAACAGACAAAATCAATTTTCGCTGTTACTGTAGCGGCTACAGTAACAGTGAACATTGATATTATCCGTTCGATTCGCTTGATCGAACGGATGCGAATCACCCGGCCTAGTTGGAACATCGGGCGGGGGTGCGCTGCATGGATCAGACGACGGGCGAACGTCCAGGGCAAACCGATCGGACGGCGGACGGACGATCCGGTGTATTTGAGATCCGGACGGTCGGATCTCGCGTCCGATCGAACGGATCGGACGGCTGCGGTTCATCCCGAGTTTTTAAAGCAGATGGGGACGGTTTTTTTTTTTTTTTTTTTTTTTTTTTGAAGGGTAAAAACTAATCTATTACTGAAAAATAAAGGCAGTTACAGGACACGGCTTGTCTCTGAAGTGAGCAAGCAAACCACACGACCTAATAGGCCACAGCAATAAGAAAACCCTATCTCATCGCCCGGAGAGCAGACCAACATGGAAGCCCCCGGACTTGAGGCAATACCCAACACTCATCTAAGACTATCACAATAGCACAATGAACCAGAATCCTGACTTCACTAACTGGCCCCCCTGCTCCTCGTAACCCTATCAGACTGACCCTTAGGCCAGGATTCTTTAGCTCGGGCCTGAAACTCTGGATTCGGCATGGTAAAGATAGTGGGGCAATTGGCAAGATGAGGAGGCAATTTCTTGTATTGATCAAAAGAATGATCAACGCCTGCCTGCTCCACTCGATCTGGAGCCTCCTCATCTTGCCAACTGCCCCACTATCCTCATGGTAAGGATAGTGGGGCAGTTGGCAAGAAGGACGGTTTCTTGGCCATGTGGCGCGCGGGGAGCGGCTCCGGTGCAGCGTTCACGCTGAGGATGCGGCGCGTGCGGCGCACTGTAGCAGCCGTCTGATGCACTGTTGCGTGCATCGCACGCACCGCAGCAGTGCATCAGGCGGTTGCGGTTGCGGCGCCGCACGCCGCATCCTAACATTCCTATATATATATATATATATATATATATATATATATGTGTGTGTGTGGGGGGGGGGGGGGGGGGGGGGTTAGAATCGGATGATCCAGCAAATTTTGACCCAGCAAATAACCTAGCACCCTTTGATGCATCTAGAGGTTTTAGAATGGGTTGATTTTTTGTAGGCATATTATCTATGGTATGTTGATCATCCTCACAAAAAATCAGTCCATTCTAAGACCTCTAGATACATCAAATGCACTCTTCAAATCAACGGTTAAAATTGATAGTCGAAAACTGTTGATTTGAAGAATGCATTTGATGCACCTAGAGGTTTTAGAATGGACTGATTTTTTGTGAGGATGATCAACATACCATAGATAACATGTCTAAAAAAATCAACCCATTCTAAAACCTCTAGGTGCATGAAAAGGTGCTGGGTCAAAATTTGCTGAGTCAGCCGATCCTGAGCCTATATATATATATATATATATATCGGGTTCTTTGGGTTGTTCGGATTGGTCATACGACTGAACATGTTTGTCCAAATTCGAATTCGGACAAAAATAATTTATCAATATCTGTTCAAATTCTCAAATATTGTTGTATGTGATTGTCCAAATTCAGAATTTGGTCAGGTTGCTCGGGTTTGTCCGGACCAAGTCCCAGTCCTAAGTGGGGCTGCCTTCGGCAAAAGAGGGTGTGGTCTTTAGACTGGTGATTGTCCAAATTCAGAACCCGACCCGACCCGACCCATTGCCACCCCTAACGGAAACACATCATTGGGAGTCTATCAGAGAGTAGTTTTACAGTGATTGTAACTATTACAAAGATGGTCTTGATTTTGGGGAGATCTTTTTTGAGTCATTCTATGGATATGATGTTATTGAAAAAAAAAAAGTGTTCTCAAAATGAGCTTGATCTAAAGAAAGAAAAAATAGTGTTTTCAGAATAATACACAGGATATGTTTCAAAAAACTGACTGTTGAAATACATTAAAAAGGAAACCTCTGATGTTTCTTCCTTCTTTTTTTTGGGGTAATTCGACGCGGGGGGTGGTCAACAGACCTCCAGGAGGTGCCACAGCCCGTCGCAAGCGAAAGACCGCCACTAGGCAGGGAGAAGGGCACAGCGCCACCACCAACAGCCTCGCCACACCGGCAGAGGAGACGCAACCAAAACCCTGATCTGCGCCGTCACGCATTAAAAAAGGAAACCTCTGATGTTTCACCAACACACCAATGCATTTGTTGGTTACTAACTAAACTTGAATTACTTTTTATTCTGCAGTGATTATGATGACTATTTTACCTTCTTCTTCCTCCAATGCTTACATGGATGCAAAAGTCTCACCCACAATAAAACTTCTTTTGGGTTGAAAATAACTAATTTGGTTTTCAAAGTAAATAATCTCAAGCATAACAATCCCAAAAAAAAAAACCCAACACATCATCAAGGCTCAGATTTATAATCATTCCTATTAATTTTGGCTCCTAGAAGATCTAAATCTTCAACCAACAATAAACCTATTCCAACCAATCAAATAAACCTGTAATTGGAGGAAAATTACAAACATATATTCAACTGTACAGAAATGGCAATAAATGAGGTGCAAATGATAATAAGCGACGAACCCTTGAAAAATTGTGTTTAAGAAAATCGCGCTACATCACAAAATACATCACATTTTACAACACTGAAGTGAAAAATATCATAATCGACAAAAAAAAAAGGGGGGAATTAAAAGGTAAATGGTGTGATCAAGTAAAAAGAAATGAATGGAAGTGTAATAAAAAAAAACAAGCAATTTCCTATAAAATATGATCATTTTTTCCTTGCCACTTGAACTTATACGTGAAAATGGAAGGATTAAAATCTGCAAATTATGCTACAAGCAATAGAAAGATACTTTGCTGCTTGGATCAAAGCAGGAGCTTCCTGCTTGGGCCCGATTGCAGCCGTTTGTAGCTAAGTAAGATTCAAGTCGGGTGTGCTTGCATAGAATGGCAGAGTGAGATTCATGTAGCTGCCGCTGTCTTCATCATCTAGAACGCATACTTAATTGTGAAACCTTTTTGCAATGTAGAGGGGTGGTTATCCGTCGTCTTCCGCGCAAAGAACAAACACATTACCCTTTATTTAATGTCAAAAACAGAGTCTGAGTATAACCTTAACAAAACATTCTTTACAGAAAATATGCATCTTGGGTCAAATAATTTATAAGTTGTTTCATCAACCTATTAAGTGTCCTAAACACCTCTTTGCACATGTAGACCTACTCGCCAAACGTAATTGAGTGGAGCTCAACCATGGTAATACAAATAGCTTATCTTCTCGGTTGCAAGGATGTGTGAAGACCCAAATGCAATATTCTCACAGTCGCCGACATCAAAAAACAGGTAGTTCGTTGCACATAAAGGCTTATGCCGACTCGTGACCAAATCAATTCTTAAACAACATTCCGTATCAAACTTGTGGCAGTCAAAGATGCATTTTCACATTTCACTGCTCAATCACAACAATGATGTGAACTATGATGCATTTTTAGAAAATACCCCAATCAGGAGGTAGCATACAAGGTGGCCAGTAAAGCAAACAATTCATCATAGTCTACATTCAGCACATGAACTGGTCTTAAATCGATGGTGTGCACTTCACGAACTCGGTGTTTCACTCAAACCAGTAAACTTGATTGTGTCCCATTTTGCAACAATAGTAATCAATAATATACCCTTTTCATCCAGTGTTTCAAAACAGATAGTTCTCCAATAAAATTCGGCAAATAGATGTGAATGCCCAAACAGGAAACCCCTAATAAACTCTTTATGTGCCAATAACTTGGTTTCAGAAACAAATAATACTAAAGCATAATATATCCTAAAGAACGACATCAATAAAATCATCTATCATGAGCATTCCTCTTTAGTTTGGGTGTCATCGAGATCTAAAACTTTGAACAACAATAGACATGTTACAACAAATCAATACACCTACAGTAAACAAATATAGGTACGAAGATATATGTAAGTTATGAGACCTTCAAAATGTTATGTTTGAGAACATAGCGCTAAATCACCAATTGCATCACAATTCTACAACACTGCAGTAAAATAGCAATTACGAGACTTGAAAAAGGCGTGATCAAGTAAAAGGAGATGGTTGAAAGTGAACCACATAAAACCAATCAATTACCTATAAAAGGTGATCACTTTTTTCGTGTCACTTGAACTTATACATGCAAATTGGAAGAATTAAAATCTCTAAATTAAGCTAATAACAATTTGACATTCACATAACCGAAGCTCTTGATAGATTTCTTGGACCATATTTTAACTTTTTGTCACATAAAAGTTCCATTATTCCATAGCCATGACCAAGATTCTTTACCCCAAATATTTGGGGTCTGCTCTACATATACTTCTATCATTCATAAACTATGGGCTCATTTTCAGTGTCTTATTATGTAAGATTTATATTATCGATGTTGATCGATAGTCAAATATCCGGAATCCCTAATTGATATGAATATTTTAGGGTCAAGATATTCGAAGCAAGTGGGACCAAATCAAATGAACCCAATGTAACAGCCTGCAGGCTTTATAGATATCCACACCCATATGAAGCTGAAATCTATGCCCAATACCAACAATTGCAAGATTAAAGAAAGCAAGTGGTGTGTGAAGAACACAATAGCGAATCAAGAATCGATCAGTCTTTGTGATTGGAATCAAGATTACCACATTTAATTTGGTAAAAGAAACATAAAAATAAACCAGATTTATAGAGGAGATGGTGATAAATGGGGGTGTGGGATGAAATGAGAGCCGGATTCAGAGGTTTATTGACACATCCTTGCTTTGTACCCTGCATCAGAAAGAACACCCCAACCTCAACCCCAACCAAATACCGAGACATCAAGGCAAGGAAAAGGTTGATAAACCACTGCACGTGGATGTCAAAGATAAAGATCAAGCAAAAAGAGAAAAGATAGAATGTGAATCTAGATTAGTAACCATGTTTGTTTTGATCTGAAGGCACCAGCAAGTGAGGAGAGAGAGAGAGAGAGAGAGAGAGAGAGAGAGAGAGAGAGAGAGAGAGAGAGAGAGAGAGAGAGAGAGAGAGAGAGATCAAAGTAAGAATTTTCAGGACGCCGGATCATCACACCTTCTCTACATTGAAAAATGGTTTCAGGTAGCCATTCAAGGTGATGAAGACAGCGGTGGCGGTATGATTATAGCCGATGCTAAGTGTCGATAGAAACAATATTTCAATAGAGACAAGAGTGAAGAAGATTGTAGTTACCTGCTTTGACATGTTAAATATTAATTTTTTATTTTAGGATAAATATAGTATGTTGGTAATAGAAATAATGACACGGGTCATAATAGTAACCTACTCTCAAGGACCTCATTGCATGTCAAAAGTGAACAAGATCAAAAGTAGATTCTATAAAGGACTCTACTATGTACTATTAGGTAGTGGAACCAATCTTTACACAACCGATTGTGAGGCAATGGGTTCCCGCTATGGGAGAAAGAGCAACCAAAGAATTGGGACTCCGAGCAATGGAAGCAGGGGCCAACGGAACTTGTACATGCAAAGGATTTTTCATATGTGCCACCTGTAGCTGGATTTTTGTATTTGACTAAGGTAGTCACATATGAAAAATTCTCCACATGTCTAGGTTCGGTCTGCCATCACCTCCACTATCTGAATTAAAAATTATTTGGTAGCTCTTTCTCCCACAGTGAGAACTCATTGCCTCATGATGGTTTTTGCAAGATTGGCTCCGCTAACTAGGAGCACGAAACCGAGTCTGTACATAACCCACTTTTGATCTTGTTCAATTTTGTCAAAAAGTGTGGTCCATGAGAGCAGGTAATTAATGCAAACTCCATCACATCCTCTATTACCAACACACTATATTATTATAAAATAAAAGAAAAAAATATTTAACATGTCGGGGCATGAAACAATGAGCTTCACTCCTGTCTATAATAGAATAGTATTCATACTAATTGATCTTCTTGACACTCCGCATCAACTAGGACAAGGTCGTTGCCGCTATCTTTATCGCCTAGAATGTGTAGTTATTTATTGTTAATGCTAAAAGGGGAAATATGGATGAAGGGATTTGGGAGTAAAGAGAATTCATTACTCAAATAGGCAATAGCCCTATATATCTCTACATGAGATAGGGTCACCAAGGTGAACATATCGCAAAGAGAGGCTAACCAACCTATACAAAAGGCTAAGTATATACCCACTCTTAAGTCTTATGAAATATTTTTTCAATGTAGGGAAGGTATGATGATCCATCCTCCATAAAACCCTTACCCTAATATTGGAAAGAGATTAGATATTTTCTACAAAGGTGGTGATGCACTATGCTAAAGGTCAATAAAGATGGATTCATAAAACCCAAAGAGGAGGAGAGTTCCTTTCTAAGCTTGTTATACTACATAATTAGGACTAAATCAACTAGGAAGTTATTTAATTTCTTTTAGCAATTAAGAAATTATTTAAATTAAAAATCAAGATTCAGCACTTGTCTATCAATAACAGAGATTCTAAAGAGAAGTGAAGAAACAAGGGACCAAGTTCGTTGTTAATTAGGTTTTTTTTCTTCAGCGCAAAAAACAAACATATTGGACTGTATTTAAGGTTTACAAGTGACTCTGAGCACAACGTAAACAAAACAATCTACATAGAAAATCATCCACTATGGAGAAAGTCTTGGGTTACATAATTTACAAGTTGTTTCATCAACCTATTAAGTGTCCTAAACACCTCTTTGCCCATGTTGGCCTATTCTCCAAATATAATTGAATGGAACTCAACCACAGCAATACAATTATACAAGCATGTACAAAATTGCACATTTGGCATGTGCTAGAATTTGCTGGTAATTTTGTATGCAACATAGAGCTTCTTACTAGTTGCAGGGATGTGTGGCCTCGATGGCAGCCTTCTCACTTGTAGAAAGACCCAAATGCAAATTTTCTCACCAAAATCCAAAATTAGGTAGTTCATTGCACATAAAGTCTTACACAGCTACCTTCCCATGCATCAGCTTAGAGAAGCATAATAGACTTGAGCTGCATGCATGTGGTATAGTACTCTAGGCGCTCTCAATATGGACACAACACATAGAGGACATTTGATATGCCTGACTCATGACCAAATCAAGTCTTCAATAACATTCCGAATAAAACTTGTGCCCGTCAAAGATGCATTTCATAGATTCAACGCATGAAATGGTATTATATCGATGATGTGCACTCATGAACTTGGTGTTTCCCTTGCACACGAAAACTTGAATTGGATTCCATTTTGAAACAATGATAATTACTAATTTACCCTTCTCATCCCTTGTTTTAAAAAAAACGGTTATCGAGTAAAATCAAGCAGAAAGATGTGGATGCCCAAGGGTTAAACCCCTGATTAGCTCTTTACGTGTCAATAACTTGGTTTCAGAAGCCAATAATCTCAAGCATAAAACATCCTAAGGAAAAACATCGATAGAACCATCTAGGCTCAACTTCATGACCATTCCTCTCGGTTCCGTTGCTATCGAAATATAAAAAACAATGCACTTACAGAAGAAGAAAAAAATGTCCGAAAGATAAAAAATATAAACCTACAATCATAATTATAAATGTCGCTAGTGAGACCCAACCACCACTCGTGCGCTGCCACGTCAATCGGGCTGAGCAGAATCGGGAAAACCTTCGGGCTGAATATCATTTCTCTAAGAAAATGATAATAAATTATGAGCCCTATAAAATGTTATGTCCGAGAAAATCACACCAAAACACCATTTACATGGCACTTTCCTATAAATAAAAAAGGCGCAATAAAACCAGTTAATTTCCTATAAATACTTTTATTTTTTCTTTTTATATACAATTTCCTTTTCATAGAAATTCTTCAAATACTTTTATCAATTTGCAAACGACAGCCTCACTCCCAGTGCCTGTCTTATTAGGTCAGATCCAGTATCGTCCATGATGATCGTTCATAAAATCTGCATTATCCCCAATTGGTAATAACATTTTAGGGTCAAAAATGTGAAAATTGGGACCAAATCAAATGAATAAAAAAAATGAAAAATGAAAAGGGGGGGGGGGGGGGGGGGGGGTAACAGAACACAATAGAAACCGGATTAGGAGAGAAGGAGGGGGCTGAGGAGGTGAGGGCCGGATGCAGAGGTTTATCGACCCATTCCTGCTTTGTACCCCGCACCAGAAAAGACACCCCAACCCTAATCAACGACAGAGACAACAAGGCCAGGAAGAGATCGATAAACCGCTGCGTCCGGATGCCAGCCAGAGATCCAGATCAACCAAGAGAGAGAGAGAGAGAGAGAGAGAGAGAGAGAGAGAGGACGCGGATCCAGATTACTCACCGTGCAATTTGGGTTTTTTTTTTTTTTTCATTGCAATTTGTTGTGATCGACAGGCACCAGGAAGTGAGACGAAGAGAGAGAGAGAGAGAGAGAGAGAGAGAGAAGAGAGAGAAATCCCGGTGGTAAAAGCATGAGTAATGCCAACATCAAACGTTTGTATCTGTTGAACAATTTTACTAATAGAGTAAATCAAAATGTTTTACTATTACTTGGCTTGAAGGTCTTGTCATTTACTTCAAAAAAAAATCAAGTAAATAATCTGAATTACTTGTGAATCAGGTGTTTGATTTTGGCCATGCCAGCATTCCACTATTTATGATTTACTTCTCTCAATTGTCTCATTTTCCCATATCACAATAGGCATAGAAAGACTTGTCCTGCTGCTGGGACGGTGCGTATCTCCTCTCCAAGTTCATCACGGTAGTTGATTCTCTCTTCAATGATCTGATAGACTTCGATTTATTTTACTTGGGAGTTCAATCCAAATGAGGTCAACTCAAGTATAGTAAAATATCTATTTTCTTTACTGTAAGATACAAACATTTGTTCAGAAATATGATTTATTAACCTTTACTGATCAATTTACTGGACTAAGTGGATTTACTTCTATTTACTAGGTGGGTCAGAGATACAAACATGCGAAAAAAATTTAGGACAAATTACATAAACCACCCCCTCCTCATTTCATATTGGTCCCTTAACGTTTTTTTTTAACAATTTGATCCATGAACTATGATCCGTCTGCATTTAGCCCCCTCTGTCAGCTTTTTATACCAAAAATAAGATTATCAATTTCCAATAAGGCTCATTTATTCTGAAATGTTTAATTTATGTTTACTAGGATAAGGGTATTTTCGGAATAAAAGTTGGCAGTGGGGGTTAAATGCAGACGGAGCCTAGTTTAGGGATAAAATTGTTCAAATTTTTTTTTTAGAGGCCAATATGAAATTAGGTGCATAGTTCAAGGGGATGATTTTGTACTTTGCCCAAAATTTTATTGTAATGTTTTTTGGTTAATGTTTCCGGTAAACTAATTTTTAAGATTTTTTATTTTTCTATTTTTGTAGGACATTGGTATCCTATCAATTTTGATGGAACATTTTATTACCATTAGTGGTGGGATATTTATTTTCTAAACGGGCAATTCCAATGACCCGCGATCTAAAAAAAAAAACCACAAGCCTCTTGGATTTATGATTGTTGTGATCACAGTTGTATGTTGCACCCAACCCTACTAGTAAATAGAAATTAGCCTCGGCTGACATACAAAGTGACATTGTGATTAGATGCCATGCGCTTCTATGGTAAAATGAAAGAGCACAAAACCCTTGGGACAAATAGCGCTCGACCACATCGTCAACATCCCAACAGATGGCCCTCATTTATGATTATCGTGATCACAGTCGCCCATTGCACCTAGGCCACCTGGTGAATCACAAACAGCCCCAACCGGCATGCAAAGTGACACTATAATTGGATGAAACATGATTTTGTGGTAAAATAGGAACGCACCACACCCTTAGGAGGAATAGCACTCAATCGCACCGCCAACAACATTTAAAGAGCAAACAATTCCAAAGAAGAGAGTACCAATCCCTACATGGTGTGCGCCTTTCTGCTGAGGGATAGACTATTGGATCGCTGGCCTATGCAAATGACTGCCTCCTTTGCTCGTGCGGATTGCTCTGAGGTGGGCCGACTGCAAACCCTTTTCCGCCGCTATTGTCGTCTTTCCGGTCAACGTGTGAACCCACAAAAGTCCTCCATCATTTTGGGTTCGGGTTGCCAATCGTCTCGACGCCAACAAGTGTGCTCCTCTCTTCAAATGCCTAAAGTTTCGGGGCCTTTTCGATATCTAGGAGTGATGATTTCGGGGCAACGTATCCTTGCCAAGGACCAAATGCAGATGATTCAACCTATCGTTAAACACATTGCAGGATGGAAACCTTATTTTCTCTTATTTGCTAGACGAGTTATCTTGCTAAGGTAGGTGCTCCAAGCTCTTCATGTTTTCTACTTGGTTAACTCTTGGGTTTCTGCATCGGTCCTCCTCAGTATCCACTCCCTTCGTGCTGACCTCCTCTGTATGCCCCTCTTACATACTGACCTCCTCTGTATCCCCCTCCTCCGTACCACCTCCTACATGCTGAACTCCTATGTACCCAACTCCTCCATAGCCACCTCTTCCATAGTCATCACCTTCTTATTGAGTGCTACTCTCGTACCCCCTTCCTTAGTATCCTCCCAATAAAACTCCATAGTATCCAGCTCTCCTCGCGATTTTATCTTTCTTATTTTGCATGATTGCGTGTGTCCTTGAATCTAATTTGATCTAATTTTCTTCTTTCGTTCTCTAATTTATGCATTATCATTTGTGACATACTTTTCCTATCACCGTGTTGTCTATCAAATACTTGATTAATTTTAGAAAAAACTTCATCATTCTTACATGACATATCTTCAATGAAGTGTTCTGAATCAAAGTCTCCTGATTTTCTCCTTTTCGCTTTTTCTTGTTTTCTTCCGATAGGGCGACACAATGAGTTATAGATCGGAGACCTATCATCATCTATGACACGAATTTCATCCCCATTCGCGTTGAGATCGATACAGGCGAACGAGTTTGATGCCGATCCTTGAGACATCACTGACTTTTGAGGCGGCCCACTTCTCAGCATCTTTAAAGATGGACCAAACATGTTCAAACTAGAGTACTTTCTTTGCACCAGATAGAGTTCTTTAGCTTTCGTAATCTATAATAGGTAAATAGTAAAACATAAGTTAGCCAGATATATAAAAAATACTAGCCGAATATGTAAATAAAAAAAGATTAGAATATGCTTACTATATCAAATCATTTACAGCGCTGATGTTAAGTCGATCGATCTTCATATAAGAAGTTTGGAATAGACTTACGGCCTTGGAAATTGTATGGAATCGACTCTCTAGGGATTTATAGCTCCTCTGCTCGCAGTTGGCATTTTGATTGAACACTACTTGGACTCTCTCCCACAGCCTATCTTTCCTTTGATTGGTACCGAAGACCGGATCTTGAGAGATATCAAGCCAAGCGTATGACTCGGTTTTCTTTGTTAGAGAATGTCTTTCCACGGCTGGAAGACATAGGAAGATGAATAAAGATTTTCTGAATGGTGAAGATGAAGGAGGACAAGACTGTAAGATTTGTCGAGGGAGAGAGTAAGATGTCACTAATATAATAGATGATTTTGAGGAAGAAGAGAGTAAGATGTCTTGAGAAGATGATAAAACTGTAGCAGGTCAAAGTTTCTGAAGATCGAGTAAAATTGAATCATATCATCTTGGGAAGAGGACAAAGATGTGTCGGGTCAAATTTCTCGAAGACCGAGTAAAATCAAATTAGATCATCTTGGGAAGAGGACAAGCAGTATCGGGTCAAATTTCTCGAAAACCAAGTAAAATCGAATCATATCATCTTGGGAAGAGAACAAAGCAGTGTTAGGTCAAATTTCTTGAAAATCAAGTAAAATTAAATCACATCGTCTTGGGAAGAGGATAAAGTTATATCGGGTCAAATTTTTCGAAGACCGAGTAAAATTGAATCATATTGTCTTAGGAAGAGGACAAAGCTGTGTCGGGTCAAATTTTTTGAAAACCGAGTAAAATTGAATCATATCATCTTGGGAAGAGGACAAAACAGTGTCTGGTTAAATTTTTCGAAGACTGAGTAAAATCGAATTATATCGTCGTAGGAAGAGGACAAAGTTATGTCGAGTCAAAATTTTCAAAGACCTAGTAAAATCGAATCATATTGTCTTGGGAAGAGAATAAAATTGTGTAGGGTTAAATTTCTCGAAGACTGAGTAAAATCGAATCATATCGTCTTGGAAAGAGGTCAAAGTTATATCGGGTCAAATTTTTCGAAGACCAAGAAAATCAAATCATATCATCTTAGGAAGAGGATAAAGCTGTGTCGGGTAAAATTTCTTAAAGACTGACAAGTATCGAATCATATCGTCTTGGGAAGAGGACAAAGTTGTGTCAGGTCAAATTCCTTGAAGACTGAGAAAAATCGAATCATATCGTCTTGGGAAGAGGATAAAGCTGTGTCGGGTCAAATTTCTCGAAGACTATGAAAAATTGAATCATATCATCTTGGGAAGAGGACAAAGCTTTGTCAAGTCCAATTTTCTAAAGACTGAAAATACTCTTATAAATAGTTACATCTAACTCTTCCATATCCCACAACTCATACACTTATACCACTTCCTTGTTTCAAAGTTAGATTTTGAAGCTGGACCATCACGTTTCACTTCTTCTTCTTCTGACGAATTTTAGTGCTATATCCAAAATTGGAAAGAAGAGTTAGATGGGATGGATCAAACCATATTTCAACTAGCTCAAGTGTATACCACCAACAATATCATCATTGCTCAATTCATTGTAAAGAAGAAGAAAGAGAAACATAGAGGCTCGATTCTTGGCCATATAGTGATCAATCGATGAAGAGAAGAAGGTAATGCTCGACTTTACCAAGATTACTTTACTGATAATCCCACATATCCTGAAAATATATTATGTAGAAATTTTATTGCAATAAGAGTCTATTTCTTCGCATAGTTAATAGGGTAAAAGAGCACGATGACTACTTCGTGCAGAGGAGAGATGTATGTGGTAAATTAGGATTGTCAACTTTACAAAAAATTATCATTGCCTATCACATGTTAGCATATGGAACATCAACAGACATTAATGATGAATATATTAGGATAACCGAGTCAACCACACAAGAATGTTTGAAGTACTTTTGTCGAGCTGTCATATAAGTTTTCGGAGAATGATATATGAGGTGCCCAAATACAAATGATATTGTACGAATCCTGTGGGAAGCTGAAAAGAGATGATTTTCGGGAATGTTAGGTAGTTTAGATTGTATGCACTAGGCATGAAAAAACTGTCCAACAGCTTGGGCAGGACAATACTCTGGACGCCATGGAGGCCTAACGATTATTCTCAAGGCAGTAGCGTCATACGACTTGTGGATATGGGATTCATATTTTGGTTTACCAGGATCAAATAACGATGTCAATGTGCTAAATTCCTCAAATTTATTTGATAAACTATCACAATGTATCGCTCCTCCTGCTCATGATACTGGTTAGTATTTGACATATGAGATATACCCCAAATGGTCCACCATTGTACAATCTATATCCCATCCCCATTGTCCAAAGAAGCACCACTTCAAAACAGAGCACGAAAGATTTCGAAAAGATGTAGAGTGGATATTTGGAGTTCTTCAAACACGATTTGCGATCATCAAGGGGCCAGCATGTATTTGGTATAAGCGATTTATACACGACATTATGATTGCTTGTGTGATACTACACAACATGACTGTAGAGGATGAGTGCATCGACGATCCTGATTTCGATGATTTTATTCCAACAACGACGATTTCTGAGGTTCCGATGATTTCTCGTGAATAGATGGAAGGCAACGATACCGAACGATCTGACGGTTTATCACTTGACATAAAAAGATACAAAATCAGGAGATATATTTTGCACTTCGGGATGCCCTCATTGAACACTTGTGGCAAAGGCTCGGCAATGGAGAAAATTAAGTAATTTTTTTCTAAGTTGGATGTATTTTAGCTTAAAATGTATTGCAAGTTTGATGAATTTCGGTTATTAGTGTGTATAATAATTTCTATGTCAAATTTCCTTTGGGGCAGATTAAATAGATCCCCATATGTTTATTAGTTCACAAAATTATATTATTTATGTAATTAATATAATATTTAAAATTTTGAAAATAATTTTAAAAATATTTGATATTAGTCTCTTTTAGAAAGTCTCGATGAGAGCTTTTCAACGGTACTAAATTTATTAAAAATAGATTAATAAATACACTTAGTTAAAATATTCATATACAAATTTTATAAAAGATATGTTCGTCATTATATTTAATGTATATAAATTTTGGAGGGCTATTTCGGAATTAATGAAAATGATAGTCAAATAGCAGCCATGCTATTTTGGGATGAATCACGGCACATTTGCTGGACAAAACCCCCCTGCATTTATGCAGGGGTTATAACGTGTGATTGGAGGGCCCCGTTTGCTATTTATGGCAAAATGGCAGACGGTTGGAAATGCTCTTATATTCGCCGCAAACCATCGTCGTTGTCAGCCCGTCATAGTCGCTCATCATTATTTGTCCGCCATGTGGCGTATGTGCACGCAATTCCACACCATGTGGCGTACATTGGGTAGGTGGTCGTATACCTCCATTACCGCCATTACTCAATGTCAACGTCGGACCCCTACCACTTGCCTTTTGCCACTATCTGCAACCATTGGAAAGGTAGAGAAAGTACATGAAAAACACATGTGAACTCGTCCATTCCTGCAAAATTGTAGCTTAATAGCGGACAAGATGGTGGCATGGTTGCTAGATCCAAACGAATGATACTTGAAACAAACAAAAGGGTGAGTGAGGGAGTGAGAGAAAGAAGGTGGCAATTGTCGGGGGGAAATCTTGGAAGATGGCTCCTGCGATCTGCAAAACAAAGGGGTTAGAACGGCCGGCTCCTTTCGGAGAGCAGACCCTCCAAAGATCAAATCAGCAGAGCTCTCAAAATGGGAAGGTTGAATAATCAGTAGGTAGTTCGAGGTTTTGGAATTTGAACCTGTACTTTGGAGCCTGTGGTCGTACACGTGTCTACCCACCTATCTCTTGGTGCACCCTCTTCCTCGCACACGGGTCTTTAAATGTGCTATGTTGTCTTACTGGCCAGTTGGCTGTTCAAGGTCGAAGGGGGAATGCACTGGTCTTGTCCACCACAGGTGGCACTCTAGAAAGATCTAGACCGAGAGTCGGTGTCACTTGCAGCCAAGTAAGTTCCACAGAAAGAACTTGGCCAACAATCGTCCGTGTAGCCCCTCTAGAATGAGGACATATGTCTATCCAGTGCGGTCTTACGTTACGGGATATCTATAGCAAGAGGTGACCTCTTCCGCGGGCGAGTTGGTTACCTTGAGTATAGGGTGGATATCCGAACTACTGGTGTTGAATCTTCTGAAGTGTTCTTTAAACTTCCAACAGAAAGCGATACCTCGCGTGCGACCTTGCGTGCGAGCTGATCGCGGGCGACCTTATGTGTGAGCTGATCGCGGGGGATCTTGTTATCCTAGCTTCCAACAGATGGCGATGCCTCGCGTCCGAAGTGATCGCGAGCGATCTTGTTGTCCGAGCTTCCAACGGATGGCGATGCCTCACTTGCGAGCTGATCGCAGGTGACCTCAAGTGCGAGCTGATTGCGGACGACCTCTTTGGAGGGAAGTTAACTATGAGTTTCGTTGGAGAGGCTGCAGGAAATGTGTGATCGGTGAGATGTCTGCGTCGTTGTTGGAGAGTTTGACCTATAATGCCTCCCATGAAGGTTCTTAGATTCAAGCGGACTCTCGATCAGGGGCGATCTCCTACGCTGGGCTAGAGGGCTGGTGCTAATTCTTGGGCACCATCGGCAATGATACCTGAGTCTGCGGAGGTAGAGTCCCTTCCAAGAACTATGATTTGCTTGAAAGCTTTGGTTGGGACGGGATGAAGACCAATGGCACTAGTGAGATAATGTTGGATATTTGAAAAGGAATGAAATCCGTATTCTAGTTTTAAAACGTAGCTCATTGTTACAAAGCGCATTAACAGAGTCAGCATTAATGATTCTCAGCCATGGGATGGTATAATTATTTGACTTGTACCTCCTATTGAGATGGTCATGCCTCACACAGCTTAGTCCCACATCGGTAATGGGAGTGGGGATCCTTGTCTTTATATACCCGATTACTCCCCTCCTCAACTGGTACATTTTGGGGAGGAACTCAAGTCGTCACACCTCCTACATACAACTTTATAGTGAACATACTTGGATATGGTCATGTGGATGTAGGATCGATTCTGTGAGGATCCAAACCATGTTAAAAATAGCATGTCTCCCCTGTGATTGCTTGTGGATTGTTTTGGATATTAGGTAGTCAAACACTTGATCAATATATATCCTAGCTTGCATATGATATATTTTATGGATATTTGGTTAGATAACTACCATCTTGTCATCTAGTTCATGATCTAGCTTTGTCTATTTTTACTATGTAATTAACTTTGATTATCTCTCACATGTCACTTGAGTGTAACCTAATTCTCTAGCTTAAATAACTGGTCAGGGGCTGCCTAACCCTCCCTCCTTCTGGAGGGGTTCTCAAAAAAAAAAAAAAAACGTCACTTTAGTCGAGTACATTGACATTTTAATTGGGCATAATTGTGTGATAGACATATTCACTCCCATCTATGTCCTATTTCTAGGATCTCCTGTATATCCATACAGTTCTAATTCCTCTCAGAAACAGTCACAGATCCTCCTCGATAAGTCAAAAGGAAGAAAGAGATAGTTAGCCGACTAATCCACCAAGGCACACAAATGGCAACGAGCATCAACCAACCCCAATAAGTGCCATTTAAAAAGATTTGTCTTGGCTCGAGACAGATAAAGATCGTCGACTTCGGCAGGAATTTGATCCTACAAAGGTGACTCCAACTAATTATCTTTGTTTCATCATGAGGGCCATCGAGTGACGATCTAATAGATATCCTAGTTGGTTGATGAGATCGGTTTCCACTCTATGATAGACCCTCTCATCTTGGCTTGAGATCATATAGTTGCCACTTTATTCAGGAGCTCATAAATCCGGTAGAATAACGTGTGTAGACGAACATCTCTGAGCCAGTCTCACTTTCTTGCCATCCCTACAACTTGACGATTCCCACAATGAAACAACCATGAAATCTTAGTAATGCCTTTCCAAAATGGATACATGATTATTACCACTTTGTGGGGGTACTTGCAATGTTATGTATCCGTCTGCGTATACTTATGTAACCCTGAAGATCAAAGGTACTGCAATACGAACAGCTTCAATGTTCATCAAGATAGTACCATTATGGTGTGTTTGGTTGCCGATAAAACGTAGGAAAGGAAAAAAAATACACTAGTTTTCTTGCAAAACCGTGTATTTGGTTGACGAAAAAATGTGATCCCCCCAAGAAAATAAATTTTTTGTAGAAATCAGTCTTCTTTCAAAAGGGCATAAAAATTGCCCTACCAAAAGCATACAAAAAAACACGGGAAAGAAAGAAAAAATTCATTTTTCCTTTCTTTTCTAGATAACCAAGCACTAGCAAGAATGAACACTTTTCTTTTCCTTTCCTTTCCAATGAATTACTTTCTTGCAAAAGCTCTCAGCAACCAAACACACACTTAGCCATCTAACCGTTGTATTAGGTATGAATTGCATTCATGTGTTGGCTAGAATTTTCTCATATATGAATGGCCTTAGTTTGCTAGGATCGTTTTTTGTGCGCATCCAGGTGCATTTGAGACTTTATGTGGTTTATCGTGCATTGCTTTGAAAGTTTGTATTCATGCATCACCTTGTGTGCATGTTATTCAAAAACTATTAAAAATTCATACTTTTATCAAAATCCATATTTTATAAATGCATGAAGCTTTTATGATGTGTTGGGATTTTATTTTAAATTTTTTGGACATCCGGATTGGGTGCGCATCTGGGTGTGCACCACCTAGTTCTAGGCTGTTTTTGGATTGTTTTTTCATCCTAGTGTGAACCCAAAGTTTCTGGGTTTTGGTACATACCATGGGGCGTGCATCTTGGTGTGTGCCGCACGGGTCTGCGAGTTAATTTATGGTTTTTTGTTGTTGATTTGTTCCTGGTTTGTTCCAATTCGACACAAACAAGTCATATATGGCCCTTTGATCCGAAGAAAGTATATCTAGGCCTAGGAATGGCAATGGGGTGGGTTTGGAATTGATTTTTATGATTTTTGAATAGGCGAGACCCAAACCCGCCCCATTTACAGTAGGAATTTAAAACCCGAAATCGACACATTGCCATCCATATCTAGGCCACATTATATCCTAGGGTAAGTAGATGATAGATATTCTGAAGGCTTCTTGTTCTATATGAAGGATCTTATTTTCTCCAAGCTCTAGTTTCTTTTCTCAAACGGCTTTCATTGATTTTTTATCTTTTTTTTCATTGATAAGAACACCCATACCATGATCGATTCCTCATGGTGGTCTCATCATTGAAGCATTGAGCCTTTTCGTGAAGTCATTTCTCGTCTTTTCTCAAATAATTGTACTCACCTTTTGAGAAAAACATTTTTGAGGGATCCAATATATTACTCAAGATTTCCCACAAGGAATTGAGTTTTCGAAGTCATTACGGCAATCACACAAAGGATAGGTTCACGGACTCAAGCCTGAAGAAGCATCAGAAGAGAAGATTGTTGGGAGGTGGATCATTGCGGTGTTTGCTGACTACCTGTGCCAGAATCGTGTTGGGTTGTGGGAGTATCGAACGTATCAAGGAGAACTCCATATCCTCTGGTTGTAAGCCATTTTCTCAGAATGACTTGTTATGTGTGTTCGAGTGTAGCCTGAGCTAGATTTTCTCCATTGGGTTTCCACCTAAAAAATATCTTATGTGCTTTCTCAATGTTTTAGGTAGAGCCTCGCACGTAGATTAGATTTGATTGTTCCATATTTCGATGTACAATTGGTGTGTTGAACAGAGATTTTGAGAAGTGTATTTTGGTTGGATTACGAGCACAAAGGATGTTTAAGACAAACGAGTCTAACTAGTGGTATCAGTGTTATTCATAGTTTGCTAGTATACACGATTAGGACTATTCTCATATCTGGTATCAGGGCTTTAGTCTCGGGTTGCCGGTTTACAACTAGTATCCGAGCCTTGTGCTCCTGATTTGGGCTTATTTGCTCGGAGTCGATCATGTTCGCCTTTGGTTCTTTTGAGCATGGTTTCTTGCTCAGATTCTTGTTCAACATGTGGTTCTCATCTTTCCTGTGATAATTTTGATATTTCTAACTAAAAAATATTAATGGAAAGGTTTCAAATGAAAAGACTGAACTTAACAATCTTCTCCGAAATGCCACGCGAAGATTGCATAAAAAGGAGAATAATCTCTTCTTTTTTTTTTGCAATAATAGAAAGGAGAAGAATCATACGATGAGTTTACTAAGTTTCATGATGAACGATCTTCTTTACAAAAAAAATCATGAATGATTTTTAAGATAGAAGCTTCAGATGCTTGGTTGGTTAAAAAATCAAATTTCGAAAAGATTATTAGTGAATTACGATTTGAAAAATATTCTTTGGAAAACAAAACTAAAACTTTAGAAAACATTTCCAAGTTGAAAAGAAGATTTTCAAACCAGTTTTAACTTTAAAACGTTAATTCTATGAAAGAAAAATTTGTTTAAAATGACTTTGATTATCTTATCTCAAAATCGCAGAACGCCTAATATTCCTTAAACTGCATCATTTCTTGTTCCAAATTTGAGGACATCAATGTCAAAATAGAAGCAACTTTGCCAAAAATGATCCACTTGTATTACAAAGTTGCGCCGAAAATGTCAAGAGTTGATTTACCTGAAGGGGGGCCTCATGCTGCCCAGGTGATGGATTCAAGCTAATCCCTTGCAAATCTCATGTAAATGAATCAAGAAATGGAGAACTACACACTTGAAATGGACACTTCATCTTACAGATCAAACCCACATTTTGGACTGAGTTTTACTTCGGAACGGTTCAACGTCATCAAAAGAAAACTCCACACACAAAACACAAAATATAAATTTCCCTTGTTCTCATGTAAATGGATCAGGAGAGCTACACACCTTTGAAATGGATCTCTTCATCTTACAGACTTAACCCACATTTTGGACTAACCAAACATGACCGGGTTTTACTTCGGGGACGGTTCAACTTCAACAAAATCAATACACACAAACACAAAAATAAAATGGTTTTCTTGTCATCAAACATTGTAGTACACTAGGAAGAGGACATGGGCGGCCTCCAATTATGTATCCACTCCGTCAATGTGGCCACATTCCTACTTATGTCTTCAACGCAGTCGCTCTGCAGTGGCATGACGATATCCACGGGGTAACTCTCTCTCGCCTCCTCCAGCAGCACTTGAAAGATCTCACACTCAATGTTGTTTGTAAGCTTCGGCCCCATGTAACCCCTGTACCATTTACTCGCAATCATCAAGAATGAGAAGTCATGGCAGCGAAAAGAGAAGATGAGAATAAACATCAGACAGGTTTTTCTTTGGTCCCCTTCCATTGAGCTGTAACATATCTCTAGTCATCACCTGCTTGTCAGGCGGTCATGTAGGATAGAATGGTCAGTCTGAAGGACCACCACACAGTCGAACCAGCGCTCAGGAAAGAACTCACAACCATGATAATCTACGATGTTCCCACCATCCTCCATCATGTCTTCCATCTCGTCACATACCTGCAATTCCAAACTTATCATGAAATCCAAGAGGTCCTCGATTTTTTTAGCTACAATCCAGTTGAGCTAATGAAGCACAAGAAAAAACACGGCTTCAATTTCAAATTTTCAATGACTATACAGTTAGTAAACTATGAAAGTCTAGGCGACATAGTGAGATGGATTTTCAACTCAATAATAATACAGCAAGTGAAGTAGTGCTTGGATAAATAGACATAGCTAGATGGATTTTTTAGCATGCATCTTCAACTAGATAGATAGCATGGTATCATGACTTTGGTTGTTTTAATTGGAAGATGAAACATAATCAAACATATGAGGGACTATGGCTTAAGACATGTCGTGCAAACACATTCTTGCATATGATTGTGACCGAGAAACTCCGAATATTTTATCAGCCAGACAACAATAAATATAAAAGAAACAAACCTTGAAAATGAACCAACAGCAGATTGGCTTTTTTTGTTTGTTAATAGCTGTGTGTATGCAAGTGTTGTCGTACCATAGAACATATTAGAGTCCCTGACCCTGGACAGACCGCACACTGCTTCAGTGATCAATATTGGTGAATTAATGCTTGAACCAAAAAAACCATGAAGGAATTTATTTTTCATGGGATGTTTCTCTCTTTTTCAACATGTGACATGTAGGCTTTGTTCCAAGAGATAAGCCTTCCATCTTTCAACATATAAACCCACACAATAAAAAAAAAAATTCGTCAACCAATCTAGAACATAAATAATACTTGGAATCACAGCTAAATTCAAGGTTCTAAAAAGCGCTAGGCGCTAGTCGGGCGGTGGGGGGCCGCCTAGCGCCTAGGCGGCCTAGGCGGGGCCTAGGCGTTTTGCCTTTTTTTTAATTATTATTTTGATATTATATAATATATATATATGTTTAAAAATTAATATAAGTTCAAGATTATCCCAAGCCATTATTTTAAAGAACAAGTATATAACCATAATTCAAGATTGAGTGATTAACAAGAACAAAAGCAAACATGGTCCGCCTGGCCCAATGTTTAAAAAGGCGAAAGGCGTACCGAGGCATATTTTCTTTAGAGAGGCGAGGCGTAAGCCTCAAGGCGCACCGAGGCGTAAGCCTCAATTTTTTTTGAGGCGTTTTGGTAAAAAAAAAAATTAAAGAAGAAAAACTTCAGAATAAATACTATTATTGAATGTGTAATAATAATTGAACTAGATATGCATAATAAATCACAATGTATTAGAAAATATCTTATATGACACGATTGAGCACTCCTTGAGCAATCTAACAACAAAATAAAAGTCAAATTGCTCAAACACGCTTAATTCTTTAATATTCAAGATAATAATTAATGTAGCAACTAACAAGTAATAACAAACAATAAAATACGAATATAGGACTAACATTGTCAAGATTCAAAAAAAAAAAAACAATGATACAAATACATGAAGTGGTAAAATACAAAGAAAAAATCATAGAAAAAACTAGTAGAAGAAGCAAGATCATAATTTATACCTTTAAACTTGAAACAAATCTTGATCTCTCACTTGTAGTTGGTAAACAATCTACAAAGAAGAAGAATACAACTTTGGAATTAAAATCAGAAAAGAAATGAGCACTAAATCTTGATTATTGGTTTTTGGAGGTAAAGGGGTTTCAAAACCTAAAAAGATCTAAAATAGTTTAGGAGGTTTCAATGGGTGAAAAAGGGCCCATGGGGGCGATTTACATATCAAACCCTTTGTGCCCCTTCCACACCAAACATTGGTTTTAACCCCTCCCCGCCCTATGTTTCACGCTTGGAGCACGAGACTTACGTCTCGAACGCCTTGAGGCGCTCCTCGGACAAAGACATACACCACTTGATACAGAGGTGTAGGTTTTTTATATATGGCCGCTGAGGCGTGCGCCTCGAGGCAACATAGGACCGCCTCACTTCGAGGCGGGCCTCGAGGCGTAAGCCTCAAACGCCTTTTTAAACACTGGCCTGGCCAGCCTCAGCCCGCCTGGTCCGCCTAGCCAGCCTCAACCCGCCTGGCCTGCCTGGCTCGCCTGGTCCGCCTAGCCAGCCTCAGCCCGCCTAGACCGCCTAGGCAGCCGCCTTGCCCCGCCTAGACCGCCTAGGCGGCCGCCTAGCTCCGCCTGGGAGCTTGGCCGCTTTTCTGGAGCGCCTAGGGCCTAGGCGAGGCGGTGGGGGGCCGCCTAGCGCCTAGGCGCCGCCTAGGCGGCCGCCTAGACCGCTTTTTAGAACACTGGCTGAATTTTTGTAGGATGGTTTATTTCAATTGACACAACTTTTAGGATTTTTTTATGCCAAAAATAAATTTGATACTGAAACGGTTATCTGCCATGAATCATTATTGTTTTTTGGACTAAACAATCTGCAGGGAAGGAAAGGTATTTGATGATTCGGTTTAAGTGTGCACGTTACAGGAAATAAACTCAAAGTGCTTCAAGTTACATATGATTTTTCATTTTGTTGAGTTTAAGTGTTTATCCAAGCATGTAAAAAGTTGTTGTAAAACATGAGAAAATGCATTCTTTTTGTCTTTTTACATCAAAGTTCATAATATAAGTTTTGTCTCAAAGTATAGCCAAATAGGGAGATTGAAACCTCATGAATGGTTCCTCCTTTGCTAGGTTTGAAATCTCGGCCGATACCAGTATGTACCGATTTGCTCGGTTCGAGATCGGAACTGCACTCGATCCTGACACCTGTATCATACTGGCCGGTACTGGTACCGATACCGACAAGTTTAAGTTTTTTTTTTCCCTCAACCGGTATCGGTCCGTATCGGCCAGTACATACTGATTCGGGGACGACCGATACCGTCATTTTGAACTTGCTCCTTTGTTGGCTAATACTTTTACTCAAAACAATTTATTGGATAGTGTGTATGAGTGAATCCTAAGCATTGCTTGTTCTTGAGCGTGATTGCATACTTCCATAATCTACTGAAGACGTCAAAAATACAGTGTGCAAGCTTCTATCAAGACATTGCCAGAGAAATTCAACCATTCAAAAGGTATATCTTGCATTCATATTATTCTTTGAACTTTTGCATTGCGATGGCTTTTATGGATTGTAATTCGGATTTGATCGTGCATTTTTATATTTGATATTCCATACGGTTTTTGCATGTTTTCAATTTCTAGTCAATCGGAAAAAATCTTAATAATGAAATTTGACAAGTCTTGAAATATTTTATCCTATTGAAAGAAAGTTTTTATTGACTCAAAATATATTTCCAAGCTTTAGTATTCCTAGTTGGACATATTTTTAGGCATCTTGTTGAATTTTTTGAGAAAAAAATATTTTCATTTAACCCTAATTTTCAAGGTTTGTTATTTTAAAATTTGGCTAAAATTGTGTTTTTATAAAGGAATTTTTTTAAGAATCAAAATGTTTTTCTAGTATTTGTTGTTCTTGGATGATCATATGTTTCCACATCTTTGTGGGTTTTTTTTTTATTAAGGGTCCGTTCTTTTGGCGAGACATAAATGGGATGAAAAATTCGTTTGCTTAAGACATTCATGGGCAATGACAATGATGTCTTAGGAAATTAAGTGTCCCATGTTCTTTTCTGCTGGTCAATCCATCTAAATTTTCTATGATGGGTAAATATTGTCTTGCTCATGGTGGGCAAATAATGTCCGACCAATTTTGTTGGGACTCTAATGTGCCACCAAACTAGGAAAAAAAAGAATCTTGGAAATCCATTTACCTGGGACATTGGACAAAAGAGCAAGGCACACAGTGAGATTACCCAAGTAACTCAATGTCCAACCTAATTTACTCGCCAAAAGAACGGACCCTAAATAATTTGATTGGTTTTTTTATCACCATACGTGTTTTGCAAACACCAAAAAGTCTGTTTTTACGTAGGAATTGAAAAATTACTTTTTGATTACTTTGGATTTTAAATTTTTTGATATTTTTATTGAATCCAAATGGGGGTGGATATTTGCTTATTTATACAAAATAACTTAAAATAAATGTCGTTTATCATTATCTTTACTTAAATTATATTTTATGTAAATAATGTTGCATCCTTTGTGCCAGAAAAACATGACTTTGTCTTCCAAACCCAGTTTTGTTTGGTCTGCTCGGGGAGGCTGCGTATTGGACTTGTTTAAGCTTGTTCATATTCGCTTTGATTCCAAACTGTCCCGAATTTATTTCTACGAGTTTTTGAAGGTTTCTACTTTGTTTCTATCCATAAATAGGGCATCCTAATGCAATATTTTCAACGTGGACAATATCGATTAGCATTTGTTTTGTTCTTGAGTTTCTATCTCCACGCGCTTTTGTTTTGCTTGTTTCGGTGATCATTCGTCACTATTTTACTTACTTTTTGATTTGAGGTTTGATCTTCCAACGTTCTATTCGTGTTCAACTCGTTAGAAAAATTCTTCGATCCGGATACAATTGTTTCAATGACTTTTCTCGTTATTTTGGTTTCGGATTGCATCTTGTTCTTTATGTCTCAAGCTTGTTTGCAGGGAGTCGAGATTTCAGAGTCATTGTGGTGGTCCAAATCGCCAGCAAGTCATACGAAAGAGACCCACGTGAACTCGGGTGTGGAGGAGCTTCAGAAGTTAAGGAAAGGAGGTTACCGAAAGGAGAATCGTCATGGTGATTGCTGACTGCTGATGCCAAGCTCGTGTGGGGTTGTGGAGGTATCTCTCACTTCAAGGGTAACGCTCTGATTTCTGGTTGTAATTCTTTTGATTCTAGTGGATTGCTTTGTGAGTAGCCGAGGTTGCTCGGGGTGGTTTTTTCCATTTGGGTTTCCACATAAAAATTTCTTGTGTGGTTTCCTTAATGTACTAGGATAGAGCATTGTATGCCTTTACCCTATATTCACACACAACCTTTGCACCACACGTAAATTAAATCCGTTTGCTTAAATTTTTGTTGTGCACACTCTATAATTGCAAATAAGATTTTGAGAAAAGTACTTTGGTTTGTTGGTTGGTTGGATAACACATATTCGCTTGTTTGCGTTGGTCCCTCCTTAGGGATTTTGTAAGCCGGGCAATTTGAGTTTATTACATATTGGTACTTTGGCTTTTAGCCTCTTAGTAACCAGGGTATATTCTAAACTCTCAATTGATATCAGAGTATCATGCTCTTATTTTAATTGTCCATAGTTGATAATGTTTGCCCTAGAGTATTTTGAGCATAACTTGTTCTTATTCTCATTCTATTTTCGATTCTCACAAAATTTTGATTAAAAGGGTTTAAAAGAAAGCAATGGACTTATCAATCTTATTTGAAAAATATTTCTTTAAATCAAGAGATTTTGACTGCCATGGATACTATTTGAAAATTAATTTTTGAAGACGAAGAATAAGACAATGAATTCTTAGAGCTTCGTGTTGAATAGTTTTCTTTGCAAAAACAACTAGATAATTAAAAAAGTGAAGTTAAAGATTCTTGGTTGGTTGAGAAATCAAATTTTGAAAATGTCATTAATGATTTGCAATTTGAAAACTCTTTCTTTGGAAAACAAAATTACATCTTTAGAAAATGATTTTAAAATTGAAAAAAATATGATTTTCAAACAAGTTTTCAACCAACTAAAGTTAAGAATTCTTCGCTTCTTGAGATGGTATAGTCTTTGCAAGTCAAAGATTTGAATGCTTTTTATTCACTTAATTTGAAAATTGTCTGTCTTGAAAAATATCTAAGTGAATCAAAGAACAAGATTCAAAGCTTAACCAAGAGCTCTAATGATTTGAACGTTTTTCTTAAGCTGGTAAAGAATGCTGGGGACAAGTGTCGTTTGGGTTTTGTTAACAGGGTTTTTACCTCTAAAACCACATTTGTGCATGCTAAAAGTTTATCTTCTTCCCAATACGTTCTTACACCCCATGCTACTAATGTTTGCCATCATTGTGGTGACACACCCGTCCCATGTGTTGGAAGCTTAAGAAGGCAAATACTCATGCACTTCAGTCTGTTGGTTGACTTGGTTCTATCAAAGTCAAGAAATTTATTGGCAAAATAAGTACGAGTGTTATTCCTATGGCTAACAATGATTTGATGATACATACTATTTAGCCATATGGCTTTGAGCCATGCTAGTTAGTCATATTCGCTAAACCATGCAAATCTAGTAACTCATATCTTGATCCACGGTAGTATAGTTAGCCAAATGACTTGATCTACGCAAACCTAATTGGTCATATAATCATGACAGGCTAGTCTGCAATATGATTCATAGTTGCTTTAATGGTGCATGCAATCCTAGTAGTAGATGCTAATTATGGCATCATTATGGTTCACGAAGCTATGAACATCCAAATCCTGGCTAGTCAATTCTACTAGTCCAATTATCTAGAGTTAAATATTTTTTCCCAACATAAACTTCCAAAATTTTCCCCCAATTACAGAAAAGGGCAGGGTTTTTCATAAATTGAGCAAGATGGCAACAAATGTAATAATTGATGATATTTAATGGGGGCATGAATTGCTATGATAAGCATTACGCTTAGACAACAACTAAATAAAAAGGGGGGGGGAAACACAAAAAAAAAAATTGAATTTTTTTTTTTCAAAACGATAAAATAACCCACATCTGAGACCAAGTGGTGATTTCAAAATGTTACTTAAAAAGACTAAATAAAGCTGTGGGCATCCAGGGTTAGGGTTTCGGAGGGGCCGACCAGGTCCTCTTCAATGATGTGGCAGTCGAACTCGTCGTCCCAACCGTCGTGGAGGCCCTTGCCCTTCACGAGGTCGCCGACGTTGATGTGGCGGAGCCGAGTGGCGTCGGCGAGGAGGGAGCACGTCGTCGTCTTTCCCGTCCCCGGCGTGCCCGTCACCAGGATGTTGGGCTTCGCCCGACACCCACCGGCCATCGCCGAACGATTTGATTGAGAGAGGGAGAGATGTGGGGGGTTAGGGTTCGCGGAATATAGACTGGATAACGCCACGTGGCAGTGATGTGGACAATGTTAAACCAACCTATATTAGGGCTGGCAATTTCGGACCCGACACGGCAGACCCGACACGAAGTTAGAGGGTCTGGGTCAGGGCTAAATGGGTTCGGGTCGTAAACGGGTCGACACGATAGACCCGTTTAATAAACGGGTCAGGTCCGGGTTTAGGGTCTGGACACGGTAGACCCAAGAAGACCCGTTTAGTATTCAACGGGCCGTGTCGGGTCGGGTCTACTCGCAATCTGATACTATAATATATAATACCAGTAGGTCTGTCGGGTCAGGTCGGGTCGAGTCGGATTGGGTCGGATCGGGTCAACTGAATAGACCCGGGTGGTAAACGGGTCTTACCGGGTCTACCCGTTTATTAGCGGGTCGGGTACGGGTTTAGGATCTAGACACGATTAGTTAAACGGGTCGAGTTCGGGTCTGGGGGTTTTGGGCACGACACTAGACACGACACGGACCCGACACGATACGACTCATTGCCACCCCTACCTATATAGGCAAACCCAAACCGATCTAACCTCGGCCGGTTTGCATTGGACGATCAATTTGGGCTTTGGACCATATACTTATTAGGCTTTTTTTTATCGTTTATTAGAACCTAATTTAAACTTAAAAAATAATAATTGTTATCAAATCTTTGGACCTATATTAAACTTTTAATTAATTGTGAGTCATCCTATAGTTTTTGCAAAGATTGTTGGTAGCAAGGATATATGAAGACCTTAAGGCTGATTGGTTTGAGCTGTGAGCTACCGTGGGAGAAAATAAGCTGCGATTGATTTGACTTCCTTAGAAGTTTTAGAATTTGATAAAATTTGGTGAGGATGTTGTATAGGGTAGGATGATTATCCTCACTAATTTTCATCAAATTCCAAAACTTCTATGGTCAGTAAATGGTAGAAGCAAAATCTGCAGATTTAACGGTGACTGCGGGTGACATATTTTGCATATACCATTTGATGACCCTAGAAGTTTTGGAATTTGATAAAAATTGGTGAGGATGATCATCTTACCCTAAACAACATCCTCATCAAGTTTTAAAACTTTTAGGGGAGTGGAAATACCCGCAGCTCACTTTCTAAAACGGCAACTCACAGGTCACTGTAACATTCCTCATGAAGACCTATGGTATATTTAATAAAATATTATATTTATATATATATGTGGGTTCGGTTCGGCTTATGTTGGTTTTAAATTTACAAATCTGTCAACCGATCCAATCATGTCGGTAAACCCATATGGTAAATCCAATCATGTCGGTAAACCCATATGGTAAACCCATATGGTGAGTCCCCCCTTGGTTGGGTGGTCTGAGCCCACAAATCTCAGAGCCGTAGGGGCCGTAGGGGGGAGGGTGGGCCCTCTGATCTCGGTCTTCAAGTAAGTGTGAAGTTGTATGTAGGAAAACAAACACTTTTTAAGTTCTGACTGATCCAATAGTGAAAATGACTGGTAGGGTGCAACTCGGGTCGGGTTGGTTAGGGTTTGAGCCAACCCTGAACCGAACTGAACTAGTTTGGTTCTACCATATTGTAACCCGAACCAATCCGACTTGGGTATAGACCCGAACCAACCCAACCCACACTAAGGTTGGGTTGGTTCGGGGGTCGGTTCTCTGGTTGAGAGTTGGTTTAAAATAATAATGGTTATCGGCTATTTACTAGCAAACTAAAGGTCTATGTTGGGCTTTAGGCTTTAGCCACCCGTTGAGTTCTCTTGGTAGTTGGTTCAACGTTAACAAACAAATAACGTTTACTCGGGTGCTGGTGTGATGGAGCCCAAAAGTCCAAACCCGTGACATATATATGTGGACTGATATATATGAGTTCGGTTCTCGGGTTGAGTCGGGTCTACCCGAGCTCCAATCCAAAACCGACTCGTATTTAGTCGGGTCCTAAAGACTGAGAACCGAACCAATCCATTTAGTCAAAATATCCGCACCAACCCAACCCATTTAAGTAGGGTTGGGTCGGTTCTCGGTTTTACCCGACCCAAATTGCACCCCTAATAATGGCCGGTAATAGATCCATAACAACCTCATTCGTGCGATGTCGAAGCAGCCACGATTGACGCCCTGCTCACTTATGAAAAAAATCCCTTGCGAATCATGCATGTTACTTCTGCTTTGCAAGGTTGAGATTGTTACAAGCAAATTTATTTAAATCATTTTAAATAAATTTTTAATATTTAAATTATTCAAATTTTAAATATAATCAAATTTATTTTAAAATTTAAAATCCACTATCAGACCATCACTCCCCGAGGTCATCTGCATGGATAGTAAAATTTTAATTAAATTATAGGGTTATTTTGACTTTGCCCCCCAAACTTTGTCTTGAATTAGAATTTACCCCCATATTTTCATTAATTAGACTTTACCCTCCAAAACTTATTGTTCTGTCAGCTCACCATCTAAAAGAAAGGGTGAGCTGATGGAAAAGAAATAAAGCTTTGGGGGGTGAGCTGACGGAGCAGTTAGTTTTAGGGGTAAAGTCTAATTAATGAAAATAGGTGGGGTAAAGTCTAATTTAAAGCAAAATTTGGGGGGCAAAGTCAAAATAACCCTAAATTCTCAAACTAAGATCACTGGGCTGATAGTAGAGTTTAAATTAAAGACATTTTCCTCCTTACCGGGCTTGGGACCGATAATGCAAGCCAAAAACTTGATATCGGCGAAATTAAAAGGTCTTGAAAAGTAGTTAGTATTTTTTTTAAAATATTAATAATAATTTAACAGATCACTTACCTAATTAATAGTCAAGTCTTCAATTTCTTCATCGAAGGCCTCATCGGTTCTTGCATCTTGATTTCTTTGTTTAGCTCTCCACCAGTCTTTAAGACACGTGCAATTCTCTACCATATTCGGCATCACATGACTATGATATTTATCCAATAGGTGGCCGCATTTCAAAAAGCTGACTCGAAAGCAACTACAGACACTGCATGTGAACCGTTGGATGAATGTCACTTGTGATATTATGTCATAACTCCGAACAGCTGAATGTCACGGGTGATATTTAGCCAACGGATCACATCGGAGGTTGGAGCTGCGCTCTCCAACTCCGGTTGGCGCAAAGTATTGTTCTTCGAAAAAAATTAATAATATAGATCGTTATCATCGTAAAAAACGATGAGAATGAAATATCAATGCAGAGCATATTGAGACCCGATTATCCGATAGCTAATTTGGCTACTATCCCTTCCAAAAAAAGTCTGCTTGTTAGAAATTGGATCTAAAATTCACCTGAATGCTTATTTGGTTCGATTGGATCTTGTAGATGGAACGATATTATATTAAGGGAAATTTTATTCATACCCCAAAAATCTATAACTAGCCCCTGTCTCCCTATCGTTTCTCAATAACTTACTCAGCGACCCTTTAATACCAACATTGCCCTTTTCTTTTGTACCCAAACCTCAAAGCCCTAACTTAGCATCTTTTGTACCCCCAACCCAACCCAACCCAACCCAAGGCCTGTTTGAACTTCCTTAGCCCTAGCCTAATCCATCGGGTTGGCCAGGTTGATCAGGTTGTGCGGGATAGGTTGATCGGCTTCAATATGATAGAGGAGAAATAATTCGGGTTGGGCTCGGGTTGGGTTCAGGTTAGCCCGCCCAAATTTGGGTTGGGTTCGGGTTGGGCTCGAGTTGGGTTCCGGTTGGCCCACCCAAGTTGCAGCCCTACGTCTGCCTACAAGTAGGGGTGGCAATGGGTCGTGTCAGGTCGAGACATAGGTATAAGGGCAAAACACCCAACCCGAACCCGACCCGTTTAATAAACAGGTCAAAAACTTAAACCCAAACCCGACCCGAACCGTTTAACCCGTTTACTAAACGGGTCGGGTCGTGTCGGGTCGAGTTGGCTCGGGTTGGCTTAACAGAACCCATGTAAACCTACCGGGTTGGGTCAAGATAAGTCGGATTGGGCCAGATTTGATCGGATTGGGTCAGGTTGACACGACCCATTTGGTAAACTGGTCAAGTCGGGTCAATAGGGCTATAAGTACAAACCCGAATCCGACCCATTAAATAAACGGGTCAATTGGGTTGACCCTTATATGACCCGAACCCGTTTAGGCCAAATCTAAACCCGCTAACTTCGGGTCGGGTTCGGGTCGGGTCAAGGATTGCCACCCCTACCTTCAGGTATCAGCCAATTGCATGGGGTTTATTTAAGAGTGGGGTGTATTCAAGAGTGCATATAATTATGATATATTTATGGGGGTATGTGTTTGATTGGGGTATAATCAAGCTGGAGCGGGCCATTTAACTCAAGTGTATTGAAGGTGGGGTGTAAGGGAGAAGGGGATTTTTGGGATAAGAATGGGGTATGAAAAAAAAAGATGGGGTGTGTTCAAGTTTGTTGGAAATGGGGGCTAATTACAGATTTTTGGGGTATGAATAAAATTTCCCTATATTAATTAGGGATATTTGTATATAGCCCCCTGGACACTTGGCTAATTGAATAATAAACCGTGGAAACTTAATATTTACATATCAACCCCAAAAAACAAGGTTACTTGTGCAAATAAATCCCTAAATCAAAAGGTTAGAAGCCATGCACTATAATCCAGTAGGAGAAAATTTTAGGGAGTTCTGAAATTTGCTAATACATGTGTCAATCAAAAAGTTTATCTATTAAAAAAACATTGAAGATGGGTCAATCTAAATGCACCCATAGTTTTAGCATTGACACCCAAATTTTCTTGACCCTCATCCCGTTTAGTTGGGTCTATGATGACACCCCTAATAACCCCAAAAATACCCTTATCCCTAACCTCCACCCAACACTACCCTGTTCTCGTCACCACTCCGCCATCACCTCCTTCCTCCCTCCTCCTCCTCCTTGTTTGAACCGTAACCCATCCCGTCGCCCTCCTCTCGCCTCCTCCTCTTTATCTGAACCCTAACCCATTATGTTGACACCCTACTTCCTCCTCCTCGTCTGAACCCTCATTTCGTCGCCGGCCTCCTTCCTCATTTTCCTTCTCCTCCTTGACTGAATCCTAACACATCTCGCCACCGCCCTCCTTCCCCCTTTTCCTCCTCCTCCTTGTTTGAACCCTAACCCACCCGCCACCGCCCACATTCCTCCTTCACTCCACCTCGTTTGAACCCTCTCCCCCCCCCCCCCCCTAAACCCTTACCCATCTCGCCTCTCTCTTCTTTCCTCCTCGTCTGAATCCTAATCCATCCCGAGGTCGGTTCGGGATTTAATCTGGGAAGAGGAAGCGGAGGAGGACAAGGAGGGATTGGGGTAGTTTAGGGTTTAATTTTCTTGATTTTTTTTTTTTCGGGTGCCAACACTAGAATCATGGGTGAATTATATGGACCCTTAAATACTCCCAACTTAAAGCCAATATGAACTCGGATCTTTGGTGGGTTTGGGTTTTAGTCACAATCCGAAATCGACTGGTCTACAGCCCTCTGCAAAATGTATTCGCAAAAAGCCGGGATCGATCTTGATCCGTGTTTCTGAATGGAGTGTTCTCTACCATTGGCTCCTCTGAGAACCTCAGCGTGAGGTGCCGCCGGAGCCGGAGCCGGAGCCGGAGCCGTTCGAAAGCATGGGGAAGGGGTCATCGGTGCAGGCCCTCTACGAGCTCTGCAAGAAGACCTTCACCCCCTCCGGCGTCTCTGCTTCTCCTCAAGCCATTCGAAAGCTGTCCGCTCTTCTGGGTATCCTTCGTTTGCCACCATTCCCTTCTAAGTTTTGCCTCTCACCTCTCTACCGGTTGTGGGTTCAGTTGGAGGGTATTAAAGTTCTTCATCAAGTTGGTTTTCTGTGATGCCACCGAGTTCTAGTTTTCTGGGTTTGTTGATTTCGTGAAATCGGCTCATGCATCCATCTTAGGTCATGTTGAGTAATTATCTCTGCTAGATTGGGGTTGGGTGCTCGTGTGAACTGGTTTCTTGGATCGTTTGCTGGTGAAAGGGATTTATTTTGAAATAAATGTTGCATTTTTTTTTTATTCCTCTTCTTATTAGTTGAAGGGATTTATTTCGATTGAAACGAATGGTTTTATGATAGGAAGCATATGCTTTCATTATATTGAATTTGACTAGGACTAATCCCGTTCCATGCACGAACGATTACGATGCTGCTCGATCGGATCACACATCCGACACCTCATCCCGATGGTGTGTGTGTGTGTGTGTGTGTGTGAGAGAGAGAGAGAGAGAGAGAGAGAGAGAGAGAGAGAGAGAGAGAGAGAGAGAGAGAGAGAGAGAGAGAGAGAGAGAGAGAGAGAGAGAGAGAGAGAGAGAGAGAGAGAGGGATATATTTAATTGCAAAAGAAATTTAGAAGGGAAGAGAAAAAGATGGGAGAGAGCGTTGGAATGGGGAGGCTGCCTCGTGGCACCAAAGGACTCAGCTTTATAAGAATAGTATAGATAGATTCTAGACAGTGCAGTGGTACTCCAACCAACTTGGAACAATTTCATGTCCATGCTGTCACTATGGAACCTAGATTTGAAGGCATGTTGCATTATTAGTTCCTTGAGGCAATAAGTGTGCCGTAGTTCTTGTGGGATAAAACAGAGCCACATGCAACATTGAGTCTGATAGAATGAAGACGAACTGTGGAAGTTCTGGACGGCGTTTACAACCAAGGCCCAAGTGTGATTTTGTCAGATATCTAGTCCCGAAAGCCTTTAGAGGCAATGCAGGGAGGATAGCTCTTGCAAACGCCTAATCTGTGCATGTAGAGGGACTAAACCTCTTCCCTAGTGACAAAGCTCTTAAGCTTTTATGCCATGCTTTGAGGACTGTCTGTTATGCAGATCCTTTAGGGATAGGAATCAACCGGGCCGGAAATAATAGATGAATAAGAACGGGGAGAAAAAGAGATTGATTACTTGGAATCACCAATAAAGAAGGGATGCACTTTGAGCCCAACAAGTAGAATCAATTAAACAAATTGGAAGTTCACCTTGAGTTTTTCTTAGTTTGGGTGTGTGTGTGGGGTTGTTCAAAACTCAACATATATTTCTTGGGTTTGGTTGATCATGCATAAAAAGGCCCACCAAAACTATGAAACTCTTACTACAACTCTAGTACTTGAACAGGAGGCCACCAGATATGATGAGAACCTAGGACCCTAATATGAATTTGATATAGCGTTGGAGGATTCAGTCAAACACGAGCGGAAATGCCCATAACGGTTTGGATATTACACTAGCCAGACCAAACCACATCCAAAACTATATTTGATCGAGATGGTGCTACTAATTAATGGTCCTGTCTTTGAATAGTCACACATCACTTATGCACCAGTTCCTATTGTAAGGGATTTATTATGAAAGAAAAGAAGTGATGTTGTGTATATTAATTATGAAAGAAAAGAAGTGACATTGTGTATCAATTTCTTCTTATGAGGTGATGCTACTAGAACTTCCCTGAAGTGTTGTATTATAGTTGTTGTTTGTAAACTATGTGATTGAATGCCAAAAGATTTTATGATACACAACATATGCTTTCATTATATTTAATTTGATTGTAGACAGCAGTTGGTTTTGTTTAGTGTAGTTACTCCAAGCTACTTGGAACTATTTCATGTCAATGCTGAAAGGGGAAGACATGATTAGGAAGGTTTCGTGAAGAGGAATGACTTTGGATTGCTATGAGTCACGTAGATGACTATGTTGTTTTACAGACAACAGACACCCCCACTACGATAAATATCGAAGATGAAATTGGCTTCTGGCGAATTTGCATTCATGACAACAATGCTCAGTTTTAAAGAAACTGTACCTTCATTCATTGACTGCACTATCGGAGAATGAACCCTGCCCTAAAGGTTTCTGATACACTAGGTTCACAGAAAGATTGGAAAAGAATGGTGAGATTGGGAAATGCGATTTGCATCCCAGTTCTCATATTTATTTATGAGGAAGATGTGGTTCGACACGAGGGCGGCTAAACTCAATCGAACCTCACTCATTCACAAGTATTTTAGATGGAAACCTTTCTGGGGAAAACCACCCCTAGCCAAGCTTGGACACAAACCATCCACCAGGTAGAAAAGGAATCACAACCAAAAGTCTAGAAGCGTTACCCTATAGATCCAACCATCCACAATCAGATTCACTCGTATGGATATGGCCGATTTGTTCCTGCCGCCGTCGTTCTTCTGCAACCTTCCTTTTGCGACTTTGCCACTCTTCTTCACATGATTCCATGCGAGCTTCGATGTTCAATTGTTGCAGATCAAGTCATCCTGTTGACTTGAGCACCGAATCATCCCAGCGAGATGTAGCAACACCAAAAGATTCCCGTTGATGATGTCTTCCAATTGATTGGGAAAGTAAGCGTAGGAAGAGAAATGACTTTAATCTTCAGTTGATGGAGATGTCTATGCCTTCATGAATCCATCCATATAGATAGAGAAGTTTTGATGTGAGATTTGATACATGAGGATTGTGAAGTGGAACAAATAATCTGTTGAAAAACACAAGGATTTATCTTGGAGAAGGGAAAAAGGGGGACTTAAAAGATATAGATCTAAGCAGTATGAGAAACCCTAGCACGCTTTAGGCTTACGACTTATTTGGAGAGCCCTAAACTTGTACACAAGTGATTTGTACTCGCAACGACTCGAATCCCTAAGTAAAACACCGATTCTAGTCAAGAAAATCAGATTCAACCCCAAGGTTTGTGCACATTGCTATCATGAACGCAAGGATGATCCATTGATCGAGAGCACGATTATACGCATGACCAGAAAGATCTTTCTGTATTTGCAACATGTTGAAGGGGCATCGTGCGCATGATCGAAATTGACGCGCACACTATCCATTAAACATGTGCACAATTAATCTAATCGCTCCGACTTCCTGAACAGACTAAGCTTGTGCGCATATGACTATTGAATGTGTGCACGGTCAAGGTGGTCATGTGCATTAAGACAAAAATCAAGGTTTTTTCACAAGAAAACTTTGTTTAATAAAATACAAAACGATCTCAATTTTTTTTTAACAATTCACATATTTAATACATAAAATAAAGGATTTCCATAATTTTTTTAAATAAATATTTTGGACCATTAAAATCATTCAACTGAATTAACCCCAATTTTCAAAATCTTAAGCCTTAAATATTAATCAAGTCCACTCCATCCAAAAGGAATTTATACCTGAGAAATGATAGAACTTGTGCGCTTGTGCCACTTCGGTGCTTGATACGGTCGACTTTAGGAATGTCTACATAGAATAGACCTCAAAAACTTACAATTCACGAGAATTGATTTTATTACACAAATTTTACTAGCCAAGCATGGTTTGAAATTTCGGTCAAAATATCAACATTTTGCCGAAATATTTCGGTTTTACCCGCGGGCGAAACAAAAGGGGGTTCAAAACCCAAACCCCTTCCGATTTCGGCGAAGTTTTGGGATTTCGGGGGTATTTTTGATATTTTGTCGATATTTTGACCGAAACAATGGGGCCCCATCGAAACCACGTGCTCCCCTACGGTTTTGTTGTCCACTTCACCGAAGTTTCGTTGTTTCGTGGGCATTTCGGTGATTTTGACCGAAACTCACCCACAAATTTCGTGAAACCGTTGGGCTGGTTTTGATGTGGCTGGGGCCTTTAAATGCTGGATGATTTCGACTGAGGCATCCCCATTTCGACCGGAACCTCCCCATTTCGCTCAGACTTCACCCTAAACCTCCTACTTTTGCCGGATTTCACTGAAATCCGCCTGATTTTCAGTTTATTGATATTCCACCTTAGTTATCACGGTCCATGCAAGCTTATTGTGTTTGGTGTGTGTTTTCTTCCAACAATTCATGAAAATATGTATGCACAACTATAAAAGATTTAAATTTAAAATTTCAAAACAAAAAAATCCCAAAACAGCTTTTTTTTTACCATTTCAAAAATTTCCACTATTTCAGCCGAAATTTCAAAATTTCTGTCAAAATTTCAGCCAAAATTTTGGTTTCGACTTGGACCGAAACCAGAAACATAACCGACGTTTAAAACCATGCAACCAAGGAGGAAACCCACAACTTTTCCTCTCCCAAAGTTTTGTAACAAACCTTACATATACATAAGAAAGCAAATGATTGCTTTTCTCTAATTATTGCTCAAAAACCCAGACTAGGTACATGGATCCATAGTGAAGGTCTACAAAAAACTTGTACACTCGAATGAAATATTATACACCTTATTCCCCCCTGCATAAGACAATTTTAGTTCCTTTCAAATCAACATGTTACGATAAAGAATGCAAGAGTGATGCAGAAAACATAAAGAATACAAGCATACAGGCATATATGTCCGCACACTAAATGTAATCTCTCTCAAGGAACTAACACTCCCCTATCTACAAACTCTCTCCCTTTTTGTCACAAAAAATGACAAAGGAGAAGATCAATGCAATATGCCACAAAAGATATGAATCAAAGAATGCAAGGCGTGAAGTAGTTACGTATGGAATCATATAAAGTTTTAAACTTGAATGATATACAATTAACCATGACCAAAGTACAAAATGATACATTCTGCACCTTATTACTTCTGAAATCGCAACTTTCAATCAACATTGTACCCAAATTTTATACATGCACCTCTATTGTTCTTGCTTACATATCACATGCATGTCTTTTTGCAACATTATATACGCGAAACACGATATTGTACCCTAAGGAGGTAGTGCACTCAATACAGATTTTCCTCAAGCAAAAGTGATACCATTTCAGTATGAGCATGGACAATCAGACCTATATATTTAAAGTTAGAATATTTTCTGAAAATAAATGTCTGTGTTTACTTCATCAGCATATACTATTGTCTAGAGTTTAGTGCAGTTCTCAACTTATTAGCATCATCCATATGAAAACCTTCAAGTAGTCATTTTCACTAAGTACAACAGTTTGTCAACTGGTTTCATATAATTGTATTTGAAAGGTGTAAACATTTAGCTATTTGCCAAATTGTATTTGAAAAAATATAGCTAAATTCTAGATTGCTGCACCCGGAATTAAAGCCCAGTATGGCAGAAAGGCTCTATATTACTATATTAGACGGAGAAGTACAGCAAGGATGTATGTGTTTGCTCTGCATGGAATTATTAGAAAATAAATAAAAATATCTTCTCTGGATTCCTAGGCAAGGTCATATTATCTGGAAAGTGGGAAGTAGGTAGGGAAATGTAACCACCACCTTTTATCCATCTATGTTTAATTTTCTCTGCAAGCACAGAGTGGACTCATACCCAGACCCAAATCCTTTATACAAATTTACTCATAAGAGTGTAAGCGAGTCTCGAACTATTCACGGCTCCATTGGCAACACATGGAATAGCTTAGTTAATTACTTTCTGCTCACTATGACCCTGCTGTTTTATTTTGGAAGAACTTTGCATTTTATTTATATTTCAAATGCATGAGCTAATTTTTTGGGCTGTGAGTGTCTGTATTTCCTAATATTAGTTTACTTGACTTTTCTTTTTTAGTAAACAAATGGTCATACAGATTTAACTTACGTGATCGTTGCGTACGTTTACAAGGTGTTAAATCTTTCATTTTCCTCTTTCCTTTTCGTTCAGACATGTAATTATGAGAGGCACAAACCTTCATGCTCGATCCTTTCCTAGTTCTTTTGAAACTAGTTTTCCATTTAAGTCTTAACATTGGCCACCAAATATTGATTTTTTCCTCCTTAACTGCTATTCTCTTGTAAATTTTATTCACCTTATCCTATTATGATGAGAATCATAAAGCTGAAACCATGATTATAAGCCATGTATTACCTTTTTTTTTATTACATGGTAAGATGATTTATGCTGTTCAGATACAATCAGTTCGGCAGAAGTTGGACTGGAAGATTGTAATCTGGAGGATGACAGAGGACATGGGTTTTTTGGAACGAATCTGTTCAAGAATTCAACCAGGACAGCTCGATGGGCTCAACCAATAACATATTTGCATGTATATGAATGTGAAAGTTTTACCGTAAGTTCATTTCACTCCTTCGTAATTTCCTGAAATATGTGTCTGCATTCAGTTATGCTCATAACATGTCTTTTACTAGTACTCCAAATTATGAGAAAAATGAGAGGTAAACAAGAAAGCGGCCCCATCCCCTCTCCTTTCATAGTGGATCATTCACCAAGTATGGCAAAGTTATGCAAAGAACAGTTGGAAGTGTTGGAATTGATATCTCAAGAATATGCAGATGAGATGGATGTTAGGAAATGAAAAGGTCCAATCAAGGTAGAAATGTTAAACAAAACAACAATCAATATTATATGTGTTTTTCTCATTGAAACAACAAATTGCTGGTAATTTGGATGGCACATGATTGTTGCAAACTTGTAATCAATGAATGTCCAGGTGATAAAAAATGCATATATTATGAACGCTGATATTTGATCTAGGCAATCTCAGATTCTCAATTGTGGTGACTAAGTTGGGTTTCACTGTCACACCACCTATTCCATATCTGGTGAATCTGTCTTCCGACAACCTTGATGCTAACTACCTAAGATATCGCGGTATTGACCATTAATAAATCTTACTAAGTATGTCAAAGCACCAACCACCAAGACCTGAGTTCTCAATTCCCTTCAGTGTGACCTTTGCCTTTAGCACATATGAGAATTAAATCAATATTTTGATGATATTTTATTTGATTTGTTTTTCGTCGATAATCCTGTCACTATATTTTAAACACGCCTAACACACTACCATGAAGTCGCTACTCCGATGATCGAGATTGATCATCCTATTATGATTGGAGGCTATGCAGTCAAAAGCTCAGGTGCAACCCAAGCGCAAGGGATGCATCTTTGCCTAAGCTCGATCCTAGATGCACCTAGGTCCAAATGTGAGATTTTTACTATATTTTTTTGGTTTTTTAGTGGGGTTTAGACTTTAGAGCCCCCTTAAATTCCCTCCCTCCCCACATTAAAATTAATTTTTATACGAGGTATTTAATAAAAACAAGATAAAAAACGCGATATAAAAATTGATAAAGATGACAAATAACCTCAAATAGCATAAACATAACATCAACCAAAATCTCCCATTCAATATTTATAGAGTCTAGAACTAAAATATCTAGGTTAGGGACTTAAAAGTTAAAATAACAAGTCTACAAAATAAAAAATTGATGTTAAGAATATAAAATAACATGTCTAGCATTGTTGAGGGTAAAGTGTGTTTTGAGTTTTGCACTGACATTATCGAAAGCACTCCAACTATGTTTGGGAACGAACCCAAATTGGATATGAATTGGATCAAATCTAGGTTTCGGGATGAATTTAGATTTTCATTTAATCAAGGGTTTTGGAGGGTCTTTTTGGAAAGAAAGCAATTTGAGATGTTTAGGGGGGCTCTTAGGGTTTTAAGGAAGAAGTGGCGAGGAAAACAAGGTTTTAAGGAAGAAGTGGAGAGAAAAAAGTCAAAGAATACAAAAAGAAAGAAAATTTTTGGATTTAAACCGGGTGTCGTGCCTGACCTGGGCGTGGCTAAGCACACGCCTAGGCGTTGTGCCTTAAGGGGCCTGGGCGCTCTCTAGACGAGGCGCCAGGGTGGAGCCTTGATGAGCCTAGGCACGCCTTTGACTACATAGATTGGAGGCCAAGCATAAGATAGGCTTCACAGATGAAGTGCCCTGACATCACTGTCCGGAACCAACCTACAAGTTGCAAGTAGTGTAGTCAAGGAGGTGCCTAGGTGTTTTGGCCTGTCTAGGCGAAGCGGCGCATAGGCAACGCCTAGCCGACGAGTAATTATTAAATATTTTTATATATAGTATAAATATTTAAATTTAACTTAATTTTGAGTTAATTCAACTCAATTTTGATAAATCCCAAGTTCTTATGAACCTATCATACGAATTTGAGTTTGTTCAACGTAATTGAGTTAATTTTACTCAATTTGAGTTAATTCTACTTAATGTTAAGTTAATGCAACTCAAATTTGAAAAAAAAAAACCAAATTTTTATAAACCCATCATAAAAATTTGAATTAATTTAACTCAATTTGAGTTAATTCAACTCAATTTTGAAAACCTCCCAAATACTTATGAACCAATCCTAAGAATTTGAGTTAATTAAACTCAATTTTGAGTTTATTCAACTGAATTTGATTTAATTCAACTTAATTTTGAGTTAATTCAACTTAATTTTGAAAACCCCCGAAATACTTATGAACCCAACATAAGAATTTGAGTTAATTAAACTCAATTTTGAAAACCCCCCTAATTCTTATGAACCCATCATAAGAATTTGAGTTAATTCAACTCAATTTTGAGTTTATTCAACTAAATTTGTGTCAATGCAACTCAATTTTGAGTTAATTTAACTCAATTTTGAAAAACCTCCAAATTCTTATGAACTCGTCATAAGAATATGAGTTAATTCAACTAAATTTTTAGTTAATTCAACTCAATTTTGAAAAACCCCCAAATTCTTATGAACCTATCATAAGAATTTGAGTTAATTTAACCCAATTTTGAGTTTGTTCAACTCAATTTGAGTTAATCCAACTCAATTATAGTTAATTCAACTTCATTTTTGAAAAATCCAAAATTTGGTCAAGTGAAAGAACTGCCTAGGCGCCCAAGTGCCAAGAACCGCCTACAGAAAACAGCTCGCCTAGAGACCGCCTAGGCACCCAGGGGTCCAAAACGCCTAGGCGCGGCGCTTTGACTACGGAGGTTGCATGGAATATGGTGATTGAGATCTCTTGTGCATGACTGACGCTCACTATATACACCATCTCACCTACAATGTAACATGCGGGCCCTCACTGACCTAAAGCTCTTGTTTGATAACGTGTATCTGGAAATCCCCTGGATGGTTGTTTTTATGGATCTGGAGATCCATGGAAACAACTATCTTGATTCCTGTTTGATAACATGTACCTTGATTATGTGGATGCTGTTTTTCAATGTTTGATAACATGGATCTTGTTTTCGTGGAAATGCATGATAATAGTACCGTTCGTTCGATTTTGTACATATTTTATTTGATCCCTAAGCATATAAATGGAGAACCATATATGGTCCATAAGCAAAAATACGATCCATAGGAAAATATGGTCCATAACAATGAGGTTGAACAATATATGATCCATAACAAACGCAAAATATGATCCATAGCTCAATCACTGTCAAGTCCGAGATGAGGCAATATAATAAGTACTATTATGATTTATAGCTCAATTTACATATTAATTACAATCAAGTTTTAGATGAGGCACCCAGGGGTCCAAAACGCCTAGGCGCGACGCTTTGACTACGGAGGTTGCATAGAATATGGTGATTGAGATCTCTTGTGCATGACTGACGCTCACTATATACACCATCTCACCTACAATGTAACATGCGGGCCCTCACTGACCTAAAGCTCTTGTTTGATAACGTGTATTTGGAAATCCCCTGGATGGTTGTTTTTATGGATCTGGAGATCCATGGAAACAACTATCTTGATTCCTGTTTGATAACATGTACCTTGATTATGTGGATGCTGTTTTTCAATGTTTGATAACATGGATCTTGTTTTCGTGGAAATGCATGATAATAGTACCGTTCGTTCGATTTTGTACATATTTTATTTGATCCCTAAGCATATAAATGGAGAACCATATATGGTCCATAAGCAAAAATACGATCCATAGGAAAATATGGTCCATAACAATGAGGTTGAACAATATATGATCCATAACAAAAGCAAAATATGATCCATAGCTCAATCACTGTCAAGTCCGAGATGAGGCAATATAATAAGTACTATTATGATTTATAGCTCAATTTACATATTAATTACAATCAAGTTTTAGATGAGGCAATAAAATCAAATTACTATAAAGTTCTATAGTTCAATTACATATCAAATTACAATCAAGTTTGAGATGAGGCAATTGAATCAAATCACAATCAAATTACAGGCAATAACAACAATCAAATTTTATAATTTCTGTAAACGAGTGTATCTAATTCTAAACAGAAATGGATAAAATCTCTCACTATAAAGAAAAAAAGTCTAATAAACCCTCATTATCAAACCCTCACTATCAAGAACAATAGGTAAGTAAACTATAAATATAAATTGATCAGGCAAGAACAACAGTCAAGTAAACTCTCACTTTCAAACCCTCACTATCAAGAACAACATATAAGTAAACTCTAAATAGAAATGGATTAGGCAAGCACAACAATCAAGTAAACTCACTATCAAACCCACCAAAATAACAATAAAACAGAAATGGATCAGAGAAAAGAAAATAAAAGGGAAAGAATCCAACAAAATCATCAAAGAATAGGGTAAAGTCACCGGAGAAGTCGATCCCGATGCCCTAGTACCTAATTTTATGCGGAAGTCGCCGGAGAAGATGGTCGGAGTGCCCTTGTACCTGATGCGAGGTCGACAATGACGCAAGGTAAGAAATTTCAGTGCTAGGGTTTCACCCTTCAGTTTTCTAAAGAGATGAAACATCGATCGGTCCCTCACCCTTATTTTACTTGATACGCTATACCGGCGCAACCATATATATGATATCATGAACCGGCGATATGATTTCACCGAAATCTGCATCGGAACGATACCCGAGGATCCCTAAATCGATGGATTTTTTGAAACGCGGTTCCACGGGCTTGATTTTTATGCTGTCAAACATCATCTTTCACCGTTTTTATTGAAAAGCGGATTTGCGGGCGCAACATCCATGTTATTAAACAAGGGCAGAGTATGGTTATCATGAGTGTTATATACTGCTGATGCACCTCATGTATTAGATTAGATAACCCCAAATTTATTTACAAAAGAAATTTTATACATTAATGTCAAGATTACATTGGATTTGAGAACAATAATTCTTAACAAACCATTGGGTACAAATCCTAAGGCTTAAGTTTAAATTAGGTTGAAGGAGGGCTGGGGTTCATATTTAAGTTAGGATATAGGAAGATTTATGCTTCCTTTCTAGGATATTTGTTTTTGGCAGATTGAGGTAAAAAAGTAAAAAGTATTGAGTGGAGAGTTGATAAGTACATTTCTACTATAATATGTCACTAATAGAGTCTATCAAGATAAGGTGTAGATCAATCTTAGGTTTACGATGAAAGGAGTTTATTGTGATATGTTGCTATTGCAAAGGTTAAATGAGTAAAATCTAATGACTAGCAAATTCAAATAATGATGAATGGTGAAAAAAGTTGAAGAAAAATGAGGAAGAAAGGTAGAAGAAATGGAAAATATGAAGATGAACTTTCGAAAATCATACTAGCCAAGGTTGTCATATCGTGTATCGTTTTTTCTATTTTGTGTATCGTGTATCATAACGTATCGTGTATCGTAAGATACAGTTAAATTTATATTATATATATGTATACATAATAAACATATAAAGAACATACTAGAATATTAAATATGTCAAGTCAATAGAAGAGTAAGACATTCCCTATAATTTCACATCAAACATAACATTAGTCTATGCAAAAAGTATGATGTATATATTTCTATAAAAAAGAAACCATATATAAGTATTATCAATGTTCTATCATTATATTGTTCCCAAAATATTCGAATGGCCAATAAAGACAAAATAAAAACTCAAAAAGTTGGAAGACCTTATTTTTCAATCTCCACTGCATCTACATCATCAGTGATCATTTATCATCACTTGCTTCTTTATCTTCCTCTTATATCTCTTGCACCTCTTCTCCATCTTCATTCTCATCCTCATCGTCTTCTTCAAAGTCATCCACTTCTTTCTCGTAGCCTTCCTTTGTGAACTTAGATCAATTAGCCCTACTACAAAGAAGTTATATATATATATATATATATATATATATATATATATATATATATATATATATATATATATATATATATATATTAGAAATGGAATCATATAACTATTGAAGTTAGAAAATTGCCGAATAAGTCTTGAGTCTCGAGTCTGATTCAGCCAAATTGGATTCGAACTAGGGTGAACCAGTGTCGAATCAGTTTGAATTGAATATGAACTAGGTCAAACCAGCAAACTGAATATGAACTAATGCATTTTTTCTAGGGGTGTTTTGGTTCAGATAGGGTGAAATTTGAACCAGTTCGGTGGCTGAGACGAACCCTCGAACGAATGCTTTAGACTCAGAATTTGGCACTTCAAGTGCCATATAAATGGTTATGTATCTCATTCCCTTGGTAGAAAAATTCTCAACTCATGTTCGATAAGACCTAAATGAAGCTTGTAACTCCGGATCAACGGATGATGGACACCATTGTCAAAGGGCTTCTCGAACTTCACTTTCACTAGCGTCGAATAATAGTTTACCCCCTTCGTTTATTAACACGTAAATCTTCCGAATCGACGCTCCATAATAAACTTATGGGGTTCTTTAGGGTAATACCTAAATGGATATTAGAAATCCTTCCGATTATGCTATATTGAGAGGCAAGGATGATGCACACTTTGATTGGTGAGTCATGCACTTGCAACTCATCGAAGCACGGGATACCCGCCGAGGCACCGACAATGAAACCCCATCTATGACTTTCGTTGCGGTCCCCTTCTTGGGCTCCACCATTAACAAGTTAAATTTCTCCATGGGCATCTCTTTGGGATACTCATCGCAGAGGGGATGCAAATTCTTATTGACGACTATATATTCCCTCAAGGGATGATCAATATAGAAGAATACTTTGTCTTCTTCAGAATTTTCTTCCATAAATAATTCGAGGGTCTAGATTTGCAAGGGACAAACGGATGTGATTGTCTATTCTGTCGCATGGCCATCCGAGGCTTCGGTTCACTCGACTGATCTGATGGACTTGAGTTGTAGTTGGAGGTTGATATTTGAATCTCCCACGTTAGTCACTTGATTTTATTCCGTAACTTCATCTCTTTGCGTTGGGATTGATCCACACGAATCCTCACATCAGTTGTTGGCAACCGTCCTTGCCTTTCCACCATGGATTTATGACCTTGATGGAATGAGTCTACCAATTGATGAATGAGAAAGTACCAATTGATATGAGCGCTTCAATGCACCATCTATAGCAGAGAAAAGGGACGGGGAAAAGAGAGACCAAATCGGATCTTCTCTAATGAATTCAGAAATCTGAATTTTATTCTTTTAGTGATGGAAATAACTGATTACAAAGGGCTGGAGTCCTTATAGACCTAACTAGGACCAATCTTAACCAATATTGGACTCTATGGCTGTTTTTGCCTAAGCTTTCACGGACATCATAATTGGAGTCTTGGACCCACTCGTGCCCGCTTCGGTGGTTGTAGCACGGGTTACAAATGCATATTTTTAGGATGGGTGGGAACCCACTTGTTCCCATTCTCTGCTAACCCAAATGATAAATAAAACAAAAAAGAGAGGCTCGCTCCCACTGTTATATGCTTTTGCGGTCTGGAAAAGCTTAGCCAAACACAGCCTAAAACAAGAATCTAGGAACATAAATTAATAAAAGTAGAACTAGTATTCTTTCTTAACTACTTTCCTTTTGGTTATGGATTTTTGGAATAATCTCTGGGTTATTTTGTGCATGTAGTATTCTATCAAAATAAGATAACACCTATCTTTAATGACTTTGGGCACTTATTTCTGTAATACAAATCTACTTTTTAGTTTAATCCAACACAATTGGAGCCAACCCGTCTCATTTTCTTTGAAATAGGGTATCGGTACCCTAATTACATAAAAGTCCAACTTCCTAAAAGGCCAAAATACTCCCCAGTTGACCCTAACTGCAACGAAGTTCTAAATTGCTGGAAATAATCCAGAAGATTTAAGAAAATATCCAAAATTAGAAGACACCTAAATCCTCTAAAATTCTTAAAAGGACTCAAGTTACCTCTTTAATGATGCCTATCAACACCTATCGAGTCTCCGTTTGACTTTTTAGACTTGAAATTTGGCACTTGAAGTGTCATATAGATGCTCCTGCATCAGGAACCATAGGCTACATCATGAGCAAGAATGGCTATGTCCTACATCAAAGGATGAGGAAGTGAGGACCTCATGATCACATTCAAATTATTTGACCCACCAACTTACAGGCATAACCTGGGAGGTTAAAGGGTTTTAAATGTTAAACAGCTTTGGGCCCTTCGTATAATTTAATTACTATGATTAAGGTGTCATTGATTGATAAGTACTTAAACAATCTTCAGGATAATCCATTTGTTAGTATAACCTTGTTGCGAACATTTCATAGTGATGATGCCTTTTTTTTTCCCCATTGATCATTTATTTATTTACATGACCATGAGGAATATATGGAATTGCTACCTTTGTTTGCATGCCCTTTTGCAGATTGGTGTATTCTGCTTGCCAACTTCATCTGTTATTCCACTCCATGACCATCCTGGGATGACTGTCTTGAGCAAGATTCTTTATGGCTCCATGCATGTGAAGGCATATGACTGGACAGAACCTGCCAGTATAGCAGGAAGTGGTGGGCCAGATAACTTTCCTGGTATGCTTCTGAGTTTCCTGGCCATGCATTGTCATTATAATTCCACTCGATCTTTTCGATATGACATTTTAAGTACCTGCTTACATTCCTAGTTAAGGATGTAAACAGAGATATTTGGTTGATTGCACAATTGATGATGTAAGGCAGCCTTTTTGTCTAAATGCCTTCAATCCCTCTGAAGAGCCATATAACTATTTTGTCATCTGAACATCCTAAATTTTCTCTAAACTCTATTCTTCTTTGCAGATATTGATGCATGTGTTCTTATGCATGTAGTACTTCCATTACAATCTGCTTGACTTTGGGTAAAATTTTTGGCAGTAATTAGCTACATCAGGCTTAGGGTTATCAGAAGGACTCGATGCATTATACTAGGTGCATTTTAATCAGTTTTTGTACTGGATTTGATTCTGATTTATCCATAGCTTGAAATGATCATATAATAATCTTATTAATTTTCAACATACTTACACAGATGTAGAATAATTATTTGTCCAGTTACTATACTGGGAAGCCTTCTATCTATTACGACTCTTTCCAAATACACATGCAGCTTGTTTAACTCCTATGGCAAGCTCGAAATCATGTCCATACCCATGTTATTGCAGGTGCAGTCTCGACTCTCCACACATGTTTCAGTGGGCTGTGTTTCCTTTGTCTGGTCATCTAGTCTGCTAGCCGCGGACCTGGCTTTCGTCAAATTCCTTGGTGCAACTAATATAAGTCATGATGAAGTTATCAGGCCTGCCGACGGACTAATTTCCCACTTTAGCCCAGCTCGGATTTTTTTTTGATAAGAAGCTCGGAATAATTTTCCCACTATAGCATTGAATATTTAAACAATCAGGCAGGTCCATTTGGGCCTTAATCTTAAGTTCTGGGGTAGCATCATTCGGCTATCTCTATTTTGACCAGATAGATTAGAGTGACATAATAGCTAATTGTGTAGGATTTGGGGTTCCACAATATCCTAGGCTCCTAGCCATGGCTTGAAACTTGCCATTTGTACCTTCACTATTTTCTCTTAGTGGTGGCCCATGTTGCTATGATGTTCCTTGTGTTATTCTTGAAGGAGACCTTATTTTCCTTCTTATTTTGTAACTAAGTTGGTTAATGTTGTCCACTATTTGAGATTTTGATTTCTTCCATATTTCGACAGTGTGCAATATTAGTGTGGAAATATTGTAGTTTTATTGAAATATTTGTAATATTGATCGAATGATTCATTTTTTTTAACAAAACTGTGGACAATCATAAATCATGGATACGAAACACTTGAATCACATTTCTGTACTATCTAGTGTATGAAGCTCCGTTACCTCATTGTAATGTCTCTTCTTTGTTGGCTTAATTTGTGTGCTCAAACCAATTTGTTAGAAGTTACTTGCAACTCCATTACTGCTAGACCGTGATACACTCGCCTTCTTGAAGATCAGCCAAGTGCATCACAGTAGAGCAAAGTACATCATATGACTCGGCTATCCATCACACGGCCCTAGATGTTCTTTTGAGAGGCATGCATGAATTGGATTTGCAGAGGATAGCTAGGGTTTCTTAATCGTATCGAATTGCTTATGCTTTCATCGGTATCATCGTGATGCGCTTTTCGAGGATTCGACATGATTTAAAATGAATTTTTTCTTGAGAGCATTTCTTCTGAAAATAAAATATTAATTTATTGCTCTAAAATCAATTTTGTATTCGTCGGATTTTAGGTTGAGAGGCTTCAACACTTGGAATTTTCTTTGTGTTGAAAGATCACATTAGCCGTCCGAACCCTTGTTCGGACGATGGTGAATAATCGTCCGAACTCTGGTTCAGACTGCTATGGGTCAATTCAAATTGCTCCTAATAGTTCGGACGACTTTGGTCGTTTTATGCATTGAGTCCGAATAGCTGTTCGGGCAGCATTGGAACTCAGGGTTTTCCTGTGTCTACCGTTCGAATTGTTAACATCTGTTCAGACAACTTATTTCAGGTGTGGGTTGAACCGACGTTAACATAGTTTTGGCTCTTTGAGTTGGGTATAATCCCCACCCAAACCGGCAAATCTGGGTTAGGTTCAGCTAGGGTGACCCTAGACTATTTAGACCCTTTTCCCTTTTGGTTGGGTGTGGAGCTTAAAGAAAAGAGAGGAGAAGCCATTGGTTTGAGCTCAAATATTGGGGTTTTTGTCTCCTTCCTCTCTTCAACCCAAACTATCAAGGTTCGATCTCTTAGGCTTGTAGGTAGCTCCTCGTGTTAGCATAGATTTCCTCGTATACTTGTTTGTGATTTCCTATCGGATTTCTATCGATTTACCCTTTGTTCGGGTTTTTGGTTGATTTCTCTTTTCCTAACCTTCCAAAATCCCATATGTTGGTTTCTTCCGAGCGAATCGGAAGAGGATCAGATCTTACAAGGGAAGTGATTTCTCCACTAGCAAGGGGGAGAAGTCTTGATCTCTGTGAGATCTGAAGGACTTAGGGTGATCTTTTTCTTTGAGAGGGGGGACGTTCTCTTGAAGGGGAAAGATCCCGACCTTGTTGTTATCTGAGTATACTTAATTTGGTTAAGGGTTAGGTAGATAATGGCCGCTTATGCGCCCATTGTCATCACGTGGGGCGTTGGGGAGAGTGATATATGGATACCTACTATTTTATTGAAATTTTCTTTTGATATGATTACTTTATTGATTTCTGCACCATACTTGCAATACCTGCTTCTTTCTGCAATTATGTTTGTGCTTATTTACTAACCTTGCAAGGGGGGGGGGTTGGTATTTGACTTGTGCGTCAAGTGTGCAGGAAACAACTCAAGAACTAGACAAAACAATCAATGAAGATCAAGTGCTTTGGTCTAGGTTGTGGTTGAGTTTTGGAAAAAATAATTGTCTTACCTCATGTAAAGGAAGTAATACTTCATTGAAATCAAAGGAAATTGTAATTTTATCTTTCTTTCTTGAGATAATGAGAAATATATGTTTTGACCCAAAATTAAGCCAAATGGGGAGATTGTTATCATATTGTGGGATCTATCTTTTTTTGGCTTAATTTGTGCACTCAAACCAATCTGTTAGAAATTACTTGCAACTCTGTCCTTATTGGTCGTGATCGAGCTCGCCTTCCTGATGATCAGTCAAGTGCGTCACAAGAGAGCAAAGTCAAGGTTCTAAATTTCGGTTTCGTGTCGGGTTTCGATCCAAGCCTATACCAAAATTTTGAAATTTCGATCAAAAATGATCGAAAGTTTGAAATTTATAGTTCTAGTTCTGAAACAAAAATTGACCGAAATGGACCAAAATTTATAGTTCAAGTTCCAGTTTCGAAAGCCGAAATTGATCGATCTTGACAGAAATTTCAACCAAAATTGAGTCTCACTGATTTCAACCCTTATTTCAATCTTAGTTGAAACCGAAATATTTCGGCAAAATTTTAGTATTTTGACTGAAATTTCAAACCATGAGCAAAGTACATTAGATGACTCGACAGTCAATCACACGACCCTAGATGTTTTTGAGAGGCGTATGATGAGTTGGATTTGCAGAGAGTAGCTAGGGTTTCTTGATCCTATCGAATGCCATATTTTTTCATCAGTTTCATCGTGATGTGCTTTTCGAGAATTCAATGCGATTTAAAAATGATTTTTCTTTAGAGCATTTCTTCTGAAAATATATTATTTTATGACTTTAAAATCAATTTTGTATTTGTCGGATTTTAGGTCAAGAGGTTTCAACACTTTTAAATTTCTGAGTGGTGAAGTACCACACTAGCCGTCCAAACCCTTGTTTGGATATTGGTGAATAGCCGTCCGAATACTGGTTCGGATTGCTATGGGTCAATTTGAATTGTTCCTAATAGTTCGGACGACTTTGGTCCTTTTGTGCATGGCCTTTGAACAACTGTTCGGACGGCATTGACACTCAAGCTTTTCCCCAGTCTGTCGTCCGAACAAATGGTTAGTCGTCTGAATACCTGTTCGGACGACTTATTCCAGGTGCGGTCTAAACCAACTTAATGACGGTTTTTGGATCTTTGAGTTGGGTCCAATCCCCACGCTAACTGGCAAAACTGGGTTGGGTTCAGTTGGGGTGACCCTAGAGTATATGTCATCTTCCCCTTTTGGTGGGGTGTGAAACTTAGAGGAAAAGAGAGGAGAAGCCATTGCTTGGAGCTCAAATCTTGGGGTTTTCATCTCCTTCTTCCTCCCTTCAAGCCAAAATATCAAGGTTTGATCCCTTAGCCTTGTAGGTAGCTCCTCTATGTGTTATCATCAATTTCCTCTCATATTTGTTTGTGATTTCCTATCGATTTACCCTTTGTTCAGGTTTTTGGTTGATTTGGTTGGTTTCACTTTTCCTACCCTTCCAAATCCCATGTGTTAGGTTCTTCCAGGTGAATCAAAAGAGGATTAGATCTTGCTCGAGTGATTCTAGCGAGAAGAACCCTAATTCTCCTCAGTAGGTTGTCGGGCAAACCGTCATAATCCATTGGGGTCCATAGATTGGGGAAATCGGCGAAGTAGTTCCTTATTCGGTGATAGCACCCATAATGGGGTCCGATTCACTTTTGGGCGAGCTCGACCTTTGCTAAGGTTGGTGTTGGGGTGTCTCCACTTGCAAAGATGGAGTCCGAGTGTCGTCTCGGATGAGAATATAGGGCCACTCGTGTTAGATCAGGTGCAAGGCGGCCAGTCGGGAGGCTTGCAGAAGAGCTGAGTAGAAAGGCGGACATCAACGTTGTGTGGAGGCGAACTCCTAGTAGTGCTCGTGGCACCTTTGCTCATTATTGTACTGGACCTTTTGAAGCTTAATAGATTGCTCTTGCCATTCGACTCAGCCGGCTAGGTTTTTCCCTTGAAGGGTTTCCTTGTAAAATATATTTGTGCTGTAATATAATTTTGTCATGCAAGCCATGCATGCTTTTACCCTGAACTTCATACAAACCATGTTCTTATTTGCTTGCTAAGAGTGTGGAGAGAGAACCACCTAACATTAATCCACCTCGCATAAATCCAGTCTAATACAATTGCAAGGAGAGCACATATGACAAAATAAATTTTAATCTACTACTTGGTGCCCTCAGGCCAAGGCGGTCCTTAGTTTTGTAGTGGTCAGTGTTCTATTTCACGCCAAAGTTTCTCACCGGAGCATCTTATCCAGAGAGATAAGCTACATTTTCAAGTTCCACATAGCATGTATTTGTATCTATGTTTTAAAGATTCATGATTGTCTAAAATAGAAATTATGGGAACATCGATTAAACAATGGACTTATGCAACAGAACTCTGGACTATCATAAATCCAACATAGATATACATTTTGAAATACTTAACATTTCTACACTATCTACCAGTATGAGTCCTATGTAGCATGGATTTTTTTGCATGCTGCATAGATACATGACAGGTTAACATTGGAGTAAATTTTAGGAAATTGGGTAAATTAGAAGTAAATTTAAGAAAGCTAGTTTAAATTGTTGTAAATTTTGGTAAATTGAGGTAATTGTAGAAATTGCATGAAATTGGGTAGATTTTGGGAATTGGGGTAAATTTGCGATAAATTTCAAGCATTTTTTTGCCAAAAATTTAGAAAATTTCACAAATTTTGGAAATGTAATAAATTTCAGGAAATTGATTGAAAAATCCCTTCCGAACATTCTGACCCCCAGATTTCATTTCGGGGGCCAGAGTTTCCAACATACTTTGTGAGTTTTCTCGAAATATGTTGAAATTTGGTACCTTGATCATGTGTTTGTAACCTATTTAGTCAGCTTATTTCTGGAATTATGAAACTGTTAGATTAGTACTCTCTTCTTTGGAATTGTTTGCTCTTTAAATGTTGTAGATGATCTGGATGTTTAATATTTTTACTGCTATTGACGTTGCAGTGAGATTAGCGAAGTTACACTTGGACACTGTCCTAACAGCACCATGTCCAACGACGGTTTTGTACCCAAAAAGTGGAGGCAACTTGCATTGTTTCACTGCAGTTACTCCTTGTGCTGTGCTCGATGTCCTTGCTCCCCCATATTCTGAGGCTGCTGGACGTCGTTGCACCTACTATCATGATTACCCATATTCAACTTTCTGTAAGTATATCATTGCTTATGTTTTTGGAGCCTTTGCTTTAGTGAAATAATTTATTTATTGACTCAATAACTTTTGGACTCAAGGTTAACTTGATCTGTAGTTTCTGAATCACTTTGTTTTAGACAGGACACATTTGTGCCGTATATGAGTCATACTTCTCAGTCTCGGACTCTAACTGTGAAGCCCCCAAATGAAAATCTCTCTCTCTCTCTCTCTCTCTCTCTCTCTCTCTCTCTCTCTCTCTCTCTCTCTCTCTCTCTCTCTCTCTCTCTCTCTCTCTCTCTCTCTCTCTCTCTCTCTCTCTCTCTCTCTCTCTCTCTCTCTCTCTCTCTCTCTCTCTCTCTCTCTCTCTCTCTCTCATGTGAGGAATACATCTCACTTTCATAAACAAAATAAAATCATCTATCCTACAATGCAGCCATCAAACTGTTCAACCGACCACTCTCATGTGAGATCACAGTTGGCCATGTGATAATTATACCACACGATTCTGCTCTCTTGCATGCTTTCAATGCTCCTCTCTGTTTCATGAGACAACCATCTATCCTCTGACGCGATCTTCATACTGTTCAACCAACTCCCCCTCGTGTGTGCCATTGTATATATGTAATCCCTATGTGGTCTCTTCTTTTCTTATTTTGTCAGTAGTCTCCTCATCCTGGTGTCTATATTGTTCTTGTATATATTTGGGCCTACTCTTCCAACTGTACATATCCAACTACTTTTAGGAACATGAGATTAGAGTCATCCTATCTCAGCTTTATTTTTCTTTTTTCTAGTTCTAGAGAGTTCAATGTTGTTTCGGTTTGTCTCAGTGCTATAGAGATGAATGCAATTTCTCAAGTTGCCCTCCTCCAGACCCGTACATACTCTAGGTAAAATGGAGGTTTGCTCCTTTGTTGCACCAGCCTAAACTTTGTAATCAATAAGGTGTTATGTGGATAAGGGTGGCAATGAGTCATGTCGGGTTTGGTTCATGTCGTGTCTAGTTTCGGGTCATGTCCAAAACCCTTAGACCCGGATCCGACCCGTTTAACTAATTGTGTTTAGATCCTCAACCCATACCCGACCCGTTTGGTCGTTTATAAACGGGTAGACCCGATAAGACCCGTTTACCACACGGGTTTATTCAGTTGACCCAATCCGACTCGACCCGACCTAACCCGATAGACCCGCTGATACTATATATTACAGTATCGGATTGCGGGTAGACCCGACCCGACACGACCCGTTGAATTTTAAACGGGTCTTCCTGGGTCTACCGTGTCCAGACCCTAAACCCGGACCCGACCCGTTTATTAAACGGGTCTATCGTGTCGACCCGTTTACGACCCGAACCCGTTTAGCCCTGACCTAGACCCGCTAACTTCGTGTCGGGTCTGCTGTGTCGGGTCCGAATTTGCCATCCCTATATGTGGGAGCTTGATGGTACTGCTTAGCAGATTGGTTCCCGGGGATCGTAGGCCGGGAGGCACCCTATCTTGGAACGCTAATTGAGCATAGTTGAATCGGTATGAGCCATGGACGTACCTCATCTTGGAGGGAGCCATGTAAACCTTCTGTGTTGCATGCGGTTTGCTTCTTTGTTTCAAAAGTTTCTTCTTTCTTGATCGTTGCCGTCTGCGTGATTGAGAAGGTTTCATTCTCTCAATCTTAGATAGGCCTCTCTACTAGCCAACTGTGCATCTAAGGGGGTATTTCACATCGTTCCCAAGGATCGTTCTGCTATTCCTGCCTATTCAATTTTCAGAAAAATGTATAGACAATAACAACGAAATAATCTTGAGGAATGATGCCAAACACCCCATAAGTTACCTGGGAAGTCCCTCTCTTGCTAACTTGCCTTGTTTAGATTTTTTCGGCATCAAATTTAGATTGTTGGTGTCAAAGGTTGTCATTGGTTAGAAAGTTGTGATCAATCATTTTTTATATTCTTAGTCAGAGTTGTGCTCATATCGATCTCGTCATAATGGGATTGAACTTGGATGATGATGACGATGATGATAGTTACAGTGAGATGACAACTCGATATCACATCCCTCTTGTTTTTTTTTTGTTTTTTTTGTTTTTGGTGCATTGCGCAACTCATGGCCATCCACTGATTCAAATTCCAGTTGTTGCACATGGAATAGTTCTTTACATGCACAAACCTTTTCCAAAATAATAACCGGTGAGCCTTGCCCGTTATATTTGTAGTCTGGTTTGTGTATCATTGTTTACATTTGGTTTCCAAGCGTCGTAAAATTCTTAAGATACACATTTTTAAAACATAATATAAAATGTGACTAGATTGCGAAAACAGAAAAAAAAAAACATAAAAACTTATTAGAGCTTCATAAATTAGAAGTATACCTATGGCAGCAGCAGCAGCAAATGATCTGGGGATGCTCGAGAATGAAGAGGAACATGCATGGCTTGAGGCGGCAGAAGCCCCTGATGATCTCTACATGCGCTCCGGGAAATACACTGGTCCAGCTGTGCAGGTATACCTCCATCGAGTTCAACTGTCTCTTCATACCTGGTGGCAAGCCTTTAACTTCTCTCACACGTGTTTGCGGGCTCGAGCACCTAACTACAGGAAGACTATTGCTTTCCAGGATCATGCACCGTAGCCTAGCCTACCGTGGCGGCCTCCTGCATGTCAGGATACAAGGGGAGCGACTCGAAAGATCTGCAGCCCCAGCAGTAAAATTCTTCATGAATAATTCACAACTTTTACAGATTATTCAGGACTAATTCACTGATCTGTATATTTTTATACTTCAATTATTGTGTATTTAGACGTATTTATATAAAATTACTAATGGTATATAATCTGTTTTACGTTTATGTTTCTGAACTTTTGACCAACCAATTTTGTAATTTCTTGAATTTTTTTTTTTTGGGACTCGAAATTTTCCATCTCATCTGTTTTCCCCCTCGTCTGTGCCAAGCATCAGTTTCAGATTTAGCCGCATCGGTATTACAGCCAGACGACAGAGACAAGGTGAAATATATTTAGGATCTGTGTTGTTTATGGTTAAAAGAAACCATGCTTGATCATTCAGTGTCTGCACGACAGAGTCAAGGTGAAATATATTATCTTTCTTGTGTTGTATGTTGATGATATTATTACAGACGGTGAAAGAAAGGATATTGAACTTTTCTTGCGAGCGTAGGTCAAGCAATTTGGCATCCCTCTGTCCCATGGGTACATTTTCGAATCCCAACTTGGATGCCCGGGTGGACATGATGAGGTGGCTCTTGCGCTCCCTTTCGGAAATGCGATGACACTGACCGGAGGGATGATGTTGGCTCTCCCCTACGTGTTGACTGATGCGGAAAAAATCAAGCCAGCACGAGGGCCTAGTAACAATGACCATTGGGCGACGATCTATTGTTAGTTCGAGATAGATGTGAATGATTTCTAGGTCTAACCATCTTCCCCTTTGCTTAAGACTTAGGATGTCTCTTTGGTAGGTTCAATCCAAACAACCCTAAAAATTAGGTTAAATCATGAAGAATTGCTTCATTAACATTTTTAAGTTTCGAAATAGAGACATAATAAACAAACTTTACAACATTCTCAATTCATCTCCTAGTTTGAACACCTGAATCTAAAGCACCACTAACATCAAAAACATAATGATAGCTTGAACCCATCGAGCTCGACTCCCAACACCAATAGTTTGTTGATTATCAAAAGCAGAAGATTCATTATTAACAATTTTATCATTATTACTAGAAGAATTATCAACTCCAAGAGGATTTAAATTTACTTCATCAGCGATATTCTCTTATTAATCAGTTTCAATATAAGCATCTTCAATCACCATATTTATATAATTCATCATGGATTTAGTTTCCAAATTGTAAAAACGATAAGCACGACTTCTGATGGAATAGCCAAAAAAATACTTTCACCATTTCAAGCATCAAATTTGCTAATTTTTTTCATGGTTTTGAAGGATATAGCACTTGCTACCAAACACCCTAAAATACTTCACATTAGGCTTCCTACCCATCAAAATTTCATAATTAGTATTATAATTGTATGGCCTAAGATACAGTCTATTTATGATATAGCAGGTTGTGTGTGCCTCTTCGGCCCAAAAGTGATGTGCAAGATTCTTACCATCTCCCGAATTGCCCTAATTTTCCTTTCAACCACACCGTTTTGTTGAGCCATGATTGGAGCAAAAAATTCATGTTTAATGCCATGCTGAGTGACAAACTCCATCGAAGTAGAATCAACAAACATACCTCCTCTATTAATTCGGACTTTTAACCAACAATTCCTTTATGGCATATTTCAATGATATTCTCATTAGCATCAGAATTCTCGCATAAAAGGAATCAAGTAATAGTTATGACCAAAACATACCTACTACCCGAAAGACTTTGGGTTCGTATTGGACCCATGAGATCCATGTGCAAAAGCGCTAATGGCTTGGTGGTGACAATTTTCTTCACCCTTTTGTGACAATGTCTAGTTTGCTTCCTTATTTCTCATTCTCTACAAATAAATTTGAAATAGTTCCAAACTTAGGAACACCCTTGATCAACTCTTTACTAGAGACCTTGAAAAGTTCTTGAAAATTCATGCATCCAAGTCTCTGAAGACAAAATTTCATATCACCAACCTTCACATAATGACAGACTCCGATAGACTTATAAATGATAGAAAACGATTATTGCTAGTTCTCTTATCAAACAAACTCAAGTTTTCAACTCTATCAAGAATTTCATAGCCATCTTATTTAAACTTTACTTTATGGTTGTCATTACACAATTGGCCGTCACTAATCAAATTTGCTTTCAAACCTTCAACTTTAACTTTAACCTTGGCATTGCTACCATCACCAAAAGTAGTATTCCCTTCTTGGCAATCAGATAAATCAGAGAGTATAGATTTATCACCAAACATAAGACGAGAACAACCATTGTCTATAAATCACATGTTGGATTGAAAAAACTTACAAGCCATACGTGCAACTTTGTATTTCAATTTATCCTTCGAAATCCAGTCGACTCTAGTCGTAGAAATCAAATTCAAATCGTTTACTTTATTGTTGAGTTCCCTGGAACTTCCAAACTAGACTTCTTTGTCTTCTTAGATTTTTGTCTCTTTTTAATCTTGGACTTAGGTTAATAGTTTGAGGAACTAGTCATTGAAAGCACATAATTTTTCAACAACCTGTACTTCAAAATAGGTTCGATTGTAGTACTCGCTCCGATTTTGAGGTATTCGTCTAAGAGATCTGCCGGACCTCCGTAGCCAAGCATCCTCAGAGCGAGAATTACCTTCTGCAGTGATGAGAGACCAAGGGTTCCGACAGCGTCCCTTTTTCTTTTGAAATAATTATCGTACTACTCCACCGCAGCATGAATTTGGAGGAACAACGGGCGGCAAATCCGGAATCCCCGCCGGAACTGCATGAGACTGTAGACACAATCTTCGGCGAAGTAATCGTTGATCAATCTATTGTGACCTGCAATTCGGTCACGATAGATCATTTTGCGTGGTTGATTGGAGCCCCTCCTCTTTGAAGCCGATCCGGCTTGTAATTTTGTCTTCCTTCCATACCGCCCAAGCCGTGAGCATCTCCTGTTCGTCATCGTCGTCAAGTAGCGGTCATAATTATAGTCATTAAGCTTGGACATGTCTAACGTGTTGGAATGCATGTCCAACATCAAGAAATATAATCGTTGAGCTTGGATATGTTTGATGTGTTGGAGTGCATATCTAAAGACAAGAAATATAGCCGTTGAGCTTGGACATGTTTGACGTGTTGGAGTACGTGTCCAACGATAAGAATTATAGCGGTTGAGCTTGGACATGTTTTGAAGTGTTAGAGTGCGTGTCCAACAACCATAAATATTTTTTAATAGTATTTTTTTGTGACAACAATCAGGTTCTTAATTTTTTGGTATTATTTGATTTTTTTATAATTTTTTGAGCTTTTATTTATATTTTTCTAAATTAAATAAGTAAGATAATATAGTTGGTAATTTAATTTACAGGTTAGGGATACAATAGTCCTAGTTTGAATTGTTAATATATGTAATGTTGAGGGTTAAATTGCAAAATGCAATTTTGAGGTGACCGCTGGAGACTACCTTCAACTTCCCCTCCTCAAAAGTGACGTGGCATACATTTCCTCCTCAACTCAGCATTTGAGAAGGCCCATTTTGAGGAGGCTGCTGTACATGCTCTAAGTCTAGAACGCGCATTGTAACATCTGCCCCAAACACACAGGATATTATCTGCTCTGCCTGTACCCGCACGATAACTTTTCAGGGTGGTCATTGATCCTAGTACTGTTCTCGCCTGAGCACGCTTAACTACGGAGTTCTTACGAAATCCGTAGCGACGCATGGTTTTAAAACGCATCTTCTATGTTTGGGAGGAAAAATTATATAAATAGTTCATGATCTCCTTCTCTCCAAGCGATGTGGGGCTAACTCATGACCTTGTATATCTCTCCTCATCTCATCCATCTTGGCATTACAAACTCAGGAGTCTTGGCTCTTGGTCGTCACAATCCACCCCCCTTAAGGGCTACACGTCCTCGTGTAGGGTTAGACCCCCCCTCCCCCCATCCCGAGGAGAACCGACTCTGATACCAAGTTGTAACATCTGGCCCAAACACACAAGATATTATCCGCTCTGTCCGTGCCCGTACGAGAACTTCCCAGGGTGGTCACCCATCCTATTACTGCTCTCACCTGACCACGCTTAACTACCGAGTTCTTACAAAATCCGTAGCGGCGCACGATTTTAAAACGCGTCTTCTATGTTTGGGAGGAGAATTTATATAAGTAGCTCATGATCTCTTTCTCTCCAGACGATATGGGGCAAACTCGTGACCTTGTACACCTCATCTTACCTCACCTTATCCAACTTGGCATTACAGCCTCAAGAGTCTTGGATCTTGGTCGTCACACACATCCCGAAGTATGGTGCACCAAAGCAGGGCCATATTTCACCAAAAAAACTAAGTCTATAACGTACATCCTGAAGTATGGCTCACCAAAGCAGGGCCAGACTTTGCTAGAAAAATTAAGTCTTGAACACGGATCCCGAAGCATAGCGCACCGAAGCAGGGCTAGACTTTGCTAGAAAAACAAAGTCTGGAATGTGTATCTCAAAGTATGACATACCAAAGCAGGGCTAGACTTTGCCAGAAAAACTAAGTCTGGAACACGCATACCGAAGCAGGGCCAGACTTCGCCAGAAAAACTGTTTGGAACGTATATCCCGAAGCATGGCTCATCGAAGTAGGGCTAGACTTCACCAGAAAAACTAAGTCTGGAACGTGCATCCCGAAGCATGGCGTATCGAAGCAAGGCTAGACTTCGCCCAAAAAACTAAGTATGGAACGGGCATCCCGAAGCAGGGCCAGATTTCGCCAGAAAAACTAAGTCTGGAATGCGCATCCCAAAGCATGGCGCACCAAAGCAGAGCCAGACTATGCCAGAAAAACTAAGTCTGGAATGCGCATCCAGAAGCATGGCACACCGAAGCAAGGCTAGACTTCGCTTGAAAAACTAAGGCTGGAACGTGCATCCCGAAGCATGGCGCACCGAAGCTGGGCCAGACTTCGCTTGAAAAACTAAGGCTGGAACGTGCATCCCGAAACATGGCACACCGAAGTAAGGCCGAACTTCACCCAAAAAAGTAAGTTTGGAATGTGCATCCCGAAGCATGGCGCACCGAAGCAGGGCCAGACTTTGCTCGAAAAACTAAGTCTGGAACGTGCATTCCGAAGCATGACCAAACTTCACCCGAAAAACTAAGTCTAGAGCGTGTGTCCTGAAGCATGGCGCACCAAAGTAGGACAAGATCTTAGTAGAAAAACTAAGTCTAGAAAGTCTACTGCCTCGACCTGCGACTGAACTGACAGCTCTGTTGGCCAGAGCCTATCAACCCTGCAGTATTGGGGACTATCCAAATTTGAGCCACACCATGCAACATGAACTTCTTTGTACTAGGAGATTCCAACTGACCCACAAGACCCTGGGCCGACTGGGAGGGGGTAACTATGGGTGCAAATTTGTCCGAAACTGCAACCATGACATTTGGGCCCGCACAATAGCCCAAATGATGAGTTCAGGCCCAAGAAGTATCGCCACAGGGCCCACATACCAAGCGGGCCTTATTTGGATCCTGGCAAAGGCCCAACGAGGAGGCCTAGGACCAGCACCATCTTTGCACCGCCACGTCATCACTGCCAAATCAGCATACTTCAGCTATAAAAGGACCCCTATGTCATACAAAATAGGGGTTGGTTGGTTGATTAATAGAAGAGGGGATTCCAGAGCTAGAGCTCTCATTTCTTCTAATTCTCTTATAGTTGCTCCGTGCAATCCTCATTGTAAGAAGCTTCTCTCGGGCTGTCGAAAGAATGCTCACCCCTCCTTTCGCATACATTATAGTGCAAATTTAGCCACCTCTTGCCCGGAGATGTAGGTCGTAAGACCAAACTTCGACAACAACTCCTCATGTCATCTCTCTTTCTCTCTACTCTCTAATATCTATATCTACAACATACTAACTATCCACATTCAATCAAGAATTGTGGGGTGAGGTTCTGATAAAGACGACACAAAAATTTCCCCCACAGAGATCGAGAACCCGAGGGAGGTACAAGCGCACTCCCCCCCTAGGGGGCGGGGGGGGGGGGCGGTGCTATGCATGGAGTGACGGATCGAGGATCTAAGTCCTTGGGAGGTATAGGCGAGCACCTCCCATCGGGGAGCGACAAAAGTCAGAGGGCCCCCCACCCCACCGGCAATCAAGTCTAGCCAAAGACCAGCCCCAGGAGGGGACTGTCGGACTGGATTGCTGGGTGCCTTGGTGCCAGTCAGGCTATGCCCAGGAGAATCTGCTTACAGAGGCCACCAACGGTTTGGGTGGCATCTGATGGGCGCCCGGACAAACTCTGTGATAGAGTCCTGGGGAAGGCCATGGGTAGTCCCCGCCCCCCCCTCCGCCCGTGGGTGGTTTCGATTGCCAGAGGAGACCACGAGGAGGTTGCGATGCAGCACCTCTCCCCCCCATTGTGGTTTGTGGTGATCAATAGAGAGGTTGGTCGTGGGGACTAACCCTGGACCCGAGAGATCGATATTGATAAGGAGGCCGAATCAAACAACGAGCGACAACCCAGACGGATCATGACAGAGTATCGCGATGGCACGAACACGTGCGAGTGCCTTGATCAAGGGGGATCACCTCGATGGCACGAAGGTGCAATAGGTCACACTGTGCAGAGTCGTTGTCACTGACGAGAAACTATTCCATCCATCGATGAGCAAGCTAATGGGGTTGCCGATGGGTGGCTGGTGGAGGTGCCGACAAGCATCTGTGCGAGGTGTCGACTGATGCCAGATGTTTCATGATCAAGAGTAATTGCCCAAGAGAGGTCACGGGAACTATATATTATTGGCAACAAGGTGCAGGACCACGTGATAGTGGCTTCCAGGAACAGACGGGTTGCCTGATGGAGGCTCCATGATCAAAAGCATGGGCCTCCATAGGAGGTCATGTAGATCTAGGACGTCGTTGGTGTAGTGATTCCCATTTACGATTGAGAAGGAGACTTAATCCTTTCGATAACGACTCTCTAAGAAAGTTAAGTGCACCGGAACTGAGGGATCGACGAGTGCGTGGTAGCGCTTTCTGCCATGGGGACACCTATGGGACAATAGGCATGCGGAGTGCGTCAACATACGCGTGCATCATCGAACGTGGGTCAAGTATGGATAACAACCACCAAGGCCATTGACACGCCTGTGTGGTGACATAAGTGTGGAGGGTGTCAATGGACGCATCTGCTGATCACCGTGGACGTACAATGGTTCCTGGGGCTATGGATGCACGCAGGAGGTGTTGGACGCAGAGCACTGGCTGCAATGTTACAGCGGATCGTCGATGGGTGATGGACTAGAGCGTTAGAGCGTGAAAGATGGACATACAAACCATTGCGTTGGGTGTGGTGTACGGTTACCATGAAAAAAAATCTTGCATCTGTGAATGTAACTCAGCTATGGGTGAATTATGTTAAACGAAATGAAATTGGCTAAGTCTGCCTCTCCCATATTGTGTTTATTCCGCAACATTTCTTTACGGTGGCCAACCCCTCCTTGTCAATTAGGGTTTGGAGTAGTCGGTCACAAGGCTTTATAAAGCCCTTAGTGCCCCCCCCCCCCCCGTCTCCTTGTTCTTATGGGATTTGTTCCCGTAAGTGTAGGAACAAATCCCTATACTAAAGGCGAACCAACCCTACACTTTAGGGTGCTACCCATCTTAGGATTCCCATCCCAATTAGGAGACCATGGCCAGCTAACTAAGGAGACCTTTTGGACTCTCTAAGCTGGTCACATAGTCCTCTCCTTGTGGGAGTGTGTCCTATAATAACTTGAGAATTTTTTAGATCCACTCATCAACTTTTCCGAATCTTTGTCAAACTAGGATTACATGGTCAACAAGAGAATTCCTATTTTTTAGGAAGTCATCCCAACTGAATTAGAGATCTAGTTAGGATGGATTAGACCATCGCCAATACTCCCACACAAGTTTGGAATAATACTTTTTCGGCCTACCGGTTAAAGGCTAGAAGTTAAGATCCGTTAGGACTCCAAAACCTCGTCTCCAATTAGACTAGGATTCTCGTCATTACATGAATACATTTATATCTAATTAAGCATGGCTAGAACCACTATCAAACCATGAATAGACCATATGGTAATTAAAAATTACACAAATATCATTTCCTACTTATTTACATATAGACCCTTTATTATTCGGTATTCACAAGTAGTGTTCGGGAGAAGCAACTAATCTACCTAGAGCATACATTGTACTATATATCCTTAAGTTGCAACTCCTCATTCCTTTATAATCACTGATGAAAATATTTTTTATATTAAAATATTTATTATGAAATAATAATATTTATTAAAAAATAATTGATAAACCATTTATCAAAACAAAAGCCTTATCTCCTCGGAGCCTACCTAGTATTCAGTTCTAGTGATCATCTTAAAAAATAATTGATAAACCATTTACATAGTATTCAGTTCTAGTGATCATCTTACATAAGAGCCTACCTAAGGGAACACCTTATCTCCTCGGAGACTTTAGAATTCCTCAACATTGAATGTGTTCCCATAGACCAAGCATAAACACCCAAGATTACCGCTATTGAGGATCGCAAAGTGGTCTCATTGAACTGTAACTTAAACTGATAAAGGATAAGTTATGATTTCATAATCACCTCAAGATAGAGAGTCTATAGAAATAGCATATGAGAATTACACCATCATATGACAATCATTTAGATGATGCGTTCTCACAGTGATCCATGTTTAGTATGTTCCAAGCAAGCCAACACAATTGACTCAAAGTCACTACTTTGATGATTAAGATAAACCCTTACTAAGCTAGATTCAACAATGTTACAATCTTTCAGATAGAATGTCAAGTCCTATCACTGAATGTGAACCTCATCAAGTATAATATACAAGTAAGCTTAGACTTTTTGTATGTGAATATTCTCATCCACATACCTAAGTCACCTTAGTTATACTTGATGGATTATGATGTATCACATACAATATAAAAACAAATACAACAATATAAAAAAAGAGGAGGGCATGCTATTTCATCACTAATGTCAAATTACATATAATTAGCATGTAGAATACTATCAATCCTGACAATTCGATCTAGTACGTGTACACTCTAGTTATTCCGCTTTAGGAGGTTAACCTTAGCTAAATTACTATCCTTTGAAGCCTTGTTCAATCAAGATGTTCTTCACTCTCCTTGTCATAACCTGGAGTTGCTTTGACCATCGAATTTCTCAACTTCGAACTTGATATCACCGAAAACTGTGGCACCCTTTGACTTATATCCGAACTTAGTGGGTAATTTTATTGAATACTTGGTCATCAACCAAGCTCTGATACCACTTGCAGGTTTCAAACCAATCTCAAAGTCGCCTGGATCTTGATGCTACATGTTTGCAAAGAGAATTAAATAGAGGAGAAACACAAAACACAAACAAGCAATCATAGGAGATGAGATTTAATGAGGTTCACCAATATGAGCTACATCCTTAAGCTTTTAGTGTTGGAGCTTGATTCCGCTATGAAGCAAAGGGCAAACGATTGCAAGTTTGACCATTTCTCTTTGCCTTCTCTCTCGAAGCTTCAATCAAGAATCCCAAACCTCCCAAAGCCTCTCTCTCTCTCTCTCTCTCTCTCTCTCTCTCTGTGTGTGTGTGTGTGTGTTTCCTCTTTCAAAACCTCTCTCTCTATGTGTGTGTGTTTCCTCTTTCAAAACCTCTCTCTCTCTCTCTCTCTCTCTCTCTCTCTCTCTCTCTCTATGTGTGTGTTTCCTCTTTGAAAACCCTTGTTGGTTATTGATAATGATATCCCACCAAAAAGAGAATAGATTTTATATAAAATGGGCTACGAGTATCCCAAAAATAATTCTCCTATAAAATAGAGTAGCTGGATCCCAGTTCAAGAATTCTCCTATTTTGGGCTATTTTTAGACCAAATACAACATGATCAGGTCTAAGATTTCTGGTCTAGACATGAATCACATGTCTATCATATAAGCTTAGTGGTTAAGCATGGATGATGAGTAGCTTGAGAATCATGAGGAAAAAGGAATTGAAAGGAAAAGAGGACAAAAGTGACAAGAAAGAAAGCATTGTCCCCTAGATCAATGTTTCCATAATGATAGGGGAATGCTTAGGTGCGGTTCGTGATCCGCAGCCATCCGATGCATAGAGTGGTGCATCGGACGGCTACGGACTACGGACCGCAGACTGCACCTAAGCATTCCCCCATAAAGATATTTGAATTGGAAAAGAAGTGAAGGATACGAATCTTAGAGGTTCAGTACCCAAAAACACATGCAATTCTAATAATCTTTTAGAAACCAGAAATCTCTTTGGTTTCCAAGTTTAATTGTACATCCTTTTTTTTCTTAGAGCAATACTATTCATCCCGAGTGTTTACCCCCGAATGTTTTGTACAGAATGACATAGCATCCAATCACATCGTCCCTTTGCCTGCAGGTTGGGGCTGAGTGCGATTCACTGATCAAGACTAGGTGCATCCGACATCTGCGATGGCGACACATCGATCGTTCTTTTTAAAAGGAATGAATAAATTAGAGCACTCGGGGCAGATAATTTCTCTTTCTTAAAACCTAATTGTTATAGCCAAAATGGTAATCAATGTTTGCACTCACCTTCGCCCGTGCGAACCATACGGAGGAATGCGGGACATTTGGGCTATGTTCTTTTCCCGGGACCTGCAACTTCCACAACTTGAACCCATTCCCATTCGAGTGCTCCAAAAGGCCGACCTCTTGAAGGGAGGAGAGCACAACGGTATATTAAGAGAGGCCACCCCGCTCCCATTATCGATGTGGGACTAACTGTTTGACACTTGCCCGCATGCAGAAACGTTAGTGAGTTCACGACGGGGCATTCGAAAGACGCTCTCGGAATGGACCTAACTCTGATACCATATGACAACACCCGAGTAATCTAAAAGGCCAACCTCTTGAAAGAAGAAGAGCAAAACAAGTATATTAAGAGAGGCCATCCCACTCCCCTTACCCGATATGGGACTAACCGTTCAACACCCATGCATATTCGTTTCATCAAAACGTCGGGTATCATGGGATTTACATAATTATCCCACATCGATCTGATTTTGTATACAGGTGCATGCTTTTACCTACACTGTGATTTATGACGCTCTATGTTTTAGTTGAGAAATGAAATCCCACGAAAGATGGGCTTTTTATTTCCAGGAGCAGGCAAATGTGTAAGGCCTGTTAATAAGAGGAAATAGGAGTGGAACCAATTCCTGGGAATTGCAAGTCCCAAGGAAAACAACACAGTCTAATAGTCCCTTCATCAATTATCAATCAGGCATGCATACTCTGAGTGAAAGGAGAACAGAATCACAACCAATTACCATTATCAATACAATTTGCTTCTAATAGAAGCTGAAAAAACCAATGCCTCATGAAACCAACACAATGTTCTGTCATCATTTGTTATTGTCCACAAACCCTAAATGCATAACAAGAAGTTAAGTACAATCAGAGAGAAGATAAGCTGAGGAGAGGATCACTAGGGCCGATCGGCGGGATAGTAGCGGAATGCGCGACCGAGAGGGGGGGGGAGGTCTAAGCCGCGACGTGCCTGATCTCGGGGTCCGTGAAGCTGGCCTCGTGGAACCTAGCGATGAAGTCGGAGGCCTTCCTATCGACGTCCGGCTCACCGCCCCACCAACCCTGCTCCTCATCGCTTGGCCGTATCTTTCTCGCGTATCTCGGCTCCCACTCGGCCTCATCGTCCCTCGCGCGCGACCTACCGGAGAAGCTGAAGATGCAGCAGAAGGATTTGGAGAAGGACTTCCTCCCTCCCATATCCTTTCTCAGTCTCTTACTTTGCTCCCCCCTTTGCTAAGTGTATGTGGAGCTTAATTCTTTGGAGGGAGAGCATAGTACTGGTGTATTTATAGTGAAGGAACACCACCCCCTGATGCTATTGGAGGTGGGGAGAGCCTTGCTTAGATTCCATACTATTTGGACGGTGCAGATTCGCTGAAATGATGTGTGGTTAAAGGGTGGTGGAGACTAACATTAACATGGTGAAGACCATTCAAGGGTCCAAATAATTTGCAGCCTTCTGCTTTTGAATTTGACCCAACCACGTTACCAAGAGGATAAAATAAAGGGGTTGTTAACCTTAGCTCCTTAAAAAGGTTTTTATTTATCGTTAAGGGTATGTAAAATTTGAACTTAATGTTAAGCCCCTGTAGTTGGACTTTGGCTAACGCGAGCTCCTTCTTCTGTGCACATGTGATAACAAAATTTTTTAAAGGATAATTTTATCCCTACAGATAAAGTGAAACAATCGTAGTAAAGAGTAACAATTGGTAAAGAGTAATTATAATCCGTTAGTTTTGGCTAACATGGGCTCCTTTTTGCGGCGCACACGTGATAACGGAACTTTTTAAAAGATAATTTTAGCCCTACATATAAAGTATAACAATAGCAGCAAAAAAGTGATGATTGGTAAATAGTACCAACCCATTAGTAAAAAAGTAATAATTTGATATGGTAAAATGCCTTAATTTTCGATTGGTTGTAGCGATATGGTAAAATGCCTTAAATTTAATAAACTTAGGCTGGATGCTATTGTCCTATTTTTCTAGACTTGTACTAGGGCTTATTGCAAGTTGATACCTTTGTCAAGGAGCTATCACTAAATCCCCCTAAAATAAATTCTCTCTCTCTCTCTCTCTCTCTCTCTCTCTCTCTCTCTCTCTCTCTCTCTCTCTCTCTCTCTCTCTCTCTCTCTCTCTCTCTCTCTATATATATATATATATATATATATATATATATATATATATATATATATATATATATATATATATATATATGTGTGTGTGTGTGTGTGTGTGTGTGTGTGTGTGTGTGTGTGACATGGTGAAGACCATTCAAGTGTGTAATACTGAACCACCAACATTATGTTCATTATGAATAGTAAGTGGACCATCTTCTCGAGATCGATGCGCCTCTTTTCCCTTTCCGCTGTTTTAGTCTTTCAGTGTGCCCCCTCTTGGCCTCGTCGAGGGTCGGATCTAGTCCCCCCCATCCCTCCCCAGGTAAATAGGGGGTCCCCAGCGATGGTGGCATTTTGTAATTGGTTTTTCGTAGGCGGCACGGCACCTTTGCTCGATTTGTCGACCAAGGTCCAGCGTCAGAGTAGTGGCCTCGTCCAATCTGTAGTGGGAGTGGCTGAATTTGGACCCCGGCCCATCGATGGCGGATGTTCCAACGATGGGTCGAAGGATCCCCCTCCTCTGCTCGACGGGGTAGACCGGCCAGGTGGCGCGTGGCGGAGGCGACGAGATCGACGGCAGCTAGGGGGTTCGTTGGGGTTTCAACTCAATCTAAGCCGCGCTGCTGGTGGTGGTCTTCCCTGGAGCCGGTGGGTTCCGAATTTTGCATTGGTGATTGTGCGACGATGTACATGTCGTCTCTTTTGAGCCGATGGTGGCACTTTTCTCCTCGCTGGTTGACAGTCTAGTGTATGCTCAGGCCGGCATGTGGCCTGAGCACCTTTGGATGTTCGTTGGTGACCTCCCCCTTTCAATGAAATCTACCACCAAAAAAAAACATATGTTCATGGTGGTAAAAAATACTTGAGCAACACCACCAAAGGTCCATAGTCTTGCATGAGTATATTTTTTGACCCCATGCATACTACGGCCTCTCCAACTCCCTCTCTTCTTTCTCGTGATTGGCCTCTCCGATACCTTGCGAATTGTTACCTAGAATTTACAGGACAGATTTGCAATCAAGAAATTATACGGAAGATCCGCTCTCGCTTGAATTTTACTGGAAGCATATCTGGACCGATCGTTATTTGACAAAATGCTCTCTTCGATCTTCCATGATCAACACATAATTTACAGGGAAGATCTGCAATCTGAGAATTGCTACGGGAGATCCGTTGTCTCGATCAATTGAGTCTATTAGCTACAAATGAGTTTACAAGATCAAGCGGCGATTTGATGGATTCAATGAGCGGCATAAGGCTTAGTTGGTGGCCCGTGGCTTTACTCATGAGTACGGGATAGACTATGAGGTGACCTACACGCCCGTGACTCAGTTGGCCATGGTCCGTGCTCTCCTGGTGGTTGCAGTTGTTCACCGCTGTACTTCTTCAGATGGACGTAAAAAATGCATTTCTTTCATGGTGATCTTTCAAAGGTTATTTACATGAAACCTCCTCCTGGCTTGTGCACTCGTCCTCAGCACGTTTGCCTTCTTCATCGAGTCATATACGGGCTCAAGAAGGTCAGGCCTTTCATGCCTAGTTTGAGTGGTTCAAGCGGGTAGTTACCGAGGCCGGTTTTGTTGAGATCTTACAAGACCACTATCTGTTTGTGTGGTCCTCACCTCAGGGCCTGACGATTCTCCTATTGTACGTTGATAAAATGATCATCACATGTGATGACTCTGCTACGGTTGCCTCTCTTCAGCTACACCTTCGACGCTAATTTTAGATGAACTTAGGTCCTTTTCGCTTCTTCTTTGCAGCTTGAGATAGTACATAGTGAGTGAGAGATTCAGCTCTCCCAACAGAAGTATACCGCCTACATCCTTAGTTGAGCTACTATTTCTAATGAACGCTCCACCAACACTTCACTCGAGCTTAATGTGAAGCTCCAACCTACAAATGCCAAGATTCTCTCATATTATACTCGGTACAGATAGATCGTTGGTCAGTTGGTCTACTTCTGCATCACTAGGCCTGACATTGCTTATGAAGTTAGCATTATCAATAAATTTGTTGAGGTTCCTCGCTCTGTTCACTATGATGTCCTATGGATTCTTTGCTAGAGGTATCGTCACTCTACCTCTTTTCCTGTCCTTGAATTCGCCTCTAGTCCTACATGTCTACTTCGATGTTGATCGAGCTGGGGATCCGACTACTCACCCTACTGGCTACTGCTAGTTTCTTGGAGACTTTCATCTAATGGCGTAGCAAGAAGTAAGAGGTTGTTTCTATCTCCTGCACCGAGGCAGAGTTTCGATCCATGGACTTCACCACTAAAAAGATTGTTCACCTGTGGTGTTTCCTTAGGGATCTAGAAGTTGAGATTTTTGGACCTACAACTCTTTACTATGATAACTGGAGTGCTATACAGATTGCCAGCAACTCAGTTTTTCACGAGATGTCAAAGCACGTCGAGCTCAATTACTACTTCTCCCGACAATACTATAAAGCACATACCATCTCCCTCTCTTATATTTGCTCCGCAGAGCAGATCACAGATTTCTTTACGAAGTCACACCATCTCCGTACTTCCAATTCTTACTTTGCAAACTCATGGTGCATGATCCACCTTGAGTTAAGTTTGAGATGGGGTGTTAGAGATATTTGTATATATCGGGTTATACATCTTTTATTGTGTATAAGACTCATATCCTCTTGTATATATATTGGGCTCTTGCCCTAATGAGACAAGCGATATTCATTCTCTCTCTCTCTCTCTCTCTCTCTCTCTCTCTCTCTCTCTCTCTCTCTCTCTCTCTCTCTCTCTCTCTCTCTCTCTCTCTCTCTCTCTGTGTGTGTGTGTGCGCGCGCGCGCGCGCGCGCGCGAGCATTTCCCAGGGTTATTGGTGACATGCACCAATGATGTAATGTAGCATTAGTGATGTCGATCGATCCCAATTGTAGCATCTCACAATCCGATAGGGAACCCTCATTTAAAAGAAACTATGGGTCTTCTAATTAGGCACGCGCTTCCCCTCGCGTGATCAATAAGCGCTACCATAGAATTAAGCTCATTATATTTCTAAAAGAAATACATAACCCATAAAAAATAGGAAAGGGTAAAGCACTAGTGGTCAAAAAGAGGGGGCTTTGTTTCTTTCTTTTGGGTTCTCACTGAGTGGGTGCTCCATAGTACCTGATTGGCTAGGGTTAGGGTGTCTCTTTCAGCATAAAATGCAAGCTGTATCCCTTTCAGAGTTGTATCTATCTTCTGGTCATGGTTTGGCACACCCCCAACTCTCTCTCTGGATGCAATCAGCCATGATATCTCCCTTTAAGCCTTTGCCCATTTGTTTAGTCACCAGGGTTTGGTGTTTGCTTGCTGTATTCACATTGCTCATCAAGTTAACAATGTAGGGGGGGAATCTCAATCATGAGCACCCTTTAGTGTAGTTAGGCCAGAGGGCCTTCTTTGGGATTCTCTGGGTGGTGCAGGTGCTTCATTTGGACACGTGTCGGCCCACAGTTTGAAGGGAAGGCCTACAAAAGGAATCCTATGGCAAGGTGGGGAAAGGGGGGGAGAGATTAACAATCAAGATTTTGGCCAAGAAAGGGGTACTTTAGTTCAGTTTTAACTTGTACTTTACTCATCACTAATGATGCACCATTTTCTTTGTTCCTAAAGAGTGTAACATGTTGTACCCTCAATTGGTTTATGTAAAGGTTGATGGGAGTGGAGTCCAATCTCAATCCTTGTGAGATCAAAGGAATCTCTTTGCGGAAATTTACGATGATTCGGCGAGAGAAAAATGAGAGCCTGTGAAAACTTTGAGGTGCTAAGTCGGTCGTTGGGGGCTTTACGGCTCGCATTTCGGAATCACTTGCTAGTCATGGGAGACTCTCGGAGGTGGCACTTCCAATCCCTTGTTAGTCATGTGAGACTTCGAGCGATATAACTTCAAATCCCTTGTTAGTCATGTGAGACTTCGAGCGATATGAACTTCGAATCCCCCCTTTTGTTGCATTTGAGGACTCCAAAGTTTCTTCATACATAAAATGATTGATTAAGCGGCGACTCTCATATCTCAAAGAATGGATGATGTAAATCACCATACATATGATTGGAAGGTTCGTTATTCCAGCCGTAATATGATTCATCCTACTATGGCTACATAAGCCCCAACTGGTTTATTCGATTTATTTACAAGTCTGGCATTTCCGACCCACCTAAGGAAAATGGTGGTTTCTTGATCACGACCAGCTAAGGCTAAAGTTTCATTGTTAAGTGTATTTCCTCTATTTTCATGTTCCACGTAAATACGTGGAATGTCAAAGTGCATGCGACCATGTAAAGTGTTGAAGAGAGAGAATGCTAAGGAGAGAGGATATTGTATAGGGAATATTCTAGAAGCAATATTCTCTCTAAAACATAGTCTCTCTGTAACTTTTTCTCTGAAATATCTCTCTCCGTAACTCTCTTCCAAAATATTTTCTCAATATAACATTCTCTCTACAATATCAGTTCTCTAGAACATTCTTTCTCTACAACATCCTCTTTCTACAACATTCTCTTTGCATCATTCTCACTATTACAATTTCTCTGAATAATATTTTTTTCTTTATAATATTATTACTCTAGAATATTTTCTCTCTATAATACCTGACTATCTGAGAGAGGATATTGTAGAGAGAGAATATTATTAAAGAATAAATTATATAAAAAGTTGTGAAACGAGATTGTAGTGGAGGTTTGTTGTAGTGAGAAAAGAGAAAATAATATAGAGGTATATACATATAGAGAAATTTATAAAAATAGAATATAAAGATAATATTGTAAAAAGAATATGTTAGAGAGGGACTATTTTAGAGAGGATACTACTCTATGTTATATTCTCTTTATAATATAATCACGTTGATTCTTTATCTATTTGATCATCTCTTTATAATAATTTACTCGATCTTTACAATATTTTCTCTCTACAACTCCCTCATTATTTTTTTTCTCATTACATCATTCTCTTCTATAATATTTGAAGGCTTTCAAGCACAACCAAAGACAAAAACTACTTGCATGTTTTCAATTAGAACATTAGATAGAGCTAGAGGCAGTAAAAATTATCGACATCACTTATGGATTATGGAAGATGATACCTCACAAAATTTACAAAGCCACCTAAGGAAAAGATGCATTAAAGAAGATGTGATGTGACCATGAAAATGCAACTTCTCCGATGATGGAAGCTTGTGGGAGCTCCTTATTCTTTCTCTTTTTTTTTTCTCTTCCTCACTCTCTCCTCCTTGTGTGTTGTTGGGCTCCTTGTGGATTAGGGTTAGGAGTGGTTGGCCACAAGGATTTAAAAGCCAAGGGTGGTTGGCACCTTCGATCTCTCCTTCCTTGTTCGAGTGGGATTCCTTGTGAAGTTGGATCCGTTATAAAGTCTCCAATACCTCAACTCCAATTAGACTAGGATTCTTGTAATCACATGGCTACATTCTAATTAATCATGGCTAGAATTACTATCAAGCCATGATTACACAATGTGGCAATTAGAAATTACAAAAAATGACATTTTCTGCTTATTTGCATATTGACCCGTTATTATCTTGTATCCATAAATGTTGACCCGGGAGAAACAATATTTCCGGAGTACACATTGTACTTCATGTTCTTAAGTTCAACTTCTCATTCCTTCATGATCACTAACGAAAATCTTTTTTTATATTAAAATATTTATTATGAAATAATAATATTTTATTTAAAATTTATATCATAAACCCTTTGGAGAATCTGTGAAAACTTTGAAGTACTAAGTAAGTCATTGGGGACTTTAAGGGCCTTACTTCAAATCACTTGCTAGTCATGTGAGACTTTCAGAGAAGCACTTCAAATCCTCTGTTAGTTGCATTTGAAAAGTTTTGAGTGGGATTAAGGACAAAGTTCTCAAGTAGAGAACTCCAAAGTTCTTGCATACATAAATTCATTTGCAGCTTGTTAGAGCAGATTGATTAGGTGGCTACTCTTTATAGATCGGCAGGTTCCTTACTCCATAATATGATTAATCCTACATTGGCTACATGAGCCCTACGTAGTTTATTCGATTTGTTTATAAGTTTGGCATTCCCGACCCACCTAGCGAAACCGATGGATTCTTGATTATGATTGGCTAAAGCTAAAGCTCCATTAAGTTTATTTAGTACATTTCCAAGTTCCACTTAAATAGGTGGAATATCGTTCACGCAACAATGTAAAGTCTAAAAAGAGAGAATGTTGGAGAGAGAGAGGATATTGTAGGGAGAGAATATTATAGACGCAATATTCTACAACATATTCTATATGCAACTTTCTCTCAAAAATATTCTCGCTCTGTATATTTTCTCAATATGTATTCTCTCTGCAATATCAGCTCTCTAGAAGATTTTTTTTCTACAATAACCTCTTCTTACAATAATAAATTATTCTCTACAACATTATCTCTGTATCATTCTCCCTATTATATTTTCTCTCTATAATATTATTTTTCTATAATATCATCCATATAATACTTGCCAATTTTAGAGAGAACATTATAGAGAGAGAATATATATATATATATATATATATATATATATATATATATATATATATATATATATATATATATATATATGGGAATAGGAAACACGGTCCTCCCAACCACCCAACACGCTAGTCCTCCCTTTAATTTGGGTGTCACATGGCACTTTTTAACCGGGGTTAAGGGTTGGTCAATACTGTGCATGGTTCTCCCGACTAGCGAACACGTTAGTCCTCCCTTCAATTCAAGTGCCACGTGGTAATTTTTAACCGGGGTTAGGGGTTTGTTAATGTGGGTTCACCCTTCGTAACAATGATTATAAAAAAAAAAATTAAAAAAAAAATACCAAATGACATTTTTAGATTAACCATAACTAGAAAATGAGAATGTAATCGAAGGTTTGCCATAATGAGAATGTAGTTGAGCTCACCATTTTTGGGCTCTGATGCTCAATATCAATTTTCCCCGAACTTCTCTTTACTATGCTCACCACTCCGATAATTCGAAGATCCTAGGCATGTGGGGATATTTGCTTGGCGTTTATGGTTATTATGGACTTCCTAATGCTATAAATGCATTCATAATGAGGGCAATCACATCTCCTGAAAGGGCATCATCCACAGCACCCTTTCAAGTGTGCGATGTACTTGTCTTGGGAAAAGGGATACTAGCGTCCTATGCTCTCTCCTTGTGTCGTGTTCGGAGAGCTGCATGGGCTCAGCTAGAGGATGTTAACATCCAGTGGGTGCCACGCACTACGAGTAGTGCAACCCACTGGCTTGTACTAGAGGCCCGACTATTTGCGATAGAAGGGTACTGCGACTCTGATTTTTTTCTATGGCATTTTCGAGCTCGTGTATGAGGACCTCTAGATTATGATGGCATGATCTAATCCGTCTGAGGTATCAAAAAAAAGTCCTTTCGAACATTGCTTACCACTCTTAGCCCTTGTTTGATAACGTGGAAAGGGTATTTGCAAATCCGCTATTCTGCAAAATCCCAATAATGTGATGTTTGATAATACGGAATCACGAATCGTGGATTCGTTTTTTTTCTAAAAAACGCTTGCATCCGGGTGGAAGGCTCCGATGTGATATTCTGTGAAAGGATCCCGTAGGTTCAGGTTATACTGTCTTGTGACTCCGATTTAGGATATCACAACTTAAAACAGAACATGGGTTTCGTCCTCTCACTCGAGCTTCGACTGTGGAACCCTAACTAGGAGGAATTCGTCGGCGATCATCTCTGGGAACTCATCTCCGACGAGTAGCACATCGGCCGACTTCGGAAGCTCATCTCTGGCCACTGGTTCATCCTTTCCAACCGTTAGCAATAGTTTTCGCCATATATGTCTCAAGATCCGACTGATTTGGGGTTTTTTTTGGGTTTTTTTTTTCTTCAGATCAGCTACACGCAATCGATCTACCTTGTGACTAATTTTGGGATCGGCTTACCTTGTGACTGATTAGAATTTTGGGATCGGCTTTTACTCTCTTGTGACTGATGAGAAGCATTAGAATATTGTGACTGATCTAGCTTACCTTGTGACTGATTAGAATTTTGGGATTGGCTTTTACTCTCTTGTGACTGATTCGAATTTTAGGATCGACTTCTACTCTCATGTGACCGATGAGAAGTATTAGAATATTGTTACTGATTTTGGGATCGGCTTAACTTGTGCCTTATTAGAATTTTGGGATCGACTTTTACTCTCTTGTGACTGATTAGAAGCATTAGCATTTGATCAGCTTACCTTGTGGCTGACTTTGTGATTTTTTTTTTTTTTTTTCTGATGCAAATATTAGAATCATGTGACTATTTTTTTTTTAATGCAAATATTAGAATCTTGTTATTGATTTTGTGATGCAAGCATTAGAATCTTGTAACTGATTTTTGTTATTGCAAGCATTAGAAGCTTGATGTATTCAATCGACTTACCTTGTGACTAATTTTGGGGTATCTTTTTTCAATTGGCTTAGCTTGATGAATTCGATTGGCTTAGCTTGATGTAAAAATTGATATGTTGATTGTAACATATAGTAGTAGTAGCAAATTGTTCTGGTGATTGTTTTGGTTTTAGAAAACAATTAAATTTTCAATTATATATTTTCTCAAATATTGTGTCAATCCATAGGATGATTGAAATATCAAAGTCCGATTGAAATATCAAAGCCAAAAGTTGGAATGGTTATGAAACTTTATATATAATATTTTAACTTATAGTATTAGAATAATTACAATAATACAACTAATTAGAATGATGCATACCATTTATAATGTTTATTCATATATATATATATATATATATATATATATATATATATATATATATATATATATATATATATATATATATATATATATGGGACGGGGAGCCTGGACCTCAGGTGCAGCGTGAACACTGCACCGGAGCCCCCTGCGCGCGCCACGTGTCCCTCAAATCCGGCCGCCCCGCCTTTAAAACCGCAGGACGAACCGCAGCCGTCCGATCGATTCGATCGGACGGAAGATCGGCAGCCCGACTTTAAAACCGCGGGATCGATCGCCCGCCGTCTGATCCGTGCAGCGCACCCCCGCCCACCGCCGTCTGATCCGTGCAGCGCACCCCCGCTCGGTGTTTCAGCTGGGCCGGGTGATTCCCATCCGTTCGATCAAGGGAATCGAACAGATAAAATTGATTTTCGCTGTTACTGTAGCCGCTACAGTAACAGCGAAAAACGTTTTTGTCCGTTCGATTCCCTCGATCGAACGGATGGGAATCACCCGGCCCAACTGAAACACCGAGCGGGGGTGTGGTGCACGGATCAGACAGCGGCGGTCAAACCAATCGGATGACGGGCAATCGATCCCGCGGTTTTAAAGTCGGGCGGCCGATCTTCCGTCCGATCGAATCGATCGGACGGCTGCGGTTCATCCCGCGGTTTTAAGGCGGAGCGGCCGGATTTGAGGGACACGTGGCGCGCGCAGGGTGCTCCGGTGCAGCATTCACGCTGCACCTGAGGTCCAGGCTCCCCGTCCCCATATATATATATATATATATATATATATATATATATATATATATATATGTGTGTGTGTGTGTGTGTGTGTGTGTGTGTGTGTGTGTGTGTGTGTGAAAAATCATGGTTGTTGGATCAAAATCAAAGAAAATACGTACAAATTTGAACGGACTGTTCTATTATCGTACATTTCCACGAAAACAACATCCATGTTATCAAACATTAAAAGACTGCATCCAAGGAATCTAGATACGCGTTATTAAACATGAATCAGAATGTCTGTTTCCATGGATCTCCAGATCCATGGAAACATCGATCCATCCTGAGGATTTCCAGATACGTGTTATCAAACAAGGATTTACAGTATGTTTGGTTCCGTGTAGTTGAAACTTACACAGTCAACACTGTGCGTCCTGTTCATCTGGTTCCGTGTAGCTGCCCAAAACTGACGCAGTTGCAACTACCGATCGGCTGACTTTCTATAAGAAAATTGACTGAAAAATGTAGTTGGAACACACAGCTTTTTACTGCATGTTCCAACAACACACTCGCGTTCGAACTACAAGGAACCAAACAGGCTGTTAAGGTTACTGCAGCAGGAGCCTTTACATCACTTGCTGACCCTCTTGAACATATTGAATCATTTGCTCTCAAAGCATCAATTGGCATGGACTGCAATGCGGTTATGAAGAAGATGAACAGAGGCTCTCAGGTGAATGAGACTCTCTTTGCTTATACAGTGACTTGCTGCGGCCTGCCGCGTACCCACCCGACGATCTACCTCCGTAAAGTCGATCGCTCGGCCAATTCCTGCACAGATTGGCTCGCTAAAGTGGCTCGAATCACGACTACTGATAATTTTTGGGAGACGGTATGTCCCTCTGATGTACCTGTCATGCTGTTTAACGGTCTTCACTCTTCAGCGACCAGATCTCTAACTATGGCCGAAACTTGGACGGGTCAAACCCGACCGACCTGTGTTCAACCTGACTGGGTTGGGTTTGGACAGTTGTATAATGGGTTGAGTCGAGAAAAAACCAACCTGATTAATAGTTGGACGGGCTTGGGGTCAGGCTTAGGTTTACCAAACCAACCCAACCCCGATATGAAAATATACATATTAATAGAAAGGGTTTTTTACAAATCGACCCCTATAATCTTCTCTATTTACATATAACCCCTTACATCATCCAATATTTATATATCGACCACTACAGTTAGTTGGCATCCAAAATGAAGAAATATTTCTGAGTTATTTCTTCATTCGGCTGTTATTTTATTAATCTAAAGGGAGAAATAACCGATTTATTATGGGATGAGCGTCGGTTTTGTCGGTCGATTTCGGTGTCGGTTTTGTCGGTTTTATTTTTTTTTCGGTTTTCAAAAAATCAAAACCGAAACCGAAATGGTCGGTTTTTGTCGATTCGGTGTGATCGGTTTTCGGTTCGGTTTCGGTTGATATGAGGTATACTAGAGCCCTTGGCTCTTGAATCTTGATCGTCAGTTCATCACATATCAGTGGATGATTGAGTCCTTACACAGTGCCAAAATGAAAGTTCAAAGCAAAATCAATCGACGTTCACTCTTTTGAAGCATTGCAGATGTAACATAATTATTTCATACTTGCACTTACTGGAAACAAAAGTATTATGATCGTTGGGTTTATGATTTAAGGAGTCGAGTCAGTTTTTTTGGTTTCAGTTTGGTGTTCCATACCCGGGAACCGAAACCGAAACCGATTTAATCAGTTTTGTCGGTTCAGTTTGTTTTCGGTTCGGTTTGATGTTCGGTTCGGTTATTTCGGTTAAATTATGGTCGGTTTCGGTTCGGTTAGGCGGTTCGGGTCGATTTTTGCACAGCCCTATGATTTATCCATGATTTTAATTACTTAAATTGACATATCTTTATTGCACATGGACTTATTCCATAACAAACACAAACATAACCTGAATCTAACTTAGATCTAATCCGAAAAATTCTCACATTTGAAGGGTATTTACAGAGATTAGGTAAAATGTTAAGGATGAAATTGAAAAATATTCTCCGTCTTGGATGTCAGCTAACTGCAGGGATCAATATGTAATATTTTAATCAATTGAGGGTTTTATATGTAAATATCATTTTTATAGGGATTTATATGAAAATAGAGAAGATTGTAGGGGTTGATTTGTAAAAAATCCTAATAGATAAAATAGTATAGGTTTTGTAAGTTTATTAAGGATTCACTTGAAACATTGAATTTAGGATTCATTATCTATATATATTGCCAGCTTCGAAACATTGAATTTAGAAAAAATTTATGATATGTTTCTTCTTTCCATTCAAGCCAGCCAAGTCATGTTTCTTCTTGCATTTTATTTATGTTGTTATTTCGTATTTATGTGTTTTAGTCGAAATTATACAAAAACAAAAGTTTTATCAATTTGGTATTTTAGCGCAACTTCAACCGTTGGTATTAGCAATTTATTAGAGACAAACCTTTTACATTATAATTATTTCTCGATAGTTCTTTTGTGAAACTTGGTATTCTTGAATGATAATTAAATCGTTGTCCTACTTTTGTTTCGAAAGAGTGGAGCTTTTTTAAGAGAATAATCACACACATAATTTTAAAAAAATATATTATAAAAAACAAATTATTATATTTAATATAAAGAAAGTAGTAACCGACCAACCCGACTAACCCAACAACCCGTTTTTTTTTTAGGGTTAGCGTTGAGGTATACTAACTGCAGGTTGGGATTGGGTTGAATCCAGTTATTATATCCCTGTACCCAAAAAAAAAAAGCCAACAAGCACCAGAAAGACAATGTATTAAATCCAGTTATTATTAAACCCTTTCTGTATGAAAATGACTTATAAATAACACTACAAAGAAAATTATCTTGACTTCCTAGTACTCGAACACCAGTAGAAGCCATTGGGGTGATAGGTTCTGCGCAAAATCTTTGAGCCTCCTGCTTGAAAGCAGCGGCTCCTAACTTCTTGGTAAGTGTTTGGTTGAGTACCTTATTTCTCGTACCGATGCAGACTTTATCATACATACATCATTAATGTGGAGATCTGAAAGCTTCACCAACATAGCGAACATCTCCAAGCTCTTCTTCAATACGCAGAAGCTGCGGGCATTCGCATAAAATGGACATTTAGTCGACCCACCAATCAAATGGAAAGCGAAGGATTCATAAAGCTGACTACAGAGATGAGATAGGTCCGGGTGAATTATGGATGTGGTTTTGACGACTCAAGGTTACTATAAAGACAGAAAAATTAAAACTCCATATATAGTAAATTAGCTTCTATGATACTGAAGCCTTGTTAAACAATGGATGGCCAAGAAGGACAACAATGCGATTGTTTCTGGTACCTTGGGTATGTCGTACAAAAGAGTGGCGAGATAGATGGTGGAGGAGGGGAAGCCCAATAATAACATTGATGGAAGTTGTCCGAAAAGACATGGAAAAACTTTCATTGACAACAGAAATAGCCCTAAATAGAAATGAAGGGCGAAGAAGGATTCATAAAGCCGGACCTGGGACATGGCTATGGTTGTTTTATATTTGCAATGCCAAGAAACGTGTGATCGACAACAACTTGAGACAAGGGAATTATATACCAATGTTAAAGACCTCCTAGAAGGTGATCATGTAAAAAACAGTAAGTTCATTACCTGATTATACTTGGCCAACCGCTCACTACGACAGGGAGCTCCGGTTTTTATCTGTAGTTCATGCAGAACAAACAAGAGTTAAGCTACAATACTTCAGTAGCGAGAGGAACACGAGTCTGCAGTATCAAAGGTCATGCCTGCCCACTAGCCAGCCCGACGGATAGATCTGCAATAAAGTTATCTTCCGTCTCGCCACTACGATGACTGACCATCACCCCCCACCCCGCAGCTTTTGAATCAAGAGCAGCTCTTATTGATTCAGTAACTGTGCCAATTTGGTTAACCTGTAAAAGGTCCACACATGGAAAGGAGCTCATGAATGAAATTGGCTTCTTATGTGGAAGGACCAAAAATAGCAAATGCCTAGCTCAAATAGAATGACTAATGTATGTCTGAAGCTTGTTTTTTTGGGGGGGAGATAATTGATGATTCTCATTGTTCAAGATAGTTTCCCTATTGTGAAGTTTTGATGATCATAGTGCGTTCTATTCTCAAGTATTGCATGAATGACAAAGGAGCAGTTATTGATCGAAAACATTTACGTTGGCACATGGCAGAGATCGATCATGAATTAGTTTGTTAATGGCAGAATATGGATCATTGTCACTAGGGCTGAAATGGGCCGGGCTTGGGCCAAACTCAACAAAGCCCGGATCCATACCCGTATATTTTCCTTCGGCCCAAGCCCGGCCAGTTTTGGTATCGGGTTTTATAGACAAGGCCCATGCCCAAGCCCATATCAATGATTCGGGCCTGGATCCGAAAGCCTTCAATACCATCTTTCTTCTATGCACTTATTTGGCATTAATAGATGTTGTTAACATAATTTTCTTATTTTACAAAATTATATGTTTTTATTTTATAAACTGTGGTGTAAGCTAGCAATGACTCTACGAAACTCTAAGATTTTCCATAACATATCGTTGTTATCTAATCGAATAGAAAAAGTCCATACCTGGATATGTTGGGTAGACCTGATCCCAAATATGAAAGTGGGCCGGGGTTCGGGCTGAACCTATACAATGCTGGCCCGTTTTAGTTTCGGGCCAAAACAATAAGCCCAAGCCCATATATAATGTTTAGGATATAGGCCCAAACCCGTTCGAAATTGGGCGAGCACAATCGGGCCTGGACCGGATCTAGGCCCATTGCCAGCCCTAATTGTCACATAATTAAGTTGCTAGCAGAGGACCAACCTCTAATGAAATGCACGAGGATATATTGCTTATTAAAGGAAAAATGTTTGGTGCAATTTTTAACCAGGAATACAAATGCAACAAAATCATGTGCCAGCAATGCTTTGCAGATATCAATTTGTCAATCTAAAAAGGATCCTGAAATTAAAAGCGAGTAGACAGAAAAAGAGAACATATTGATAAGAAATGATCTTTTGTCGGCTACAAGTATTACTAGTCGATGTCAAACATAGTGAAGTTTTTATGTAATTGAAAATTAAGTATTGGTAATTCAAACTATAAAGTAGTTACCTTACAGTATTTTAAATTTGACATGTCAAGTATACTTTTTCATTGCAAGATAAAAAGGATGACACATTCTTACTTTTAATAGCAAACCGTTACAAGCCTTCTTTTGAATTGCCTCAGCTATCCTCTTCGGATTGGTGACCAGCAGATCATCCCCTACTAATTGGATGTCAACCAACGACTGCAGCGACGACCAAGAACTCCAGTCATCTTGGTCAAAAGGATCCTCGATGGACACGATTGGGAAGTCTCTAACAAATTCTTTGTACAATTCACAGAGGCTATGAGCCGTGTGAACATGAGCTCCATCATTTGGCTGCCTCTTGAAATCTAGATCATATCTCCCATCCTTCATGAAAAACTCTGAGGCTGCAACATCCATCCCTATCTTGATCTGCATCCAGCAGATTACTACAAGAGTAAGGGAAACAGTGGAGAGAGAAAATAACTACAGTAGGAAGTGTATTACGCGTCGACCTTTCCTGTGTAACCAGCCTTTTCGATTGCATCTATGAGCAATTCCAATCCCTCCCTGTTATCTTGAACATTAGGAGCAAAGCCACCTTCATCTCCAACATTGCAAGCATCTTGTCCATACTTTGCCTTGATAATGCCTTTCAGAACGTGATAGACTGTCACATATAAACAATGATCACTATCATTCATGTATCCCTTCAATCACCAGCAAAGATGCAAATGATTAAGACTCGAGAACTTATGAACTTAGTAGTTCTTTAAAATAAAAATATCAAAAAGGAAGCAGATATTCTTTCTTAACAAGGCTGCTAATTTCTAAATGAAACCTTTTACGAACAACGGGAAGGAATGTGTTTACCCTCGCTTCCCATGCGGAGAGCCTCGGAAAACGAAGTTGCACCTACAGGCAGTATCATAAACTCTTGCATTGCTAGATTGTTGCCAGCATGGCTTCCCCCATTTATTACATTGAAAGCTGGGACTGGCATAACAAGCTCCTTCGTTCCAGCTAATTCTTGAATATGCCTGTATAAAGGAACTCCCTTAGTTCCTGCACCAGCCCTGCATACACTTAGAGATACTCCAAGAATTGCATTGGCACCCAGTTTTGATTTATTCGGGGTTCCATCAAGTTCAAGCATGATGGCATCAACATCAGATTGGTTCCTGGTGTGACGAAAGAGAAACATAAATGTCAAAACTGTATGTGTCTATAACCCTTAAACTCAACCCATTAACAGGACAAATTTCGTACAACATTCCCCACGAATAAAGGTACTTATTACCACATGGCATTAGCCACATTACCATTATTGAGATATCAAGTTAACTCAAAAAAATACTAAATAAGCTGCTAAACTAGTTTAAATTGTGGTTTTCCCTGATGAGCATGATACTGGTCTATGTGCATAAAAAATGAGTGTCCATGGGCTTTAGCGTCAATATGACTGGACAATATTTGTATGATGTAGAACATGTACATAGACGTGCAATTGCATCCTAAAACACATTTGTTGAAACCTCGCAATCAACTTCAATAGAGGATTGCGGAAACTCAATTTAACAAGATGTTCCACTTCCATAAGATGAACAGTTTTTTTGTGGCTTCTAATCCATACTCGTCAAATTAACATGTAGGAAATTATAACATCAAAGGTACTTTGGTAATTTCCCCGTGTGTATGTGCATAGTACTGCAACCTGATACTAGATGCAAACTCTCTCTCTCTCTCTCTCTCTCTCTCTCTCTCTCTCTCTCTCTCTCTCTCTCTCCCCATAACCCATTAGGTGAAATTTTAAAACAATCGTATGTTTCTGGAAGGGTTGGTGAGTGTGCATCCGATAATTATTCTCTAAGGATACCATAGATTTATGTGATTATGGTGCTTATGAATACTTAGTAGTCAGTCCCAAAGTTACAATATGATTGAAGAAAAAGTGAAGAATTTCAACTTTAAAATTTCAGATGTGTTGGACTCAGATACAATGAAAGCAAATTGGCCTACAACGATACTACAAAAAATAGTGGAGCATGACAAATATGGAGTCAAAAGAAGAAACAATAAGCTAGGAAGTCTGCGTTAAGCTCGTTCGAATGTTTCTTTTTAAAATATGCTGCTGGTTAACAACAATAAATGAAATAACAATTGCATACAAGCATTACAACCCCCTTCTATTTATAACCACAACTCATTAGTATTATATTTCAAGTAAAACTAAAAGACCAAAAGATAGAAACTAAATTCAGAAGAGAAAAATGTTGTGAAAAATACACGATATGGGAGAGAGACTTAGCCAATACAACCAAATTTCATTTTTTAACGTAATTCACCCACATCTAAGCGACTTTCACGGATTACAAATTTCTTCATGGTGATCACACACCACACCCAGCGATCTGGTCCGTCTGACCATCTACCATGCTTTGATGCTCTGGTCCATCGCCCATCGACGATCCACTACAACATCGTAGTTCGTGCTCTACGCCTAACGCCTTCTGCATTGACCCCCCGAAACCACCGTACTTCAACGGTGCTCAGCACTAGACACCCGTCAATGCCTCCTCCAACCACCCGTCGATGCCTAGTCAAGCCATCTATTGGTGACTCTGTACGCTGCTGCTAGCAGCCGTGCCCGTGGCTTCGTCTCGGCCCATGCTCTCGATCACAGAGCCTCCGTCAGAACACTCATTTGTGCCTGGAAGCCACATGTCACGTGACTCTGCATGTTGTTTGTCAGTAGCCATGCTCACGGCCTCTCCTTGGCCACTGCTCTCGATCACAAAGGATCTAGCGTCGGCTGTCAGCCCTCTCCTGGGGCCTAGTCACGTCGCCTCATGTTGCCAGTGGGGTGAGCTCCCTTCGACCTTCGTCGCTCCCCGAAGAGGAGGTGCTACACATGCACCTCCCCAGGGCCTTGGCTCCTCTGATCATTTCACTCCATGGAACCCTCGAGGGGGGTGTTGTCGGCACCTCCCCCCTGGACTCTTGCACTTCTTGGCGGCTAGGGTTTCCTTCGTCTTCCTCGAATCTCCGTCGCGACTCCTTGCAACTCATCTTTTCTCATTTACAGATCTGAAGACACCCTCCTCAATTTATAGAGGCCAATCGGGTTGCTTGATTTGCACTCCAAGCTACCGGTTACTTTGCTTGTGCACCAAGCAATCACGGGAATAGAGGGCTCATCTCTTCAACTCTACGTGGGCCGAACCTATTGACTGATCCCTAACAAAAAAAATCTCCTTCCTTTTTCTCTCTTCTTTTTCTGCAACTTTTTTTGACTTTTTGTGTGTGTATTTCGTGCACAATTCCAACAAATAAAGGAAGAGAAGCTTATGCAGGAAACGAAGATTGATCCAAAGGTGATGAAGGAATCATCCCCTAGACACGAAAATCTCTATAGGAGTCATGAACAGCTTTCCCTGCGAGAGAGGAGTTTGGCCTCTCTTTTAAAATTCATATATGCAGATATTTTGGGATTAGAAAACTGTTATTTGTCATGTTCATTAAATTTCTATATATTTTGAAGGATCCCCCTTATTCCACTTTTACATATTGGTCTCGCATCTCAAGAAAATTAAAATGATGTTCCTCCAAAGGGCAAAAACTAATAAAAAGAAATACTAATAGCCAACTCAGTAAAACCAGGTCCTAACTGGGATGAAATATGGATCAATGATAACCAACTAAAGCATATTGAGGCTCAAATTTTGCTTATGCATCAATCAAGTTACTAACACACTTCACCTTTATAATATGTTCTCATAACTAAAATTCTCATAGAGTTAATGTAACCAAGGTTTGGTTCCACATGATACAATAGGTTTTGGATCTGTATTTTCTCCAGAAAACAGCTAAATCTCTTCTTTGCTTAAACAAAATTTTGTGCAAAATTAAGCACCAAGGATCAGCTCCTCGAGAAATTGGCCAAAGGTATAGAAAAAAGAAGGAAGAAAGGGAGACAGAAATAAAATTTCAGCTTTTCTTTATCCATAAGTTGATCTCACCATATGTTAGTTCAGCTTTAAAAATACTCTTTTCCCTTTCTAGCCGATCTCCCCTACTTTTCTTATACCACATGCAACCTTTGTTAAAATAAAATAAGGAAATAAATAACAAAAGAAAAGAGAGTCCACGAGAGGGAAGATGTCTGTGGGCGACCAAGAAAGAATCCCCATGTATCATCTTACGATCTACGGATTTGAGGCTACCAACCTTAACTGGTTGCCATCCTATTTTGCTTCTTTTTTTTTCTCTCTATAAGTTTATTGCATTGGGTTATAAGTTAAACATCTCAGCTTCCGATATCATCTCGACAAGTTATAATCCTAAACAAGGTTTTAAATTTTGGTTTCGTGATAAGCTTCGGTCCAAGCTGAAACCAATATTTCAACAGAAATTTTAAAATTTCAACTGAAATGAATTAAAAATTCTGAAATGACGAAGAATTAGGTTTTTATAATTTTTTTGAATTTTTAAATTTAAGTCTTTTATAATTGTGCATACATACATATTTACTTGAATTATTTTAAGAAAACATATATCAAATACATAGTAAGCTTGCATGAACCATGATAACCAAGATGCAAGGTTCGAAATTTGGATTTCGATCAGCAACTTGTTACTGCAGGATATAGAAATATTGTGTGGAAATATTTCAACAGTGTGGAACTAGGAGGCACGGACAGTTCCCCAGGTCCCTTTATACCAGTGTCGGGCACGTATTGGGAATAATCCCGTTGTAGAGGCTCGCAGCGGAAATGATTTGGCGGTCAAAAGACCGTTCATGGTACACGTTACGCGATTTAAACTTTCATTGAAACTAATATACATGTGCGTGCATATGTATGCACGTGAATCGAACACCCTAACGGCAATCTAGCGTAATGATTATCTAGCATGCATGCAAATCATAAAGCTTGTTAAATCTACGTGTTAGATTATTCATACCTTCGTGCGGATCTTTTAACCGCGGAGAATTGTCTTCTTTGTCGATGGAGACGGAAGATCGTTCGCGAAGAAGCCGATGATATGAATGGAGATGATGCCTTCTTGTTCACCCGATCTCACACGATGCCCAGAACGTTGCTCTCTTGTCTATCCGCACATGTGCAGGACATCCCCATATTCTGAAATGATGTAGTGTTGGCTTTTGCCTTGACCACAGTTCTCTAGGGGTCTGAGGCACTGATTTAGACGGAATGTGGTTCAGAACAAATGTTGTTGTCTGTAGGGCGTATCCCCAAAAGTTCGTTGGTAAACAAGTATAACTCATCATACTGCGAACCATGTCCAACAAGGTTCGATTCCTTCTCTCGGAAACCCTATTCTGTTGTGGGGTACCTGGAACAGTTAACTGTGATGTTATCCCATGCTCCACCAAATACCCAAGGAACTCATCAGATAGGTACTCACCTCCTCGATCAGATCGAAGGGTTTTTATACATTTACATGTCTGCTTTTCTACTTCAGCCCTGAACTCTTTGAACATGTCAAAGGATTCCGACTTCCGATGCATCAGGTAAATGTAACCATATCTTGAGTAATCATCAATAAAAGTGATGAAATACTCATGGCCTCCTATCGCCTTGACGCTCATGGGTCCACATACATCTAAATGGATTAACTTCAATACCTCAGTAGCTCTTACTCCTTTGCCTTTAAAGACCCTCTTGGTCATCTTGCCTTCCAGGCAAGATTCACAGGTGGGAAGGATCTCCGTAAGATCTATTTCCAGAAGCCCGGCCTTCACCATCCTATGGATCCTGTCTAAGCCAATATGGTCAAGTCGTAAGTGCCACAATTGGGTTAAATTCTCCGAAGGCTTCTTAAGCTTAGATGAATTAACATTAAATGCTGAAGTTATTATGTTATCCTTTTCAAATTTAGGATTGACAACATAGAGATTATTCTGAACCAGTCCTCTTATTATAAAAGTTCCATTCAGCTTAAATGATACACCAGAAGCATCAAAATAAACTGAATAACCTTCATTAACTAAAGAAGAAACAGAAATCAAATTACGTCTCAAGGACGGTACATAAAAAACATCTCTAAGAGTCAAAGTCTTATTATTCGAAAAACTAAGATTAACATCTCCAATAGCTTCAATAGCTTAAGGTCACCTCTCCATCAAACAACCTTTTGCTTTCCCGAAACCCCTGAAGAGAGTTACAGGTATGGTTAGTGGATCCTGAATTCACAATCCAACTAGCAATAGAACTATTACTCAAAAGAAATGATTCAACAACTAGGAGTTGTAGATTACCTTCACCAGCATTCTGAGGCTTCTTGCAGTCCTTTTTCCAATGACCCTTCTGGCCACACCGGAAACACTTCGTGCCCGGTTTCTTTGATTCGCTAGACCCAGAGGCCCCCGCAGAGTCTTGCACAGGCGCTGACTTAGGTTTCTTCTTATGTTTCTTACCCTGAGGTTTACCAGACTTCTTGAAGGATCTGCGTTACACGTGAAGTGCTTCGCCCTTCTACTTGAAACCATCCTCAGCTACCTGGAGAGCTCCCAGAAGCTCTGCATTTGTCATAGCCAACTTGTTCAAATTAAAGTTGGTGACAATGCCTTCAAAGGCTCCAGACAGTGACGAGAGGAAGATGTCTGTCATCACCTCGCCTTCTAGCACAATGTCCATGGTTGCTAGTTTGTTCTGGAACCCAAACATTTTCATCATGTGTTCCCGAACTAGCATCCCATCAGACATCTTAGTGCCGACAAGTTTTTTGATAGTGAGGTATCGCGTAACGCGATTGTGACCTTCAAACATTTCCTTCAGATACAACATCATGTTAGAAGCGTCGGGCATCTCCTCGACCTGCTTCTGCAAAATTGTTTGCAAGGATGTTATAATATAGCATTTACATATTTCATTAGATTCCTTCCAGTCAGTGAACGTCTTTAATTGTGTCTCTGTGGCATCGGGTCCTGGCAAATCTGGCTCAGGGTCATTCAGGGCTGTCATATGTTTACCAATCCTTAAGACCAGGTACAGGTTGCGCTTCCAGTCCTCATAGTTGGGACCGGTAAGTTTGTGATCATTTAGGATAGCGGACAGGGGGTCTAACTTGGTCATCTGAAAATAAAAGATTGAATAATGAGAATGCATGAAAAACTTATTTTATGAATTTTTAAAACAAGCTAATTATATCCATATGTCAGCGCTACCCTCAAGCGAAGCCATCTCTATGGATTAATTAACCATGTATGTAAGATCTCGGAATAGGCTACACCTGTCCGAGGGAACAGTGTGCAGGTCTTCCGCTTACACGGGTCTTTTCCTTGACCCTATCCAAATCTGCCAACTAAGGGCTTTGATAAACTATGGTTATCTTTTGGCCAGTACCATGTGATCACCATTGTCTTCGCAATGAATACCTCACGTGTACTTAGGATGCTTACCCACAAGCCTAGGCAATTACGGTACGGGAGTTCTAACGGCCCCCACGAGGGTGAGTAAAGCCTGAACACTTGGCACCATAACCGTTATATCCCGGGGGAGATCACTAAGTAGCTTGGCATAGAAAAAACACAGCTCTCACCCGAGGGGGTTGTTGAGTTATGCCCACCCACCCGAGCATGAAGTGATTAGCCGTGGAGGCCAGAGGATCTCTAAAAGTTCGCTCTTACATCCCTTATTAAATTTAAGGGTTATTTTGCGAGTATGATTTTATGCCAATGCAAAGGTAGCGACCTCCTATATACTAGACCCTGGTCACATCATGCTCCCACTAGCGCTTCAAGCCCTTCGCCTAAATCCCGAAATTTCCCGAAATATCTCGAAATTTCCACGAAATATCGCGATATTTCGTGCCGGCAAATATATCGTGCGAAATATCGCGATATATCGCGATTTCTATTTCGTTTGATATCGCAGTAGACATTTCGTGTCGAGGTCTGGGAAAACCGAAATATTTCGCGATATTTCGCGAAATATTTCGAGATTTTGTACCTTGGTCTCTGATACCAATTGTTGGGAATAATCCCGTGGTAGTGGCTCACAGCGGAAACGATTTGGCGGTCGAAAGACCGTTCATGGTGCACGTTACACGATTTAAACTTTCATTGAAACTAATCTACATGTGCGTGCATATGTATGCACGTGAATCAAACACCCTAACGGCAATCTAGCGTAATGATTATCTAGCATGCATGCAAATCATAAAGCTCGTTAGATCTACGTGTACGGTGTTAGATTATTCATACCTTCGTGCGGATCTTTTAACCGCGGAGAATTGTCTTCTTTATCGATGGAGACGGAATATCGTTTGCGAAGAAGCCGATGGTATGAATGGAGATGATGCCTTCTTGTTCACCCGATCTCACACGATGCCCGGAACGTCGCTCTCGGATCTCTGAGTGCCTCCAAAGAATGACCCTTCTTCTTCTACGAAACTCCACGCGAGGAAGACGAAGTATCAAGCGGGGAAGTAGAGAGATATAGGGAGAAGAGAGGGAGGGGGGTTCGGTTTTTTCAACTCCTATGGCCGGCCCCATAAAGCCCCCTATATAGGGCCGGCCTACCCCCTTGGATAATGATCCAAGGGGATAAGAACATCCCCCAAAAATCTCCTCAAAATCACCCTTTTATCTCTCCTTGTATTTATCCGTTTTCCCCACTTTTAGAGCTTGTTTTGACCAATTCAAAACCCTATCCCTATCTCTATGGCCGACCCTATTGATGGGGGATTCTTATCCCCACAATATAGGGCCAGCCCTAGCATGGTCCCTCACTACTAGGGTCGGCCATAAGTGAGGTCTGCCAGAGTGAGTTTTTACCAAAACGTCATGACGCCTCAATTTGACCATTTCTAGTGTGTGAGACCTAGCGGTCACTCCATAAGTGATCTTTACTAGTTCCCTCACTATTAACTGAGGCCACCGGAGGGTGCCTCTAGTAAAGTCAACTAGTCAACTCACAACATATCCTGGTGCATCGCACCTATGCAGCGAAGTTCACTTATGGCTAGGGATAACTACTTGTGCCTCTGTACTAGTCTCGGGCTTACCCCTTAGTACTCGCATGTAGTTACGCATCTACCGTGCTCTAGTGCCAAGCACACACGGAGCGTAGACTTCTTTCTTCCTCTTACTGCTCATGGTGTTCAGAGGAGATGGTTCAAGAACCGTACATAATGTAGATAAGGTGGAACCATCAGGGACCGGGGTTCATGGCTTCCAACTCAAGCTTGATCGACACACTACCCGAGTGTATCATCGATACTCTGAGCTCGAGTTAACCTGTGTGGCCACCCAGAGTGCAACGCAGGCTGCACTCCAATTCACCCGGACTTACTATGTTCTCCATCATACCCCTGCTCTCCGCTTAGTAGTGGTAAACCCGCTGTCCCTTCACTTGATGACATGATTCATTTCGAGTGGTGGAGATTATCGTCAGACTCGAATGATCATATGACTTGGTTTCTTCCAGGTTGACCTATACATCGTACCTCTGATTACCCCGTCGAGTAATCAAACCCGGTCAACAGTCAAACTGATGACCACCAGGCCTGGGTTTGGTACAGTGTAAGTCACACCAAGGAACGCACCTCCCTTCAGGAGTGTGGATGACCTGCAGGAGTGGCACGCTAATGCAACGCCAGCCGGGTAACCCTGTACACCGTGGTTTTGGATCACTGCATACGGATCCTCACACATTGGTACGCCAAAGTACCACGCAACTGGTTAGTCCATCAGACGTGGTTCCTCAGGATTTAGGACCGTTTTACCCTAAGCAGAAACATGACTTAGTATACCAGTATATGCTCATTGATTTGTATATCGTGTTAGTTCTGTTCAGCCACAGACATTGTGCCTGGTGATGACCATGGTGAAGACTTCCCATGAATTGTCATCCCCAACAGCTTATCATGATGAGGCGACCAACCTGATCATAGCTGCGAACTAATTTAGATTATATGGGACCAATCCACTCAGTCTTCAACTCAGTGGACTACCATATAACCATGGCTATTTGTTCTTAAAAGAACACGTAACTATGTTACGTACTTATATGCATCTCATATAATAACTATCAATATTTATTTATTAGACCAAAATATAATGTTTTATAAGCTTAGAACACATCAATCCTAACAACACAGACACGTGCCGGACACGTGTCGAATACGCACGTGCCGTGTCCCACATGCTTCCGAGAGCCAGACACATGAGGGACACAACGGGTTTATGGGCTGTTCAATTTAGGATCGAGTCAGGTTTAGGGTTAAGTTGGGCCCATTATAACATAAATCGGGCCAGACAGTTTCTCATTTCTTACTCTCCGTTGGGTTGCGTCTGAGGCCTCTGCTCTGGCCAACGATTCGAGGTGGAAGAGGAACCGTCGTTCGGCTCGGCACTCAACAAGATCCCCCGCGTCAACTTTCCGACCTCCTTCGACCACGACCTCCTGGCGTCCTCCATTCCGCTAGTGTCGGCTCATATCAGGTATGAAACTCAAACCCTAGATCTCATCTCTCTCTCTCTCTCTCTCTCTCTCTCTCTTTTGGAGAAGTAGTGCGGCTCACAAGGTCGAGCGGATTCAATGGTTGAATCTTGAGCGGCAGGGGTTGTCGATCTTAGCGACAGAGAGAAGGTCGTCGATCCAAGCAGTAGAGATGGGAAGCAGCTCGAGGAGGGGCATCGTCTACTGGATTGTTGGATCAATCGGTGAGGTCGTGGCTCGAATTGTTGAGGCGTTGGATCTCATGAGGATCCGATGTCGGAGTTAGAGCTCGATCACGAGACATTGAGGTTTTCAACCGCGAGAAGAAAGACAAGCGGCCTCCATCGAGGGCTCTGTTGAGGACTCGCGAGAAAGGGAAAGAGACCGGAGAAGATGGAGAACCAGCTCGACGTCGATGGCTCGAGGAGAGTCATGGATCCGAGATCCACGATCGGAGGAGCAACTCGAGGTCAAGGAAGAAGTCGGTCTTCGGGCAAATGGTCAACGGTGTGCGGAAGAGGGCTGGATCGCTCGCTCTGATACCATGTCACCAATATCCCTAGGAGCGAGTGATAGAGAGCGAGGAGGAGGCTAGGGTTTTGGGGGAGAAGGAATAGCTTCCCGCAAGAGCCCAATATATAGGAAAGTATGAGTCTCATACACAATGGAATGATGCATATCCTAATACATACAAGTATCTCTAACAATTGAGATAGATTTCGAGTTTTAAAGAAGGTAGCTTTCGATGTGTCTGGTTCATCCCTTCAAAAGAGCTATAAAGGCAGTATAGAAGTTGTACCATGTAGAAGATTGAATAATAACCATGTGATCTCTTATTTGTTTTTTTTAACTTCTTTCTATGTTCTATTGGTTTTAAAAAGTTAACAACTCCTTCACCCTAATAAGAACTAAAGAGAGCTCACATGAGGGTTTTAAGGCTAAAATTCTTCAAAAGACATGATAAAAAAAAGGGGTTATTTTGACTTTGCCCCCCAAATTTTGCCTTGTTAATGACTTTACACCCCATATTTCATTAATTACACTTTACCACCCAAAATTAACTTTTCCGTCAGCTCACCCCCCCAAAACTTTATTTCTTTTCCGTCAGCTCACCCTTTCACTTATATGGTGAGCTGACGGAACAGTTAGTTTTGGGGGGTAAAGTCTAATTAATAAAAATGTGGGATGTAAAGTCTAATTCAAGGCAAAATTTGGGGGGCAAAGTCAAAATAACCCTACAAAAAAAAGTAATTTAGATTCACCTGACATCAACACCGACGAGCTTCGGGGCCAAGATCTCATTGATGTTTCGCACCGCATCGAGCACGCCTTTCCCGCCGTAAACTCCCTTATCTCCATCCCTCAGCTCCAGGGCCTCGTAGATCCCGGTCGACGCCCCGCTGGGCACCGCGGAACGGTACAGGGCGCCGGCGACCAGATCGACCTCGACCGTCGGATTACCCCTGCTGTCGATGATCTGCCGCGCCTTGACGGACTTCACCGCGGATTCCCTCGCGGCCTTGGCGGCCGGCGACGGGGAGACGGCGACGGAGCTCCGGATCTTGAGGGGCCGGGATCTGGAGCGAGGGAGAGACGGAAGGGACGGCGAGGGGGATGGAGGTGGGGTTTGGGATGTGAGGAAGGGGTTTTGGAGGAGAGTGGATTGGGAGAGAGCCATTACAGCGACGAGGAGAGAGAGAGAGAGAGGAGTCGGGAGTTGGAACCGAGGTTTTGCGTGGTCAACCGGCGATCAAAGCAGAGTTTGTGTAGCGACAGTTGGAAGAAACAGACAATGGTTGGTGAGGAAGGTGGCGTGTTCCATGGGCCAAGGAGCCAGTAAGTAAAGGTCTTGCCTTTTTTTATTTTTTTTTGGCAGGAACTGTGTGGGTAAATTGGTCTTGCCAAAAGCCCTAGATAAACCCTGGTGTCTATTTTTATTTTTTAATTTTTTTTGGATGGAACCCTTGTGTCTTCCTTGGTTTAGCTACAAGTCCCTTTGTCGGGTCCGGCTATTTTCACCAGAGTTTACTAGGGGCAGGACATGGACCAAAACAACTCTGATCCGTCGCCGCTTTCTACCATGCCATGTAGGATGCCGCTCACCTCCGCCGATTGCATCTGTCGCCGCCAGCCTAATGAAAACCGTCGTCGTCGTCATCCTCCTTTATCCTTCCACCTCCTCCCCCCTCCTTCTAGCTTCCTCATGATGCACTCGGCTATTGAAGACCGAGTGTCTAAACTATACACTCGGCCATGTGATATCGAGTACAGCTACAACCTAATCGGCAAGCAGAGGTCGAGTACTCAATGGTGGCTGAATGGGTTGTAGTTGCGCTTGGCATCGCATGGCCGAGTGCACAGTTTAAGCACTCAGCCTGCAGTCACCGAGTGCAGTAAGAGGAAGAAAGCAGGGGGGAGGAAGAAGGAGAAAGGAGGAGAGAGGAGGAGAACGTGACGATGACGGTGGGTTAGATGCGACCTGTGGTGAAGGATGGGTGGTGGTGGATCAGTGGCGATATGCACGGGTCAGACCAATGGTTCGGTGATGATCTACATGGGCAATAGAGATGAGCTACGAGGCCCACAACGGTGAGCGAAGGTTTGCACCACACATTACCGGGGGTAACACAATTGCAGGTGTGACGACCAAGATCCAGTAGCCAAGAGCCTAGACTCCTGAGGCTGTGATCCCAAGATGGATGAGGTGAGGTGAGGCGTACAAGGCCATTAGTTTGCCCCACATCGTTGGAGATAAGGAGATTCTGAGCTATTTATATAATTTTCTCTCTTAAATATAGAAGACGTGTGTTAAAACCGTGCGCCGTTACGGATTTCGTAAGAACTCCGTAGTTAAGCGTACTTGAGCAATAGTAGTACTAAGATCAGTGACCTCCCTGGAAAGTCTATGGGTGCAAAATTTGGCTAACGTCTGAAAATAAGTATACCCGGAGTTGCACAACTCGTCCCGTCTTACCAATTTGGGCTAACCCGAGCCAACCCGAGTGTGAAAATTTTTGCTTGAGTTGGGTTTGGACTAGGCATCTCGGGTTGAAGGTTGGGTTATATTGAATTAGGATTGGGCGTTCTAGTACTTGGGTTGGGCTTGAACTGACTCCCAGTCCGATTCAATCTGCCGAGTTGCAGCCCTAGCCTAGGCAGATCAGATCCAAACCTGCCCCTAGTTCAGTGTACCGTTCTCTTCTCCTCCACTAAATAGTAAACATGCAGTAGTCAACTTTTCAAAAAGAAAAAAGGGTTATTTTGACTTTGCCCCCCAAATTTTGCCTTGAATTAGACTTTACCCCTTTTTCATTAATTAGACTTTACAGTCCAAAACTAACTGTTCCGTCAGCTCACCATCTAAGGGAAAAGGTGAACTGATGGAAAATAAATAAATTTTTGGGGGTGAGTTGACGGAACAGTTAGTTTTGGGAGGTAAAGTCTAATTAATCAAATAATGGGGGGTAACATCTAATTCAAGGCAAAATTTGGGGCCCAAGGTCAAAATAACCCAAAAAAAAACGTGCAGTAGCGCACAGATCTAGCGGTCCTTTCGTATTCAAAAGGGAATATTACACTTTGCCCCCTGCACTTTAGCCCAAAACCACTTAGCCCCTCTATAGTTAAACAACTACGTTTTGCCCCCTTCAATTCAGTTTTGATCAGATGAAAATTACCAAACGAGACAATACAGTAGTTGACAAAAGAAGTTATTTTGTGCTAACATTTCAAACTTTAGGTAGCGATTTGGAACAAAATAAGTTATAGGGGGTAAAGTTTTTTTAACTAAACGTCAGGGGGCAAAGTGTAATTTACCCTTGACAAAAAAAGATATTTAAAAGTGAGGACGACAGATCCTTCTCTCCTCCTATAAAAAAAAATGGGAGCAGAAGAAACCCTATTCCTTCCCTCCTCAGTCAAGTCGATCATAGATAGAAGAAGAGAGAGGGATCATGGCAAAGGCAATCATACATGTTGCTCCTCCGACACATCTTCAGAAATCCCGTCGTGGTACTCTCTCTCTCTCTCTCTCTCTCTCTCTCTCTCTCTCTCTCTCTCTCTCTCTCTCTCCTTTCCTGTGACGAGATAAAAAAAAATAAGGGCTATTTTGACTTAACCCCCACAGGTTTTCAATACACTCCACTCCAAAAAAAAAATTTTGAGAAATTTTATTCACACTCCAAAAATGTTGAAAATAACATGTTTCCCATTGGGCACTTAACTACCAAACAGATAAAATCCTTGGTTCGGCCGTTTGGTTACTTTGGTAGTTCAGTGCCAAATGGAAAAATAGGGTATGTTCATCAATTTTGGGGTGTGAATAAATTTTTGTTTTTTTACTCACACCCCCACTTCTATATTGAAATTTGAGTTACACCCCTACTTTCTAAAAATTTGACTTTACCCCTAATCTGTTACCTGACCATCAGCAACCCGTTAAAAATAGCTTTTTTTTTATTGAATTAGATCCGGGAAATTTTATTCATACCCCAAAAATCTGTAATTAGCCCCCGTATCCCTCGCGTTTCTCAATAACTTACTCAACAATCCTTTAATACCAACAATGCCCTTTTTTTTGTACCCCAAACCCCAAAGCCCTTGCTCAGCGTCTTTTGTGCCCCCAATCCAACCCAATGTTTGTTTAAACTTAGCCCAAGCCCAACCCGTCGGGTTGGCCGGGTTGTGCGGGGTGGGTTCGGGTTAACCAGCCCAAAGTCGGGTTGGGTTCGGGTTGGCCCGCCCAAGTTGCAGCTAGGGGTGGCAATGAGTCGTGTCGTGTCGGGTTCCTGTTGTGTCTAGTTTCGTGTCGTGTCCAAAACCCCTAGACCCGGACCCGACCCGTTTAACTAATCGTATCTAGATCCTAAACCCGTACCCGACTCACTAATAAATAGGTAGACACGATAAGACCCGGTAAGACCCGTTTACCACCCGGATCTATTCAGTTGACCTGATCCGACCCAATCCGACTTGACCCGACCTGACCCAAAAGACCCACTGGTATTATATATTATAGTATTGGATTGCTGGTAGACCCAACCCGACCCGACCCAACACGACCCGTTGAATACTAAACGGGTCTTCCCGGGTCTACCGTGTCCAGACCCTAAACCCGAACCCGACCCGTTTATTAAACGGGTCTATCGTGTCGACCCGTTTACGACCCGAACCCATTTAGCCTTGTCCCAGACCCGCTAATTTCATGTCGGGTCCTGTCGGGTCGAGGAGAAATAATTCGGGTTGGGCTCGGATTAGCCTGCCCAAATTTGGGTTGGGTTCGGGTTGGCCCGCCCAAGTTGCAGCTCTACTTGTGCCTTCAAGTATCAGCCAACTGCATAGGGTTTATTTAAGAGTGGGGTGTATTCAAGAATGCATATAATTGGGGTATATTTAAGGGGGTATGTGTTTGATTGGGGTATAATCAAGTTGGGCCGGGCCATTTAACTGGGGTGTATTGAAGGTGGGGTGTAAGGGGGAAGGGTATTTTTGGGATAGAAATGGGGTATGAGAAAAAAAAATGGGGTGTGTTCAAGTTTGTTGGAAATAGGGGCTAATTACAGATTTACGGGGTATGAATAAAATTTCCCTTAGATTTCACTTTTATGTCGAGAAAATTTGAGTTACACCCTCACTTTGAACAGGTCGCTCACGGTCAAGTGATAGACTAGGGCGTAAAGTCAAATTTTCAAAAAATTAGGGGTGTAACTAAATATTGACATAAAAATGAGGGTGTAAGTCAAAAAAAATCTTTCCTCTTGCTCGACCTTTCTCTTGCCCCACACACACCACAAGTTCCTGTAAATCCTAGTATACCCTCCACCTTTCTCAATGCACTCCACGAGTCCGCCCCTTTCTCCTTCATCCTCTCTTCTTTCGCCTCCAACCCTAACCATTCTCCACTTTCTCCTCTCCGCCCTAGCACACTCCCCTGCCACCGACAAGCTCTTCTCTACCCTCAACTACTTAGGACCCTCCCTCGGTAACACCACCAACGAGCTCCTCTCTGCCCCCGACGCTCTAGCATTCTCCTCGAGCCACTGGCGAGCTCCTCTCCCTCTAGTTAATTTTCTCTGCACCCATTTTGGTCTCAAACCCAAACCCCACCCTCCATGGACCCGCAGAATGAAGGACTGATCAAGATCCCGATTTGTTCGACTGGTCAGAGCTGAACGTAGAACAGAGCGAGCGTTATACTCTGGTTAGAAGAACATAGAACATGGTGTTCTTCTCTGTTTGGCAAAACATAGATTAAGGAAGGCATTGTTATCTGCCTTGTCATGGTCGGCAGAACACAATATTACTTGTTCTGTCTGAGCCTGACCGATACCGTATTTTCAAACCTTGTGTTCATATATTCGTCAATTCAAGAGTTTACATGTAGTTTACAAACTTGCAGATTGCAAAATATAATAGGGTATATTATATATGCAAAAAAAAAAAAACTCATATATATCAACCTTTTTGCACTCTATGGAGTATTCACAAAAAAAAAAAAAAAGGATATGGATATTTTCCCCTTTGTGATATTTTAGGTATTGAGGAACCGTGCCTTGGTTTCACACCAAAGTTTTCGCTTGCAACATATCAAAAGCACTCTGCCAGTTCCCAGCTTAAGGCCAATGCCACTTCTGGTGGAGAAAATGCAGTGGAAATCCCAAGGCGTTGGTATAATGTTGTTGCTGACCTCTCAGTGAAACCTCCTCCGGCTCTGCATCCAAAGACTCACGAGCCACTAAAACCAGAAGATTTATCTCCCCTTTTCCCAGATGAGTTGATTATGCAGGAGATGAGTGATGATAGATTCGTTGACATCCCAGATGAAGTCATTGACATCTACAGGCTTTGGCGCCCGACACCCCTTATTAGGTTTGTTTGCCTTGTTGGATAGTCTTATATTATGTCCTAGTATATGCAGAAAAGAAGCGTATATATTTTATGTGTCGGTATATATATATATATATATATATATATATATATATATATATATATACCGACGGATTATTATAAACCGTCGGGAAAAAGCTATAATAATTTTTTTTTAAATAGTCATATATTACCGACAGATCATAATTATCCGTCGATATTAATATTTATTACCGATGGAAATATTAAATCATCGTTGTTTTCTTTTCCGGCACCATCTTTTTCGATGGCCAGCGACAGAAATTCTACCTGCCGCAATAAATATTTACCGGCGGAAGTTTAATTTTACTGACGAAATTTATCCGTCGGTAAAAATAGTTTTTTTTTGTAGTGAAGGAACTAATCTTTCCAACTGAAACATAGAGCCAAGAGACTGGAGAAGCTGCTCGATACACCTGCAAGAATCTACTATAAGTATGAAGGCAGTAGCCCAGCTGGGTCTCATAAACCCAATACTGCAGTTCCCCAAGCCTGGTACAATTCTAAGCAAGGAGTCAAAAATGTTGTGACAGAAACTGGTGCCGGACAATGGGGCAGTTCTTTGGCCTTTGCATGCAGCCTATTTGGTCTCAACTGTGAAGTGAGTAAATTAACTTTTGTCTAAGAATTTTTGTATGCTATAACCATGGAATCAAATGTCGACAATTTTCCTACAAAATCACCGAAATATGTCTTTTTCTCAAGGGTCCGAAATAGAAATTGACCGGATTTTTAATAGTACCAAATTTTCTTCCGACATAACGAAATGTCGACCGACATTTGACCGAAATCCGACATTCTGTCTTTTTTCCAGACAATTTCACTGAAATTTATCTTTTTTAATAAAACAAAGCTCATCTTTATCAGTAAGAAATTATATTTTTTCTCAATTTTGATTTTTTTTATTCATAATAGACAATATTTTACTGTCTTCTTTATCCTGAGGTATTGCTGAAATATTCCATCTTTTTTATATCAAACGAACAAAATCGAAATCTAACCGAAAAACGATAAATTTCCATCGAAAAACATCAAAATTTGACCGAAAAACGAAACATTTCCACCGAAATTTGTCTTTCCATTTTACAATTTTTCCACCGACAAATTATCGAAAAACGAAAATCTTCCTTTATTAGGCCGACCAACGTAGACACCGAAACCGACATTTAAAACCTTGGTTATAACTAATTCGATTACTTTGTTTTCCAGGTCTGGCAAGTTCGTGCATCGTACGATCAGAAGCCTTATCGTAAACTGATGATGCAAACTTGGGGAGCCAAAGTGCATCCATCACCATCCAGCATAACTGAGGCTGGCAACAAGATCCTCCTTACTGATCCCTTAAGCCCTGGCAGTCTGGGGATAGCAATCTCTGAGGCTGTAGAGGTTGCAGCTAAAGATGCTGATACTAAGTATTGTCTGGGGAGTGTTTTGAACCATGTTCTGCTGCACCAGACAATCATCGGCGAGGAGTGTCTGAAACAAATGGAATCGATAGGCGAGGCACCAGATGTGATCATTGGGTGCACTGGTGGTGGGTCTAATTTTGGGGGGCTGACATTCCCTTTCATCCGAGAGAAGCTTAGTGGGAGTATAAATCCTGTTATTAGGGCTGTGGAGCCTGCAGCATGCCCTTCACTCACCAAAGGTGTTTATGCTTATGATTATGGTGACACGGTTGGCCTGACGCCCCTAATGAAGATGCACACTCTTGGGCATGACTTCATTCCAGACCCAATTCATGCTGGTATAAGTTCTCAAGAATTGGAAATATTAATTTATTTTTTTTATAAAGTTTCTTGATTAATTGTCCACCCATATCGCAGGTGGTCTGCGCTATCATGGAATGGCCCCGCTGATTTCGCATGTTTATGAATTGGGTTATATGGAGGCTGTTGCAATACCTCAGACCGAGTGCTTCCAAGGTATAGCTGGTTCGTTGAACTATTGTTTTCTTTCAGTTATAACATGGTATAACAAGGGAAAAAAAATGTTATATGGCATCTCTCAAGCAAAATGAAATTTTGAGAGTAACATCTTTTAAAGCTAAAAGACACTCACATCTCTAATTAAAAAATTTTGATATAACAAAGATCCACTAATGTTCATGAATCGGGGTTGGTAAATATGAAATCATCGAACCTTATTATGAAAAGAGATTCGTATTGTTACGATTCACATGGCCCCTCAAAACTGGTGATCAGAGGGAGGGGGCAATAGTATATAAAGATGTGGAACTCCTACCCCTTTACCAATGCGGGACTATTCTTAACCCCCGCTCACATGCAAAGCGCCTCTCGATCGGAGGGAGGAAGAAGATCTCAATCGGAGGAAGAAAGATGGTGCGACGGGACCACATAGAGGACAGACGAGGTGGGACCTAACTCTTATACCATGTTACGATTCCCATGGCCCGACAAAATCGGTGATGAGAGGGAGGGGGCAACAGTATATGAAGATGTGGAACTCGTATGAATGGTATCTGGTTATGAATTGAAAATTAAACGCTTTCAATATATCTAGAATCATAAGCAATAAGTATTTATCTGATTTATTTGCGTCGCTTTCAACACTCCCATCTTTTTTCGTTCATTCGATTGAGAGCTAATCATTGGTTAACTTGACCTTTTTACAACTCATCAACTTCCACCCATGGTTTCTTAGGTGTCTCTATCCTATCTAATCTCCAACACGAGTCCCAACCTCTTCGCCAAGACCCCTTCTAGTCTTCATTGGGCATTATATACCACTTCAATCATTGCTTCATTACTTTGATACCATATTACGATTCCCATGCACCCTCAAAACCAGTGATGAGAGGGAGGGAGCAACAATATATAAAGACGTGAAACTCCCGCCCCTTTACCGATGTGAGACTATTCTCAACACCCGCCCAAGCGGGTGCCTCTCGATCGGAGGGAGGAAAAAGATCTCGATCGGAGGGAGAAAGATGGTACGACGGGACCACATATAAGAGAGACGGGGTGGAACCTGGCTCTGAAACTATGTGAAGAACCCAATCTTGGATATCCACATCCTCACAAAACCGACTTGTAAGGGGAGATCCAAGGCTAGTATATAAACTGCACATCACCCGCTCCCATTATCGATGTGGGACTAACTATGTGACCATCTCAACAAGCTCTATTGGTGCACCTCTTAATAGTGCATGAGAGAAAATACTTGTTGGGATTTGGATGCAACTAGGGGGTGGATTTCAGTTTTTTCAAGGTCTGAGTTTGTTCGGAAATTACAATGTAGAAGTGGTATAGACTCTTGAAAAGTACTCTAGAAGTGGTCTACTATCAAGGGGAAATAGGAATCTAAAACTGTTTTGCAAAATATTCAGGATTTGTCGGGAAACTCTTTAAGGGTTCGTTTGTTTGAGGTAAAAGTTGTGGTAAGTCAGGTTTTGGTACTATCTAGGGGTGGCAATGGGTCGTGTCGGGTCAGGTTCGTGTTGTCTCTAGTTTTGGGTCGTGTCTAAAACCCCTAGACCCGGACCCAACCCGTTTAACTAATCGTGTCTATACCCTAAACCCGTACCCAACCCGCTTTTAAACGGGTAGACCCGATAAGACCCATTTACCACACGGGTCTATTCAATTGACCCGATCTGACTCGACCCGACCTGACCCGATAAGACCCGCTGGTACTACATACTACAGTATCGGATTACAGGTAAGCTCGACCCGACACGACCCGTTGAATTTCAAACGGGTCTTCCCGGATCTACCGTGTCCAGACCCTAAACCCGGACCTGACCCGTTTATTAAACGGGTCTACCGTGTCGATCTATTTACGACCCGAACCCGTTTAACTCAGACCCAGACCTGCTAACTTTGTGCCAAGTCTACCGTGTCGGGTCCAGAATTGTCAGCCCTAGTACTACCAAAACTTTTATGCCGTTTGGTTGAAGTCAGGAATATTAGTAGTACTAGTAAGAAACCTGGGCAATGCCCGAATGTGCTTGATGAACGCCATTTGGCAAAGACGACATCGCAATTGTTCGAAGAAATGTGACATTTGATGCGAGTGTGGTTCACTTGTTAGAGAGAGAGAGAGAGAGAGAGATTAACATCAAATGACCATTAAATGCTATTGAATAAAAATTTATCATATTTATGGTAGGTTTTTAAATGGATTTAAAAAAAAAATATGTTCACACACAAAAGAAAAATTCTAGCTCTTTAAAAGACGTCCACATGTCACAACACGGGAGAGAGGCTTCCATTTTAGTATATAGACTAGTAAGAAACCCGGGCAATGCCCAGATGAGCTTGATGCACAGCCATTTGGCACAGATGACATCACAACTTTTTGAAGAAGTATGAAATCTAAAGTGAGTGTGATTCACTTGTTAGAGAGAGAGAGAGAGAGAGAGAGAGAGGGAGAGAGATTAACATCAAATGATAATTAAATACCATTGAATGAGTGTTTTATTATCTTTATGGTAGGTTTTTTAATAAGATTTAAAACTGAGCCGTGTTCACACATGGAAGAATGATTATGGTTCATTAAAAGACGTCCACGTGTCACAACACGGGAGAGAGGCTTCCGTTTTAGTATATAGTATAGATTAGAGATTCTAGGCCTAAGAAAGGAATTGATGTTGCTTCTAATTGGTCTAGACTCCTAGAAAGATCCAACTGTAGTAAGCCTAAGAATTAGAGGGTTCAACTAGTTTTGATGCAGAAGTTAAAAGATAATTGGCATCAAGAAGACGAAGGAGACCCTTTTGCTTCAGATCGAAAATTTGAGTAGTTCTCAAATGAGCTTCAGTGCCTCCTCATCAAGATGTGTGGAAGGCTGGAAGCAGTGAGTAAGGGACCATTGGGTCCAATTTGGGGATCATAACACTGTATATTTACCTAAGGTTACCACTATACGAGGAACCTCATCCCAGAGATTTCCATCCATGCATGGGTTTCAGAACTCTATTGACGCTTGAAGCCCTAGATTAAAGCTCCAAACCCTAAGTGAAGAATGGGTGGAGTGAAGGAACAAACACGGTTTCAAAGGTAAAACCATATAATAAAACTCTACACAACATCATTTTTATAAGTTTTGACCATATTTAACTCTATATTGAAGCTCCCCAATTCGGAACTTGGGTTGTCTTCCTTGTGAAATCAAGAGTTTCCCAAGCGATGCTGAGTCAGTGCTGACTCAACAAGTGAGAGGGGGGCAGTGTTCGAAGCTTATAATGAAAACCTTGGGGGGCGGTGGTCGAAGCTTATAATGAAAACCTTGGAGGGTATTTTTTGTATAGCTTTCAACTAAAATTCAATAAGCTTCTTGACTTTACAATACTTGATGATTTCAATTTCATGTCTCCCAATCCAGATATAAGGTTTCCAAGTTGCTTGTTTGGCTTCACAGAATCAATCTTATGTGTTGGAAGTTGGGTGATCAGTCCAATTATATGGATGTGCGGAGATTCATAACCCCCGCCAAAACACCGTACTTTGTCGTTGCATCTTCTCTACACATCAAGTGGTTTCTAACGTTCAAACTCATGGATTTGCAGCTGCATTACGATTCGCACGCACAGAAGGCCTGATTCCGGCCCCAGAACCAGCTCATGCCATAGCTGCTGCAATCAGGGAAGCTCTGCACTGCAAAGAGAGTGGAGAAGGGAAGGTTATTCTCATAGCTCTGTGTGGTCATGGCCATTTCGACCTGACCGCGTATGAGAAGTACTTGCAAGGGAGTATGGTCGATCTATCGTACTCGAGCGAGAAGCTGCACGCATCAATGGCTACCATCCCTCGTGTTGAACTCTAATAAATTATCTGAAAAATATCCAAATCGAAGCGCTTCTCTGCACAAGTAGAAGATTCACATTGTGTTTATGGTATCGAATGAGATTTGGTTTGCTCAATGAGGGTGGGCTTGTTTCACCGCAAGGCACTAAATCGAAGTGGATTTGGTTGAGTCAGGCTGGTTAGTTTAAATCGCGGCAGGTCGATGTGTCAAGACTGCCCAAAAAAAGGATCACTCTTCTCTGTACAACTCTCTGAGTTTTCATGCAACAAACACACGAGTCATCTTGCTCCCTCAGGGCAATGGCTAGCAGTGTAACACTAGTTATCTAATGGCAAAACACAGTCTTTATGCAAGTAGTTATTAGTAGATGTTTGATTCCATTACAATACATCACAAGAGACCAATTAGAGGGGTTCAAGATGGCTCTTCAATCAAACAAAGTGTGGAAGCTACTAGAACGATTTAGTAAAAACACAAGCACTCGGTGTTCCTCAATTTATCGCTCAACTCTCTTTTACTCTCAAGGTTGTAAATGGTGGAAACATACAAGGCTCTATCCTAACATGACAACAATCGCAGAAAGCACACACGATTTTACAAGGAAACCCTATTGGGAAAAACTTCGTCGAATAATTTCGAACCCAACGTAGATCCATTATGATTTTAAAGTTACAACAGTTCAGACACGCAGCCCTTAGGTCAAGACTGATGCGCACACGATCATTGTTTTTTTTTACCCTATTGCTCTTCCGTTGTCGATGTTCCCACGATTGATCCCTGGTGAACTTTGTCTCGCACGGATGTCACGAACAGCACGACCTCAAGGAACCAAGTAAGAGGGTGGTGCAACCGGAGCACCAACTCTGAATGCCCTCAATGGATATTATACCTCATCGACGTTCTTCTTTAGATGAACGCATCAAAGAAAAATCTCCCATAAGAGAAGAAAATAAAAGCAAAGGAACGAAGCGAATAAAGGGCAAGCTCTTTACCTCATTCGATTGAATCTCCAAATCAATGGTAGGATGAATCCGAGCTTTAATCGAGTGAGGAATCGAAGATGAATCGAGCCGCCAAGAAGAGGGATGGCATAGGTTTCCCAATTGGGAGCTCTCAAATCCCCAAATCTCCTTCTAGGATCTTTCCAAAACATCATTCAGATGGACCTTGATAGGGCTGCTGACTTAATTGTCTGTCCTTTAGCTAATATAGCATCTTCTAAAAGGACTTAAGGCTAAGTCTCCCTTTTAGCTATCATTAAGAAACTAATTTGATCCTATTATCATTATGAAACTAATTACCATGCATTTTTTCTGTTAATAATAAGGCACGGGATTCGGCAGCTACAGAGTGGATGGGCTGACGGGCCGGCGTAAGTAACCCAGTGCCCCATATAGACCGGCCAGAGCTACGTGTACAACTTCACGATTGTGGGCCAGAGAGGCACTCTCTGCCTCTCTGGTGGCACGCCCACCTCTCGTGGCTGCGGGCCACGCTCCACGGGCCCATCATCATCCTCCCAAAGACCGGCATCCCGTACCCATTCCCCAAGCCCAATAAAGAAGTCCCCATCATCTCTGGTGAGTGGTGACTCTCTCTCTCTCTCTCTCTCTCTCTCTCTCTCTCTCTCTCTCTCTCTCTCTCTCTCTCTCTCTCTCTCTCTCTCTCTCTCTCTCTCTCCCTCCTTAGAAGTCAAGTAACATGGATTCGGATTTGAATGGCAGGGGAGGGGAGTGCTTCAATGCAGACACTGAAGTGATCATCAGCCAAGCTCTTCAGACGGGTGGAGGCCCAAATGTCTCTGATGCCTACACCATCAACGGGCTTACCGGCCCATTGTACAATTGCTCCTCTAAAGGTGCTCCAAATAGAGTTTACATGCACGTAGAGTTTAGATTTAACCGAATTAACATGAATATAAATTTACTTTTATACTCACAATATTTTATTTTATTATTAATTAAAATAAATGTACTTCCTAAACTACCCTTGGATTAAGGGATTATGGGTCGATGGGTTTATTAAGCGTAAAATCACCCAAAACACAAAGAATAAGGACATTAAATAGGAGTTTGGCATTAGGAACGGCTTTTCCGCTTAATCCTCAAGGATATTTTTGTCAATTATTATTCCTAATCTACATAACAAGGGACGACTGTTTTGTGCTGACTAGACAAAAAGGAACCAAATGCTGACTACACAAAACTCTCTCACGATCATAGCCATTCCCACTCTTCTTCCCCCGATCTCTCTTTCTCTCCCTCTTCCCGGATCTCTCTCTCACTTCCTGTATTTCTCTCTCTCTCTCTCTCTCTCTCTCTCTCTCTCTCTCTCTCTCTCTCTCTCTCTCTCTCTCTCTCTTCCGATTTCTCTCTCTTCTCGGTTTTGGCTCGGGCCGGATAAGGAAAGAGGAAAAAGCTGACGGGATTTTGGAGGGAAGTCTCGCACGGGGGATTCGGGTACGTGAGAGGGGACGACTGAGATCAAATGAAGAGAGAATCCGAGGAGATCTCGGGAGATAATGAAAGAGAGAGAGAGAGAGAGAGAGAGAGAGAGAGAGAGAGAGAGAGAGAGAGAGAGAGAATTAAGGGGGAGAGAGAGGGACGATCGCAGGTGAGAGAAAACGGGATGAGAGGAGCGATCGGGTCGGTGAGAGCTGGGTGCATGGACTGCTAGGATGCATTTTAAAGATAGAGATAAGAGATCAAATGATGAGAGAGAGAGAGTGGGTTGGATGCGACCTAGAGTCGCGGACGTGCATGGGTCTCACGAACAGCTGGGGTATTGAGAGGGACACGTGGGTGAGGGGGAATCGGAAACGGACGGTTACGATCATTCGCATGGGACTCACAATCGGGTGGCTTTGCATGGAAAGAGAGAAAAGGGGGTCTGATCGAGTCGGGTAGAGAGACTAGAATAATGGGAACGGTTGTGATAGGGTATTGTGATTGATGTTCATGCATGGTGGGATCAGGTTTGATTTAAAAGAGAAAATAAGAAAAAGACATCTATATAACAAGAGATCAGGTTTGATTTAAAAGAGAAAATAATAGAAAGATTGGGAACCCAAATCTTTTGCGTCATTTCTCTTCCCTAACATCTGCCCCCGAAGTCATAATTGCCTGTTGCACCTAGACCCGACCGGTGCATCGCACTCATCCCAGCCGATAGGCAAAAGGACGATAGTGATCAGGTACAACCTGAAGCTTATGTTGGGGGGCTAATCACATCTGTTTCTTTGCATGTCGGTTCGGACTGAGTGCGATGCACGAGCGGGTATGGGTGCAACGGACGGCTATGACTTGGGGGGTAGACGATGGGGCAGATAAAAGGGGCAGAAGATTTGGGTTCAAGGGTTGGGGGAGCGGGGGTGGGGCGGTGGTTGCCCGCTTCGTGCCAATCGGGGGGGTGTCTTGCCGTCGAAGGCGGCTCGCTGCAGTGCCGACAGGCACGGACATGCACTAGTGTAATTACATGGTGCAGCGATCCGGACGGTGTAGAAACATCCGTACATAGTGATAAATTCTCGTTACCAACTTCTTTCACTCCACCAAAACAAATACTATCCGTTACTTTTGAAATCTGAAAATGGGACTAGACACGGTGGGTTTGGGAATGATGTCAAACACGTCCTAATATTACCCAAAATTTTTAATAAGAACAAAAATATATAAGGGGGCTAATTGTGTTAATTTCATGTTATAAGTCAAGTGGAATTTTTTTGATAAAATTAATTAGAGATGATATTCAACCAACCCAATAGCCAACCCAATATCCAACCTTCATTCAATTGGCGGCTATTGGGTAGGGTTGGATCTGGAGATTGGACTCAGAAGAGGAGAGAGGAGAAGGAGGATTGATCTGTTGTACTTGCACACCCCCGTGGGTCCGGCGTGCATCACAGCCACACAATAATTCATTGCACAGTCAGCCGGAGTGGAGGATTGATCTGTTGTACTTACATATGGCCCAATCATGATCTGCCACATCATCTTAATGATAGAGCATTACCGACAAGTGTACTCCGATAACAAGTGTAGTCTCCATTATGCTCTTTCTTTTGAGTCATACACCACGATTGGGTCATAAACAGGAGCAGCAAATCAATAGGGTAGCAAATAAAAGATTAAAAAAAAAATAGATGACCGCTACAATCGACCAGTGGCATTTCGCCACATAAGCCATATTAGGGTAAGGAGGTAATTAAAAGCCCAATTAAAATTACCTCCTTAGTCTCTTCAAATTATCTCCTTACTCTTATACATATGTGGCGCAACAGTTTCACTTGTCGGGCTGCCTGCTAGGGATAGCAACGGTGCGGTTTTTGACAAAACCGAAACCACATCGTAACTCCAAACCGTCACACCGAAACCGCACCACCGCGGCTGTTTACCATTATGTAAACCATCATGGCTGAAGAAAGGCTTCAGCCGGCGAGGAACTGAACAGATCCTTATGGAAAACAGACAAGAGAAGCAATTAAATCCATTACAAACCCCTGTTGTTGTCCATGTAAAGATTAAGAATCATTTCCTGTGAAATATCTTAAAATTCCAGGGGGGCAAAACCATCCAACAAAACTTAAAACGAGCTGATCAAGACAACCCTAGAAATTGCCGGTCAGAGAAAGATTACCGATAAGATCTACAGACCAACCGCCTCCTGCAAGGGGGTTCTGAGTTCACCTACGGGCAGCAGCATTGTTGTTCCCACCACGAGGCCCTTCGTAACCACCAGCACCAGCAGGAGCAGCAGCACGAGTCGGGGTCACCGCTGCTCCATAGGGGGATGGGGCCGGTGCTGATCCATAGCTCGGTGCCTGCGCCGACCCGTAGTTCGGTGCCTGCGCCGACCCGTAGTTCGGTGCCTGCGCCGAACCGTAGGAGGCCGGCGGTGCCTGCGCCGATCCGTAGGTCTGTGGTGCCTGTGTCGATCCGTAGGTCTGTGGTGCCTGTGCTGATCCATAGGTCTGTGGTGCCTGCCCTGACCCGTAGGGTGCTGCCGGGTTATTTCCAGCAGCCATCGCTGCTTGAGCCCCCCCAGCTCCTCCTCGAGGAGGAGGAGCATCATAACCAGTAACTCCTCGAGGAGGAGCCTCGTAGCCCGAAGCACCTCTGGGTGCCTCGTAGCTGGCGGCCCTGGATGCATCGTAGCTTGGATTTCTAGGAGGAGCATCATAAGCAGCAGCTCCCCTGGGTGCTGCATCATATCCAGCACGAGCAGGGGCAGCAGGCGCAGATGGACCTCCGCCGTATTGAGTTGCACCACCAGAAGGCCCACGTCCCTGTATTTCAGGGAATAAGAGGATGGATTAGTAAGAACTCCAAGAGCAAAGGATGATCTTGCTCATAATTGTGTCAGGAGTTACAAAGCCAAAACAAGAGCAACAATGTTCAACACAGCTTTATAAGACAATTTTAGGCTAGCGTTCCATTAATCAGTCTAAATATTGGAAACTGGCATGGTATTGTATAGTTAGTGTCCAATTAAAAACTTATGATAAGAACATGTTCCACAGAGTCGAAACATAGATGAGATGCACCACAACACTCAGTAGATGCACATTGAGACAACCAATATAATTTTTTTCAAACAGGACGTCCTATGTTAAACCGAGAGTAATTTGCAATGCCAAAATATTAAATCAAGATTGCATGCTTGCAACTGCCTACTTGAAGCTTCCCGTCTAATGAAATCATGGTTCAAAATATCGACCGGTATATATCGTACAGGCGATAAGCACCGGGTACGCATCCCAATCGGTATGATATCAAACTTGTATCGGTCGTATTGCAAGTACCAGTAAATGTAAGACGATCACTACGTACCAAGATAATACATACCGCCGGGGGTATACATTGCAAAATATAACATGTGAATTCAGGTTTTTTGTGGCTTTTGGGGGCTCTTGGCTTGTGGGGAGTTTGGGGAAGGGATTTAGGGTTTCCAAGGTGAACTGACCCGATTTCGATGACGTGAGGCACAAATTGAAGCGGAATTTGATCCCGATAGTCTCATAAATCACGCTTGAGTAGATAGATACCTTTTTTCCCCTAATTTTTTTCATCGAGTCATATAAAATACATTGTTTGAGTATGGATGTAACCCTTAATCACTTTCAAAGGTTAAACCCCTATACTTTTGACTATCTTTGCCTCCAAATTTGAAAACCCCAAATTCGGATGACAGGTACATACAAATTTATAGGGTTTTGATATTTGAATCGAATATCAACAAATTGGTTATATTGCAAGTTGTTAAATCATATTTTATTCAAGCATATAAAAGTTAGCCACCAAATATGAAAATCCACAAATTTGAATGATGGGTTCATCTTTGGGGTCATCAGAATTTGGGGTGTCTTGAGATTTGAGCTGAAGTAACTCAAGTTGATCCCAGTGTAGTCAAGGTGAAGGCTTGATCCAGGTGAAGGCTAGATCCAGTGTAGTAACTCAAGCTTTGGCCTGTCCAGGTGAAGGCTTGATCCAAAAATAAGATTGACCTAAAAATCGATATTAAACTTTTCAGATCCAAATTATCCAGATACTACTTCTGAATTTCATTTATGAATTAGATAAAAAAATATTATTATGTTTTTAAATGAAGTGATGGGTTATCTTATCAATTTTTTTTATGGTTATAGGAGCAAAGATTAACAAGTGATCATGCATGGATGCACGGGATCCCGATTGCAAATGTTTGGAGCAAAATCATGTGTAATTATTGTGGTAAGGCACGAAGACTGAAGCAACACTTAGCACATCAAATAGGCTAAGTGACTGGGTGTAAGGAGGTGCCAACTGAAGTGGATAAAATAAGGCTTGCCAAAGCAAAAATAAGACAAAAAAATTGAATCATGTAGAGAAATGATTGGAATGAGGACTCAAATCCAAAGTCAGCTGCAACTATGAGTCTGATACAGTAAGACCACACCATGAGGCAACACAGATGGAAATCATGGGAGGAATGTTTGAGTCTGGAGGCTCATCTGGAGCTGGTGGAAGGGGGGGGGGGGGTCACTACGTCGTGCTTTCTATACACATCGTTGTGATCATGATGACTTCCAGGAGATACCACGTCCTTTTCAAAAAGCACATGTGGCGATAACTACAGACCCTTGTGACTATAGAAGACATTCAGCCACACGGACTGGTCTGATTAACACAAAATCCAGAAACCACCTAAGTGTATGCAAAAGTTGAACAAGTTGGTTTACATCAACTACACCTTGAAGTTGAGGCTTAGGAACTGTGCACAGATATAACAAGGTCAGCACAAAGAAATCTATTTTCCAACTAATTTGAACTATATCTACTCTGAGGAGAATGACCCAATGGCATGGATAGTGGAGGAGGAGGAGCCAGTATTTTTGGAAGATGCTACTATGGCTAGAGAAATATCGGACTTGGCAAGAAATGAACCATTTAGACTAGCAAAGTGATTGAGGGCCTATAGTTAAGACTAGCCCAGTCTGGGCGTGAGACTGAGCCAAATTAGAACTTGATTCTACTTATAACCCATCACATTCACCTTCACTCCTAGATTCTCCAACCGCTTCGCCTCGAGTTGGACATGGTGGTGACAGGCGACATGGAAGATGACACCAAGACAACCGTATATGGGAGAGTTAATTATTGTGGTGGTGACAATCATGGTCTACACTACACATACAAAGACACCAATCTCGCAGAGGGGGGAGGAGCAGTAGGAGGGCAGCAAGGTGGTGGGCAAGAAGGATATAGTGGTGGTGGAGATGGAGGGTAACAAGCAATAGGACTGGGTGGCTATGCTTACGACTTCTTCCGGTTGCATCCAAAGCCAATACCACATATATTATAATCATCGGAATGACAAAGATGATAGTGAAAAGGAAGCACATTGGAATTTGAGTTTTCACTTTTCTTTGTTAAGAGAGTTTATGATAAAAATCATTATGAGGGATCTGCGAGTATATAAATGTCTGATATTTTGTTTCCTAAACTGATGAATGGAATGAATTAATTTGCTACTTTTTCCTTACATGCCAAAATCCATATTGTATATTTGAAGTAGGTTGACCTCCTTTGTTCTCTCATGGTACAACCCTCTTCCCACTTATGAATGAAATGAATTAATTTGCTACTTTTTTCTATAACCATATAATAGTGTAATGAACTTTTTCCTATAAAATTTAATCATGAGAGAACCATTAAAGATAAACGCAATGGGGCCCATACAATTGGGTCTATCATCCTACTCATTTTTCATGTTGGTTGTGTTACTTGTGCATTTGACCTACACAATAGGTCTCCCTACATGCCAATTGACCTTCGAGGTTTAATAGCATGCTCCCCTCTTGCCCAGTTGACTTGGTCAAGTTTACGGAACCAGTATGAGGGATTGACACCAGGCTAACAACCAATCAAAAAATTCTGGTTAATCATAACCTTCTTAATTAGACTTGTGCTTCATATTGAACCCCGTCTTGGTGGGATAGGACATGGATGATGATGATTACTGAGTTAAGCTTAAGTCGAGATACCATGTAGTACTAAATATTAGACAATAATGAGTCCGGAACTTTGTGGATCCATGATAACTTTGCGGATCCATGAGAACTTTGCTAGATCTATTAGAACAACATTGGAAATAGGAAACGGAGACGAAAAGAACACAACCTGAATTACTATTCCCTTTTGACTAGATTTACATGGGGTACATTATGTCAAATTACCATCAAAACATCGATAAAGACATATATAAGGAAGTGAGAAAGGTGATGAAACAACAGGTTAAGAAATATTATGTCAAGTTGTTAACTTTTTGCTCACCTGAGAAACTCCATAACTATCTTCATAAGCATTTTGTCCAATAGATTGATGTCCAGATGTATCGTTTTCCTTGTACCCAGCATTGTTAACATATGTCGCACCTGCATTAACTGCACATCTGCATATGTCATCATCTTATAATAATAACGCTGAATAGTAGTAGAAAAGGCAGTCAAAACAAATACCGCTTCTATCAAGGTTGGTTAGCTCAAGACGTAACGTTTCCACCTCCTTCACCATGGCAACATAATTTTTTTCCATTACTTGAAGGGACTCATAGTGGTCAATGCGCAGTTTCCTTTCATAATCATATGTAGTTCTGCATGAGAATCACATGAATAGGATATGAAGTTAATAAATATTCATCATGAACAGATTTGTATGTTTTGAAAATACAACAGCAAACAGAGTTCACAACCTGCAATGTTGATATTCCTGTCTAAGGTTCTCCAGTTCAGACATCAAAGCAGGAATTTGATGAGAATCACCATGGCTCCTTCGGAGATCCTGGGTCAGCTGTTGTACTTTAGATATCATTTCCTGTCTACCTGCAATCATGCTTTGGGCTTCTGCATGCGCCTGTTGCAGCTCCAGTTTAATAGGCTCAAAGGATTGCAAGTCAGCTTCCATTTTTGCCATCTTATCAAATACAGCCCTAAGTTGTTGTTCTTGCTCAGATTTTAGACCACCCATGTGGGTCTGCAACCTCTGCAGCTCCTGCTGGGAAGCAGCTAGTTCCTGCCTCAGGGTCGAATGAGTAGCTGCGAGCCTGCCATTCTCTGTTGCAAGCCTTTGCATCTCCACTTTTTGTCCAGCGATCTTCTGCTCCATAATTTCTGGAGGAGGCAGCATATCAAAAGGGAAGGAGCCAGGTGGAGGACGAATACCTGGACCAAATGGATCGGGATGCAGCAAGCCTGGGCCAGGAAGGGGCCGACGAAAATGAGACGGCGGTATACGGCCTTTGCTTCCCATGATGACCAATGAAATTTGCTATGCTACAATTCCTACAAACCAAATAAGAGTGTTTTGAGGAAAAATAAGGATACACAAATGGAAATTCAGAAAGATTAGGGGCATAAGAAATGCAGCAACTCTACCAAATAAAATTTAATAACAGTAAGCATCAAAATAGAGCTTGAAAATTGTAGGCAATATTATGTGCATACCATGTTTTCATTGCCACTTGCACTTATCATATTACAGCAATTTAATAAAAAACGTGAGACAAGAAAGCTATAGCATATAAAAAACAACGAAAAAGGTATTAATTGACCATTCAAGAGAACAGTTTATACTGATAATAACACTTGTTCACAGAAATAGAACAAATAAGTGCGAAGAAAAATTTGACCCCTGAGGTTTCCGTAATTACACTCTCGCCCCCTCTTGTTACGGCCTCAAACTCCTAAAACACCGAGAAAGGCATTAATTGACCTTTCAAGCAAACAGTTCATTAGGATAATAATACTTATTTACAAAAATATATCAAGTGCGAATAAAAATTTGACCCCAGAGGTTCTGATTAATATACTATCCGCCCCAAAGATTTCTGTAATTATACTCCCTCCCTCAAGTGTTGGCCTCAAATTCCTCCTTATAGTCAGTTAACTGTTTGATCCATTAAGAGAGTCTATTCATGTAAATAACCGCTTGATTATTGAAGACAATTTTACCCTTCTAGTAAATTAAAAAGTCTAAAATAACATTCATTATAGCCCCTTTGAGTTCTTATTGTAGCCTTCTCTCACTTAGCCTTGTATCCCAATGTGTTACTGTCAAGCCATGGCTTCAACAGCTTAAAAATTTAACCCCTGAGGTTCTGATTAATATACTATCAGCCCCTGAGATTTCAGTAATTATACTCACTCCCTCAAGTGTCAGCCCCAAATTGCTCCTTATAGTCAGTTAACTGTTTGATCCATTGAGAGAGTCTATTCATGTCAGTAACAGTTTCATTATTGAAAACAATTTTACCCTTCTAGTAAATTAAAAATCTAAAATGACATTCAGTATAGCTCCCTTGGGTACCTATTGTAGCCTTCTCTTGCTTAGCCTTGTATCCCAACGTGGTACTGTCAAGCCATGGTTTTAACAACTAGAACGAGAAACTTGATAAGATAGGATTTTACAGTATGGTTTGAGAATACGACCAAAATGCCAAAATTTCAGTCCGAAATTTTGATTTCGACCGTCACCAAAACGAAAGGACAGTGCGAACTGGTATGTATTTCGATCGAACTGTATGAATTTCGGAGGGTTTCAATGCAAATTCAGAATCGCTTCACAGTCTCCTCGGAGAGGGGAAATTAGGGTTTTTGTACTCCCATGGGATGCAGTCACCGGGGGTGCTCACTGCTTGTGTCACCCGCCTGACCTGTACAGTGTGGAGGCCTCTAATATAGGTCTATCTATTCACACCCATGGAATTAGTATGGAATCAGTGATGGCATCTGAATATTTCTTAGCCCCCAAACCACTTTGACATCCTATTCTTGACACCTACAGTAATCTTAAAATCCCCCCCCCCCTTTTGCTCACAGCCTTCCGCCGTCGTCGTCCATGTCCGACCACCCACCCTTCCACCTCTGCGATCGTCCCCGCCCCACCCAAACACCCTCCTTCCTTCCTCCCACTTCCTCCACCTTCCTAATGCCAGAACCCTAAGTCGTTGGTCCTCCTCCCCCTTTCCTCCACCGTTCTCCTTCCACCTCCATCTTTTCCATGCTTAAACCCTAGGTCATTGGCCGATATCAGTGGCAATCCGCCAAAACCGTCTCGGTAGCTACTTGCTGACCATGTCGATGGGGTATTAACGACATCCCTGTGATGATGTCAGTACATATCTACCACGTCAACTTTAGCATGCAATCATCGACACAGTGTCGGTGGGTTGCCACCAACATTGACCTACATATAGGGTTTTGGATCGAGGAAGATGGAGGAGGTCGGAGGAAGGGGAAGGAGGACTAGTAGCTTAGGGTTTCGGTGCGGGGAAGATGTGGAAGAAGAGGGAGAAGCATGGAGGAAGAAAGGGGTAGAAATGAGGAAGAGGCCTTACCTCATAGCAACGTGGTGACGCTTATCACGGCACACCTCATTGAGCACTGCGGTGACCTCCACAATGCAATGACCAGAGACGCTCACTCAGTATGGCGTGCGATGATAGGTATACCCACAGCATTATACTAAAGGTCCTCCCCATCCAAGTTTTTTTTCCATGGGGGCTCTGTAGTCAAAGCGTCACCTACGCACCACCTCAGCGAGCGCCTAGGCGTTTTGGACCCCTGGGAGCCTAGGTGGTCACCCTAGGCGGGCGGTTTTCCATAGGCGGTCGTCTAGGTCCGCCTAGGTGGCCGCCTGGTGCCTGGGCGCTTAGGACCGCCTGGACAGATCTTCACTTGTTCCAATTTGGGATTTTTCCAAAATTGAGTTGAATTAACTCATAATTGAGTTGCATATTTGCATTAACTCAAGCTGCAATAACTCAAATTGAGTTGAATAAGCTCAAAAATGAGTTAAATTAACTCAAAATTTTTATAATTGGTTTATAAGAATTTGGGGGTTTTTCAAATTTGAGTTAAATTAACTTAAAATTCAGTTGAATTAACTGAAAATTGAGTTAAATCAACACAAAATTGAGTTAAATTAACTCAAAATTAAACTGTATTAACTCAAATTGAGTTGAATAAACCCAAAATTGAGTTGAATAAACTCAAAATTAAGTTGAAATATCTCAAATTCTTATGGAGGGTTCATAAGAATTTGGGGGTTTTTTAAAATTGAGTTGAATTAACTCATATTCTTATGATGAGGTTATAAGAAATTGGGGAGTTTACAAAATTAAATTGAGTTAACTCAAAATTAACTTGAATTAACTCAAAATTGAGTTGCATTAACTCAAGAGTTGAATAAACTCAAAATTAAGTTTAATTAACTCATATTCTTATGATTGGTTCATAAGAATTTGGGGGGTTTTAAAAATTGAGTTAAATTAACTCAAATTCTTATGATGGGTTCATAAGAATTGAGGGGTTTTTTCAAAATTGAGTTGAATTAACTCAAAAGTGAGTATAATTAACTAAAATTGAGTAGAATTAACTCAAATTGTGTTGAATTAACTCAAATTCTTATAATGGGATGATAAGAATTTATGAGTTTTTTAAATTTGAGTTGAATTAACTCAAAATTGAGTTGAATTAAATCTATGTTATGAAACAGTGGTTGCATCGGATATGGATGCCCACCGGATAGATACCCCTATCTTCATGGGATAGGAGATTTCTCCATCTCTATCCCAACCTCCAATCATGCCTATATATAGGGGGGTAAATGAATAATAGAAACACAGTTTCCAAACATGTTATCAGCACGATCCCGGCCCCCATCGCTCCATCGCAGAGAGAGATTGGAGAGAGAGAGGAAAAGAAAGAGAGATCGGAGAGAGAGAGGAAGAGAAGAGAGAGAGACCTTCTCTCACCCGGTTCCGGATCTCGTCCTCCCTGGCTCCGGATACCGTCCCGTGAGACCTCCGGATCTCATTACGTGCGAACCCCGGCTCTCGTCCTCCCCGACTCTGGCTCCGATCACGTGTACCCGATCACAAGAGAGAGGTATGCCCTGCAACACCATATAGTGTTGTTTCTCCGGAAACCTGTGGACTCACCGGAAACCTTCCGCACCACCAAGCACCCCAGACGGTCCGTCACGGTTGAAACCCGACCGGAGACTCAACCCCACCATGCCGCATGCGCACGGTGGTCCGACGCCCAACCCTGAACCCATCAGGCACTCCCAAACCGTAGAGCCATGGCCGACAAACGGCATCGGGTAGCCTTGAAGAACACATCCATGAGGCCGGACATGGTCGTAGTGGCCCATGCAGGTTGCCTTGTGGCGCTAGGGTTTCAAAGAAACCCATAAGCTCTGTTCTTTAATGGCAATGGCAGCCTTTGAAAATTCATTGAACTATAAGGGTATTTTTGGTTAATCCAATTATAAGTTTTAGTTTTTAGACAAACCCGTTTTTATCACATGCAAACCCGACCCACCAGCCTTTTAGTAGCAGAACACTATTACATACAGACCCGACCCGACTGTATTTAGTACAGACCCGACCCAATTGCTTTAATAGCAAATCCGACTCAACTTATGTATAGCGGGCCCGACCCGTTTGTTATATAGCAGACCCGACATGATTACTTTTATAGCAAATCCGACCCAACTGCTGTATAGCAGGCCCAACCCGTTTGTTATATAGCAGACCCGACCCATCTAAGTTTGTATGCATTCACAAATATTTTAGTGTCTGATTTAATCTAGACCGTCAATTTATCATGTGCTTGTGAGCCTAACCTTAGCTCGATTTATAGCCAAACCATTCGATCCATATATGGATCTTGGGTATTCGAACCATTCTAGACGCATCAGTAAGGTCAGTTTTTGCTATTTCATTTATATTATTTAGATGTTTAACGGTTTAGCCCCTGAGGGACCAATATGCAATATCTGTTTTACAAGTAAAGACAAAATTAACCTTAATTGTAACAGACTACACACTGTACTTATATCTTGTATCCAAAGTTGTCACATCGTGTATCGTTTTTCCTATTTTGTGTATCGTGTATCGTATCGTATCGTGTATCGTAAGATACGGTTAAATTTATATTATATATATATAATATAGAAAGTACATACTAGAATATTAAATATAAAAAGTCAAGTAGAAAAGTAAGAGTCGTAAGACATTCCCTCTAATTTCACATCAAACATAACATTGGCCTATACAAAAGATATGATGTATATATTTCTATAAAAAAAAATCATATATAAGAATTATCTATGATCTATCAATATATTGTTCTCAAAATATTCGAATAGTCAATGAAGACAAAACAAAAACTCAAAAAGTAGGAATTTCTTATTTTTCAATCTCCACCGCATCTACATCATCAATTTAATCATCACCAATAGATAATGTATCACCACTTGCTTCTTTATCTTCCTCTAATGTCTCTTGCACCTCTTATTTATATTCATCTGTCTTATTCAAAGTCATCCACTTCTTTCCTTTAGCCTTCCTTTATGAACATAAATCCATTAGCCCTCTACTAAGAAGTACCATATATATATATATATATATATATATATATATATATATATATATATATATATATATATATATATATATATATATGGGTCAGGATCGGATGACCCAGCAAAATTTGACCCAGCAAATAACCCAGCACCCTTTGAGGCACCTAGAGGTTTTAGAATAGGCTGATTTTTTGTAGACATGTTGTCTATGATATGTTGATCATCCTCACAAAAAATCAGCCCATTCTAAAACCTCTAGGTGCATCAAATGCGATCTTCAAATCAACGATTAAAATTGACAGTCAAAAACCGTTGATTTGAAGAGCGCATTTGATGCACCTAGAGGTTATAGAATGGGCTGATTTTTTGTGAGGATGATCAACATACCATAGACGACATGTCTACAAAAAATCAGCCCATTCTATAACCTCTAAGTGCATCAAAGGGTGCTGGGTTATTAATGGGTCAAAATTTGTTGGGTCATCCGATCCTGACCCATATATATATATATATATATATATATATATATATATATATATATATATATATATATATATATTGAATCCTATAACTATTAAAATTAGCAAAGTTGTAGATATTTGGTGCTCCAAGCTCTAGAAAATTTTTAAAAACAAATGGCATTGGGCTCCGACAACTCTAGAGAAAGATTTGTAAAACACTTATAAACTTCTAAAAAAAATTAGTGTCACTTAACTCTAGGTTAGAAAATATTCCTAAGTTTTTTTTTAACTCTAAGAAAACTATATAGTCCTTTGGGAAATTAAAAGAAAAAAATCATTTTAAAAGTTTTAAAAAAAAAACAAACAAAAAAACATGTTTTCACCGTATCGGACCGTATCGTGTATCGTATCGTATCGTAGCGTATCGTGTATCGTACGATACAGGAGAAAAACGATACGTAAACACAATACGTATTGTTTTTCTCCTGTATCGTATCGTACGATACGTATCGTGTATCGTACGATACTAACAACAGAGCTTGTATCTATTACATGTTCCATGTACATAAGATGTCATTTTCTTCATTAGATGTACTTTAGGTAATTAGTACCTTATTAATACCTTTTATAAAAGCTTGGCAAGGCGCATGATGGTTCCATAGAACCCGCTCTACCTTGGCAAGTGGTTTCTGAAAGTACCCTATTAATACCCAGTATTAATAGCCTTTGTCCATGATATGTCAATTGTTTTCTATAAAATATATATATATATATATATATATATATATACTCATATGATGAATATGGTAATCATAGTAATTAATGAATATATGAACATGCGTGCATATATGAATATAAGACTATGGTTAAGGTAGATCTGAAGAATGAATATATGAGCATAGTAGATCCTGTAGAGCTCTGGAAGGCACTCAAAAAACGCTACGATCATCAGAAGATGATCCCTTTGCCTGCAGCAAAGAGCGAATAGATAAAACACTTTCTACCTTCCACCCAAATAATATCATTTTACAACAGCAATACATGGGGATGAAGTACCAGAAGTACTCAGAACTCATAGAAGTTCTCCTGATCGCTGAAGAACATAATACTCTGCTGGTAAAGAATCATAATTCTAGACCCACTGGATCATTGGCATTGCCAGAAGCAAACGCCAATGATTTCTACCGAGGTAGAGGTAGAGGCAGAGGAAGGAGAGGTGGAAGACACGGCAGAAGAGGGCGCAATAACTACCCTGGAAGAGGTAGAAACCACCCTGAAAGAGGTGGACACCAAAACCATCCTGGAAGAGATGATAATTAGGGTCATAGGAAGGACATTGGTCCAGAAACTGTCGTGCTAGTAAACATGAGAAAATAATGAGTGGCCTGAAGATGACCAGAATCAGACTGATGCCCTTAAGACATCGTATCTGGAAAGTTCAGATTACTTCGATGAGTTAGACGATGGCACATTAAATCCCTAAACCTTAGGATCTCTGAAGATTTTAGTTTTTTTTTATTATTATTATTTTGTCAGACATTGCTAAGCAGTTTTTATTTCCTGTCAAACATTGCTCAATAGTTATTATTCTGTCAGACATTGCTGAGTAGTTTTTATATTCTGTTGGTATTATCAATTTATATTATCGTTCTAGTAAATATAGTTAGAAATCGTGTCAGTAAGTTTTATCATTGATAATTTTATTTTGGTAATTATTGACCCATATAACTTATCATTTAGGAACGATGACCAACTGCAAAGAGATTTGCCTGATAGATAGTGCAACAACGCACACCATATTGAAACACAGAAAATTCTTTACAAATCTTGAATATAATTCACGTATGGTTACTACAGTGGCTGGCCCTACTGACATAGTTACAGGGTCCGGAAGAGCCCATATTCTTTTACCTAATGGTACTTATTTGCTAATTAAGGATGTTCTATACTGAGAAAATTCCAGAAGAAATTTACTGAGTTTCAAATACATCCGAGCAAATGGATATCATTTAAAAACTACAAATGAAGGCAATCTAGAATACCTCTGCATCACATCTAAGAACGGAGAGCATATTTCCATACTAGAAAAATGCTCAACCCTATCTTTAGAGTTATATTTTATCCATATTGGGGTTATGGAGTCCTATGCCACTCACTTGAACCATACGTTCACAAATCCTGTAGATTTGGTCCTTTGGCATGATAGATTAGGTCACCTATGGTCAGGTATCCTTAAAAAGATCATTTACAATTCCTATGGTCATTCTCTTAGCAATCGAAGTCTGATTTTTCCAAATGACCATTTTTGTGAATTTTGTTCCCAATGGAAGTTAATCACTAGACCTTCTTTCCAGAAAATAGAGACAGAATCACCTACCTTCCTGCAGAGGGTTCAAGGTGATATATGTGGTCCTATACACCCTCCTAGTCGTCCATTTAGATATTTTATGGTCTTCATAGATGCATCTACTAGATGGTCATATGTGAGTCTCCTCTCCACTAGAAATTTAGCATTTGCTAGATTATTATCCCAAATAATCAAACTCAGAGCTAGTTTTCCTGATAACCCAATCAAATATATCCGATTGGATAATGCAGCTGAATTCTCTTCTAAAATCTTCAATGACTTCTGTACATCCATAGGAATAGAAGTTGAACATTCTGTCCCCCATGTTCATACCTAGAATGGTCTCGCTGAAGCTTTTATCAAGCACTTACAGCTAATAGCTAGACCATTACTCTTACAATCCAGACTTCCAAATTCTGCATTGGGGCATGCTATCTTGCATGCTACTAATCTTGTTAGACTCAGACCTACTTCATACAATAATTTTTCTTCTGCACAACTTGTGTCAGGTATTCAGCCCAATATATCTCATCTTAGAAAGTTTGGATGTGTTGTGCACGTCCCTATTCCCCCTCCAAATAGAACTAAGATGGGTCCCCAACGTAGATTGGAGATTTATATAGGTTTTCACTCACCTTCAATCATAAGATTCTTAGAAACCTTAACCGGTGATCTATTTACTGCTAGATTTGCAGATTATCATTTCCATGAGACAATATTCCCGCCGTTAGGGGGAGATAAAGAAGTTTCTAGGCAACGACCTGTTCCCGAAGAACGGCGTGAATTAACGTGGAATACTTCCACTATGTCTCATCTAGATCCTAGATCCCCCCAATGCGAGGTAGAAGTAAAAAGGATTTTGCATTTGCAAGATATTGCAAATCAATTACCTGATGCCTTCAATGATGCAACTAATGTAACTAAGTCGTTTGTTCCAGCCAAGAATGTACCTGCAAGAATTAATATTCCAACTCCCACTAATGAAACTGCTGCACGTCAGAAACGTGGCAGACCTATAGGTTCCAAAGATTCAGTTCCACGGAAAAGAAAGTTGAATGAGAAATCATGCCCTAAAACTCCAGAAGAAGTTAAGGTTTCAGAAGAACCTGGTCATAATGCTCCTGAAGAGATTATGGATCATATTTTTCCAGAAGAAAATATTTCCCAACGGCCAAATTTTCCTCAAACTCCTAAAGAGGTCCCTGTATAGATTATGGATAAGGTACCGGTACCAAATAATAAGAGCTCAATATTCCATATGAGGGGTGAAATTTGGAACCGAAAGGAAATAGTCATCGATGACATATTTGCATACAAAGTAGCTACTGAAATAACAAAGGACGATGATGAAGAAAATGAACCACGTAGTATATATGAATGTCGACATAGAACTGATTGGCCAAAATGGAGAGAAGCTATTCAAGCTGAACTTGAATCTCTCTCGAAACGTGGAGTATTTGGACCTATAGTACAAACACCATATAATGTAAACCCTGTAGGTTTCAAATGGGTGTTTGTAAAATAAAGAAATGAAAATAATGAAATCGCTAGATATAAGGCAAGACTTGTAGCCCAAATATTCCTGCAGAAACCCAAGATTGATTATGAAGAGACATATTCCCCTGTTATGGATATAGTTACGTTTAGATATCTCATTAGTTTCACAGTTTCTGAAAAACTAGAGATGAGGCTAATGGATGTCGTAACGGCATACCTATACGGGAACCTAGACACAGATATTTATATGAAAGTCCTAGAAGGATTCAAATTGCCTGAAGCAACATCAAAGAGTGCGCACTCGATAAAACTAAAACGAGCATTGTACGGCCTGAAACAATCCGGAAGGATGTGGTACAATCGCCTTAGTAAATACTTGTTTAGGAAAGGTTATAAGAATGATCCCATATGCCCATGTGTTTTCATAAAGAAATCAGAAAATGGATTTACAATAATTACAGTTTATGTGGATGACATAAACTTGATTGGGACTCCTGAAGAGCTTAAGAAAACTTCTGATTATCTAAAAAGGGAGTTTGAAATGAAAGAACTTGGTGATACCAAGTTTTGTCTCGGCCTATAGATTGAGCGTAACTCTAGTGGAATTTTAGTACATCAATCTTTATATACTGAAAATTTGTTAAAGAAATTTAATATGGATAAATGTCACCCACTAAGCACTCCCATGATAGTTAGACCTCTTGATATTCATAAAGATCCATTTAGACCTAAAGAGGAACATAAAACTATTCTTGGTTCTGAAAAACCGTATTTAAGTATTATTGGTGCTTTATTGTATTTAGCTCAATGTACTAGACCAGATATATATTTTTCTGTTAATCTATTGGCTAGATACAGTTCAGAACCAACTCTTAGGCATTGGAATGGAATAAAACAAATATTTAGATATTTGCGAGGAACCACTAATATGGGATTGTTTTATTCTTGTGGTACTTCTCACTTGATTGGTTATGCAGATTCAGGTTTTCTCTCTGACCCCATAAGGGTCGATCCCAAACAGGGTATGTATTTTTGAATAACAATGCAGTTATTTCTTGGAGATCGACCAAACAAACACTTGTGGCCACATTATCGAACCATGCTGAAATATTAGCTCTGCATGAACCAAGTAGAGAATGTGTATGGTTGAGGTCGCTTGTGCAGCACATCAGAAGCAATTGCCAGTTGGCATCAGTTACCAAAGAGCCGATAGTTATCCACGAAGATAATGCCGCATGTATTGCTCAAATTCAAGCTGGCTTCATCAAGGGAGATCAAACAAAGCACATCTCACCAAAGTTTTTCTACACCCACGAACTTCAGAGAGAAAAAAAAGATTGAAGTCAAGCAAGTACAGTCAAGCGACAATCTTGCGGATCTCTTCACCAAAGATTTGCCCAAGTCTACTTTCCAGAAGATGGTGTACGGCATCGGACTGCGACAGCTCAATCACCAAACAAATTGATGTAATAAGGAGGAGATATAATCAGGGGGAGAGATGTAATAATGTAATCAGAAGGAGATATAATCAGGGGAAGAGATGTAAAAATGGTAATATAATTATCAGGCGGAGGGCATCCTGAAGATGCAAATTTATGCGCGATATACACTTTTTCCTTTGGTAGGGTTTTTCCCATAGGGTTTTCCCATCAAAGGTTTTAACGAGACAGCATTATGCGCACCCACCATTGTTCCTGAAGAACTTGTTCCTGAAGAACTAAAGTTGTACTCTTTTTCCTTTGATAGGATTTTTCCCACTGAGTTTTTCCATCAAATGTTTTAATGAGGTAATCATTGATAAATGGTGGTCATCCAAGGGGGAGTGTTATGAAACGGTGGTTGCATCGGATATGGATGCCCACCGGATAAAAACCCCTAGATTCAGGGGATTAGAGATTTACCCCGTCTCTATCCCAACCTCCTATTATGTATATATATAGGGGGTATAGTGAATAATAGAACTAATTTTTTTCCAAAGGGGAGTGTTATTAAACCCTAAACTCTTATATTTTATTATGTTTTAGAAATTTTTTGAATTTTTTTGAGTTTTTTCTTTATTTTTTTATTTTTTGAGTCAGTTTATGGGTATGGTATTCCTGTACTTTATAGATAATTTGACTTTTAGGTGATGAAAATTATAATCAACATACTACTAGATTGCTAAAATCATGTATATACATATTTATACTATATATAAAAATATTTAATAATTACTCGTCGCCTAGGTGCCGCCTAGCTGCCTTGACTACACAGCATGGGGGGCACCTCAATACTCAGTAGTCAGTATGGCACCCCGTGATAAGCATCCCTACGTTGCTCTGCGATAAGGCCTCTGTCGAAGCTGTCAGGCGATGTGACATACATTGATAGCCTCAGGACATGAGACAATGTGTGGTGTGTGCGTGTGTGTGCGGGTGGGGGTTAACAATAGGAAAATATTTTGGGCACTAGACGATCAGTAGCACATCTAGAGCTTAAGTGTGCTAAGCCTTTCCCTATTAGAACTTTTTGATCCATATGGGTTTTCATTTGACAAATCAGTGGTGCATCTAGAGTGTTAATCCTATACATATGCGCTACAAGAGGCAACCTCATGTAATCACTGATTACAGAGAAAGGTCGAATGGAATTAGAAAAGGAAAATGCTAGTTTGCCGACCGGTTTTGCCTACTTTCTTTTGCCAACTTGACGTGGGATGTTCAAAGCCATCAATTTAGCCCAGCTAAGAGCGATGAATAACACTCAGTCTAAGTCGGCAGGCAAAGGGACTTCTATGATCGGGTGCCATGTCAAGTTGGCAGAATAGCATTGCTATAAGAAACTCATTTTTTTTTAGATTAATGAGAGCGGGAGGCAGGAAGGGAGAGTCATGGGGGAGAGAGTGACCTGGGTCGCGAAAGGACAAGAGAGAGGGTTTTTACGAGAAAAACATAATGACATTAGAGAGAGAGAGAAATATATGTTAATACATAATTTTTTGGTGATCTGGACGGGCGTAGGTCAATGACAGGTTATATGTTTACACTAGCAAAGGATCCAATAAGTTGAAAGGCCTTCCTATAGGACACGGTTGCACTGTCGACACCTAAAGCAGAATAAAGGCATTGTGGGCGAGTTTGGACTTTCGCAGCCTAACTTGGTGATGTTTTTGGATAGCCAAAGCACTATCTATTTGACGAATGACGATCAGGTCCATAACTCACAGACGAAGCATATTGATATTCATTATCATTTTGTTAGGCAATATATCAAGAATATGGTGGTTTTAGTGAAATAAATTAACACAGAATAATCCATCTGACATGCTGACGAAACTGATTCCATTGATTAAGTTCAGACATTGCCTCAGTTTGGTCCATATGAGTTGCGGTGTTTCACACCGTCAGGGTGCTTTGGCACGTCTTTGAGCCGCATGTTGGGACACTGAAGAGGTGTCGTTTGGGCACCGTCATGGTGCAGGTGGTTACGATGATCGAATTTTATTTGTGGTATCTCGTCAAGGTGGAGATTGTTGAAGTGATGGATACAACCAAGCCCCTCTCTTGTTGATCCATACCTGATATATTCAAAACGTGCACGTGACCTATCTGGATAGATCATGCGGATGAGCAGAATCTTGCACACGATCTGTCCAAGTCGTGCGCACAATCGATTCCTGCTGCTAGCAAAAAAAAAAAACATCGTGCTCAGCTACGCTCGGGCGCCAACCTTGGGCGCCTGAGCGCTAGATTTGTTATAACACTTGTCCAGTCGTCCAGGTCATGCGTACGATCTATCCAGACCGCTCGATCAGGCCAATTCTAACACGCTTTGGATTCTATTTTTGGGTCCTTGGATGGGGATTTCGAGAGTGCTCTTGTGGGACACTTGTATGCCTATTTTCTCAATATACATGGGGTTCTAGGATTTTTGGGAATTAAGGATGAAGCATTGTTTCTATGAGGTACGTTTGGAGAGGCTTTGGTGAGGGTCTTGAGGGAAAAGAAGCTATCGGCCAAGGGAGTTCTTGTTAAGGTTGAGTGTGGCTTGTGACCTCTTGGATCTCCATTATAGTGGATCGTTCGATCGTCTTCACCATGGTTTTTTCCGCAAGGATTTCCACGTAAATATCTCGTCTATCTATAAGATTGCTTTCTATTGTTTTGTCTTTGTCTTTCCTATTTCTTTACTTGTGTTGGATTGTTTGTTCCATATCGATCCGTCAAAGGATGGTTTGTGTGATTGATCTTTGTGGACCCATCATGATCGTAACAAATCGGTATCAGATTGTTCATCTAGTATCGTCTAACAGGATCCGCAATAATAAAAGACACCATCCACAAGTTAGGCTACCCCAATAAAATAATAAATACCACAAGGGAAAGACATCATCCACAAGTTCAGATATTTTCCGTAATACTCAAAGACTCAAGCTTTAGTAGTAAACTACAACGTTAACATTTTTGATATAACAAGAAATTGAGGGTAGCAATATTGAACAAAGCTTCAATAACAATAAAAAATCAAACTTGTCATTTTCATATAACAAGAACAACTAACTAAAGTGCTTCATTTAAATCGTAAACTTGAGTTTCTAGCATCCTACAATTTTCATGACTTTATGACTAAGGTGCCCCATAAGGAAAGAATATCACCTAAGTAACTTCTGTTGCGATTGAAAAATAAAGAGACAAGTTGATTCAACCTCTGTAAATTTGTTACAACTTACAACAACTACAACAATGTTATGCCTATATGTTCCAAGGGATCATGGACCTGCAAAATAGAAAGGAAGATCTTAGGCTCATAGAGAACACATAGGCTACAATCTGATACTCAGACCACATATAAGAGGGCATTTGAAACATGAATACTATCTGTTTAGATCCCAAATTGGCAATCATGCATCACACTATATCTAATTTCAGTGATCATTATGTATCCTTCCGACAGTTGGAAGTTCAAGTAGCATACACAAGCTTGTGAGACTGAATTAAAAAAGAGTGTTGAATTTTATACCTTTTTCCCCTACAGAATCGGAGATTGATAGGCTCTCAAAGTCCAATGAGCAGTTATTCATTGATCTCCAACCCTAGACCAAATAGAAACTTCCTCAATTTAAAAAAAAAAAACTTCTAAGCTGAAAAAATCAAAGGGGAGGGAGCAGGTAGCCGGCGTTGCACTCATCACAGTGACCAAACATAAGGATACCACGATGACCTCCTATGCCATCAGGGTTTAGGTAGAACACCGGTGGTGCAGCGTCTAGGCCACTCCGACCTCGGCCTCGGGTTCCCGCCGTGGATCCGATCGCTCCCCCTCGCCAACCACCCCAACGTCGTCGCGGCCGTGAAGCACAGAGGTGGAAATTGGTGGCCGATGACACACACACACACACAGAGAGAGAGAGAGAGAGAGAGAGAGAGAGAGAGAGAGAATACCTGGAGGCTGGAGGTGGAGCTCGACGGTAGATCGCAGAGGCAGACATATGGTTTCGAAGGCTGGAGAGACTTCGATGGTGAAACGAAATGGGGCAGCTCAAAACCCTAACTTCTTGCTTATATAGTGAGTTGCCTCCTCATCTAGATCATCCGTTTTATTGAATTGGAGATGGATCTTTTATTTTACGCTTTGGTTCGCGTGAGTCGGAATACGCCGGTTCCAACCAAGGTACAAAAAATCGAGATATTTTCTAAAATATCGTAAAATTCTCAAAAAAAATGAAACATAAATAGGCCCTGCAGTATCGAGCATACCGGAACAATCCAAATATCGTGCCGTTTCATTATTTATCGCACGAAATATTCCATAGCCGAAATATCGCGGATTTTCGATCGACGGCTGGGGCTCACCACACGCGGGGCTACAGAAAGTTACAGACAGAATGAGATGTGTCGATGATATTTTGCGAAATATCGCCTGATTCGAAACCAACTTAATTTCAGCCAACAGCTGGGGCCCACTCAAGTGCTGCGTCAGGCCGAAAGAGACAAGACCGCGATATTTCACGTAATATCAAGCGATTTCGCACGCGATGTCGCGATATATCGACGATTTTTTTGGGATCTCACTATAGGGAATCTTCGCTTTCGGTGGTTTGGCCTGAAGGTTCCGAAAAACCTATTGCTGATGTCGCTTTCGATGCTGTTTTTCATGCGAAAACTGTTGCTGAAAACTACACTCTTCTTTTTTATTTAAGCTTATGGGCCTCTCAAAGGCTCAAAGCCATCGGACTGGAGTCTTGCTCTTTGGTTGGGTTCCTCTCCGTCTTTCTCTCCCTCTCTCCTCTTCCTCTTTCTCTCCCTCTCTCCTTTTCAAAGCTAAACTTCGGAGTCTTCAGTTGGGTTTGTTCTCCGTCACTTTCTTCCTCTCCACTCCCACTCTTAGTCTGATCTCACTTTGTAATGTACCGTGTTTGTAGTCGAATCGATTTGTAATGCATCATATATTTAGTTGAATACTTTTTATTAAATAACAAAAATGTTTTTTGCATGTTTATAGGTATTTTTTGGTTTTTATGGGGTTTTTTTGGTATTTTAAGAAAAACTTACACAAATCGCGTATGCAACCACACAAATGCATATGGGGTGAAGTGTGCACTTTGTACCTAATTTGCACAAAGTTTATTTATAGTTTAAATAACATTGTGTGTGGGTCTTAGTCCGTTACTTCAAAGTTCAAACTTTGAATCGATTACATCCATTTTTCTCGATTTTTTAAAGCGTCTCTCATTTGAATTTGAAGCTTCTCTCGTTTATATCTATTACATGCATTTATCTATTCGCATATACAGAGTTATTATTTTAAATTTATCAATATTACTTATTATTATTTACCGATGGCCTTCCAACCTCCTCTGTATAGGGATTTTGGGTCAAAAGACAAAGGTTGGCAGCACAGCTTTCTTTTGGACACAAAAAAGCACAAGTCACAGTTTGCATACTGTAGCAAACATATCAGAAGTGGAGATGTTACAAGGCTGAAGCAACATCTTATCGGCTGCTTTCGTGATATAGCAGAGTGTTTGAAGGCTCCGCTTGAAGCCAGAGTATCCATGCGCACTCTATTGGAAAGCATAGAATATAAAGGAATTCAGCTTCAAACTCCTAGATAGCCCAAGAAGGGACGGATCGAGAAGTCTCGACATACCAGCACTCTATCAACCAGGAATCATTCAGATGATGACATCGAGTACCCGCTAAACATTCAGACAGAAGAGGAGAAGGCTTAATATCGACAAGTGGTCTTAGATTCGAGACACTCCCAGCGGGAGCGAGCTAAGAGATGATGGATGCCAACACAGTTTGCTCATGATGCCAGTGCAAGCGGTAGTGGAGCTAGTCCGCCATGGGTTGATAATGATATGTCATTACAAAGACTACAAGTGAAGAAGAAAAGGCTGATGATGATGTCATTACATGGACAACAAGTGATGATGAATGATTATTTTTACTTCTTTGTGATGAAAATAATATATATATATATATATATATATATATATATATATATATATATATATATATATATATATATATATATATATATATATATATATATATATATGGGTCAGGATCGGATGACCCATCAAAATTTTGACCCATTAATAACCCAGCACCCTTTGAGGCACCTAGAGGTTTTAGAATGGGCTGGTTTTTTGTAGACATATTGTCTATGATATGTTGATCATCCTCACAAAAAATCAGCCCATTCTAAAACCTCTAGGTGCATCAAAGGGTGCTCTTCAAATCAACGGTTAAAATTGACACTAAAAAACCGTTGATTTGAAGTGCGCATTTGATGCACCTAGAGGTTTTAGAATGGGCTGATTTTTTGTGAGGATGATCAACATACCATAGACAACATCCCTACAAAAAATCAGCCCATTCTATAACCTCTAAGTGCCTCAAAGGGTGCTAGGTTATTAATGGGTCAAAATTTGCTCGGTCATCCGATCCTGACCCTATATATATATATATATATATATATATATATATATATATATATATATATATATATATATATATATATATATATATATACACCATTCCACCTTGGTTATCATTATTCATATAAGTTAATCAAATATCATTTTGCATTGTTTGGACTTTAGATATCATATCTTGAAACCCCTAAGTAAGTTATATCTATACATCATGCATAAAAATCAGCAGCGGCTACATAGAAATACATCTTATATGAAGCTCTACACTCCTAGATAGGGTAGAAATATTATTTAAGTGTTCCAAAGTGTGTAACTATGCTTGATTTATGACTATCCGGAGTTTTATTAAAAAATTCCATTGAAAAATCAATATTTTCACCATTTCTATAAAAATGCATTATTTTCATATTGTCGAAATATTTTCACGAAAAAATTTCAAATCTAGAAGGTCAAAATTTCCACCGATATAAAAATTTTGAACATTGGTTCCAACTCATGTGGGTTTGTAATTTTTGGTTGTTTGGTTTCGTATAGAGGCTCCCGATTGAATGAATTGCAACTCACGTATGGGTTTCAATTGCATAGAGAATGGGAAAGTTTGTACCCCTCGGTTTTCGGGTGGAGTCCTGAGCATGGATTTTATGTATTAACATTAATAAAGATGACTTTGGTTATTGATTTAATTAGAATAGTACTTTGGTATATGATAATTCATATATAATAAAAAGGTCCCTAGGGAACACAGTAGACCACTGAGGTGCATGGTGGGTCCGTGCTTAGGAGACCTAATGGACCGGTTCTACATAGACCTAGAACTAGTTTACAGCTTTGGTGATGTCGGTCGCTTCACCGAGAATAATGTGACAACCAAGATCCAATAGACTAAGAGCCAAGACTCCTGAGGCTGGAATGTCAAGATGGATGAGGTGAGGTGAGGTGAGGTGTACAAGGCCACGAGTTAGCCCCACATCGCTTGGAGAGAAGGAGATCATGAGCTACTTATATAATTTTCCCTCCCAAACATAGAAGACGCGTTTTAAAACCGTGCGCCGCTACAGAATTCGTAAGAACTCTGTTGTTAAGCATGCTCGGGCGAGAGTAGTACCAGGATGGGTGACCCCCTGGGAAGTTCTCGTGCAGGCACGAACAAAGCGAACAATATCTTTTGTGTTTGGGACGGATGTTACAAATAAGTTATTGGCAGGTAGAGGATATGGTGAAGTCTCCACTATGGAAACGTGGGATTTCCATTTACCTGACCACGCACGATGATCGTGTTGAACAGGAACTAAGACGGTGCACATATCAGTGACTCAGACACTAGTGCATGAATCATCTTACTACTATAAATAATTTGTCCTTAACCCTGAGGGACCATATACGGTGAGCTAATCAGTTATATGGTGCTTTGATGTGCCAACGTGTGTGGACCCTCCAAAGTCCAATACCATGATATATTGGGTTACCCAACTGACGCTAGAGTGACATGCAGCAATCCCTAAAGGTTATCTGACGTCCAGTGTTAGATGGTTGCATTTTGATGAGTCAATCTGTCCATACAATTAATCCAAACCTGGTGGTTGTCAGTATGCCTGACGACGTTCCGGATGCTAGACATAGCACCGGAAGGTGTGTGGTGTTATAGATGACAAGTCATCAAATCTTAATCAGATGATCGATCGAGTTCTAACGGTGCTCCCCATCGCCCGAGTTGAATCATGGCACTAATAATATGAGGGACTAAAGATTATCAGAGTATAGTAGATAACATGGTTATGAGAGAGTAACATAAGTTTAGGATAACTAGAGTTCAACTCTTGTCGCACTCTAGGTGGCTACACTGGTTAATCGGATTAAGACTGATTAGCAAAACTTTCGGGGCGTCACCGAAATAGTTAATTAGGGATCCAGTTGGATCTAGAGATCCTGAACCCTGAAGGTTCCACCATGTCATTACGTATAATAATTGTTCCTCGACCTAGTTGGACACGTTGGATGTGAAGTAGCGCGATGGAGCGCAAGCCCGAAGCCTAAGAACCTAATTCATATGTGTTAAGGGGTCATAGGGGTATTTTGATAAATACTAAAATATGGCTTAAAACATATTGAATATGGATCTTAAAATAAGCAGAATAATTCCAGAAGCTCATAGGCACTGACAGAACTCGATTCCGATAAGTGTACCTCACTCTATCTTTTTATTGGCGGTATCCCGATATAAGGGTGTTTTCATCCAAAGTGTCAAACAGATAGGGGAAAGCCCTAACCCCCCCCCCCCCCCCTTTTCATCCCTATCTCTATGGGGCTGGCTCTAGCTTGCGTATAGCACTAGGGGGCTGGCCCTATAAGAGGAATATGGAGAGAAGAGGCTGGTCGCAAGCTCTCCCCCCTCCAGAAAAACCATTCCCTCTCCTTATCTCCTTCTTTAAGGTTGCGGCCAAGAAAGAAAGAGGAAGAAAAAGGAAGAAGAAGGAGGAAGGAATGAGAAGGAAGAATAATGAAATAGAAGAGGAGGTCTTCCAGGCATGTCATCGTCTTCGTAACGTGATCATCCGTCGACTCGTAGTCCTTGCACTCAAAGATAGGACTTCATGGATTCCTCCATTCACAAAGGACAATGTGCTATCGACAGCATCCCTCTCCATTTACATGTGGTTCATCATCAACCATCGTTCCGTTCACTTCGGATCTAAGATCCACAAGGTATGATGATTATAAACATCTAATTAGATGCATGTATATCTTTCATAGATCGTAGTATGCCTCTAGGGTGTCCGCACATATGCTAGGATCATAGATATATATATATATATATATATATATATATATATATATATATATATATATATATATATATATATATATATATATATATATAATTTTAATAAAACATACACCATGAGATCCTCGGATCTACCTTTTGCTTCCACTGCGGCTTTGATAATAGGATTTATTTCCAATAGCTTATGATTGTGGTGAGTTGCTCATTGCTTTCGATTGTGGTGAGCTGCTCTCTCTGATTTTCTTCCTCTATTGTATGCTCTTCATTATCGACTGCGGGTTTTCTTTCTCAAAAGTTTTGATTTTTGAAACTTTTGGTCTGATCTAGGGTTTGATGTTGATCCTTTGTATGTTTGAGCCTTTTATTCGTATATTTTTACGGATCTAGGGTTTAATGTTGGCCTTTTGCATGTATGTGCCTTTAATTTCTATACTTTTGCTCTAATTTAGGGTTTGAATTTGACTATTTTTATGTATGAGCCTCTGATTTGTATACTTTTATTGATATAGGGTTTGATGTTAATCCTTTGCAAGTCTGAACCTTTGATTTGCATACTTTTGTTCTAATTTTGGTTTTGGATTTATCCATGTTTATGTTTGAGCCTCTAATTTGCTAAAGTATGCTGGTTTAGAATTTGATTTTTGCCCTTTTAATATTTGAGTCTCTGATTTTACCAAATTTTGTTATTTTATGGTTTAATTTTGGCCCATTTGCTTTTATCTATGATTTTATTTCTACTAATTTTTGCCCTTTTAATATATGAGCCTCTAATTTGCTACCAAATATTTTGACGTACTGTATATATTTTGGTGCCATTTTTATGTTTGAGCCTATTATTTTTCTTAAATGTGATAAGATTTAGGGTTTTAATTTTTTCTTTGCATGTTTGAGTCTCTGATTTTCACTTGTCAGCTACATATGTTCAGTTTCTAAGAGTTTATATGTCTAGTTTTTTACTTATTAGCCCTATTATGTTAAGTTTTTAAGAGCTTATATGCTTATTTTTCACTTGTTAGTCTTGATATGTTTAGTTTTTTAAGTGCTTATATACCTAGATTATTACTTGTTAGCTTCCTATGTTTAGTTGGTATGAGGACTTACATGCTATCTAGGGTTTGTTTTGGTTCATTTGCATGGATGGTTATTTAATTTGTCAAAATATATTACGATCTAAGGTTTTATTGTGCCAAAATATTTAAGAGATGATGATAATTACTTAACCCACCATGTTATGATCCAAGATGGCATGTCAACCTTGGATGGCATGATGATATTCATGCAACTGATTGCCGCTATATCTTATAATATGATTATTAGTGTGTACTTGAACTTATTATCCCAAAATTAAGCAAGCAAATATATTTTTTAAAAGCGGCGATGATGACACCGTTAATGTAACATAATGAATTTTTTTCCTAAGAGGTGATGATGATTATGTCTTTTTTTCCTTTCTAAGAGTCGATGATAATTATGTATTTTTTTCCAAATAGGCGATGATTATGTCTTTTTTTCTAAGAGGCGATGATGATTATGTCTTTTTTTTATACGGGACGATAATGATTATATCTTGTTTTTAAGAGGCGGTGATAATTATAATACAAGGCTATGATGATGTGTCTAAATACATGTATGGAACCAATTACCATAATGTCTTGATCCAAGGTGGCCTGACAACCTTAGGTGTCATGTTGAAGATTCTCAGAACATATAAAAACTGAGCACATGAGTACTTAAAAGTTAAATTCTATGGTCAAGTACATGAGCCAATTATCCTTGAATTTCTTCAGTGTTTTATAGTTATATAGAAATATCTATAAAAGCTAATAAAATGCTTTAAATGTTAGGGGGCATACGAGATTGATCATATTCAAGATACTGCACACACCATGTTAGCGTAAACAAAAATATTACATTAGTTGGTGGATTTATGCTTATAGCTAGTAAATAATAAGGGGGAAATTATGGTCGTTGTACGGTCCCCTTCCAACAGTCGATGGAAGGTGTTGACCTTCGAGATGTGGTGCACTGTGGGATACTGAGCTGTCACGTACTTAGCTATCATGCAGACACTGTAGAGTAGAGAGAGGGGGGGAGAGAAGAAGAGTTGACACAAGATGTGATAACGATGTTCGGCTAAAGCCTATATATCCGTGCGGTAAGACGCAACCTTTGAATCCACTATCTTTGAAGAAGTAGAGCAACTCTCGATAGGTTGAGGAGTGCTTATACAAGTAGATAGAGGGTGAAATAGGCTTGACTAGAGTCTAATCACCAGAAGGCTCAGAGTGCTCTGGAAAATAAAAAGCGGAATGTGAAATAATAAAATCCGATCCTGGAATATTTGTCGGGTCTATTATTTATAGAGGTTTGCAAATATCGAGGATTTAGTATATATCCAGGGGGATTTAGCAGATCCCAGATAGTATATGTGAGCCCAAGGTAGGGCTGACAGTTCCATTGTCATCTTCGTGGGTCCCATACAGGGCTGGTGGGTCCCATTGTCATCTTCACAGGTCTCAGGTAGGGCTGACGGGTCCTACTATCAGGCGTTAGCTAAATTTTACACCCACAGTTATCCCCTCCTAGCTAAGCAGGTGTAACCTAGCTAGCTGGGACTCTGTGGTGCAAAACTGGTTTATCGATGTCGATATGGCTTGATGAGTGTTTAGAAAGGATCTGTCGTGCCAAGGGCCGACCAAAGATGTGTCTATCAACCAGTTGTCCGGGGTCGATCGTCGCATCTGTCGACCCCCTGCCAAGGGCTGATCATTGTTTGTCTATCGACCCGCTGTCCGGGGTCGACCGTCGCGCCCACCGACCCCCTACAAAGGCCCGACGAGGGGCATGTCCATCGACCCATTATCCGAGGCCAATTGTTATGCCCTCCGACCCCCTACCAAGGGCCGGCTGATGCATGTCTACCGACTCGCTATTCGGGGCCAGCCGTCGCACCTACCGGCCCCCTATCAAGGGCCGGTTAGGTGTGTGTCTGTCAACTAGTTGTTCAGGGATGACCACCCCGCTGTCCGTGGCTAGCCATCATGCCCGTTGGCTTCCTGTCAAGGGCCCGCCAGGGGTGTGTCTGTCGACCCACTTTCTGGGGCCAATTGTTGCTCCCGCCAACCCCTTGTCCAGGGGCCGGCAAGCGGCATATCTGCCGACCCGCTGTCCAAGTCGACCGTCGCACCCACCGGTCCCTTGTCAAGGGTCGGCCAGGGGCGTGTCTACTGATCCGCTGTCCAGGGCCTGTTAGAATTGGTGAGGTCTATAGCTCGTAAAAAACCTATAGTTTAGCTATGTATGGTTGATAGTATAAGATTGCATCTTGGTACGTACCTTAGTACATGTTCTAATTACAGAACAGAGAGCTATGGCTACATGGTAATCCACTTGAGTGGGAGACTCAAGGGATTGGTCCCATGTAACCTAAATAAGTATGCAGCTCTGATTGGGGTTGGTCACCCTATCATGATAAGCTGTTGGGATAACAGAGTGTGGGTATCTCCACCACGGTCATTACCAGGCACAGTGTCTGTGGCCGGAGGGAACCAACACGGTGCACAGATCGGTGAGCAGACATCGATGCACTAAACCGTGTTTCTGCTTAGGGTAAAACGGTCCTAAACCCTGAGGAACCATGTCTGGTGGATTAACTAGTTGTGTGGTTCTTTGGCGCACCAATGTGTGAGGATCCGGATGCAGTGATCCAAAATCATGGTGTACTGGGTTACCCGGCTGGCGTTGCATCAGCGTGTCACTCCTGCAGGCCATCCACACCCCTAATGGGAGGTGCGTTCCTTGGTCTGACCTACGTCGTATTAAACCCTAGCCAGGTGGTCATCAGTTGGACTGGTAACGGATCCGATTACTTGTCAGAGTAATTGGAGGTACGATGTATATGGTCAACCTGTAAGGAACCGAGTCATATGAGCACTTGAGTCTGACGATATTATCTACCGCTCGAGTTGCGTCATGACACCAGATGGAGGGACAGCGGGTTTACCATACTAAGCGGAGAGTAAGGGTATGAGGGAGAACATAGTAAGTCTGGGGGAATCGGAGTGCAGTTTGCATCACACTCTGGGTGGCCACGCAGGTTAACTCGGACTCAGAGGATCAATGGTACACTCAGGTAGTGTGTCGATCGAGTCTAAGTTGGAATCCGTGAACCCTGGTCCCTGAAGGTTCCACCTTATCGACATTATGTACGGTCCTAGTACCATCTCCTCGAAACATAGGACGTAGTAAGAGGAAGCGAGTAGTCCAAGCCTATGCTCCATGAGTGCTTCACACTAGTGCATGGTAGATGCGTAGCTACGTGTGTGCACTAAGGGGAAACCCTACGTTAGTGCAGAGACGCATGTAGCAATTCCTTGTCATAAGTGGACTTTGCCACATGGGTGCGATGCACCCGGACATGTTGCGAGTTGACTAGTTGACTTCACTAGGGGCACCCTACGGGAACCTCAGAGAAGTGAAATCACTGGTGCACTTCACTTATGTGTGCCTTGCAAAGTCTCGTACACGAGGAACGGCCAACTAGTGATATAAGGGCGTTTTGGTCATACCATATGCCACTATGCACTAAGGGGGTCGGCCCTAAGTATTGGGAGACTGGTCAAGGCCGGCCTTATTGGTTTCAGGAGGTTGTTGCCTCCAATAAAGGGGCCGGTCATGAGGCACAGAAAATGGACTGGTTTTGACCGTTTTTAAAACCAAGGAAAAGATGGAGATAATGAAGAGATATATAAGGAGAGGTTTGAATTAGTTGAACCTTATCCGTACTAGCCTCATCCATAAGGATAGGGCAGCCCTATATAAGAGTAATAGGGGAGAAGGGGGGTCGGTGATGACAAGCCTTAGGGCCGGCCATGACATGGGGAAACCCTAGCCGCCCCCCTCTCCTCTCTTCTCTTCTCCTATCTCATCTCTCTCTCCCTCGCTTGCGCCATTAGATAGCAAATCGTCTTTCTCGTATGGTGTTTCGTAGAAGAAGAAGGCTCGTCGGATGGAGGCACTCAGAGATCCATCGACAAGGTGCCGTGCATCATGCGAGATCGGATGAACTAGAAGGCATCTCCCGCAAGCTTTTGCTGTCCAAAATCTGCACAGAAAATTAGCGTTATTTCTGTGATTCCGAGATCTATAAAAGTTCAAAAGGGGTGAAACTTATTGCAAAAGTTGCGTCTCGACGTTTTCTACCTGCAGTCCAAATTTTAGCCCAATCCGAGTTTGGAGCAGAAAGTTATGGCCGTCGCACCGAAGCTATATCAAGCAGATCCGAGCCCGTCTCCATCGACAAAGAAGAAACTTGTCGCGGTGAAAGAATCCGCACGCAGGTATGATCTCTAACATATAGATCTAACATAGATAGAACATGCATGCATGCTAGATTGTTCTTTCGCATTAGATCGACGTTAGGGGTTCGTGTAGTTGTCATGCTAGATTCATACACGCATGTGTAGATCGTTTCGATAAAAATTTTAATATGTAACGCACACCGTTCACGGTCTTCGGACCTATTCTTTGCTTCCACTGAGGGCCTCTACTATGGATTTATTTCCAACAGGGCCGACCATTGCGCCCGTTGACCCCCAATCTAGGGGCCAGCCAAAGGCGTATCTGTCGACTAGTTGTCCGGGGCTAGCCGTTGTGCCCGCCAATCCCCTACCAAGGGCCTGCCAGGGGCGTGTCCGTCGACCCACTGTCTGGGACTGACCGTTGCGCCCGCCGACTCCCTGTCCAGGGCCGACTAGGGGCATGTCTACCGACCCACTATCCGGGGCTGGCCGTCGTGCCCGTCGACCCCTATCAAGGGCTAACTAGGGGCATGTCCACCGCCCACTATTCAGAGCTGACCGTTGTGCCCACCGACCCCCTATCCAGGGGCTGGCCAAGGGCGTGTCTGTCGACCTGCTGTCCAAGGTCGGCAATTGCGCCCACCGGCCCCCTATCAAAGGCCAGTCAGGGGCATGTCCAGTCAGTTCGGTCAACACCAACTGACTGCGCCAGACCCAATGGGTCACGGGGTGCTGTCAGTGACCGGTCGCAGTGCACCGGCGCCGGGTGCATAGGTCGACTCGGCCCAACGCCCGGTCGGTCGGCCTGGCAGGGGGTCGGTTGGTCAACGCCCAGCTTATCATCAGGGAGGCGGCTGATTCTGGGGTGCTGTCAGCGACTGGCCGCATGCCAAATCCGACTGACCACCAGGGGGCCAGGTAGGTTGGCGGCCGATTGATCGGCCGACCCAAACCCTAGGCCCTAACCTTAAACCCTAACCCTAACCCTAACCCCTAAACCCTAAACCATAAAACCTAATACCCTAAACAATAAAACCTATAACCCTAAACCCTAACACCCTAAACCCTAAACCTTAAATTCGGCTTTGTTGTCAATTAGCTTTAGAGATGGCTACATCGTAGGAATAGTGGGATTCATGGTTAGGTCCCACATGAATTGGTTGGCTTAGTTAATTTAATTTTAAATAGAACAATACATATATTATTCAATTTGGATATGCAAGACTCTGCATATCATCCAATAAATGATAAATCACACAATTCCTTCAATTGTCAGTTAGGGTTGAGTGCAATTCAATCGTCGGAGCTGAGTGCAATTTTACCGGTCGAAGCTGAGTGCAATGGATAACTGTGATCGCGACAAGGGGGTGAAGGCCGGTGGTAGTAGACATCGTTGACCAGCCGGGCATGAAACACTAAACGATACACCCTTAGTTGTATGCTCATGAGTATAAAACTTATTTTTATAAAAAGTTTTGAGATCTAGGTTTGGATGAAATATTGTCCCTTCCTTCGCTGCCATCTCCTTCTCCCGAAAGAACTTCAATGTGGTATTAGTTGTTGTAAATGTGGCTTGATTGCGATTCAATGCTACGTAGACTACATCGGGGGGAGAATCGTCCATCACATTTAATTTTTTAAAAAACATTTAAAAATTAATAAATAAATAAAATGCATCCTCAAGCGTTTAAGTGATTAGAGAAAACCACGTACCATAACGGCCATGTATATCACGTGGTGCAAATCGATGAGATTACATGATGTATGTAAATTAAGCTGACATATCGGAGGGGCTATCATGATCGATATGTGTCTAATGCGAGCCTAAGGCAAGAGGAAAATATTGTCACCGTCGTTAAAATATTGTCACTACTCTAGAAACGTTTTGCAACACCCCTCAAAATCTTTTGCGTGCCTCGAAATATTGATATCGCCCTGGAAAAATTATCACCTTCCGAAATATTATTGCCACACTTGAAATATTTTGTTTCCACCCTCAAAATATTGTCACCTTCTTCAAAATATTTTGGCCACCTTTGAAATAGTGTCATCTTCCTCGAAATATTCCCTCGCCCTCGAAATCTTTGGTGTGACGACAGGCACATACATTACTAGTATATATAGAGGATACGGGGTATAGGCTGGTGCCCTATTTCCCCTAGGAGTCTTAGAATGTTATATTTCAAATTAACGGTTATAACGGACTATAACATGGGAATGATGGTGGTAGTTTGGAAAGGTAAGTCGCGGTTCAAATTCTTTCCCTCCCTTATTTAAAATTTTGAATTCAAACTCACTCTCTCTCTCTCTCTCTCTCTCTCTCTCTCTCTCTCTCTCTCTCTCTCTCTCTCTCCCCCCCCCCCACTCTATGTGTGTGTGTGTGTGCACTTTCTTACCCTGTCATCCATCACTGGTGTCCATCAAAAAAGTAAAACTGTTATGAAACAGTGGTTGCATCGGATATGGATGCCCACCGGATAGAGACCCCTAGATTCATGGGATAGGAGATTTATCCCGTCTCTATCCCGATAACAATTTTGCCTATATATAGGAGTTCAATGAATAATATAATTAAGATTTTTCCCAACACGTTATCCGCACGAGCGGAGAGCGCGAACCATCCAAGCCCGGCGCGAGAGAGAGATCGAGAAAGAGAAAAGAGAAAAGAGAACAAAGAAGGACTGTGTTCGCCGTTACCTTCCACGGCGGGACATCCATTGCAACCCACTCCCCGGCAACATCAATCGCATCTCATTACAAGGAAAATGGATTTTGATAACACTATGGAGAAAGAAAACATATTTTAGTTGATAGTGCAACAACTCACACTATATTGAAAAGTCATAAATTCTTCTCAAATATAGATTTCAACCCTCATAAGGTCTCAACCCATGGGCGGACCTACATTGGGCCCAGGGGGGGCTCAAGCCCCCCCTCACTTTGGGGAAAAAAACAAAAAAGTTACACTTAGGTCCCTTGAAGTTTAGTTCAAAAACACTTAACTCCCCTACAGTTTATTCTGTTCCAAATCAATCCCTTGAGTTTGAATTGTTGGCACAATACCACCTTTTGTCAACTACTTGTTTTCCTCATTTTTATCTGATCCCTGAATTGAAGGGGGGCAAAGTGTTATTTTTTAACTTTAGGGGAGTTATTTTAACCTAAACATCAGGGGGGAGTAAAGTGTAACTTACTAAAAAAAACAATTATAGCCAACTTGTCTGCCAACTTTTGGTTGCCAACTTCACGTGGAAGTGGTCACCACCAGTCACCACCAGCCACCACCGCTCGTATTAGCGACTCATGGCCGGCCTCGTCATTCGCCGACCACAACCCATTGCTGGCCACCGACGCCCACCACTAGCCGACCGACACCCACCACCGTCGGCCACCACCCAAGCATGCATGTGACATCCCCGTAAAGTTCATCACATGACCCTTAGTGAATACGAATCGAGTGAGAATCGGGATCTATTTACAAGTTTTTGGGGATATGTATTAAATCCCCCCCTCTCACATACACACACAAAAAAAAATCTGGTTTATTAATCACAACCCGTGCACCCTGATCGAGTCAGCCATTTATAGGTCCAAATTTTCGAAGGACTTCGATGATCGAAATCCTCCTCCACTCGAGGCAAAATCCTGATAGGCCTTTTGCTACGCAATCGAAGGAATGGTAAGGACATGGTCACGCCGCCTGCCGAAACCTTCGACTGTGAGGCAACGACTATAGTTATTTTTTTAAAATTAAGCCCCCCCTGAGGAAAAATCCTGGGTCCGCCACTGTCTCAACCATAGCTGGTTCTGCATAAATAATCGAATGTTCTAGAAGAGCCCATCTGGTGTTACCGAATGGTACTCATCTATTTATTCAAAGTGCTTTGTACTCAAGTAGTTCTAGAAGAAACCTACTGAGCTTTAAAGATATCCGCGTGAATGGGTACCATATTGAAACACAAAATGAAGATAATAAGGAATATCTATGTATTGTATCTAACGTTAGAAAGCTGAAGTTCACATTCGAAAAATTCTCCACCCTTTCAATAAGGATATATTATACTAGTATTGGGATAGTCGAATCTCATGCAATTAGGAGCTAGAAGCTCATTGCTAATGAGAAACCATTAGGAAGCCAGAAGCTTAACTATCCTAAAACTTTGACCCTTTGGCATGACCGCCTTGGTCATCCTGGATCTACTATGCTCAAAAGGATCATAAACAACTCTTATGGCCACCCTCTACAAAATCACGTAATACCCATGGGTATAAACTATATGTCTTACTCACAAGGAAAATTGATTATTAGACCATTCCTTCTAAAAATAGCTTTTGAGTCACCGACTTTGTTACAAAGAATACAATGTGACATACGTGGACCTATCAATCCCTCTAGTGGACCATTTTAGATACTATATGGTGCTCTTAGATGCCTCGACCAGATGGTCACATGTATGTCTTTTATCTATTAGAAACTTACCCAGATTATCAAGCTTAGTGCTGACTTTCCTGACCATCCTATAAAATCTATTAGATTGGACAATGCAACTAAATTCATTTCCCAAACCTTTGATGTTTTTTTTAATCAATAGGAATTGATATAGAACATCATGTTCCACATCTTACGGTATACCGTCGTGGTGCAGTGTAATTTCTTGCTTATCTTGGAGTTCATGTGCGAAGAAAAACTTTGGTGAAATGTGTTTGGTTCGATCTCCTTTGATGAATCCTCCCTGAAGTTGTGTGATGCATGCGACATTGTCTTCATATATTGTAATAGGTTCATTTATGGTAGAAGGGAGCTAACAATTGCTTCGTATGTACTTGACCAATGAACTCAGCCCTACGCTTTCTCAACTTGCCTCGTGTAATTCCAGAATTTCTGAATGGTTCGAGGAAGTAGCTACAAGAGTTTGTTTCGTCGAACACCAAGATATAGATGCATTACTACTCATAAAAACATATCCAGTTTGTGAACGACTCTTATGTGGGTCAAAAAGATAACCTGAATTTGCATATCCAATCAGGCATGTGCACTCAACCCCAGCGGTGCACTTACTCACCCCATGAACTATTTCACCTACCCATCACATACTTAAAGCATCTCCAACCTACTCTGAAGTCTGCTCCGATCTTGACAGTTGTGGAGTGGGTGCCATGGGATACGCTCCAACCGACTCCGATCTCTAACTCTGAGACCACGGAGCTCCATCTCACTCCACAAAAGGCATTGAGCAAAACTTTGCTCCGATCCCATGGACCCCATGTGACAACTCATCCCAACCAAAGCCAAATTTTGCCCTCTGAAATGAGAATTTGGGCAGTCAATGTATTATCCAAATGCATGTTGGACATTTAAAATAAAATAGATAGTGAAAATAGGAGTCGGTTGGAGTACTGCTGAACTTTGAGTGCTCCTACATTGATAGAGATGGCAATGGTGCGATGCACCGCGATTTATCACTGGAATGGCCCAAATAGTGCGGTTTTGGTCAAAACCGAACTCGCACCGCTACACCGAAACTGAAAACTAAAACCGCACCGCGACGGTTGTATATTTTGGCAAGCCAAAACCGCACCATGCGATGCGTTTTTCCATGGGTTTCGGTTTTAAACTGCACCGTTGCCATCCCCACATTTGGCTACCTACATTTTGGGGCAAAACTGGGACTCAGTTGGAGATGCTCTTACACCCAACCCCATCATAGCCATCCAGTGTCCTCAATTAACTATTTCACCAACCTCCCCCCTCCTCTCTCTCTCTCTCTCTCTCTCTCTCTCTCTCTCTCTCTCTCTCTCTCTCTCTCTCTCTCTCTCTCTCTCTCTCTCTCTCTCTCTCTCTCTCTCTCTCTCACCAGGTCGACAGGGCCGGGGAGGGTGCGAGGCCTCGCTGCCTAGGGAGGAATAGTAGCAGGTGCGAAGGAGGAGAGGCTAGGGGTATGGACTGGCCCCCTCCTCCTCTTCACGAACTCTCTTTCCCCTCCGGATCGCCACCCCGTTCGACAGCAATGATGCAAGGGGAGGGGCCTCTCCATTCGGCAGCAACAGTGCAAGGAGTATCGTAGTCGTCGGCGACTGGCGGTAGGGATCGAGGAGCCACGGCCGGTAAATCGCACATCGTCGATGACTGGCTGTAGGGATCAAGCAATATCACAGTTGTCGGTCCCCCTCTGCCTCTCCATTCGTCTGCCAGACAGCCCCTCACCCGCACCGTCGTACCCTTCCCCCCTCACTGTCTATAAAGGGCTGGGTACTATTCCAAAAAGGGCAGGCAGTCCCTAACAACGACGATTCTTCTTCTTCTTCCTGTTTGTTGTTGTTAGGGTTTCGAAGGATCGGGCGTTTGGTTGCGAAGATCGCTTTGCAGTGTGACGATATGGAGCTCCTGGCCATGAATGAAGGGGATCCAAGTTTTTTATTTTTCTTTTCAAAACCTGTCGAGAGAGGGTCAAGACATTATATCGAAAAAAAAAAATATGGATATTTTTTTGGCCATCAAAAAAGAGGAACATATGATGGAACCAAATGGCATTCACAGATATTACCTTGATCTATATTGGCTTGCTTGGTACCTTATCACAGCCGTCTCTTAGAATACTAGTTGGGGCTGAATGAGATGCTTTGATCGGGTGTGGGTGTAATGGATGGTTGTGATGCATGTATGCTATATATGATGGAATATAATAATGGTCCAGACAATTTGGACTCATCATATGTATCTCCTATGAGTACTATGATATCATTAAACATCATTATTCGATTCTACTAAAAAATAAATACATGTGGCCGCTCTCGCTGAAAATGGCAATCGCGAACCGTGGTCCGCCGAAAAGAAAGGGCATAATGGGCTGCACATAGGGGTGGGAATGGGTCGGTTCGGGTCGGGTTGAGACATAGGTATAATGGTAAAACACCCAAGCCGAACCCGACCCGTTTAATAAACGGGTCAAAAACTTAAACCCAAACCGGACCCGCCTAATAAACAGGTTGAGCCGACCCGACCCGTTTAACCAGTTTACTAAACGGGTCGGGTCGTGTCGGATCAGGTTGGGTCAACAGAACCCATATAGACCTGTTGGGTTGGGTAAAGACAAGTCGGATTGGGCCGGGTTTGATCGGGTTGGCTCGAGTTGGTTCAGGTTGGGTCAGGTCGGGTTGGCACGACCCATTTGTTAAACGGGTCGAGTCGGGTCAATCGGGTTATAAGTACAAACCCGAACCTGACCCATTAAATAAACAGATCAATCGGGTCGACCCGTTTATGACCCAACCCGTTAAACGGGTCGAGTCGTGTCAGGTCGGGTTGGCTCGGGTTGGGTCAACAGAACCCATGTAAACCTGTTGGGTTAGGTCAAGACAAGTCGGATTGGGCCGGGTTTGATCGGGTTGGTTCGGGTTGGCTCGAGTTGGTTCGGGTTGGGTCGGGTCGGGTTGACACGACCCATTTGTTAAATGGTCAAGTCGGGTCAATCGGGTTATAAGTACAAACGTGAACCCGACCCATTAAATAAACGGGTCAATCGGGTCGACCCGTTTATGACCCGAACCCGTTTAGGCCAAACCCAAACCCGCTAACTTCGGGTCGGGTCAAAGATTGCCAACCCTAGCTGCACATGCCCTATTATTGCCTTTCTAATTGACGATGGGGCAGCACACGATTAGGCCGTAGTCAAGTGAATATGGTAGCAAAATAGTACTCGGTCTTTGGTCTTTGTTTTTCAAAAAATAAAAAAACTTTTTTAGTCCCCACCCACACCAAAGAATAATTTGCCAAGTCCGCAGATAATGGCCCACAAGTATCGGGTCCATTGCTTGGACGACTCTGATGAAACAGAAGGAATAAGAGTTTTTTTTTGAAAAGTTGTACTCCTTGAGCTAGAGTCCATTGTTTGGACGATTCTAATGAAACAGAAGGTATAAAAGTAGAAAATTGTCTAGAGTTGTACTCCAAACTAGGGTCTATTGTTTGGATGGTTCTAATGACAGAAGGTATAAAAGGAAAAAAAATTTGTGTGGAGTCGTACTCCTTGAACCGGGATCCATTGTTCGGACGTTTCTAAACATACGGTTATATATAAAAAGTCAAAAAATATTGTTTTGGTCTGTCGAACAACCTCGCTTGAGACCATCCCAGCCGCCGAAGTGACCTAAGAACACAGGGGCGGGTTGAGAAAACACAATCCTAACCCTAAACCAAGCCGTTTAGCCCAACCCTAACCAACCCGGTCAACTCGAATCGGGTCGAGTATCATAGGTTAGTGAAGTACTAAGACTGAGATGAATAAAATTGATTATTAAAAGTTTTTATTATGTGACTCACTGCATATGTTTCACCGGGGCAGGGCCGCCGGAGACGAGTATTGCCGTCGAAGGTGTGTGTTGATGCCAAAGTTATCCAATTGTGTCATGCTTGCAGCAGCACCGAAGGCACCCGCTGTGTGCCGCGTCGAAGGCGTCTGCTGCGTGCCGATCTTAACTAAGCATCCCCATATATACGGCATGCAGTAAGTGCGGCACCGCATAGTAGCCGTCTGATGCACCGCTGCATGCATCAGACGACTGCGGTGCAGTGCCACATGTACCGCATGCCACATTATAGCATGACCATATATATATATATATATATATATATATATATATATATATATATATATATATATATAGAGAGAGAGAGAGAGAGAGAATACGGGGTATGAGCTGCCAGCCTATTTGACAATTTGAGCTATCAGCTCTTAACCACCCGATTCAAATCAACAGCCGTCCATTATTTAAAAAAAAAAACTGTAATACAACTGTAATCGACCCGCACCCCCCCCCCTCTCTCTCTCTCTCTCTCTCTCTCTCTCTCTCTCTCTCTCTGTCTCTCTCGCTGAAACCCAGAGCACCGACGATGGATCGCCGGTGCCCTGACCACCGGTGGCCCCTCCGGCGACCCTCCCGACCCCAGCGACCCTATCCGGCAGCCACCCCGACCCCGGCGGCCCCCTCTAGGCCTCCGACCCGAGCGCTGAAACCCCGACCCCGGCGGCCCCACCCTCATCCCCTCCGACCGCTGAAACGCTGACGCCGATGGTGGAGATCTCCTCTCCCGACCTACCAGTGGCGGTCAGCAGCCCCGACCACCGGTACTCCAGCAGCCTTGCTCCCCTTCGGTGTCCAGTACAGGGGGCTGCTGGTCGGAGGGATCCGAAGGGCTGCCGGTGGCGCAGGGGGCTGCTGGTCGGAGGGGATCCGGAGGCGCAGGGGGCTGCCGTCGGGAGACCGGAGGGGGCTGCCGGTGGTCGGATCCGGAGGGGGCGCAGGGGGCTGCCGTCGGGGGCGCAGGGCCGGGATCAGGGGGCTGCCGTCGGGGGCGCAGGGCCGGTGGCGCAGGGGGCTGCCGTCGGGGGCGCAGGGGGCAGGGGTAGGAGGGCTCGTGAGAGAGAGGGAGAGGGAGAGAGTGGGTTGGGTAAATTTTTGTTTGATTTTAAATGGATAGTTCGTGATCAAGATCAGAGGGCTGTGAGTTGACAGCCCAAATGCCCAAATGGGCTGTCAACTCATACCCCGTATTCTCTCTCTCTCTCTCTCTCTCTCTCTCTCTCTCTATATATATATATATATATATATATATATATATATATATATATATATATATATATATATATATATATATATATATATATATATATATATATATATATACTAGTTTAAACTCGGGCGATGCCTCGCAGGCCATCGAGGTCATGAAATATAACTTTAACAATTATAATTAAGATCACCATCAAGTCATGTTATTAACTGAAGCACCAAAGCAATCAGGAAAAAAATTTAATAAGAATATTGCCATAAAATATGTCATAAAAATATGTCATAATATAAATAATTATGAGAGAGGGCTGTGTTCACACACCGGCAGTTCACAATCTCTCTGCCTTCCAAAAGACATGAGAGAGATTTATGAGGGAGGGAGGGAGAGAGAGAGACAGTAATATAGGGGTGGGAGGATTAAATGGCATTAAATTGTTATAAATGGCTCATTCTTCTCATAATGCATGTAAACATAGGGTACATCTCGAGGAAAAAAAACTTTTAAATTTTTTTGGTAAGAAGATTATGGAATGGGGTAAATCAGTAAATGACATTAAATTATTATAAATGGCTTATTTTCCTCATAATGCATGTTAATATTGGGTACACACAGAGATATCCGTGTTCACACAGGAATGAAAGATTTTTCTGTCATCAATAGGGCTCCATGTGTCACACCACGAGAGAGAGGGCTCCGTTTTAGTATATAGTATATATATATATATATATATATATATATATATAAAGAGAGAGATAGAGAGAGAGAGAGAGAAATAGAGAGGAATGTTATAGTGAGCTGTGAGCTACGGGTGGAGAAAATGAGCTGCCCTCATTTTGATCCACCTAGGAGTTTTGGAATTTGATGAAATTTGGTGAGGGTGTTATCTAGGATAAGATGATCATCCTCACCAATTTTCATCAAATTCCAAAACTTCTAGGGTCATCAAATGGTAGAAGTATTATCTACCATCCGCAGTCACCGTTAATTTTTCTTCTACCATTTGATGACCCTAGAAGTTTTAAAATTTGATGAAAATTGGTGAGGATGATTATCGTATCTAAGATAACACCCTCACCAAATTTCATCAAATTCCAAAACTCCTAGGGGGATCAAAATGAAGGCAGCTCATTTTCTCCACCTGTAGCTCACAGCTCACTATAACATTCATCTCTCTCTCTCTCTCTCTCTCTCTCTCTCTCTCTCTCTCTCTCTCTCTCTCTCTATTTTTGAGGATGACCCAGCAATTTTGGATGCACCTAGAGGTTTTTGAGGATGACCCAGCAATTTTTGATGCACCTTGAGGATGACCCAACAATTTTTGATGCACCTAGAGATTATTGAGGATGACCCAGCAATTTTTGATGCACCTTGAGGATGACCCAGCAATTTTTGACCCAGCAAATAACCCAACACCCTTTGATGCACCTAGAGGTTTTAGAATGAGCTGATTTTTTGTAGGCATGTTGTCTATGGTATGTTGATCATCCTCACAAAAAATCAGCTCAATCTAAAACCTCTAGGTGCATCAAATGCGCTATACAAATCAACTGTTAAAATTGATACTAAAAAACTGTTGATTTGAAGATCACATTTGATGCACATAGAGGTTTTAGAATGGGCTGATTTTTTGTGAGGATGATCAAGATACTATAGACAACATGCCTACCAAAAATCAGCCCATTCTAAAACCTCTAGGTACATCAAAGGGTGCTGGGTTATTGCTAGGTCAGCCGATCCCGGGGGAGGGATACTCTTACTCATGGCCTCTTACTTATATAGTTACCTATGAACTCGGCCGTCCATTAGATCCCGACGTACGGTTCAGATTAGATGGGGTGTTAAAGCAATGGTGTCCGCATTAAATGTGGGCTTTTAATAAGATATTTTAATACAGGCATTTAATGCGGACATCATTGCTTTAACTCCCTATCTAATCTGAACCGTACGTCGGGATCTAATGGACGGCCCGGATCATAGGTAACTATATGAGTAAGAGTATCCCTCCTTATATATATATATATATATATATATATATATATATATATATATATATATATATATATATATATATATATATGGGCGTGTTAGGATGCGGCGTGCGGTGCGTGCAGTGTTGCACTGCAGCCATTTGATGCACCGTTGCGTGCATCGCATACACGCAGCGGGTGCACAGACGGCTGCGGTGTGACACCGCACGCACCGCACGCCGCATTTTATCATTCCTCTCTCTCTCTCTCTCTGTATATATATATATATATATATATATATATATATATATATATATATATATATATATATATATATATATATATATATATATATATATATATATATATATATATATATATATATATATATATATATATATATATATATATATATATATATATATATATAGGGAAAGGGTAGCCTACTCCATGGAGTTGGAAACTTACCTACTCCATGGGTTATATAGACGCCACATAGCACTTTTTAATCATATTTTTTATTCATGTATGGTCAATCTAATATAGATAGATTAGGATTATGAAAAAAAATCCGAAGAAAAAAACTTAAACCAACTCGATCAAGTTGAAACAAATTTAACGGTAAACTATGTATCGTAAAAACATATTTTTTGTCGATGCTAAAAATGCCACTTAGCATATGTTTTTCTCAAAAAAATTTCTTGATAATTGTTGAGAGGGGTGAACCTAACTTGACCAAGTCTTAACTTTCATCAAAAAGTGCAACACGACATCCGGCCGCCCGCCTGTAAAAACGCGGCATCCAGCGCAGACCGTCCGATCCGTGCACTGCCAGCCGTCTGATCCGTGCACCACACCCCCGTCCGGTGTTCAGTTGGCCCAGGTTATTCCCGTTCGTTCGATCGAGGGAATCGAACGGACAAAAACGTTTTTTGCGAAAAACGTTTCCGTCCGTTCGATTCGCTCGATCGAACGGACGGGAATCACCGGTCCAACCGATACACCGGGGGGGGGGGGGTGCGCCGCACGGATCAGATGGCGGCGGGCGGGGTGCAGTGCACGGATCGGACGGTCTGCCCTGGATGCCGTATTTTTACAGGCGGGCGGCCGGATTTCCGTCCGATCGAATCGATCGGACGGCTGCGATTCGTCCCATGGTTTTAAAGGCGGGTGGCCGATTTTCTTGGACACGTGGCGCACGGGGAGCGGCTCTGGTGCAGCGTTCACGCTGCACCTGAGGTCCAGGCTCCCCGTCCCCTATATATATATATATATATATATATATATATATATATATATATATATATATATATATATATATATATATATATATATATATATATATATATATATATATATATATATATATATATATATATATATATATATATATATATATATATATATATATATATATATATATATATATATATATATATATATATATAGAGAGAGAGAGAGAGAGAGGGCTGTTACAGTGAGCTGTGGGGTGCCGGGGGGAAAGTGAGCTGCGGGTATTTTGACCCCCCAAGAAGTTATGGAATTTGATGAAATTTGGTGAGGTTGTTGCCTAGGATAAGATGATCATCCTCACCAATTTTCATCAAATTCCAAAACTTCTAGGGGGGTCAAATGGTCGAAGCAATTTCTGTCATCCGCAGTCACCGTTAAAATTGCTTCGACCATTTGACCCCCCTAGAAGTTTTGGAATTTGATAAAAATTGGTGAGGATGATCAAAATGCCTGCAGCTCACTTCCCCCCCGGCAGCCCACAACTCACTGTAACAACCCTATATATATATATATATATATATATATATATATATATATATATATATATATATATATATATATATATATATATATATATATATATATATATATATATATATATATATATATATATATATATATATATATATATATATAATATTCAGGGTTTTGTGTGGGGGACAAATATTTAATTGAATTTAGAGACAATATATATATATATAATATTTCAGGGTTTTGTGTGGGGGACAAATATTTAATTGAATTTAGAGACAAACCGTAAGAGATAAACACAGTCGTTCATTGCTGTTAGGGTGAGTGTCATTCACTTGGAAGAGATAGATTAACGACTGTGATTGATCCGACCAGGCCCTTCAAAAATGGAATGTGATCAATACCCGTTCGGACCCATCAGAGTTAAAAATGGAAGGTGATCATTCCCAACAGCTGTGCCATTATCTCTCCCTCTCTCCTTCACAGTCGTCCATTATCTCTCATCTCTCCCTCTTTTATTCCCAACAGCTGTGCCATTATCTCTCCTCTCCCTCTTTTATTCCAATCCCTACCCCATTCCCGACCCACACCTCCACCTCTCTCTCTTTCTTTCTCTCTTTCTCATCGCACTGCAGCCACCATCCCGCGCCCACCGGTGTCCCGCAGGCAGGCACTCCGCCCTGATCGGCAGCCCCCCTGATCGACCGGTAAATCGCACGCCGTCCGACCCTGATCTGCACTCCCCCCTGATCGATCGCACGCCGTCCGACCCTGGTCGGCAGCCCCCCGGGACCGGCACTCCCCCCTGATCGGCAGCCCCCCTGATCAGCTCCCCCTCCTTTCATCTTCTCTGGTACGTGGATCGGCAGAAAGGGGAGGGGCTCTCCTCCGGTAGATTCGCAGCAGGGGAGGGGCTGGATCCAGATCCCCCCTCCCCCATTTCCCTGATCCCTAATCTCTCTCGATCTCACTTTTTTTTTTATTGCAGGCTTGCTGTTACCGGCTGGGTTAGGGGAGATGGAGGTGATGATTTTCCCCTTCTTTTTTTCTTTTCTTTTCTTTTTTCCTCTCATCTCGGGGTTTTTTTTTGGCTTGCAGTCCTATGCTGTCGTCGATGGGGTCGGGGTCATCGCCAGTGAACAGGTCTCTCACTCGATCTCAGATTTTTTTTCTTCCCTCTTTCTCTCATCCTTTTTTAGGTTGATGATTTTTTTCCCTCTCTCTCTCTATGTTTAATGTTTTTATTTTTTTTTTCTGTAGATAAAAATAGCAAAATGAGATAATCAGGTATGCCACCCTCGCCAGTCGGAAAAGGTGTAACTCTTCCCCCTTCCATCTACATTTCATTTCCGATAACATCCACCCCTTGAAAACGCCCTTTTAATTTGAAATCTAATATGCTTTTGTCTAATCCGGTCCAGGAATCTGGTGGGGATTTCAAAAATCATTGAAGCCCCAATTCAATGCTTTCTGGTTGTATTTAAATGAAACATGGCAATAACAAAAAATTTCAGTTTTGATCAATTTTTGTAGTTTTGGTCAAAATGAATCTTCCCTTCATGTTTGGTTTATTCTCTTCATTTTCCGGCTAAAAGAACAATAAAAATTAAGTGGCATGGAAAAATTTCTGCAGAATTTATTTTTCCCTCTTTATGTCTATATGGTTTAGGGTTAGTCTTTTTTTCTTTTTCCCTCGCTCTTTGTTTTAGGACAGACGAGAGATGGAGAATGGAGAGAAGCAGATAAAGAAGAGAAGTTGAGAAAGAGCAGAGAGTAGCCGAGATCCGTCCACCCCGGTAGGCAGACCTGTCTCGCTCTCCCTCTCTTTTTTTCGTTTTTTTTGAGGTAATTGCAGCCTGCAGTCCATGTCTCCCTCTCCCTCTCTTAATTTTTTTTCCTTCAATTCGGTGTGATTTAATTTTCACTCTAAAGTTGTTATGTTGAAGTATCAGTGTGATTTAATTTTCGCTCTAAAGTTGTAATTCTTTTGAGGATGTAATTCTTTTGAGTTGTAATTCTTAAATGTTTTCTCATTGTGCATATAAATGTAATTCTTTTGAGGTAAATATGTACACCAAAATGTTATTTGAATGTACAAGGGACAATCTCATGGGATTCATACTTTGGCTATTAAAACCAGATGGAACAGTTTATGCAGATATATAAATCTTCATAACACGTGCTGCGAGAAAGATGTTGAATAAAAAAAACATAAAAGTCCCATCTCAAATTCTTACAAATGATTAGAGAAAATTGCATTGGAGCATCACCCCCTCTCCCATTGGTCCATTTGAAGGATATGTATGTCATTTTGTGCTTTTTTTTTTGAAATGTTATTTTGCGGTATTCATCATGGTGAAATGACCTAAAGCCCTTGCAATCGACCAATGAGAAAGAGGGTGATGCTCCAACCACTTTTAGGAGTTAGAACAAAATCGTTCTCAGGGCTGATCCATGCACGGTGCTGTATTTGCTTACGGCCAAATTGGTCTATCACATCGTCCATTAGATAGAGAATTACGCGGAGAGATCAAACAAAAAAGGGTAAAGTACGCTTTGCTCCTTGATGTTTAACTCAAAAACAATTAACCCCCCTGTAGTTTATTTTGTTCCAAATCACTCCCTAAAGTTTGAAATGTTAGCACATTGCCCCTTTTGTCAACTACTTAATTTCCTTATTTGGTAATTGTTATCTGATCAAAACTGAATTGAAGGAGGGAAAAATATAGTTGTTTTAACTATATGGCGGTTAAGTGTTTTTGAGCTAAACTTCAAGGGGGCAAAGTATAATTTATCTAAAAAAAAATTCTACATGAGGATTTTGCTGAAGATGCTAAGTGAGAGATTTGCACCATTGATTTAATACAAGTGGACAATTACTAGGTAAATACTGCCTTCAAATCCCTTCTCTCTATTAAGTTATTTTATTTCCATGATTATTGATCAAGATGGACCGGAATAACATGTGAAAGCTTTAGTTGGATCCGATTCTTTGTGTTTATAAAATTATAGATCAGGATGGATTGTAAAAAAAAAAAATGTAATAGAATTGAAGACTCTCATCAAGTTGGTTTTATAGAATTGAAGACTCTCATCAACCTGATTTTTTGGTCTGATTTGGTTTGCGGCCTTAGGTAAAATTGTGTCGTATAATTACATTCCTGCCCCGCATGAATCAGAAGGTTAAATGGGAGGTGGAAGGCCGAAGTGAGCGATCTCCAGACTCCTCGCCGATATGACGGACGTGCATCTCTTCAACAACATCCTTCTAGGCGACCGCGGGGGAACTGTAAGACCTCTCTCTCTCTCTTCAACAGCATCCTCCTAGGAGCCTTTTCGAGTCTATGGAGTGTCTTCTTCTTTGTGTTATTCCTGTTGTCTCGATTTTGTTTTAATGTAAAATTTAGGCTTCATTAGTTTTTAAGAGTTTTTTTTTTCCGGGTGTGAAGAAAATCGCTGTATTTTGGGTCCTAGGGTTTCCAGTTGCTGCCGTCTCTAGGGTTCACACTTCACGGACGATCCGTTTGAGGACCTGGAGGATCCTTGGAGGTTTTAGGAACGTTGTTTGGGTTTTAGCAAATGTGCACAGTGGAACGGCATTGAAAATATCAAACTAGATTGTCTTGGATTTTTTTAGAGTACAGTTGTTTCTGTTCATTAGAAGAATTTTTTTTTTCAATTTTTTACCCTTATTTGTTACCCTCTTTTAGTCTTTTTAATGATTGTTAGCATCTCGGAATAGTTGGAAGTGTTTAATGGGGAACCCTTTTATGTATTTAATTTTTTGCTAAAATAACAGTTAGGATTTTTTTATATTATTCGAACTTTTTTAAAGTCTCAACAAATGATGGTTTGTGCGACCGTGAATCCCATAATATTCGATATCATATTACATTGGAAATATTGAAGTTTATGCAATTGCGGATTTTTTTTTTCTTGGACTGTTTTATTGTGACAGCATAATTAAATTTTGTTACACCATGGGGGTTCTCATTATTGTTATGTCATGAGGCACTTGCGGAACCCGGAGCAGTTACAAGTGCATTCTGGAGGGATTGCATGGAAGAAGCAAGGAGGTGGGAAGGTGGTTGAAGTAGAGAAAGCTGATATAGCTGGCGTAACTTGGAGGAATTGGTGCGACATGGTGGTGACATGGTGGTTTTCAATCTGCTGTATGGTTTTCAATCTGCTATATGGTGCGACATGGTAAGTGAAAAGTGTTTTTTTTTAAATTGGTGCGACATGGTGGCTTTCAATCTGCTGTATGGTTGTTTGCTACCCTAAACTTCAGACTGGAAGGGCTCATTGTTATGCCATTTTGTTAATTACAATTTATCCGTTATTAACTTTATAGCTCAAAGCCTTCTGATGTCATTCTTCTAAACAGGCTCAAGGCCTCAGACCAATCTCCATATCGCATGGCTCCACAGACCATCGCATTGCACAAGCTGTGATCCGAGCACTCGGCTTCGGAGTGGTTCTGGTGGTAGATTATATTGGATAAACCTTTTTATTAGATATGTGAATAGCTCTCTCTCTCTCTCTCTCTCTCTCTCTCTCTCTCTCTCTCTCTCTCTCTCTCTCTCTTTGGTAAGTAATGTGTCATAATTCATCACATAGAATGACTGTGATAAAAGTTGTAATTCTCTTTGACATTAGATTAAATTGAAAGAAGTTCTATTCAAAGAAGTTGCTATTGAAAGAAGTTATACGGATAAAGTCCGAACCGTACAAAATTATTATCTTTAAAAAATCAGCAATATCTTGAAATCAATGTGCTCTTATTTCAATAGTGGTCACAATATTTAAATCAAGATTGCTAGATGTAGTTAGAAAAATCAGATGTTGATAACCAGCTGTAAACAGACAAAACCATATTAGAGCACACACATTGAGCTCTTAACCTGATGCATTGTAGTTGAGAGCAACAACTTTAGGTTTTTAACTATACATAATACCAACTGGACTTTGCCTTTCTTTACAATGGAATTCAATGATAGAATCGAATACCAATGATGTTGGTTCCCACCCCAGATGCAAAAAGTAGAAGAGTTGATGGTAGTTAGATGGCCAGTCATAGGAAAAGAAGCTCAAACTATAGAATTCGAGTTTAAGGGTTTAGGGCGAGTCATAGAAAGAGAAGTTCAAACATTTTTTTTTTTATGTTCTCATCCTCTAAATATTGTCATCTCCTTCGAAATATTATCACCGTTTTGAATTATTATTGACATCCTTAAATTATTCTCCTTTCTCAAAATTTTGTCACGCCATTGAAATTTTTTACCTTGCTTAAAATATTATTCATGTCCCCGAAATTTTTTGCGTGCCGACAGGTACGGGCATTACTAGTATATATATATATGGGTCAGGATTGGATGACCCAGCAAATTTTGACCCATCAAATAACCCAGCACCTTTTGATGCACCTAGAGATTTTAGAATGGACTGATTTTTTATAGATATGTTGTCTATGGTATGTTGATCATCCTCACAAAAAATCAGTCCATTCTAAAACCTCTAGGTGCATCAAATGCTCTCTTCAAATCAACGGTTAAAATTAACAGTCGAAAACCGTTGATTTGAAAATTGCATTTGCTATATTAACATAGATAGAGGTGACGTTGTATAAGAGCGTGACGTTGTATGCTATATATATAAGAGCGTGACGTTGTATGCTCCTATATTAACATAGATAGAGGTTTTCATATTTGCTAATTTTTTGTGGAAATGATATCTATATTGATATGATCATCCTCACAAAAAATCAGTAAGTTCTGAAACCTCTAAGCATTTCAAATATGCTCATCAAATTAATGATTGAAATGGACAAACAATGCAACTTCTATTATTTTGATATACCTAGAGGTTTCAGAATTTACTGATTTTTGGTGAAGGTGCTATAGATAACATATCCACCAAAAAACAACAAATTCTAAAACATCTAGATCCATCAAAATATTAGAAGCTTTATCAGCCGTCCATTTCGACCGTTAATTTGATGAGCCTATACTTATAAAGGTCAAGCTTCCAACCTCCACATACACATTTTTTTTATTAAAAATTACTCTTTCTAGTTCAAACCCGGCCTGGCCCGGCCCAAAATTCCAAATGCATGCATACCCAGGCCGTATCCGGGCTCAAACCCTTGACCTAAGGATAGGCCAGGCCTGACAAGCCCGATGAGCCCATCCAGGCTTTTGGCATCTCTAGGCCCGACCCAACCCAACCCGTTTTACACCCCTAGATTCTGGTGTAGCTTCAGAACAAAAGATGGCTTATCAAGAAGATAAATACAAAACAATTGAATCAAGTGAATGGCTATTAAGAACCGCAAGCCATGACCCCAAGCATTGAATGTGATCTAGGCAAACACCAGTCACATCATAGCTTGCTGAAACAACCGGCATGTTAGCCAAAACAGCCTTGTAATCTTTTTTTTTTTTTTTGAAATCAACTACAGGTTTCCCAAAAACTTTTGAGCAATGGACCCACTTCGGCTCGGACCCAATGGCCCCACTTCGGCTCGGACTAATCTCTCCGAGAATTTCCAACCCAATCGGTAGCTTTCCTACGCACTTCCAGGTAACTCGAGGGGGGGAGGAATTGAAACCACAACCTCCTCACCCAAGCATTAGTAGCTTACCAACTCCCCTATCATCTGGTGGGTTAGAGAAGTAACCCATCCTCTCCAATCTATATTGGCTGATGTGATCTTTATAACAAATTCCTCTAAACGAGAGTTGAGGATGAATTGTTTCTTAATCACCGTTTACCATGAAAGTGAGCAACTGCAAAATTGGAATCACACCAAATGTCACCCAGAATAGGATTATCGCTATCGACTTACAAAGCCGTCGAGCGAGATTTTTTTGTTTCACACCTGCAATCATTACTCTTCCATGAGCCCGTCTTCCGCTTGTGATTGAGAAACCCCGACTTTGACCTTCGGGAGGGTGAGGGACGGATCCTCCAGAGACACGGCAGGTGCTTTGACCAGGTGGATTCCCTGGTCCAACTCCCTCGCTTCCTCCTGCCGCTCGATGCCTTTCTTGCCCCTCATCCTGTGAGGAGGTTTCCGAATGTGTTGATAGAGTATGCTATGCAACTCATAAATAATGAAATACAGTGAACATAAGGGACTGACTGCAAGGGATACCAACCTCTTTGCGTGGTGCCGGGCCTCTCTAGACACCCGGACTTTGTCGATCTTCTTGATGGCCTTCAGCGTGTCCTCGGCGACGTTCCGGTCATACCGGTCAGGCCTGTTCCGCTTCCTCTCAAACTCGAACGAGGAGTCCTTGACAAGGTTTAGCGATCATTAGACCAATGTCATATGTAGACTGTACGAGGTTGTGCAGAATAATATGTTGCTTACCTCCGTCATATCCTTCCCATGGAGCCGCCTGTATGCCTTTGTCCACTTCACCTTGCGAGGATTTCTCTTCATTTTGAAGTTCTTGTGGCATTTGGATCTGCAAAACCGAAAGATCTGCACAAAAAAAACCAAAGAAAAAAGTGTCAGGCGAAATCCAGCCGACAAAACTGGATACTTGGGGATGAATTGAACAACTAATTAATTCCATATTTTATAATGTCCTTATGCCTTAATCTGTAATCAGATACTCATGTTATACAATAATACTTGATTTCATTCATACGATGATGACTGAAAATGAGATCATGAAGACATCTCAAATGATAATTGTTAACTAAATGGAGCCAACTCGTAGTAACTACCCGAAATCTTACCACTAGCTATGTTCAATGACCACTAGACTAAATAGAGTTTTTTATAATCACGTCCCTGATTTGTATCATCCAAGTTTTTAAAGTTCGGTTTCGCGTCTGGTTTCGGTCCAAAGCCGACACCGAAATAACTACCATAATTGGAATTGTTTGTTAGACCCAATACCATAAGTTTGTAACATTCTTATCATTTGAATCTCTTGGAGAAGCTAGGCCATTGAATTGACTTATAAAAGAGATACAAAATATTCAACTAGGTGGATGTTCCACGAAAAACGGATGAATGCCTTCTAGCCAAGAAAAAGGATATGTAAAGGGTAAGTACTTATGCAACAAGAAGATGGTTAAAGTAAAAGATAGCAAAATATGAAGGGAAAAAGGATACAAGGGACTTGTATTTGAGCAAAATAAAACAAATTCTGATTGAATAAAATAAAACTATCTCCATAATTATGTATAAACATAAAAATGAAAAGGTTTGCATCATGTATGAGATCATGATTCGTGTATCATTAAGTATTGATATCATAAAAACTTCTTCACGAAAAGAGAATCTAAAAATGTTTAAAATCTTCTACCTTTGCATCATTGCGGACAAACTGAATGCCATGCCCCGGGTAGATGGTGGATGAACAGAACCAACACTTTTCTAATCTCATTGTATTTTCAAGTCAAGTAGAAGGATAACCTGAAATAACTAGACATCGATATCATGATTGAATATAACATTCACTTCGAGACATCAAGTAATGGCAACTCGGATCTATCCAATTCATTAGCATAATTAGTATAAACAATTAGATTGTCATAATAGCATTCCAAAAGCATAATTATTAAACAAATTTATTTTGGAAGAATTGACTGGTGAGAATAGAAATTAAATAAATTAAGATCGAGTCATATATATAACTGGTTCAGTCATGTCGATCACTAAACCAGCTAGCATAATTTAAGTATGCTAATATAAACAAGTCAGGCAACCAAACTTCACGGATATGGTTCACAATATCACATTTCTTGTAGGTGTGTTAATGGCTCACAGCGTAAAGAAAATAATTATAAATATTCCATATCAATCTTCTATATTCATTAGAAGAAGCTATAGCATGCATATTTTAAAATAAATAAACAAAAAGTGGAGGAAGTAATCGAAATTATAGATGGACATTATAAAGACGTAATAGACGAGTTTTTGATGCAAGTGAAAATAAATGTATCACTCATCAGAAGTAGCCTGAATGTTCTGAGAATTATTTCCAAGTGAACAAGCACAAGAAGTACACCTATAAAATGTATGCAGTAAGAACACTTTTGCTAGCTGCCACAAAGTTCATGAACCGAACTATAACAAATTAGTCTAGATCAAACTTTCTAAAACAATATCCACTTGACCAATATTTCAATCTTGGTAAATAAACTGAAACAAACACAAAACAGCAAGGTAGATCTCATAAGATGGTGAAAGAAAAATTGCAAAAGATAATGTAAACAATGCTCCAACTAATTTCCGAGATGAACCAATTAACAACATATATTCTCTCATGTATTAAAAAGAGAGGAGTTTATCCAATATCCATGCAGTTGAAATGCAAATTGGTTCTACCTCTAACCAAAGGAAACGTTGCACTCATTGGGTCTAGCATTCTCTGCAAAGAATACTTACAGGCGCCTGGGCTACTAACTCGTCATAATAAATGAGCACTTGCACCATACACAATAGGTTGGTGTCATCTCAAAATACACTTGGTGAATACCCATACATAGAAACAAACTTCAATTAAACACACTTTACAAGGTGGATAAGAAAATTTGCGACCGTTACTAAGTTCGGACGTGTTCCAAGCAGATTGCAGTAAATAATTGCACGCAGTGGAACAATCAAAGTTACAATCACAAGGATATGGAGAACAAGAATTGTGTTTCAACTGCCACTTATTTTACAGTCAAGCAAAATAGCCAACTTGTGTCTGGAACACATTCTTAAAGCTTTATGGAATCATAAACATGGCATGCAATAACCTTTTAACTTACAAAGGATACAGATGACTAAGGATTTATATATGGATTATGAACCGCAAAAAATGCATAATGGCGCAACAAAATCAAATTTCAGCCACTGGAGACAACCTCTGGATATTTCTGCCACCCAACCCTGCGCCGACAAGTGGCCACGAAAGAGTGCTGAAGAAGATCATCACCCTCACTACTCGGTTAGCCCATGCGGGCCGTAGGTCCCGAACCCCGGCTGCACGGTTAACCCGGGTAGGTCGTCTCACGACCTGACTACTCAGTTAGACCAAGTTGACCACGGGTCCCGCACCCCGACTGCTCGGCTAATAACCGGGTAGGTCGTCAGTCTCATGACCCAACTACTCGGTTAGCCCGAGTAGGTCGTGGGTCCCCCACCTCGGCTGCTCGACTAACCAAAGTAGGACATGGGTCCCACGATCCGACTTCTCGTTTAGCTCGAGTAGGCCCCGAGTCCCGGCACCCTGGCTACTGGGCTAGCCTGAGTAAGACCAAGGCCATAGCACGAGCCAAGCTCACCTAAGGGGAGTGCCAGCTCCCCACTCCCCTCTCCAAGGAAGGTTTGAATATCTTGTCCTATCTTAGGGCGCGGGGGCAGCCCCCTGCCGGTCAAACCTTCTATTGTACTTGGGGACTGGGGTGAAGGATGACCAGGCACGCCTCTGCCATCCCAACCACTCCCCCTCTCCCCCCCACGCTCTGTTGTACTTGGGGATGGCTAGCCGGAATGGCCAAACACAGCATGCCAACCATCTTGACCACTCCCCTCACGATCTTGATGGACAGGCAGTAATGACAAAAGAGCCACCAACTATCCAAGGCTCTGGATCCTTATAAAAGCATGCCCTTTTATTGAGGGCCGGGTACAAAACGCAACAAAAACAAGAGATGCAATACGCAATCCCGCTTTGCCTTCTCCTCTTAGGGCCTCAAGGCCCTCAACTGACTTCAGCGTTGAAAGGACCTTGGCTTGAAGAGAGCCTTGGTCTTCTTGCAGGTTCGAAGAAAAGGACGTGACGCACGACATCAACTCACTTGGGGTGGTAAGACCAAAATCTCACCCACAGTATGTACAGTGAATTTACTGTAGCTGCTACAATAATTTTTGTCGTGGACTACTAAAAAGGCTCCCCTGCAGTGAAATCAATGTAGCAATGATACTCAATTATATAAAAAAAAATACTCAATTTAATTGAGTATTATTTGTATTTTTGAGTACCATTATAGTTGCTATAGTGATTTTCGTCGTGGTTACTAAAAGACTTCTCTACAATGAAATCAATATAGCAATGATACTCGATTATATGCAGATAATACTCGATTTAATTGAGTAATATTTTATATATTTGAGTACCATTTGAAACCACTATAGGGATTTTGAGTACCTATAGTAATATACTACTATGTTAAGATTTTTGATATAACACAAAATTGAGGGCAGCAATATTGAACAAGGCTTCGATAACAATAAAAAAAATCAAACTTGTCATTTTCATATAACAAGAAAAACTAACTGAAGTGCATCATTTAAATCATAACTTGAGTTTCTAGCATCCTACAATTTTCATGACTTTATAACTAAGGTGCCCCATAAGGAAAGAATATCACCTAAGTAACTTTTGTTGCAATTGAAAAATAAAGAGACAAGACGCTTCAACCTTTGTCACTCTGTTACAACAACGTTATGCCAATATGTTCCAAGTGATCATGGACCTGCAAAATAGAAAGGTAGATCTTAGGCTTATAAAGAACACATAGGCTACAATCTGATACTCAGACCACATATAAAAGGGCATTTAAAACATGAATACAATCTGTTTAGATCCCAAATTGGCAATCATGCATCACACTATATCTAATTTCAGTGATCAGTATGTATCCTTCCGACAGTTGGAAGTTCAAGTAGCATACACAAGCTTGTGAGACTGAATTTAAAAAGAGTGATATGCTCTCAAAGTCCAATGAGCGGTCATTCATTGATTTCCAACCCTAGACCAAATAGAAACTTCCTCAATTAAAAAAAAAAAAAAACTTCTAAGCTGAAAAAATCAAAGGGGAGGGAGGGAGCAGGTCGCCAGCGATGCGCCGTGGAGGGCGTGATCTCCTATGCCATCAGGGTTTAGGGGGAACACCGGTGGTCCGGCGTCTAGGCCACTCCGCCCTCGCCAACCTCCGCCTCCGGTTCGCGCCGTGGATCCGATCGTTCCCCCTCGCCAACCACCCCAACGTCGTCGCGGCCGTGAAGCACAGAGGTGGAAATTGGTGGCCGCTGGCCCGCTGACACAGAGAGAGAGAGAGAGAGAGAGAGAGAGAGAGAGAGAGAGAGAGAGAGAGAGAGAGAGAGTACCTGGAGGCTGGAGGTGGAGCTCGACGGTAGATCGCAGAGGCAGACATGGTTTCTGAGGCTGGAGACTTTGATGGTGAAACGGAATGGGGGCACCTCCAAACCCTAACTTCTACCTTATATAGTGAGTCACCCCCCCATCTTCAATATCCCATCCCCCATTTTGAAACATCAAAATAATATTTTATTCTAAACCATTCCTAATAATTCTAATATATTTTCTATGATTTATAAATTTATAACAATTATATTTTTAAGCTTAAAAATTAGTAAAAATTAACAAAATTTAATTTAAAATAACAATAAAAATGGTTTTTAAAAATCCTATAATAAATAAGATATATTATTTTGATATTTTGACCAATGGGTACGCATTCCAGCCGAGCATGCCTCTTTACCTATAGTCATAATATACGATTATTGGGCACGCATTCCAACCAATCATGTTTTTTCACTAACGGTCATAATATTTGATCGTTGGGCACGCATTCCAACCGACCACACCTGTCCACTAACGGTCATAATATATGATCGTTGGGCATGCATTCCAACCGAGCAACGCCTCTTCACTAACAGTCATAATATATGACTGTTGGGCATGCATTCCAACCGAGCACGCTTTTTCACCAACAGTCATGTTTCTGATCGTTGGGCAAGCATGCCAACCGGGCACACTTTTTCACCAGCGATCATATGCTTTCCTCCTATATAACTACATAGGCATTTCACACTCGGAATGACTACAGCCACACCACCCTCTTGACTCACTCCACGCCATCCTCTCGACCCACTCTTCTCCCCCAACATTCTTGAGTGTTAATCTTCTTCACCGTCATGTCGGACAATCGCTTGAAGGACTTGTTGTTCGACGAGTCCAACGATGAGGAGCAGATGATGTTAGCGTGGGCTGCATGGCAAGAACAATGTGACCAATAAGGGACGGCTTCAAGGAGGAGAGGCTCCGTTCCAGGGCATGCCACTATCTGGCATAACCGATTAGCCGACCAAACCCAACTGTTCAATGACTACTTTGTTGAAGAGTGTACTTACAATTTTTTACAATTTCGGTGAAGATTTCGAATGCGGCATCCAATATTCGACCGGATTCATAAAGCAGTGGTCCAGTATGATGACTACTTCATACAAAAGAGAGATCGTGCGTCAATTCTTGGATTGTCATCCCTACAGAAGATAACTGCCGCTATGAGAATGCTCGCCTATGGATCAGCCGTAGATCAACACAACGAGTACATTCGAATCGGAGAGAGTCCTTCTCTCGAAAGTCTAAAGAGGTTTGTAAAAGTCATGATCGTGATTTTCTCGGATGAGTACCTGCGCAAACCAAACCATACTGAGGTTGCTCGCTTACTAGGGCATGCGTGTTAGGATTGATGTGTTCTAAGCTTGTAAAACTTTAAGTTTTGGTCTAATAAAGATTGATAGTTATTAATATATATGAGATGCATATAGGTGCGTTACGTGTTCTTTAGAGAACAGAGAGCCATGGTTATATGGTAGTCCACTGAGTTGAAGACTAAGTGGATTGGTCCCGAATAACCTAAATATGTTCGCAGCTATGATCAGGTTGGTCGCCTCATCATGATAAGCTGTTGGCGATGACAGTTCATGGGATGTCTTCACCATGGTCATCACCAGGCACAGTGTCTGTGGCTGAACGGAACTAACACGGTGTACAGATCAGTGAGCAGACACTGGTACACTAAGCCGTGTTTCTGCTTAGGGTAAAACGGTCCTAAACCCTGAGGAACCACGACTGATGGACTAACCAGTTGCGTGGTGCTTTGGCGCACCAATGTGTGAGGGTCCATATGCAGTGATCCAAAACCATGGTGTACTGGGTTACCCGGCTGGCGTTGCATTAGCGTGTCACTCCTGCAGGCCATCCACACCCCTGATGGGAGGTGCGTTCCTTGGTGTGACTTACACTGTACCAAATCCAGGGCTGGTGGTCATCAGTTTGACTGTTGACCGGGTTCGATTACTCGACGGGGTAATCAGAGGTACGATGTATAGGTCAACCTGGAAGGAACCAAGTCATATGATCATTCGAGTCTGACGGTAGTCTTCACCGCTCGAAGTGAATCATGGCATCAAGTGGAGGGACAGCGGGTTTACCACTACTAAGCGGAGAGCAGGGGTATGATGGAGAACATAGTAAGTCTGGGTGAATTAGAGTGCAACCTGCGTCGCACTCTGGGTGGCTACGCAGGTTAACTCGAGCTCAGAGGATCGATGGTACACTCAGGTAGTGTATCGATCGAGCTTGAGTTGGAAGCCATGAACCCCGGTCCCTGATGGTTCCACCTTATCAATATTATGTACGGTTCTTGAACCGTCTCCTCGGAACACCATAAGCATTAGGAGGAAGAAAGAAGTATACGCTCCGTGTGTGCTTGGCACTAGAGCACGGTAGATGCGTAACTACATACGAGTACTAAGGGTTGAGCCCGAGACTAGTGCGGAGTCGCATGTAGTAATCCCTAGCCATAAGTGAACTTCGCTGCATAGGTGCGATGCACCGGGGTATGTTGCGAGTTGACTAGTTGACTTTGCTAGAGGCACCCTCCGGTGGCCTCAGTTAATAGTAGGTAACTAGTAAAGATCACTTAGGAAGTGGCCGCTAGGTATCGCACGCTAGAAATTGTCAAAATGAGGTATCGGGGCGTTTTGGTAAAAACCTCACTCTGCCGGACCTCACTGTTGGCCGACCCTAGTAGTGAGGCACCTTGCTAGGGCTGGCCCTATGATGTAGGGATAAGAATCCCTCATCTATAGGGCCGGCCATATAGATAGGGATGGGGCGATAAAAACGGATAAAGTCGAGCCCTAAAAAGTGGGAAAACGGATAAATACGCAGAGAGATAAAAAGGAGATAATGGAGAGATAATGAGAGGGGGTCATTATCCCCTTGGATCCTTATCCAAGGGGGTTGGCCGGCCCTATAAAAGGACCTATGGGGCGCCGGCCCCATGTGCTAAAAAATCCGAACCCCCCTTCCTCTCATCTCTATAGTTCTCTCCCGTTTCATCTCCCGTTTCCCGCTTGCTACTTCGTCTTCCTCGCGTGGAGTTCTGAAGAAGGAGAAGGGTCGTTCTTCGGAGGCACTCAGAGATCCGAGAGCGACGTTCCGTGCATCGTGTGAGATCGGGTGAACAAGAAGGCAACATCTCCATTCGTACCATCGGCATCTTCGCGAACGATCTTCCGTCTCCATCGACAAAGAAGACAATTCTCCGCGGTTAAAAGATCCGTACGAAAGGTATGTGTAATCTAACATGTAGATCTAGCGAGCATTATGATTTGCATGCATGCTAGTTAATCATTACGCTAGATTACCGTTAGGGGTTTTCGATTCTCGTGCATACACATACACACATATGTAGATTAGTTTCTATGAAAATTAAATAGTGTAACGTGCACCATGAACGGTCTTTCGACCGCCAAATCACTTCCGCTGCGAGCTTCTGACCCGGATTAACTTCCAACAATTGGTATCAGAGCCGCATTAGTGGTGTGCGTTTCATGTTTTTTCATAAAACTAACATGTGTGCGCATGATGAATGCGTGAGATCATCGGGGTTCTTACGCTTAGATCATGCATATGTATAGATTGTGCTTGTTCTATTAATCATTCTTGCAGGGCGCCGCTATAAAAATCTAGATCTATGCTTTGTGCTTACTACCGGGGGTCGGACCCCGAGTTAGCAAATGTCTGGATTTGCTTTCTATGTGTGGATTTGTAATTGAGCCGTAGATTGGGCGAGTGATGGGGGTTGACCATCCTCGGTTTCCCATGGCCCTTTTTTCTACGTGTGTTTTCTCTCCTTTCTAGGAAATTGTGTACGAGCGAGCACTTGCTCAAAGCGTACTAGAATTTTCGGTTACAGATCGAGAAGAAAGATGTGCCAAAGAAATCCACCATCGGGAGCGGAAGCGGAACCCTGGAGGATGAAGACGATCCGGCAAAGTGTTCGTAAGCGCGACGAAGAAGTCGGACCGAGGAACCTTGCGAAGAAAGCTAGAGGCCTGCGCTGTGCAAATTAGGTTCAGGGTCGGACCCTGAACTTAATTCAGTTTTAATGGTTGCTTTCTTTAATTAGTTCTTTATGCTTCATATCGAACCCCGATGAGATAATATGATTATCAGTTTTCAGAGGGATGCCTTTCCCCTCCGGTCCAAGCGATTGTTTGAGGTTAGGATCCCGCTAGATGACGCCTATTATTTAGTTGACTTTTGATGTTAGTGGGATCCCATCACATATGGTTATGCCACCATTAGGAGAGCACCCGACTAATCGGGTGTGCCTATTTGGCCAGCATCGAAATCAAAGATGAGATGGAGATCCATTGAACATCAATTGTCAAATCTATAATCAAGGCGCCATGACTAGTGGGAGTCCTTTCCAGTGAGTCTGACTCTAGGATTAGCTCCAGAGCATTAGTGTGATAACCAATTTTGCAAAGCATCGATATTCTTGAAATATGTAATGTGACCCTTGAATGGAGAAATCCACTTGAGGCAGGGACTATGATATTCCGAGAGTGATTAATGCTAGGCGAAGGGCTTGAACGCTAGTGGGAGCATGGTGTGACCAGGGTCTAGTATTTAGGAGGTCGCTACCTTTGCATTTGCATAAATTCATACTCGCAAAATAACCCTCAGAATTATAAGGGATGCAAGAGAGGACTTTTATAAGATCCTCTGGCCTCCACGGCCAATCGTTTTGTGTTTGGGTGGGGATGCATAACTTCACACCCCCTAGGGTGGGAGCTGTGTGTTTCCATGCCAAATTACTTAATGACCTCCCTGAGGATATGGCGATTACGGGGCCAGGAGAGAAGGGCTTTTCATCCCACCCTAGTGGGGGCCGCATGAACTCCCGTGTCGTAATTGCTTAGGCTCGTGGGTAAGCATCCTAAGTACACGTGAGGTATTCGTTGCGAAGACAACGATGATCACGTAGTACTGGCCAAAAGATAACCATGGTCCATCACAGCCCTTAGTTGGCAGATTTGGATAGGGTCAAGGAAAAGGCCCGTGTAAGCGGATTGACGCTGTATGATGCCCCCTAGGGCAGGTACAGTCGATTCCGAGATCTTACATACATGGTTAATTAATCCATGGTAATGACTTCGCTTGAGGGTAGCGTTGACATATGGATATAATTAGCTTGTTTTAAAATTCCATAAAATAAGTTTTTTAATGCATACTCATTTTTCAATCTTTATTTTCAGATGACTAAGTTAGACCCCCTGTCCGCTATCCTAAATGACCACAAACTTACCGGTCCCAACTATGAGGACTGGAAGCGCAACCTGTACCTGGTCCTAAGGATTGGGAAACATATGACAGCCCTTAATGACCCTGAGCCAGATTTGCCAGGACCCAATGCCACAGAGGCACAGTTAAAGGCATTCACTGACTGGAAGGAATCTAATAAGATATGTAAATGCTATATTATAACATCCTTGCAAGCAACTCTGCAGAAGCAAGTCGAGGAGATGCCCGACGCTTCTGACATGATGTTGTACTTGAAGGAGATGTTTGAAGGTCACAATCGCGTTACGCGATACCTTACCATCAAGAAACTCGTCGGCACTAAGATGTCCAATGGGACGCTGGTTCGGGAACACATGATGAAAATATTTGGGTTCCAGAACGAACTAGCTACCATGGACATTGTGCTAGAAGGCGAGGTGATGACAGACATCTTTCTCTCGTCACTGTCTGGAGCCTTTGAAGGCTTTGTCACCAACTTTAATTTGAACAAGTTGGCTATGACAAATGCAGAGCTTCTGGGAGCTCTCCAGGCAGCTGAGGATGGCTTCAAGCAGAAGGGCGAAGCACTTCACGTGCAACGCAGATCCTTCAAGAAGCCTGGTAAACCTCAGGGCAAGAAACATAAAAAGAAACCTAAGTCACTGCCTGTGCAGGACTCTGCTGGGGCCTCTGGGTCTGGAGAATCAAAGAAACCGAGCACGAAGTGCTTCCGGTGTGGCCAGAAGGGTCATTGGAAGAAGGACTGCAAGAAGCCTCAGAATGCTGGTGAAGGTAATCTACAACTCTTAGGTGTTGAATCATTTCTTCCAAGTAATAGTACTTTTGCTAGTTGGATTGTGGATTCTGGATCCACTAACCATGCCTGTAACTCTCTTCAGGGGTTTCGGGAAAGCAGAAGATTGCTTGATGGAGAGGTGACCTTGAGCATGGGAACTGAGGCCGTGGCTGCTGCTGAAGCTATTGGAGACGTTAATCTTAGTTTTTCGAATAATAAGACTTTGACTCTTAGAGATGTCTTTTATGTACCGTCCTTGAGACGTAACTTAATTTCTGTTTCTTCTTTAGTTAATGAAGGTTATTCAGTTTATTTTGATGCTTCTGGTGTGTCGTTTAAACTGAATGGAACTTTTATAATAAGAGGAATGGTTCAGAATCATCTCTATGTTGTAAGTCCTAAATTTGAAAAAGATAACATAATAACTTCAGCATTTAATGTTAATTCATCTAAGCGTAAGAATCCTTCGGAAAATTTAACCCACCTGTGGCACTTACGACTTGGGCATATTGCCTTAGACAGGATCCATAGAATGGTGAAGGCCAGGCTTCTGGAAACAGATCCTACGGAGATCCTTCCCACCTGTGAATCCTGCCTGGAAGGCAAGATGACCAAGAGGTCCTTTAAAGGCAAAGGAGTAAGAGCCACTGAGGTATTAGAGTTAATCCATTCAGATGTGTGTGGACCCATGAACGTCAAGGTGATAGGAGGCCATGAGTACTTCATCACTTTCATTGATGATTACTCAAGATATGGTTACATTTACCTGATGCATCGGAAGTCGGAATCCTTTGACATGTTCAAAGAGTTCAGGGCAGAAGTAGAAAAGCAGACAGGTAAATATATAAAAAACCTTCGATCTGATCGAGGAGGTGAATACCTATCTGACGAGTTCCTAGGGTATTTGGTGGAGCATGGGATAAAATCCCAGTTAACTGCTCCAGGTACCCCACAACAGAATGGAGTTTCCGAGAGAAGGAATCGAACCTTGTTGGACATGGTTCGTAGCATAATGAGTTACGCCAGTTTACCAATGACCTTTTGGGGATATGCCCAACAAACAACAGTTTATATTCTGAATCACGTTCCGTCTAAATCAGTGCCTCAGACCCCTAGAGAACTGTTGTCAAAGCGAAAGCCATTGCTACAACATTTCAGAATATGGGGATGCCCTGCACATGTGCGAAGGGATAAGAGGGAAAAGATGGAATCTAAAACCAGAGTATGCTTATTTGTAGGGTATTCTAAGGAGACCAAAGGTGGTCTATTTTATGATCCTGAGGAAAAGAAGGTGATCGTTTCTACGAACGCCTATTTCCTAGAACAGGATTATATTGTGGACCACAAACCTACTAGTAAGGTAGTTCTGGATGAACTGCTGGGTACTAGTTCAGATAGCGCATCCGAAAGCATAGTGGGAGTTGACATTACAGATAATAATGTACCAGATACTGTAGAAGCTGTTAATCCTGTAACACCACCACCACCTCGTCGCAGTGGGAGAAACATCAGAGCTCCTGACAGATACTATGGAGAAACCTTATTGGTTGATCCAGAGGGTCAGGAGGATGACCTACTGAGCTACGATGAGGCAGTAGGAGCTTCTGACAGCTCTGACTGGCAAAAGGCTATGGAGGCAGAAATTGCATCAATGTCCCATAAACGCTGTCTGGACTCTTGTTACACCATCATCCAATATTAAACCTATTGGGTGTAAGTGGGTGTATAAAAGGAAGAGAGGATCTGATGGATCAATTGAGACTTATAAAGCTAGATTAGTTGCCAATGGTTATACCCAGAGAGAAGGAATCGACTTTGACGAAACCTTCTCGCCGGTAGCTATGATAAAGTCTATTCGGATCCTCCTATCCATTGCAGCCCATTATGACTGGGAGATCTGGCAAATGGATGTCAAGACAACATTCCTTAACGGGAATTTGGAAGAAGATATTTATATGATGCAGCCACCATGTTTTGAGTCAGAGGGTCAGGAACATCTAGTTTGCAAGTTGCAGAAGTCCATTTATGGACTAAAGCAAGCATCTAGAAGTTGGAACATCTGTTTTGATCAGGCAATCCAGTCATATGGATTTACTCAAAACGAGGATGAACCATGTGTATACAAGAGGAGTGATAAAACTACAGTGATATATTTGATACTTTACGTAGACGATATTCTACTCATTGGGAATGATGTAGGAACATTGTCAACGGTAAAGGTCTGGTTGTCAACACAGTTCGATATGAAAGACCTAGGTGAAGCGAGTTATGTTTTGGGGATCAAGGTAACACGTGATCGCCAGAACAAAATTCTCTCGCTATCACAGGCTGAGTATATAGATAAGGTTATGGCTAGATTTGATATGCAAAACTCCAAGAAGGGTTTTGTGCCATTTAGACATGGCATAAAACTGTCTAAGGATCAATGTCCTAAGACACCTGAGGAGAGAGCAGAAATGCAGAAGATACCTTATGCTTCGGCATTAGGTAGTCTAATGTATGCTATGCATTGTACAAGGCCTGATATCTGTTTCGCAGTAGGAATGATGGGTCGGTTTCAGTCGAATCCGGGTCCAGATCACTGGACAGCTGTGAAGTGTATACTCAAGTACCTTCGTAGAACAAGGCACTATGAGTTGGTTTACACTGGACAAGAACTGACGCCGATTGGATATACAGATTCTGACTTTATGTCAGATTTGGAATCCAGAAAATCGACATCAGGTTTTGTGTTTATGTTAGGGGGAGCAGCGGTTAGTTGGCAGAGTGTGAAGCAGAAATACATCGCAGACTCTACCACAGAGGCTGAGTACGTTGCAGCGTGCGAGGCAGCCAAAGAGGTGGTATGGCTCAAGAAATTCCTTACGGATTTAGGGTGCGTACCAGAGGCCCAGTTACCTATTGTACTTTACTGCGACAATAGTGGGGCGGTAGCACAAGCAAAGGAGCCAAGACATCACCAAAAGGGGAAGCACATTGAGCGCAAGTTCCACTTGATTCGGCAGTTTCAAAAGCAAGGGCGAGTAGCGGTGACACAGATTGCATCTACAGATAATGTTGCTGATCCTTTCACAAAGGCAATACCTACCAAGGCATTCGAGCGACATGTGGACGTGATGGGAGTCAAAACCGTTTTGCTTCGCTAGACCAAGTGGGAGATTGTTAGGATTGATGTGTTCTAAGCTTGTAAAACTTTAAGTTTTGGTCTAATAAAGATTGATAGTTATTAATATATATGAGATGCATATAGGTGCGTAACATAGTTACGTGTTCTTTAGAGAACAGAGAGCCATGGTTATATGGTAGTCCACTGAGTTGAAGACTAAGTGGATTGGTCCCGAATAACCTAAATATGTTCACAGCTATGATCAGGTTGGTCGCCTCATCATGATAAGCTGTTGGTGATGACAGTTCATGGGATGTCTTCACCATGGTCATCACCAGGCACAGTGTCTGTGGCTGAATGGAACTAACACGGTGTACAGATCAGTGAGCAGACACTGGTACACTAAGCCGTGTTTCTGCTTAGGGTAAAACGGTCCTAAACCCTGAGGAACCACGACTGATGGACTAACCAGTTGCGTGGTGCTTTGGCGCACCAATGTGTGAGGGTCCATATGCAGTGATCCAAAACCATGGTGTGCTGGGTTACCCGGCTGGCGTTGCATTAGCGTGTCACTCCTGCAGGCCATCCACACCCCTGATAGGAGGTGCGTTTCTTGGTGTGACTTACACTGTACCAAACCCAGGCCTGGTGGTCATCAGTTTGACTGTTGACCGGGTTCGATTACTTGACGGGGTAATCAGAGGTACGATGTATAGGTCAACCTGGAAGGAACCAAGTCATATGATCATTCGAGTCTGACGGTAGTCTTCACCACTCGAAGTGAATCATGGCATCAAGTGGAGGGACAGCGGGTTTACCACTACTAAGCGGAGAGCAGGGGTATGATGGAGAACATAGTAAGTCTGGGTGAATTGGAGTGCAGCCTGCGTCGCACTCTGGGTGGCTACGCAGGTTAACTCGAGCTCAGAGGATCGATGGTATACACTCGGGTAGTGTGTTGATCGAGCTTGAGTTGGAAGCCATGAACCCCGGTCCCTGATGGTTCCACCTTATCAACATTATGTACGGTTCTTGAACCGTCTTCTCAGAACACCATAAGCATTAGGAGGAAGAAAGAAGTATACGCTCCGTGTGTGCTTGGCACTAGAGCACGGTAGATGCGTAACTACATACGAGTACTAAGGGTTGAGCCCGAGACTAGTGCGGAGTCGCATGTAGTAATCCCTAGCCATAAGTGAACTTCGCTGCATAGGTGCGATGCACCGGGGTATGTTGCGAGTTGACTAGTTGACTTTGCTAGAGGCACCCTCCGGTGGCCTCAGTTAATAGTAGGTAACTAGTAAAGATCACTTAGGAAGTGGCCGCTAGGTATCGCACGCTAGAAATGGTCAAAATGAGGCATCGGGGCGTTTTGGTAAAAACCTCACTCTGCCGGACCTCACTGTTGGCCGACCCTAGTAGTGAGGCACCTTGCTAGGGCCGGCCCTATGATGTAGGGATAAGAATCCCTCATCTATAGGGCCGGCCATATAGATAGGGATGGGGCGATAAAAACGGATAAAGTCGAGCCCTAAAAAGTGGGAAAACGGATAAATACGCAGAGAGATAAAAAGGAGATAATGGAGAGATAATGAGAGGGGGTCATTATCCCCTTGGATCCTTATCCAAGGGGGTTGGCCGGCCCTATAAAAGGACCTATGGGGCACCGGCCCCATGTGCTAAAAAATCTGAACCCCCCCTCCTCTCATCTCTCTAGTTCTCTCCCGTTTCATCTCCCGTTTCCCGCTTGCTACTTCGTCTTCCTCGCGTGGAGTTCTGAAGAAGGAGAAGGGTCGTTCTTCGGAGGCACTCAGAGATCCGAGAGCGACGTTCCGTGCATCGTGTGAGATCGGGTGAACAAGAAGGCAACATCTCCATTCGTACCATCGGCATCTTCGCGAACGATCTTTCGTCTCCATCGACAAAGAAGACAATTCTCCGCGGTTAAAAGATCCGTACGAAAGGTATGTGTAATCTAACATGTAGATCTAGCGAGCATTATGATTTGCATGCATGCTAGTTAATCATTACGCTAGATTGCCGTTAGGGGTTTTCGATTCTCGTGCATACACATACACACATATGTAGATTAGTTTCTATGAAAATTAAATAGTGTAACGTGCACCATGAACGGTCTTTCGACCGCCAAATCGCTTCCGCTGTGAGCCTCTGACCCGGATTAACTTCCAACAATGCGGAGGCTCGAAACTTCCTAGGGATGCTATGAAGTATCGACTGCATACACTGGAAATGAAAAAATTGTCCGGCGGCATGGAAATGTATGTTTACTAGTCATATACATGAGCCTACTATTATACTTAAAGCCGTAACTAGCTACGATCTTTGGATTTGGCATGCGTTCTTTGGGTTATCGAGATCGCACAATGACATCAATGTGCTCGAGCGGTCCCCTGTTTTTGCGAATCTTGCAAATAGATGTGTTGCACCCTGTAACTTCACCGTCAATGACCACAACTACAACATGACCTACTATCTGGCAGACGGAATTTACCCGTCGTGGTCAATACTGGTGAAAACGATTCCATCACCGATATCTCAGAAGCAGAGCACTTTTACAATGTCAAGAGGCAGCCCGAAAAGATGTTGAAAGAGCATTCAGAGTATTACAAGCCCGGTTTGCAATAGTGCAAGGTCCGGTACTTTTTTTTGGAAACATGAAACCCTGAATGACATCATGACAACATGTTTCATAATGCACAATATGATAATCGAAGATGAGCGAGATGGAGACCTACTAGATGAAGATGAACATGTGATTCAACTTGTATCGCTTTTTCTTGAATCGACTCCAGAACTGATGCAGTTTATCAACAATCACAACCAAATTAGAAACATGGACATGCATTCCCAACTTCAGAAAGACTTGATCGAGCATCTATGGCAGAAGCATGGAGAATTATAACTTTATGTTGTAAACCCTAATTTTATATTGTAATTCCATTGTGTTGTTAACCTTAATTTTATGTTGCAATTCCAGTATGTAGTGTAATGCAAATTCAGTTTCAAATCGAAATTATTGGTTTTCATTAAAGCAAAGATACAATGATAACACAACTAATAGTACAAGTCTAAGGACACATGACTCAAATAAAAAGATACAACTGAAAATACAAGTCTAGTTATCGGATACAAATTCTTGTCGTAGTATCAGGATCGATCGACATGGTTCTCTCTCCTCCTTAGCCACTCTAAATTTCTCTTCCTAGACCAAAAACTTCTCTCGTTCCAAGGCAAGTATGCCAGCATCAACTGCAGTTCGTGCATTATCTGCCTTAATCATTTCTTGATATGTTTTGATCATTTCTTCATTTTGTGTAATCTTTTTTGCTTCCATTGCAAGTCTATGTTGGTCAGTCTCCCATGACCTCTTGTAGGCTTCGATCTTGACATCCTTCAACTCCTTTTAATCACACCTCATATCAAAGAAGAGCTCAAATATCTTGCCCTGTATTTCGAGGGCACTATCTTTTCCCTTGCGTTTGGCACGCTCCTTCTCGGCCTTCCTTCCTAGTGGTTGTTCTAGCTCGACAGTATCATCCTCAATATTGATCGAATCTGGAGTAGAGGGAGATGATGAAGAAGGCGAGGCAGAGGCATGGGTCTTGGCCCTCTTCATCGATCTCTTCAACTCGTAGTCCTCCACCCATTTAGGCTGGTGTTGAAGCTGGAGTCAAGCATGCTCAAATAGGAATGATCTTTTATTGAAGTTAGACTTGTACAGCTCCTTTGCAGCTTGGATCTACAAAATTATGAAAAAAGTTAGTTAAAAAACAAAATTAATATTCAAGATAATATTTATGGTTTTTTACCTTATCTTGCTCAGTGACTCCTGATTGGTTTCGGGATTCAATTTGAGAGAGGCATGCACAAAATTTGTTGACACCCGCTTGGATGACCGACCATCGATGCGTCACAGAATTTTCATTACGATCAGACTCGAAATCCTTGTTGTCCATATAGAACTTGAAGACTCGGGACCAAAACATACTGTGCTTTTGGTCGGTAGCTTGGACGGTATCCATACTTATATTTAGCCATGCCGAGATCAACATAGTGTCCTCTTTGACGCTGAAACCTATGGTGCGTTGACATCCCCGTAACATTGGCCCAAGTTGCTCGGAGATAGGAGAGAATTCGATTGTCGACTGCACCTCTGGAGTCGTCGGTTGTGTCTACGAATACGTCAAATATTGACATTCGCGTAGCCGGAGAAGCCTCCCGTCCCACCGCTTGAGCCACCGTCACCGTAGTCGGAGAAAGCCGCCTGTCCCGCCACTTGAGCCACCATCACCATAGCTGAAAGAGCCTCTCGTCCCACCACTTGAGCAACCGCGGCTCGTGTATCGCACAAACCCATAACATGAATCCATTTTATCAAGAGGTTGAAGAAGAATAATGGAGGGTTTAGGGGTTGTTTTTGGTGTGAAACAAAGAAGAAGAATGAAGGGTTTTATAAGAATTTTTTTTATATAGTTTTTTTTCTATGTATTTGGACTCAAATGTTCGGATTTTATTACTAGCCATTGAGCAATGTTCGGATTTTATTCTAGCCGTTGAGCAAAGTTTGGATCGCATTCAATAGCCTTTGAGCAACGTTCGGATGACATTCAACAACCTTTCAATATTTTAAATATTATTTTAAAGCAAATGGGGGCTCAACAGCCAACCCCCAAAGATGGGGTTGACCACATTCTCCCCATAAATGGGGTTGCTGATGGGGTACCGGTTGGAAGGCTTTTTTTGGGTTCAGACCCCCCAAAATCTCACGTGGATGGGGGATGGGGGGCCGGTTGGAGATGCTCTTAGATCTCACCTTCTTCAACCCCTTGTTTGTCTTATTCATTGTTTATTTTATCCTACAAAAAGTCAGTGGGTTTATATGAATGACAGCGACATGAGATGTTGTCAACTTTCCTTGGGTGTGAAATCTTAATGGGTTGTTTTTACTCACACCCCCACTTTTATGGTGAGAATTGAGTTATACCTCCACTTTTTTAAAAATCTGACTTTACCCCCAATCCTTCATCTAACCATGAGCAACCTGTTAAAAGTTTGTTTTTCTTTTATTGAATTACAACACCACTTTTATGTCTAAATTTGAGATACATATTTATTGTTAACAGGTCGTTCACTCAAGTGACAAACTGAGGGGTAACGTCAAATTTTTAGAAAGTGAAGGTAGCACTCAAATTTAGACGTGAAAATACGCTCTACCAACTCCTGCTCAACGTGTGGTGATGAGCCACAAGTTCTAGTTCAAGTCTACTTTAACTTCTTCATCACGCCGACATCAACACGCTCGATGGTGAAGGCTGGCACCAACCCTCCGAAGATAGGTACTGATCGAAGAAATGATGTGTTGGTGGAAGATAAGCAAGAAGTCTCCGCAGCCACCAATCGTAGACATGTCTATGAGCGACTAGGGCCGCAAAGTAGCCAGCTAGAAGGCCGCAACAATCAACAAGACATGCCGTCCTCGAGGCGTCAATCTGGCAAAGAACACGATACCCAAGGAGGCGAGGTTCCAACTATGTACCAAATCTCTGCTGTCGACTTCCAGCTGTTGAACCTTCTCAAGAAGAACACAGCCCTCGAGCAAGAAAGGGATTCCCTGAAGAAGGGGCCTGAAAGAGCGGGGGTTGTGGCCCATAACTCTCCAGCCGCTAATGAAGACCAACCAAGGACTCACCCAGCTGTGAGTCATCATCTTAAAGAACCACATGTACCGTGTATCAAGAGGCGTCAAGTATCCATACAAGCACCAAGGCAAACAGTATGGGATCGCCTCAACGTCAATGGTGTGCCAAGCTATCACCAAGAAGGATTGCCTCAATAACCAGGGTCCACTGGACGTCCTATCCCTTCGCACACGAAAGCAACAGATGCCCATGAGCTGCTCAACCGACTAAGGCATACTGCCGACGTGGGACACTGCCATCAGGACCACAGGCAGCTAATCACCTCAGTGGGGCCACTGCACCCCAAGGTTCTTGTAACCCCATTTCCTATGGGTTGGCGAACACCGAGCCTGCCAATTCAACTGCATCAAGGGAGACTCTGCCCTCCATATCCTGGCCTTCAAGCAAGCCATGACACTATATGAGTATGAGAATCATATCCTGTGTCGTATGTTCGTGGGAAGCCTCGAGGGACCTACCCTCGACTGGTACCACACGCTGCCTACCGCTACGGTGGTCACATTTAAGGAGTTGGCTGAACTCTTCATGGACCATTACCGACTAAACTTAAAGTCGAAAAAGAAGATGGATACACTCTACCGGCTGAAGATGGGCTCCGATGAGTCTCTAAGGAGCTTCACGATGGGGTTTTGTAATGAGCACTCTGAGCTCACGGTCGGTCCCATAATGAGGAGGCCATCATGCTGGCATTCCAAAATATTATCCGGCCAGAGCTCCATGTCAACACCGACTTCATCCAGCATCCTCCCAATACCTTTGAGACAATGTTCAAGCGCGTACAGTAGGAGATAGAAGTGGAAGACACTCAACGGGCAAGAAGACTACGCGAGCCTCGCGAGTCTCGTGACTCCCGACATAAGAAAGATAACAAAGCTAAAGTATCACATCTAAGACCTGATCCATCATAGCCATGGCCACCCAACCTCTACATATCGGAAGTTAAAGTATCACATCGAAGACCTGATCCAAAAAGGGCGGCTCGATGGCTACCTCGCTAACAAGGAACCAGGTCAAGAGAAGGAAAGACATTAGTAGTGGAGAAAGAAAGTCAACGTAATACGTGGATGCATAATCATAACGTACGCTGGGCAGCCTCTGAAAAAGTGTAATCGCAACTTTATTTTATCAATAAAGTCTCTTTTTTCTCAAAATCAAATCTCTCAAAGTTCGATTCCACCATATTAAGGCATAAAAAAAAGGCTCCTAGCAACCCAGGTTAACCAAAGACCTTCGATTCCGTCCATTCAAGTCGGAATCTCAAAGGCAATTCGATTACGCCCTCTCGAGGCTAACGTCCGATAAAAAGGCTTCTGGCAACCCAGGTCAACCAAAAACCTTCGATTCCACCCATTCAAGTCAGAAGCTCGAAGGCAATTCGGCTACGCACTCTCGAGGCTAAAGTCCGATAAAAAGGCTCCTAGCAACCCAGATCAACCAAAGACCTTCGATTCCGCCCGTTCAAGTCGGAAGCTCAAAGGCAATTCGGCTACACCCTATCAAGGCTAAAGTCCGATAAAAAGGCTCCTAGCAACATAGGTCAACCAAAGACCTTCGATTCCACCCATTCAAGTCGAAAGCTCGAAGGCAATTTGGCTACGCCCTCTCGAGGCTAAAGTCCAATAAAAAAGCTCCTGATAACTCAGGTCAACCAAAGACCTTCGATTCCGCCCGTTTAAGTCGGAAGCTCAAAGGCAATTCGGCTACGCCCTTTTAAGGCGAAAGTCCGATAAAAAGGCTCCTGGCAATCCAGGTCAAGCTAAGCTATTAAATATACTCATCTGAGGCGATGAGAATAAGTCCAAGGTAGGCGTCACCGCTTCGACATGCACCAAGTTTACGGAGACATCCTTGGCAATTGAAGACAAAGTCCGAGGTGACCAACACCTCGACACTCTACAAGCCCAAGGCCCGGCCCTTGGCACTTGAAGGCAAAGTCTGAGGCGACCAACACTTCAGCACTCTACAAGCCCAAGGCCCAGCCCTTGGCACTCACAGACAAAGTCCGAGGCAACCAACGCCTCGGCACTCTACAAGCCCAAGGCCCAGCCCTTGGCATTCGAAGACAAAGTCCGAGGCGACCAACGCCTCGTCACTTTATAAGCGCAAGGCCTTGCCCTTGGTACTTGAAGACATAGTCCGAGGCAACCGATACCTCGGCACTCTACAAGCCCAAGGCCCATCCCTTGGCACTCGAAGACAAAGTCCGAAACAACCAATGCCTCGATACTTTACAAGCCCAAGGCCCTGCCCTTGGCACTTGAAGACAAAGTCCGAGGCGACCAATACCTCGGCACTCTACAAGCCCAAGGCCTAGCCCTTGGCACTCGAAGACAAAGTCTAAGGCGACCAACACCTCGACACTCTACAAGCCCAAGGCCCTGCCCTTGGCACTTGAAGGCAAAGTCCGAGGCAACCAACACTTTGGCACTCTACAAGTCCAAGGCCTAGCCCTTGGCACTCAAAGACAAAGTCTGAGGCAACCAACACCTTGGTACTCTACAAACTCAAGGCCCAGCCCTTGCATTCGAAGACAAAGTCCGAGGCGACCAATGCCTTGGCACTCTACAAGCCCAAGGCCTAGCCCTTGACACTCGAAGACAAAGTCCGATGCGACCAACACCTCGGCACTCTATAAGCCCAAGGCCCTGCCCTTGGTACTCGAAGACATAGTCCGAGGCTACCGATACCTCGGCACGCTACAAACCCAAGGCCATACCCTTGACACATAAAGACAAAGGCTGAAACGTCATCACTGACGTATTGGCATTCGATCAAAAGTCCAAGCTTAGTCTTGTCACTCAGGTCCAAGCATCGGATTGTCGCTGGCCATCACCTTTTCTCGACGATTGACGGTTCCAAACTGGTTAGTGGATGGTTGTTTTAACTCTGTCAGTACGTGTTCCTACACTAGTGTAGTCGACGGTGGGTTCCTTATGATCTTCATTCGTAAAGGGCCTTAACGGCCCGAGCTCGCCATCAGCCACTGTCCGAATCCTTAATATGTGGCAGAGGATGAACGCAAATAATCTCCTTTATTCCTCGATGGCGTTTTCCCAACATAGTGGGTCCCCTGACGGTTTTTATAATGAAAAGAGCGGCCTACAATGGGTGAACAAACGATAAGTAAAGAGTAGGGTGGGTGAAAAATCTATCGAAACACGAGATAAAATGGTGCTTCCTTGATCTTGGCCAAGTCAACACCCTCACATGACCGTAGTACCTGGCGAATACAATAACCAGGTGCGGTAGTACATTGGGTGAAGACTGGCTGACCATTATGCTGTGTCATCCTAGATTATCTCTAAGAAGCCCCCCCTCAAATATAGCGTTGTCCCTCGCTGACAACCCCCGCGCACCAGTGTTTTAGGAATATGATCGAAAAAGTGTCGATTTCAGATGGGACTAAAATTCGAAAAACATACTATTTTCAATACCGACACTTTTTTGCCTCTCTTAGCAGTCCCAATAACGGGGTCGACACCATCAACAGCCCACTCCTCGGTTTTGACATAAAACCGAGAGGGGGGGGGGTGTTCGGTATCAACAACAACCCACCCCTTGATTTCGTCAGAAAACCGAGAGAGGGGGTGTTCAGCGTCATTAGTAGCCCACCCCTCGGTTTCGTCAGAAAACCAAGAGGGGGGTGTGCTGGCATCAACAAACACCCCCTGGTTTTGCACAAAAAACTGAGTAGGGAGGGGGTGACGGCACACCATCAGCAACCCACCCCTTGATTTCGATATAAAATTGAGAGAGGGGGTCTGTCGGCATCAACAAGCAGTCTCCCCCACTTGTTTCGTACAAAAACCGAGTGGGGAGGGGGTGACGGTACACCATCAGCAGCCCACCCCTTGGTTTTGACAAAAAATCGAGAGAGGGAGTGTGTCAGCATCAACAAGCAGCCTCTCCTTTCGTTTCGTACAAAAACTGAGTGGGGAGGGGGTGACGGTACACAATCAACAGCCCACCCCTCAGTTTCGACAGAAAACCGAGAGGGGGGGTGTTTGGCATCAACAACAACCCACCCCTCGGTTTCGTTAGAAAATCGAGAGGGGGGGTGTTCAGCGTTATTAGCAGCCCACCCCTCGGTTTTATTAGAAAACCGAAGGGGGGGGGGGGGTGTCGGCATCAACAAACAGCCCCCCCTTCGGTTTCACACAAAAACCGAGTAGGAAGGGGGTGATGGCACTCCATCAACAGCCCACCCCTCGTTTTTGACAGAAAATCGAGAGGGGGGATATGTCGGCATCAACAAGCAGCCTTCCCCCTCGTTTCGTACAAAAACTGAGTGGGGAGGGGGTGACGGTACACTATCAGCAGCCCACCCCTCGGTTTCGATAGAAAACTGAGAGAGGGGGTGTGTCGGCATCAACAAGCAGCCTCTCCCCTCGTTTCGTACAAAAACTGAATGGGGAGAACGTGACGATACACCATCAGCAGCCCACCCCTCGGTTTCATCATAAGACTGAGAGGGGGGGTATGTCGGCATCAACAAGCAGCCCCCCTCAGTTTCGTGCAAAAAATCGAGTAAGGAGGGGGTAACCGCACACCATCAGTAGCCTACCTCTCGGTTTTGTAAAAAACCGAGAGGGGAGGTGTTGTGATTTTAAATTGTTATACCGCAAGTGCACGACGTCTATCTGATAGACAATGGCAAATACGGGTCGATCCCACAGAGACTTGGATGAAAACTAATTAAAGAAAAATTAAAGCTAATTAATTTTTTTATATTTTTGTTTAATAAGATGATTGATTTTTGTGAAATTGTTTTGAAAGGAGAACTACGGAAAATAAAACGAACAGCTAATTAAGATTTAAGTGGAAATCTATATGGATGGATATTCTAAGCCCTAGAATCCGCACATGTAGCGATCTAAACCGTATTTTTATATGATTTCCACGATGCTCATGGAGATTCGAAGTCAATCTATCCCCGCGGAAGGTATTCAATCAGAAGCACAATTATGATAAACTAATGTAGCGATCTTTCTCGCTTCATAGGAATAAGATGAACTAATCCTCCGTAAAATTCATAGTGATAACAAAAGCCAAGACTATGTAATAATTCCCCGTAAAACTTTCCGTAATAACAAAGAATAAAACTATGAAATCAACTTCTGTAAAACCCTGATAATACATAGAATAAGTCGGACTTACTGCATGCAATTCCTATCCAGCTTTCATGAGATAAATAAGATCACATTATTTTATTGAACGAAAAAATATGGAAATAGCACATAAAAACAGAGTTTAGATCTGATTACAGGGCTTTATCTAGGTCTTAGAATAGGGTGGTTAGCCTCGCATGGCCATACAAGCGCTGACGATGGATGCTTCTTTCTTTTTGATGACGACCCCGGCGATGTGCGACAATGATGACGGCGTCCGGCGATGATTGTAGCGTGGCGTAGTCGGCGAAGATGGGAGAATCCTTGGCGGTGATGAAGATGGAAGATGGTGTAGTGGTGTAATGGCCGCCGGTGCGTCCATAGCTTTTCGGTGGTGATGAAGATGAAGATGATGGTCCAAAAAGCCCCCCCCCTCTGGTTTACCCGAGCCCCCCCTATATAGGATAGAGAGAGAGAGAGAGGAAAGAGAGAGAGTATCGGACTAGAGAGGGTCGGGTTTGAGAGATAAGGAAAGATGGAGAGAAGTTCGGTGTAGGAGAGAGAGAAGATCGTAGAGAGAGAAAGAAACAATCGAGCTCTGATCGGGTAAGGAAGAGAGAGGGAAGTTCGGTGTGGGAGAGATAAGGAATGAGAGATAGAGAAGATCGGTTGGGTTAGAGAGAGGGTCCCAGAGAGAGAGGAGAGGAAGAAGAGAGGGCTGCAAGTTCGGTGGGATCCGGTTTTGGGTTTTAGAGAGAGAATCAAAGAAAGAGAGAGAAGAGTCCGGAGCTCTGATGGGATCCGGTTTGCATGGGGTTCTAGAGAGAGAAATCCGGAGTGAGATAGAGGCTCGGGCGGTTAAGGAAAGAGAGGGAGAGAAGCTCGTAGAGAGAGAAAGATAGAAGTTTGGTGTGGGGGGTCTGCTCGGGTACAGTTGGGAGGGCTGATCGGTTCGGACGGACGGCTGTGATGGGTTTCTCGGGTAGGAGAGGGAGAGCGCTGGGTGCAATGGGTACACATGCATGCATGCATGCATGCATGGAAGGGACGGCTGTGATTTAGTTGGGAAGGAGAGGGTCCAGAGTAGGAGAGAAGTTCGGTGGCAGGGGTTTGCTCGGGTACAGCTAGGCTGTGCAAAAACCGACCCGAACCGCCTAACCGAACCGAAACCGACCAAAATTTAACCGAAATAACCGAACCGAACATCAAACCGAACCGAAAACAAACCGAACCGACAAAACCGATTAAATCGGTTTTGGTTTCGGTTCCCGGGTATGAAACACCGAACCGAAACCGAAAAAACCGACCCAACTTCTTAAATCATAAACACAACGGCCATGATACTTTTGTTTCAAGTAAGTGCAAGTACGAAGTAATTATGTTACATCTTCAATGCTTCAAAAAAGTGAACGTCGGTTGATTTTGCTTTGAACTTTCATTTTGGCACTATGTAAAAACATAATCATCCACTTATTTGTGATGAACTGACGATTAAGATTCAAGAGCCAAGGGTTCTAGCATAACTCATATTAACCGAAACCGAACCGAAAACCGATCACACCGAACCGACAAAAACCGACCATTTCGGTTTCGGTTTCGGTTTTGATTTTTCGAAAACCGAAAAAAAATAAAACCGACAAAACCGACACCGAAACCGACCGACAAAACCGACACTCACCCCTAGGTACAGCTGCATGCATGCATGGGTTTGATAGGTGGAACGGATGGTTGTGATGAATCGGACGGCTGCGATTAGTTGGGAATGGGATCCGGAGCTCGCGATCGGGTCGGTTAGGGAATGGACCGGCTGCGATCAGCTGAGGTCCGTCTGGGTGCAATGGAGTTGTTTAGAGAGGGAGATATAGAGAGATGGAGGATCGGGTGGTCGTGATCGGGTGCACAAGTGGGGACTTGGGTGCCATGCCATGCAAAGGAGAGCTGTGATTGATCTCGATGGGGTGAGGTGCGAATCAAGTGGTGCTGGCTGGGTAGGTGCACGGGACGGCTGGGATTAAAAGAGATGAAGGGCTGGGTCTGATGGACGGGATGGAAAGAAATGCCATGCATTGTTATTACATGGAAGGATGGGCAATCGGACGGTTGCGATTAAGTGGAAAGGAGAGGTGGGTGCATGACTGAGCCGAGTTTGATACGTACTTACAGACCTATGGGAATGCGCGGCTTCGATTTAGAAGGAAGAATAGGTCATGAGAGAGAATCGGGGTTGCGATTTGACCGAAGTCTTGGCCATGACGGGTTTATGGGCGACTTGGGTTGGTTAATGGGTTCAAGCGCAATAGGGTCACGTGGAAGGCTGGTCACCCACTTATCATTATCCGAATTCATCATCGAATCTATCATCGGTCCTTCAGAAATGTCCGCATACGGCCTGTACAACTTCCATTGAATTGCCGTGAGAATATCCATTGCTTGATCATAACGCTCTTGAGCTGAATGCATCGATAACCGGATCAATTCCCTGAAAATCACACATGAAATGACGTCCATAAGGTTCCGGGGCATTAATCGATAAAAGGATAATTTGGATTATCAGGCAGTATATAACTATCATGCATGATGTGTATGAGAGCGAACCAATATGCCGTTGGGTTCGCATGAGAGTCTACTAGATCGTGGTGCAAAGAAACTAATGCAGTTTACGTGTATTATGAAAGTTTTACGTAGCAAACTGACGATATATGCGTGAGAATAATGGGATAATTAGCACAAATTGGCCGCTCAATAGGAGGGGGTGTCGGTATCAACAATAGTCCACCTCTCGGTTTCGTCAAAAAACCAAGAGGGTCGGGGTGTTCGACATCAACAATAGTCCACATCTCGATTTCATCAGAAAATCAAGAGGGTGGGTGTTTGGCATCAACAATGGCCCACCCCTTGGTTTCGTCAAAAACCAAGAGGGGAAGGGGTTTCGGTGTCTACAACAGCCGAGCGCGGATCTCTCGAAGAGGCTTTGGTACCACGACCATAACTTTGGGTCACGAACTCCGATTGGGCTGAAATTTGGACTGTATATAGAAAACTTCGAGTCGCAACTTTTACATCTAATTTGAGGTCATTTGAACTTCTATAGCTATTGCAATAATAGAAACATCATTGATCTTCGGTGCAAAATCTGGACAACGGATCAGCTCAAAGAGGCTTCGGTACAACGGCCATAACTTTTGGTCATGAACTCCCATTGGGTTGAAATTTGGACTGTATATAGAGAACTCCAAGACGCAACGTTTATATTTAGTTTGAGGTCATTTGAGCTTCAATAGCACTTGAAACAATAAAAACATCGTTGATCTTTGGTGCAAAATCTGGACAGCGGATCTGCTTGGAGAGGCTTTGGTACAACGGTCATAACTTTTGGTCAAGAACTCCGATTGGGCTAAAATTTGGACTGTATATAGAGCACTCTGAGACGAAACTTTTGCATCTAGTTTGAGATCATTTGGACTTATATAGATATTGCAACAATAAAAACACCGTGGACTCCTGTGCAAAACCAGGACAACAAGAAAATGAGTCTTGGTCGAAAAACGCACTGATTTTTCGGGAACGCCCACTTACAAAACTGAGACTTTTTGGCTCGTACCAAGAGGGTCTCGACATTGGAAAAAGAAAAAGGGTCTCGGTCGGGAAACACACTAGTTTTCGAGAACGCTCACTTACAAAACCAAGACTTTTTGGCTCGCACCAAGAGGGTCTCGACATCGACAGAAGGAAAATGGTCTCGGTCGGGAAACGTACTAGTTTTTCGAGAATGCCCACTTACAAAACCGAGACTTTCTGACTCGTACCAAGAGGGCCTCGGTATCGGCAACAGGAGAAGAAGCCTCGGTTGGAAAACATACTGTTTTTTAGGAAACACCCATTTATAAAACCGAGACTTTTCAGCATGCACTGATAAATGCAGAATCGTGACCATATCAAATGGAGTACTGCGAATATGGAAAGAAGATCAGCACAAGTATCCTACACAAACATGTTGGCTTGGATCGTGACACGAGTCGGGACTCTGCTAATACGAACCATGACTCTGATGGTCCTAGCCAACCATGCAAGAATCCTAAGGCGTTTGCACCATGGAATCCCAGTCGACCCAGGAGGTCCTGACCCAATTAGGAGGGGGTAACTGTGGGTGCAAAAATTGTATTGGACCGGATCAGAGCTGCATTGGCTCGCGCAACGACCCAAGTGAGTAAGCCCGTCCGGGCTCATAGACCCACTCTGTAAGGCCCGCAATTCAAGCCCTCCCCCTTATTGGGCCCGCACAACGGCCCAATAAGGGCCTAGCAAGGAAGCCCAAAAGCAGTGCCACATCATCACCACCACATCATCACTGCCATATTGGACATTTGCCTATGCTATAAAAGGACCCCCAAGGCATTTAGAAAAGGGGTGTGGTCATTCAATTAGAGGAAGAGAGAATCACAAAGCCATAGCTAGAGCTTACTTCTCTCATCATTGTTCTTTTCTTGTTGCTCTGTGCAACCCCCACTGTAAAAAGCTTCTCTCGGCCTGTCGAGAGAATGCTCCCCCACCTTTATATTCATTATAGTGGAAACCAGGTGGCACCTCTCGCCTGGAGACGTAGGTCGTAAGACTGAACTTCGACAACAACTTCACGTGTCTTCTTTCTCTTTACCTACTTTTTAATTTCTAACTCTACAAACCATTAACATTCAATCAAGGCTGTGGGGTGGGGTTCCCGATCAAGGCGGCTCAGAAATTTCCCCCATATCGGGTTGGCCACCGACTCCACGTACAACACACGCGTCTCCCCCGGCCGGATCACCGGTGCGATCTCCGCCAGGTCCCCGGCGTCCACGAACATGGTTCGGATCCCGCACGCCCGGGGGAGGAAGTGGGAGAGCAGATAGCGGGAGGCCACCACGTGGCCCTCGGCCTCGCATAGCTGGACGAGGACCGAGGAGATGGCGGACATGCCACTGGCGGTGCAGTACGCGGCCTCCATGCCCTCCATGGCGGCCATCTGGCACCCGAGGTTGAGGACAGTGGGGTTGAAGTGGTGACTGAAGACGAAGAAGTCGCAGTCCGGGCCGAGCTCGCCGGTGAACATTCGGCGCATCGTCTCCTGGCTCCATCACCGTGAACATCGCCGACGCCTCGATGGGTTGCTGGAGACTGGTTGCCGGAGGTTCCATGCGTCGTTGATGAGGGCGCCGATCATGGAGTTGTTGCCGGCGTTCGCACAGGGGAGAAATGGGAAAAAATAAAATTTACTATTTCCAGTCTCCTCGATGTCATCGACGACGACCGAGGAGGCCGAGGCCGGGAGGAGAACGTCGAAACCCTAGGCCAAGAAACCTGACTTTGATACCATGTTACGAAGAGAGAGGGAGAGAGAATAGGTTTGGGGAGAAAAGCTCCTTGTATTATCTCATTAATCTCATTAACATTACATAAGACTACCTCTCTTTATATAGAGAAGAGAACACACGCCATTACGTTACCACAACCGAGGTGGGACTAATAGAATACTAACACACTACATCTAATAGTTAAGAAGCTATTTTGGTTTTTTATTACAGTGGTTTAAAGTAGAGTATAAGTTTGGGTAGGAATATGAGTTCAGTTTGGTTAGAATTTGGATATATGACAATGAATTTGGAGTCAAACTGTATTATCTAGTATACACAAGTTAGAGAGGCAATCGGGTTTCGGGTATGCATGTTGAGGTACCCATATCCAAACCCAAAAGTTAATCGGGTAGAGTTCCTATTCCCATACCCTACCCAAACCAAGTGTCGGGTACAAAACCTGTACCCATACCCCATGTTTTTGGGTCGGGTTTGGGTCGGATTTTCGGGTTTCAGTCCTATCCACAAGGGCGCCGCCCTTTCTTCCCCTTCTCCGCCGGTGACGGGGCCTCCTTCGTCGGTTGGTGGGAGTCTGATCCCGAGCCCCACCGCTCCCTGAGAAAACAGAGAGGCCAATGACGAGAGTCGAGTCGGAAGCAAAGAGGCTCTCCGCTGCCTCCTACAGGATTTCGAAGCCAGCGATCGCCGCCGCCTTGCTGGTCTCAGATGCCATCTTGGTCTCCCTCGTCATCTCCTTCGTCCCCTGTAAGAACACCCAGAGCTCTCCTCTTCATCGACCTCCTTTGATGGGGTTTCTGATCCCGTGTTCTCTCCTTCCCGCCCTCATTCTCTCTGTTTCAGATACGAAGATCGATTGGGATGCATACATGTCCCAGGTCCGGATCCTACAAAAACCCCCTTTTTATTTCACCATTTTGGTTTTTTGGATTTTTTTTTTTGGGGTATAATGTGGGGAATTCAGGTCGATGGGTTTCTCGGGGGAGAGAGGGACTACACGAAGCTGGAAGGGGACACGGGGCCGTTGGTGTACCCGGCTGGGTTTCTCTACGTCTACTCCGCCATCAAGTTCATAACTGGTGGGGAGGTCTTTCCTGCTCAGGTGAATCATTTGAGTGGCTTCCCGCCCAATTTAATCACATTTATCATCGTCGGGTCGATATGTTTCAGTCTCTGCTTACAGAAAGTTCTCATTTTTTCCGCCCTGATGTCACTATTAATAATGTTCTTGATTGTTAGTATCCACTTAGCCTAATTTACTAACAGTATTCTTGATGGCATTGCATAAGTATCTCTTTTTTCCTTTACCCCCTTATGCTATCTAACGGTGGGATGATCGCCGGATAAAGCACAGGCACATCGTTGTATAGTAGCGATTCATATAATTTTTTCACGAGCTAATAGCAACGATGGGATGGGATCATGAGTTAGTGTGCGACGGGGAAGGGCAGTTTGGGATGAATGGTGATTTGATGCATGCGCCATGAGAGGATGAAACAATTTGGTTGAAGGGACAGATAGAAGTCGCGATGAGGGGTATGGAAAAAGAGGGTCATAGAGGACTCGACAAGTAAAACATTTAAAGATCCATGAGAGATCAGTGGAGTGGAGTATATGTGGGATGTCCGCATGAGCAATGAAATTGGAGGTGACTATGTAAGTTGGGAACGAATATAATGAAACTCAACTTACAATTCCTTGGATTACTTACCTCAAAGAATTCATTCTTCGATACGTGTTCAAGAGGCCTACAGTGCACGAGTTTATTGTAGAACTCGTATGGAGTTTTGTTGTCCGTGAAGCAAAAGGAATCCTATATGTAATGCCATGACAAATATATCCCTGTTATGCATATCCATGTAATATGACATCACAAGGAAAATTCTACTTTTGCATTTATTCTTTGTTCTAGTGTGGCATGAATAACTGGTTGGACACGGCCAATTTCCCTTGTGGTTACACACCATAGGAAACATGTATGTACGTGGTTGCAAACACACAAACACATGTATATACGTGTTTGTGTGTGTATGTGTGCGTGCACATATCAACATATGTAGGTGCATAACCCCGTGTTGTCATATCTAGGATATGGGGAATTGGGATTTCTCATGTTCGACACCTGTATCCGTGTCACTATGTTACACCCCTGTCTATATCGACATTATCAGGGACTATATGAGGAAAGGGGAGTTTCATTGGTCAAACGCTGCTACCAAGGCATTGGGGTATATAAAGAAGCTAATGCTGAAGCACTCGTGATGCCCCTACCAAACTTCATGAAAGCTTTTGAAGTGGCGTGCGATGCTCTAGGTGTAGGCATAATGGAGTATTGAGCCAGCTCAGCCAGGAAGGTCATCAAGTAGACAAGTAGCATATTTCAGTGAGAAACTGAATCAGATTAAACAACAGTATTCGGCTTATGACAAAGAGTTCTATGTGGCAGTCCAGGCTCTAAGATATTGGCTAGTGGCTTCCTTATCTACTGTTGCAGTAGTTCGTTTTATATTCAGATTAAGAGGATCTGAGATATCTCAGCTCTCATAAGAAACTGAATTTCAGACATGACAAATGGGTCTCATTCTTGCTGGCCTATACCTTTGTTCTGAAACATAAAGCGGAGGTTGAGACTAGAGCCGCCGATGCGCTCAGTTGTAGAACTGCCTTACTTTTCACCATGAGTCAATGGTTATGCGTTTCAAAAGGCTCGGTGAAGAGTACGAATCATGTCCTAACTTTGGAGAAATATTCGTGTCCTTTCGTGATGGACTGATTAGAGAGATAGAAAACTACTTTCTCTAGGACAGATGCCTATTCCGAGCCAATATACTCTGCGTCCCACGACCCTCATTACGAGGTTTCTCGTGTGGGAAGTTCATGCCTGAGGTCTCTTTGGACACTTCAGGCATGACAAGACTATCGAAGAAGTAGAGTGGGAATTCTGCTTTCCTAATTTGAAGAGAGATGTTGCTAAGCTAATTAGTCAATGCCCAACCTATCAAATGGCTAAGAAATGAAAAAACACTGGGCTTTGCACTCCCTTGCTAATATCTGATTGTCCGTGGTAATATGTGAGTATGGACTTCGTGCTAGGGCTCCCATGTACTCTAAGGAAGTACAATTCCATCTCTATGGTAGTGGATTGTTTCTCCAAAATGGCCCATTTTATGCCATGTGCGAAAACTTCAGAAACGTCTAAGATAGCAAGACTCTATTTTGATGAGGTCGCCAGGCTCCATGGTTTGCCTAAATCAATCGTCAGACAAGGATGTTAAATTCATGAGCTACTTTTGGAAGACCCTATGGGGCATGATGGGGACTAAGCTTAAATTTTCCACGACCTATCGTCCATAACGAATGGCCAAACCGAGGTAGTCAACCGGAGTCTGGATAATCTTTGGCGATGCTTGGTGAGCAAGAATGGTAGGAACTGGGATTTAATTTTACCAACTGCCAAGTTTGTATATAACAGTTCTATGAATAGGTCTATAGGCATGAGACCATTTGAAGTTGTCCATTGTTTTAAGCCTAGGAAACCTATGAATTTAATTCCCATGTCTCCTCATATTAGGGTGTATGAGTCAGTCGAGTCCTTTGCATGACATATGCATGAACTGCATAATCAAATTAACATAAAAATTCAATCAAGTAACGCCCCTAGAAGTTTCCAAATGTATTGATTTTTGGCATGTGTTTTATCTTATATAAGGTGATTATCCTCAAAAAAGAACCACGTTCGTTGGAGTCTCATGGGTCATGAAATTACTTTATATGGAGGTAAGTTTCCCTTCATATGTATGGAGGCTCTCTTTTCCACACAAACACACACACTCACTATATATATATATATATATATATATATATATATATATATATATATATATATATATAGAGAGAGAGAGAGAGAGAGAGAGAGAGAGAGAGAGAGAGAGAGAGAGAGAGGGCTGTTACAGTGAGCTGTGGGCTGCCGGGGGGGAAAGTGAGCTGCGGGTATTTTGACCCCCTAAGAAGTTATGGAATTTGATGAAATTTGGTGAGGTTGTTGCCTAGGATAAGATGATCATCCTCACCAATTTTCATCAAATTCCAAAACTTCTAGGGGGGTCAAATGGTCGAAGCAATTTCTACCGTCCGCAGTCACCGTAAAATTGCTTCGACAATTTGACCCCCCTAGAAGTTTTGGAATTTGATGAAAATTGGTGAGGATGATCATCTTGTTCTAGGCAACAACCTCACCAAATTTCATCAAATTCCATAACTTCTTAGGGGGTCAAAATACCCGCAGCTCACTTTCCCCCCCGGCAGCCCACAACTCACTGTAACAACCCTCTCTCTCTCTCTCTCTCTCTCTATATATATATATATATATATATAGGGTCAGGTTCAATGGACACTGTTTTTGCATTTAATTTTTTACACCGATTTCAAATCATTAGATAGAGGTTTCATAAGTTGTTGATTTTTTGTGAGCATAATCGCCTTGTCTTAGATAACACATCCACAAAAAATCAGCACATTCTAAAGCCTCTAGCCTTATTAAATATGTTCTTCAAATTAACGATTAAAATGGACGGTCGATAAAGCCTTTTAGTTTTGATGTACTTGGAGGCTTTAGAATGTGTTGATTTTTTGTGGACGTGCTATCTAAGACAACGTGATTATGCTCACAAAAAATCAAGAACTTATGAAACCTCTATCTAATAATATAAAAATCGATGTAAAAAATTGAGTGCAAAAACAGTGTCCATTGAACCTGATCCATATATATGGGTCAGGTTCAATGGACACTGTTTTTGCACTTAATTTTTTTACACCGATTTCAAATCATTAGATAGAGGTTTCATAAGTTGTTGATTTTTTGTGAGCATAATCGCCTTGTCTTAGATAACACATCCACAAAAAATCAACACATTCTAAAGCCTCTAGACTTATTAAATATGTTCTTCAAATTAACGATTAAAATGGACGGTTGATAAAGCCTTTTAGTTTTGATGTACTTGGAGGCTTTAGAATGTGCTGAATTTTTGTGGACGTGCTATCTAAGACAAGGTGATTATGCTCACAAAAAATCAAGAACTTATGAAACCTCTATCTAATGATATAAAAATCGATGTAAAAAATTGAGTGCAAAAACAGTGTCCATTGAACCTGATCCATATATATGGGTCAGGTTCAATGGACACTGTTTTTGCACTTAATTTTTTACACCGATTTCAAATCATTAGATAGAGGTTTCATAAGTTGTTGATATTTTGTGAGCATAATCGCCTTGTCTTAGATAACACATTCACAAAATCAGCACATTCTAAAGCCTCTAGACTTGTTAAATATGTTCTTCAAATTAACGATTAAAATGGACGATCGATAAAGCCTTTTAGTTTTGATGTACTTGGAGGCTTTAGAATGTGCTGATTTTTTGTGGACGTGCTATCTAAGACAAGGTGATTATGCTCACAAAAAATCAAGAACTTATGAAACCTCTATCTAATAATATAAAAATCGATGTAAAAAATTGAGTGCAAAAACAATGTCCATTGAACCTGATCCATATATATGGGTCAGATTCAATGGACACTGTTTTTGCACTTAATTTTTTACACCGATTTCAAATCATTAGATAGAGGTTTCATAAGTTGTTGATATTTTGTGAGCATAATCGCCTTGTCTTAGATAACACATCCACAAAAAATCAGCACATTCTAAAGCCTCTAGACTTATTAAATATGTTCTTCAAATTAACGATTAAAATGGACGGTCGATAAAGCCTTTTAGTTTTGATGTACTTGGAGGCTTTATAATGTGCTGATTTTTTGTGGACGTGCTATCTAAGACAAGGTGATTATGCTCACAAAAAATCAAGAACTTATGAAACCTCTATCTAATAATATAAAAATCAATGTAAAAAATTGAGTGCAAAAATAGTGTCCATTGAACCTGATCCATATATATGGGTCAGGTTCAATGGACACTGTTTTTGCACTTAATTTTTTACACCGATTTCAAATCATTAGATAGAGGTTTCATAAGTTGTTGATTTTTTGTGAGCATAATCGCCTTGTCTTAGATAGCACAAGAACTTTCAGAATGCACTGATTTTTTATGAGGACGCAGACACACATATTTTGATGATCATTGTCTTTGTGTTGATGCCTTGTTAACCTATTGTACGAGGATTAATCTTGTGGTGTAATAAGTAAGCTATATATTTCTCAAGAAGATCGAAATGAACCACTAACCTGATTATTTAGCACCTAAACATGTTTTATAGCACATATATTTTAAGAGGATATGACTAAACATTAGTTTACAGTTCATTGTTTTAAAATTTGGTTCACATGATGAATGATTAAGAAGTGTGATACTTCCCAAGAATGAATATTATTATGATACTTACACATGTGGATTCATTGCAGGTCAGCTTCTCAAATAATTATACTTCAATTTTACAATCTCTCATGTTCAATTCTCATGTCTTTGCAGATTTTATTTGGCATTCTATACATTTTGAATCTGGGGATCATCCTATTCATCTATACTAAGGCTGATGTGGTATGAAAAATCTCCTCAATGTTAAAAAAAGACGTATAATATATATGTTCTTGCTATTTCTCTTTATCGTTTTAGGAGTTTGTTAATGTTGGTGAGACGCATATCAATCTAAAATATTATGCCTCCTGTTTGTTTCTATTACATTTCTGGCCTGCTAGATTGACTTCTAGGATTTGTAATATATACTTTTGTTTAATCAAATATGATTTTCGTGGAATGGGGGCAATTTTGTTGGATTGCTCAAACCTTGCGACTGTTCAAACAAGGCTTTCCAATAGTAGAATGGTCAATATATTCCTATTAATGTGTTATTTTATTGTTTCCCATTGTCGCGCATTGGTGGGGATCATTGGCAGCAATTTCTCGATTTGATGGATTCACTTCATGTATTTTTTTTTTGCATATGTATTATCAATTTTTCACTCAAATGTGATACCCGTCTGGAATCATGTATCAACTCTTTGATTTGTTTCATAACTCGTGTATTTTTCATGTCCAAAAAGTCTTGAATACTCACCTGTCAATATCCAGCTCCAAAGGGTTTGATTCTAATTGGATGCTTGTTTTGCCGTAGTCTGTTATACTGCGTGAAACTTCTTGAATTTCACTTGTATGTTCACAAGAAAGACAAACATGCATATATAAATCTTTAAAGATAGCCTTTCCTCAAATCATCTTTCTTAAGGTACAAATGATTTGTTCAATTGTTCCTTGTATGAAACACCCATACTATTGTCTGTAGAACATTCACTTGGCCATGTATTTTTCTTAGTTCGAGAAGAAGATATTTATCCCCAGTCATCTCTCTTTTTATGTCTTCTTTTTATTTCTTAGCCTGTTTCTTCTTTAGAAATGGTGTAATACCCAATGCCTGATATTTGTTCTTTGAGACCCCATCCTTGTTTTCTTATTCAGAAGCGGACCTCACCCGGTTTGATATTATATTGTATTATAACAATAACCATAACCATAACCATCATGCCTTATCCCATTCTATTTGGCGTCGCATTTATCAATCCTTCTTTGAGTCATTCCTGTTAAGGACTACCTGTAATGTTAGTATCCCTCTTTTAGAGCCATTTCTGTTAAGGACCTCACCTGATTTAGTATTATTTGTATTCTAACAATTACCATAACCATCATGCCTTAACCCATCTATTTGGGATTGCATTTATGAATCCTTCTTCGAGAGTCATTCCTGTTATGGACTACCTCTGATGTTAGTATAAGTTTTTTCGATAACTTTTCTAGCAACTTCCATCCATGTTATTTTAGGCCTTCCCCATCTTTTTCTTGATTCCTCCACATAATCTGATGCCCTCTACTTACCAAGATCGCCTCTGCTCTCCTTTCTCCATACTAACTTAACATGTTCCCTAATTGATGCAACTTATACATTCCTCTAATATGCTTGTTCCTCACTCTATAACCGTTAGTTTTGCCACATATTCATTTCAACATTCTACAATATTTATCCTGTGTGCTTGAGCCCTCTTTATGATCCAATCCAATGTTCTTAGCCATATGGGTGGGGGAAGACGGCATCCTCTCTAGTAAAGAAGTGGTGCAAGATGAAGGTCCTCTCTCAATCAATTTGATGATGCATTGCCAAGGGGATTCTTTCGGTAGGGTGCAGAAGAGTTGGGTTGGCCTAGCTCTAAGTCTACTATAACTTAGACTTGAGCCAACTGTTCACTCGGTAATTAACTGATTCATGTCAGGTACGATATAAATTTTAGACTTGAGCGACAGTTTGATTCTGTACTTGAATGACTAATCCCAGGTAAGATATAAATTTCACGAGCCACTTCTGATTTTTTGAACTATCATAGGTTGGACCTACTTGGGTTACACTATGTCTTCTAATTAGAACTTTAATCAGCCCGAGCCCACTTTTTTTCATAATGATACCCGAATACGTCTAGGGTTCAGATTAGTTTGGTAATGTCATTCAAACTAATAGAATGATCCGAATTGGACCCGACTCCGGGGCATAATGCGGATACATGGTTTCAGATTCGCCAAAATCCGAACCGGTTCGTGTTCGGATGAACCCTCAAACATGTTAATGTGGTGCCCAATTTGAGCTGATTTAGTCTCAAAAAATAGGTTGGAGCTATTAATGTTCAAATTCTAACCATTGAATTTTTATCCAGGTGGCAGAATTAGAACATAGACAAGTAGTTTAGGATGTATACTAACTACTGCCTTAACATGCTACCTTTAGTGTGTAGGCATAATTTAGGCTTGATTTTATGCTGATACCCATGCTTGTTACCTGCCTTAAAGTTCTTTGTTCCATGCCAACTGGGCCTGGGATCGACCTATGGGCCTACACTCTTAGGCAAGCTCGAGTTCTATTGGGTTGGGCACGAAAATCCCGTTAACAGTAGCCTAACTTGCTGACATCCCAATACCCAAGGAAACACCATTTGAAGTTTGGGAAGTTGATGCACTGCATGTTCTGAACCTCCGCTGTTATGGATGTGAGGATTTTAAATTGGCTACTAAAGTTGAGGATCACAAGAATGCTGCTAAAAAATACAACTCTTGCGTAAATAGATTCCACAACAACTTGTTCAAATTAACCTTAACCCACAAGGTTTAGTCCATCAGTGTGGCTTGACTCTATGAATCAGTGTATGGTCCACTGAAGTTGGGAACATTTTAATTTCAGTCTTATATCAACCCTCCCTGTCATGAAACCTAGAAGGCCATATACTGAATATGTAGACTTTAGTGTACCGCTTCCCCTTAAGCAATTTGGAGCCTTCAAGGTTCCTATATAGTGGTTGAAAAGGTTTGGGTGAAGAGGGTTGAATACATGATTTACTATAGAGAACATTCAATGGTTTATTTGTGTGCTTTACTTATTTGCAAATCATTAGGGCCTTGTATGCTTTTGCCCTGTTAAGCCTCTATGTAAGGATGGGTTGAGTTTATTATGCATTGCGAGCACCAAGTGTTCGATCCGTATTTTGTACAAGAGAGAGTTTGACTTTAAGCCCCGAGAGCATGCTTTATGCTTGATATTATGTCGCTTTGAGATGAGCGTAGGCCACTTCCACGTTCGATCTTGTCATTAGCTTTTGTTAGCAACCCGGTTGTTGTTTCATGTTGTGAGGGGACTCTTGTTCGTGTTTTCAAGTTTTAATTGAAAAAAGGTCCCTCTTGCTCCCCACTTGGACTCGCTGCTAGAACCCCAAATCTTCTCACTCACAATTTGATTAATAACACCCGTATCCTTGAATCTAATTCCTGTACAACAAACAGAAAGCTGTCTTTATAGCCATTCGCCACCTTGAGCCCATACCTGGGTTTTGAAGCCCTTGTTTGCTGGATCAATAATTGACATCGCAGTTATTCTGGGTGCGATGAGATGATAGAGGGATTGGGCTACAAGGCACAATAGTTGGGTACTTTTTATTTGGTTGAGATATCCTTTTTGATATTTTGTTCTTTTGTTAAAGAAATTTCTCCTTGTTGAATGATTTTTGCAGCTTCCTTGGTGGGCTATTGGCTTGCTTTGTTTGTCAAAGAGAGTCCATTCCATCTTTGTGCTTCGTCTCTTTAACGACTGTTTTGCAATGATCCTTCTCCATGCTGCACTAGCTTTGCTTCTTTACCAAAAGTGGCATCTGGCTTTAATCCTATTCAGGTGATTACCTTATTCTCTTTGATGATATAATCAGGATTCAGCAGGGCCTTTTGAGTGATATATATATCTGCTCTTTTTATGTATGTATATTTTCAGAAAGCGTGTTTATTCTTATATCTGTGTTTTTTGAGCAACAGTGGAGCTGTGTCAATCAAGATGAATGTACTCCTTTATGCTCCACCTTTGTTCCTTCTCATGCTAAAGGTATAAGAACTATGATAGACAGATATCGATAGCATATCATAGTTTATATTTGTGTATATAACAATTTTCTAATTTCACATGCCAATATTTCTGGTGTAGGGTATGAGTATTAGAGGATTGTTATCTGCCCTGTTAGGTGCTGCGCTTTTGCAGGTATGCGTGAGTTTTGCTTTGTTTATTTTTTGATAAAATGCTTTCTCACGTGTGTTGCCACACGAATCCTAGAAGCACCAGAGGCATGTATTCCAAGGGCACTGACCCAAACAAGAGAGAATAGTGCCTACATTGTTAGTTACTCTTTTTATCAACAACATTTATTGAATGAATCTATAGAGCACACTCCTATGTACCCATAGGCCCCTTCTGAGTTTGTTTGGGAGAGGGGGGTGAAATTTTTTTTTTTGTTGATAAAATGGGACAACTCTTTCAGTCTTAGAAGTATGTTATGCTACTTTGCTTGAATGTTTCTTTGTGGGTTTTTTTTTTCTAGTTTGAAGTGGTTCAATTGGAAAGCACAATCTAACAGACCAATGAACAAATTAGACCGGGTTTATGTGGAAAAACCTTTCGCAACGTCAAAGGGAAAAAACCACGGGGTGGGACGAGAAATGCACTAACAAGCCAAACATGTTACAAACTCTCACCCAGACCCTTTTACCCCCTGAAAGGACCGGCCTCCCAAGTGCTGACCTCTCAAACTCTATAGCTTCGAAAACTCCGAAAAGTGATAGGCAGCACCTCCCCTTCCAGAATTCGAATCCTTCGTTCTGAGGGGGTAAACCCCCTTTTATAGTGCTGCGAGGTGACAGCTGGTGTACTCCGAGCGGGGCGGAATTGATGACGTGTTCCCGTGATCTGCGTAACCACCTCGCTAGCAGGCAACGTGTCACCTTGCAGGCACTTACTAGTTATGGCTGGAGATACTTCTTGCCTTACTGGTCGACCGGGAATCTCGAGGTGTGGGCTGTCCTATCGTAATCGTTGCCTGGCCGAGCGACCGAAAATCTCGGGATGTGATCTGTCTTCGATAAAGGGCTTACCGGTTGGGAGTTTGCCGGTCGATCAAGGGCTTGCCAGTCGATCAAAGGCGCGCCAGTCGGGAGTTTGCCGGTTGACCAAGGGCTTGCCGGTCAGGAGTTTGCCGATCAATCAAGGGCTTGCCAGTAGGGAGTTTACCGGTCGGGAGTTTGTCGGTTGATCAAGGGCTTGCCGGTAGGGAGTTTGCCGGTCGGTAGTTTGCCTGTTGACCAAGGGCTGCGGGTTGATCAGTCTTCTTATGCTCGGTCGGACACATTCTTTTTTGTTATTGATGGCCTTTGAGTGGTTTTCCCCTTTCGAGAAACTCCCTCTGCTTGAAGACCTTCGATCGACGTTTCTGCTGACATTTCCCTTTTAGTTGCGATCGATCCTTTGGATCCTTCAGATGATCAAATGATTGTTACCCTGGGCCAATTGAGATGCGGTATGAGGCTGCCACTAGCAAGCTTCTCTGGTCGGCTACTGGAGAGCATAGGAGACTCCCCTGGTCAGATTGCTGGTAACGGGTAGAGAGTTCTCCGTTGCGTGGAGGCAATAGAGGAGAAGGCCGGTCGTCAGATCTCGGTAGCTTATCTCCTGAAGAATTATATTATCAAGGACTATAAGGTAACTGTCGGCGCCGCACATTCTTATTTAAGCTTTCAGGCTCATGTGGGCTGCACTCCTATCGGCGACTTGTCTGACTCCGTGAGGGGCTGGAAGGAGTGCCCGTTAGTAGTCGAGATGGCTTAAAGAGGTAGCCACGCTGTACCTGGAACCCTCTTCGACCTTGCATTTGCCGTGGAGAATTACTACCTCATTGGGCAGCTCAAATGCCCGAGTCTCTCGAGGTGAAGTGGTATAGAAGGATTAGGAAGATTACCAAGGGCGATGATGACTGGAGACTGTTGTCTCCGAGGCTTGCACAGGTCAAGTCCTATTTTCCTGGGTCGACACCAAAGAAAGGGAAACAACTTATTGCTCCGGCTGGTCCACAGGCACCGACTGACGGGAAAGAGGAGGGATCCGCTTCTACTACGGTGTTCCCTGATAGGTATGCCAGCTTGATTAGACGCTACAATCCCAATACCGAACGGTCTAAGGTTTGCATAATCCGCAGGCGTCGAAAAGGATCGGTCGACGGTGTGGGCGAGAGCAGTAGGAGAATTCTTTCTTCCGGTCCCAAGGTGTCGACTGGTCAGGAGGGCACGAGGAAGTGTCGAGTGCCTGGTCGACCAAAAGAGCTCGTCACTGGGGATGATTCGGGGGCAAGCCGATTCATGAAACTAACGGCCTTCAAGATATTGGAGTCTCTTTCCGATGATTGTGAAGAAGAGAATCTCCCGCAGAGCCCTCGCGAGCCCCAGGAGGAGAGGGTATATGAGCTGTCGCTATAATCCTCCGCACTTCTATGGGAAGAAGAGGCATGTTGTATGATCGTATTTTCAGATTCTGCTGACCACCAAGTTCAGAGTCCCCCCTTGCGGCTGGCGAGCCTGCCGACTAGGCTTGGGAGACCTCACCGAGGCAGGGCGTTGCCCCCGTATCTGCTTGATCGGCTGAGGTTGCGGGCCCACCTTCCTTCGCCTGCACCCTCTTTCACAGTGGGCACTGCACAACTTCCTCCATCGCCCTCTCCTCGACCATCATCGCCCCGTCCTTCCAAATCCACTGGCGCTCTTCCTCATACTAGTCCCGGTGGGGCGTCAACCCGTCTTGATACGAAAGACGAGGTCTTAGCCGCCTCTGCTAGGCAGGGGAAGGAGGAAGGGGCCGCGGGGAGCTCGAGCTTGAAGGATATGCTGGTTGATCTTCGCGAGGTAATTCTCCTTCCTGCCTGTGATTAGTAATCGGTCATGCATGATTTCTGGGTGTCTGGAATGGCCGACCGGCCAGGAGCCGTTAGCCGGCCGACCGACAGTTTCTTTCCGAGCGTCTGGTCGGTCGACTGGCAATCTGATTCCAGATGGCCGACCGGTCGACTCCTATTGGCCGGTCGTTCGGCTATCTTCTTCGCCCCACCCTGCTGACTGACTTTCATTCATGCATCTAGTAGATTCTGCTTCTCCTCACGCTCATTATATCTATTTATGGTGCTTACAGCTGGGGACGGATTGCTGGGAATGGGTGGTTGCGTCAATCTGCTGGCTAACCGGATCTCCAAGAACAATGCTCGACTGGTCGCCGAGGTCAACCGCTCGACCAAGGCTACCTAGCAGGAGCTGGCCAAAGCTAGGGATTAGCTGATTGAAGCTCGGAAGTTTCACTTCGAGGAGGTGGTCGAACTCAAGAGCAAGCTGGAGTTCATTAAAGCGGAGGCCACCATTGACCGGTTCGATCTTGAGTCTGCTCGGTCGGACCTCAAGGCTGCGGGTGCTCGGTTCACGGAACAGAACGACGAAATCCGGAGGCTTCGCTTGGAGGCCACTGCAGTCCAATCTGTTCATGACACCGAGGTCGCCGTGCTGAACTCTGCCCACTAGCTCGTCATAAAGCAGTTGATGGCCTCACACCAAACTGCGCTTGCTCAACAGCTGGAGGAATTTAATATGGAGGCGCAGACGGCTCTCTACGCTCAGGCGGCCAAGTTGAGGAAAAAGGTTGACAAACTGCAGAGCCAGTTGTTGAAAGGGAAAGGGAAGGATCCCTCCGTAGACTGATGTACTCGATCTCCTTTTTGCTATGGACTGTTTTTGTAGTGTGATGAACCCTTTTTGTTTGGAATGGAAGTTGTCGCACATTCGACCGGCTGATGCCTCCTCAAGCTTGGCAATCTTTGTCATTTGTTTTCTTTCCTTGCACTCGCCTAGCTTGCCAGTTCTAAGCACTTGACCATTTCTTCTCTTGCACACGCAACACTTTAACCAACCGTTGCACTTGCCATTGAGTCTTGTGATTTGTTAGTCATTTGTGCATTTTCACCTTTCGAGTGTTTTCATCGGCCGATCAAACTCCTTGCTGATTCTTTCGACTGGTCAGTTTCCAGTGAGTGTTTCGCCTTCTGGGCACTTTTCACCGGTTGATCATCCCATTTCATTGCCCGTCATTTGTAGATTATTGGACGACTGAGGAACTCGAGTTGCTACATCACTCAATCGAGCATTGGTCCCCTTTAGTTACTTGATGATTTGGAGTAGTACCGCATCTCGCTGACTTTTAGTCAACCATCCCCTGAAAGACGACCCGACCTTATAGACACGATCTCGGTGGTGGCACACATGATGATAACAATAACAGGTGACTCGAGCTCTGTAAGAGGCGACAACCAAGGATGGAAACAATGATGAGAAGGTCGACATCGATGAAGATTGGCCAGTGAGCATTGATGTCTTTGATCAATAGGATCACTTGTGTAAATGATTCAATGGATTCAATCCAATCAAAGGCCTTCTTGGAGATTAGGGGGGGGGGGATTGAGTAAGGTGTCCGACATCGTACAATGGTTGGGAAGGGCACGGTGCTATGACAATTCTGGAAGGCCAGGTAGGGCAAGATGTGGTGGTTCACGTGGCTTTGCAAGAGAAGGTGACATGACTTGGAGATCGACTGTGGGGGGTCTTTCCCCTTCCTTTCTCCTCGCCTCTTCTGATTCGTTTTATTTTCTATTTTTTTTGGCTAATTTATGGTAGTGGCTTACAAAGAATGGGGTGATTGGGGATCCATCGAGTAGCCGTAGGGATTGGGAATATCGTCGGACAATAATGGAGGAGTTGCCGATGTGGCAGCGGTTGTAACAGTTGGCGATGATCGCGAGCGTAGGCTAGTGAGCTGGCGACTAGGGCGGGCATCACAAAACAATGGTGGCAGAGCGACGAAGCTGGTGGTGGATCTGGCCGATAATAGAATGTGGAGAAGAGGGTGGCCCATTGTACCTATTATTGCCATGCTCACTAAAGATTGCAGCGACACCATTCAATAAAGTCACCGACAGACTTTAGTGGTAATGATCATAACTGCGGGCGAGCAGAAAAGTGGGAGGCGCCAATGAAGGAGCATTGATGGCAACGACAAACATCAATGGCCTCGATGTCATCATTGGTGGGCTGAGTAGTTTGCCAGTTTCATAGCGAGGAAGGGGTGAGGGCATAGTAAACTGGGAGTTGATTTATAAGAGGTCTGATCAAGTTTGAGGGGTTAAGTCCGTCGTTTGATCTTGGGTGTCAGCTAACGGGTTTTAACTTGAGCTGAAAGGGTAGAGATGTGAACCGTATGATGTTAATCAAGGGTCAAGATTATAGGGGGGCTGGGGTTTATGTATTAGGGGGTTCACTACTTTGCGGATAGGCAAATATAAGACAGGGGGAATGGGGTGATGGCGGCGGTGACGACTTTGTTGATAGAACGTAGTGGCACTACTAGTAGTGTCCATAGAATATGCCGATCTGTCTCTCTTCTTCCTCTCTTCCTCTTTTTTTTTTAATATATTGTGGCGTGTGTGTGTGTTCATTTTTCTTTTTTTTTTGGGGGGGGGGGCATAGGAGGGTAGTAATTGATCAAGGTGAAATGGGCTCTTGGGTCTATAGTAATGGTGGTTTTTGGTTGCAGCAAGGCAGATATGGGGAAGATCGGGATTTTTCTTTTTTGTTTCCTAATTTTGGAAATTTGTGGGAATCTAGGTGCTGTGGACTTGTTGGTTGGGGGATTGAAGTGGGGCTGATGGGGTGATGGAGGGGCCGGGGGTGTGTTCGGTTGGGGTTGGTCGGGGTGGGTGACAAGGTGTTGATTGTTGTTTTTGGGAAAGGTTTTAAATATCGATTTCGATGTCAGTTTCGGTAAGTCAAAAAAAAAAATTGTCGGATTTCGGTTAAATATCGGTGGGAATTTTGTATTTTTTTAGGAAATATTTTAGTGGAAGTTCATCGGATTTCTGTCAAATTTTGATCAATCCAAGTTCAAATGTCAGTAAAATGTTGTCAATTATGAAAAAAAAATCAAAATTGAGGAAAAATGTAATTTCTTACTGATAAAGATGAGTTTTATTTCACTAAAAAAATAAAATATTTTAATTAAAAATAAAATAAAATGTTGGATTTCGGTAAAATGTTGATCATTTTGGCCGACATATCGTTATGTCGGACGAAAATTTGGGAATCTTAAAATTTGGTCAATTTATATGTCGGAAAGACATTTAAGTGATTTTGTAGGAAATTTGTTGACATTTGATTCCATGTTTTTGGGGTTGCAAATATGCCCTCGATTTTTTTTTTTCCATCTTTTTTTTTTGGGTGATTTGGGAGGGTGGTTGATAGAAAATGGTATCAAAGGGGTTGGCGGTGGGTTGATGACTATAATGGATATGTCGAGGGTTGGTAGTTGTGGTGGTGGTGATCAAGGTACTAAAAATCGATATAGTTTGAGAAATTTCGCGAAAAGTATTGGTTAGTTGAAAGCTTGGCACGAAATCCGGCATACAAAATCGAACGACATAGAAACTATTATGATTTCATGATATATCGCGATATTTCCACGAAATATTTCTATCTCCATGAATTATCGCAATATCAACACCAACACAAAGAGATTTTGTCGAAATTTCGTGAAAATTTTGTAAAAATTTCGCGAAACGACACCGAAATTGTGGGACTGACTGGTTATAGAAGGGAGCTTGTGGCCTGGTTCTCAGCAACGTATTTAAGTCGAAATTCAATCGAAATGGAGATTTCGAACCTTGGTGGTGATAGGTTTGATGTGGCAATGGCGGGGTTGGCGATGATGCGACGAGAACGATGATGATGATGAATGCCAAGGGAGCTTGTGGATCGTTTGATTGTGCGGAGTATACCAAGAGTCTTGATTTGATACAAATTTGATTACAGACCTAGATGTTGTATCGTCGATAGAGGTTGACAAGGGATTGTGGAGAGGGACATAATCATCGATCTCACGCCGACATAGCCCTAGGCGTCACACCCAAGGTTTAAAATCACGATATCAGTCGCGGTATCGGTCGGCTCCGAACCGGTATGTACCGATCGGTACGTACTGGTAGCGGCCGATACGGATCGATACCAGTTGAGGAAAAAACTAGAAAAAAAAAATAAACTTGTCGGTACCGGTCGGAACCGGCCGATACGGACCGCCGGTACGGGCTAGGTATCGGGATCGGGTGCTATATCGATCTCGAACCGGGTAAAACCGGTACGTACCGGTAACGACCGAGATTTCAAACCCTGGTTACACCTAGGGGGAAGGCATCATCCATCTATGGTTGGGGCTCACCTCCAAGTTGGGAGGGAACCCTCATAAATTTTAATTCAACAAAGCCAAGCCTCAAATGAGGTTTTACAAGCTCATATATAAGGACCAACTAAAACCCTAACAATAAAAGTCCAAAAAGGTAAAAGGTCCCAAAGAGAGAGAGGGCTTGGACTAAGCATAACCCAAAAATACAAATGGCCCACACAAGGACGTGAAAGCCTATGTAAAGCCACAAAACATAAAACCCAAGAGTAAACGATCATCATAACTCATGCCCTGAAATCCATGCAAAAGAAAACCACCCGCTTCAATAATCGTGCATGCGTGAAATCGGATCCACATCATTCGCTAGGGCTGCAACTCGGGCGGGTTGGGTCAGGTTGGGGGTTAACCCAAGCCCAAGCCTAGTATTAAAACCCTTAACCCTAACCCAATCCAACCCAACTTCCAACTCGAGATGCCCAGCCCAAGCCCGATCCAAGCAAAAATTTTTATACTCGGGTCGGGTTAGCCCAAGTTGGTAGGACGGATCAGATTGTGCGGATTGGGGTATACTTATTTTCAAAGATTGTTTAAGATTTTGACATTTGAAGATCAAAAGTTGAAAAGACTTTATACTTGCTAACACTAGTATACAACTTTTGTTACATTTCTATCCATGCAATTTATTAGAAGATCAGATAATGTCTTTATTTGATAAGCAAAAAGCAAATAAATAATATGGGATTGGGTGAAGTGGATGAATGTGATTGCGACCCCTCAACATATGAGTAATCGGGATGACTGTGATTGTTGCCTGTATATCACAGACTCACCGATATACGTGAGTAATCGGGTTCGGGTTCGGGTTGGATCGGGTTGCCCAACCTCTCAACCCGAGCCCGACTGAAATTCAACTCTGGTTGTATTTTTTCAACCCTAACCCAACCCAATCTTAAAATACATCAACCCAAACCTGCCAAAAACTCGGGTTGGGTCAGGTCCAACCCGCTCAAGTTGCAGCCCTATCATTCACCCAGCTTTGCAGAACTCGTCCACGAGTTCAAAACAAGCGGGTGCTTTGGGTCGTGTCAGGTCGTGTCTAGTTTCGGGTCGTGTCCAAAACCTCTAGACCCGAACTCGACCCGTTTAACTGATCGTGTCTAGACCCTAAACCTGTACCCGACTCACTTATAAACGGGTAGACCCGATAAGACCCGTTTACCACACGGGTCTATTCAGCTGACCCGATCCAACTCGACCCGATTTAACCCGATAAAACCCGTTGATACTATATACTACAGTATCGGATTGCGAGTAGACCCGACCCGACCCAGCCCGTCCTATTGAATTTTAAACGGGTCTTCTCGAGTCTACTGTGTCTAGACACTAAACCCGGACCCGACCCATTTATTAAACTGGTTAGTTGTGTCGACCCGAACCCGTTTAACCAAAACCCAGACCCGCTAATTTCGTGTTAGGTCGTGTCGGGTCTATCGTATCGGGTCCAAAATTGCTAGCCATACAAGCCATCGAACCATCTAGGTCTTCGCAAGCAACATGGGTGCACGGACCAACTTCGATGGTCCTGTGTGCGGATATGGGTCCACATCAATATTGATTTTGTCTAATATTATTATTTGTATTAAAAAAACTGTGAAGCCTCGCCTAGGCTTGCCTGGTCGCCTGGGGCTTGCCTAGCCGCCTATCTTTGATGAAGAGTGGTCAGCCTCAACAATATTGTTTTTTGTATTGTCTTTTTCTCCGCAATACTTCACATTGCTTTCAGTACAGAGTGTAATCCTTAGATTCTCAGGGATTCTGCACTGTTTTTGGCTCTCTGTACAGTTTAAACATTGTCTTTCAATTTTTAGTTCAGTGTATCCTCACATTTTTACTTTTATATAATTGAGGTTGTTGATTTAATTTTCTTCTGCTTCTGCATCACTTTTCTCTCTCTTTTAGAGGCTGGGTTCTATAAGTTTTATAGTTTTCTCTGAATAATTGTACTAAAAGTATTATCGCTTATGGGACTGCTTGACAAGTTGCAGAAGTCAAAGTTCACAAATTTTTGTTTCAAAATTTATTATATTTTGGTGAAATGTGTTGCAGATTCTTTTGGGCTTGCCTTTTTTGTTGTCACATCCGGTGGGGTACATTTCGAGAGCCTTTAATGTTGGACGCATCTTCATCCACTTCTGGTGCATATTCAAGCTTGAAACTGATAGTTTACTCAAGCTATGTAGAAGACATTATTTTTGGAAAACCTATTGATTTTCTAAATTATGAAAGATGATATCAATATTTTATTGGTACAATGCTCTTATAGATTCAGGTTAATCTATCTCTTAATTGATAGTTTTATTTTTAAGAATGCACCATTATTTATGTTAAAGTTAATTCTATAGTGGAGTTGTTTTACAAGTGCAATTTTTATTTATGTTGAAGTTAATTCTATAGTGGAGTTATTTTACAAGTGCAATTTTATTTCCACATACAAAATTACAAATGATAAAAATAACACCAATGGAAGTTGTGACAAAAATATGGGAACACTCTCTGCGACACTGGAGGTAGCCTTATAAAAAATGCTTGGTGAAGAAGAGTTCATAAAATCCAACCTCAAATAGTTGGGACAAGGTTGATGACTATGGTTATAATTAGGGCAGTGCACGCTTAACAAATTGATGTTTTTATATAATAGTAGGATTAGGTCAGATTTATAGTTTTTTCTTTTTAATTCTTGTCCTGTCCTTAGGTTTAGGTTGTAAGTTTTTATAAACATTGGTGGATCTTTAGATCTACAATCAGAATCAATCGAGATTAGGTGGCTTAATGGTCCATTAGATTGCTACAGTGCACCGATCTTAAAGTTGCCAAGATTTTAAGTTGTTTTGTACGTAAGTTTTGAAAACAGGGGACAATAAGGTTGGTTTTGGAGGGTGATTGTATAAAGATCAACAGAAAGATATAGATTCTGACATGGGTATATTATCATCCTAAGGTGGTTGTGCACAAGAGGAAAAGTGAACCTGCGTCCCCTAGTTCTCCAGCATCGCTCCTTTCCTCTTTCACTCTATGTGGAATAGAAGCATATTTTTGGAAAGAAATGTAGGTTCTATTTTGAGAATAGATGGTTATGCACTTATGTTTATTAGTTTTTAAAGTGTTAAGTTATTCACCTATATGTCTATGACGATGCAATTTTCTTTTATGATAACCCAATTGACTTCTTTTCCTCTTATCTTCTGTCTTCTAGTAGTCATAGTTATCTTAACTTTGGTTGTGGATTCAACCTAAGATGGATATCCACTCGTTTGTATGCCATTTCATCAATCTAGGTTTGAAAATAATACACAAACATAGAGTTTTAACTTTTAAGAGCTTGTCCAACCCCTACCGAAAATAAGTTAACTCTGTTTAATTTATTCATTACAACTGGTATTGTAGAAAACATGCCAAATTCCTACATAAATCTAATTTAAATTGTTGCTACCTTTATATGACAACAATTTTCAAAATTTCTCCTACATATGGAAACTTGTTGCCATATAGTTATATACTAAGGATGACACCCATATAATCCAACTTACAAAAATTGTCGAATATTTCATGAGTTATTTGTTGCTGAATAAATCCAGAACTATTCTCGAGTGTTTGAATACTGGTCAAAAAATTCAATTGTTAATGAAATTTCCTTATTGATCATGAACTAGTCATATGATATTGATATTTACAAGCTATTATGAATCATGAAGTATGGTTGGAGATTCGATCGAAATGATGAAATTTCGCCGAAATATTTCGGTTTTGACTGGTACCGGAACGAAAGATTGGGTCGAAACCTGGTCCCTTACCCATTTCACTGAAATTTCGCCATTATGGGTGCATTTCGTCGGATTTCGTCGAAATTTCGGTCGAAAGCATGGGGGCGCACTAAAACTGGTGGGTTTGAAATTTGTCCTCCGATTTCGTTGACCATTTCACCAAAGTTTCGTGATTTGGACGTTATTTCAGGGATTTCGACGAAACCAGCCCATAGATTTTGGAAAATTTGTTGTCTAGTTTTGGTGGGTTCGATGCTTTATATGAACCCATATTTCAACCAAAGACAACCCTATTTTGATCAAAACCAGCTTGATTTAGCCCGAAGCCGTCGTCATTTGCCGAACCCTCCCAAATTTTACCAGATATTGCCGTATATCGGTGGATCTTGCAGGATTACTATGTCTTTGATGTGTGTTTTCTAAAACTAGTTCATGTAAATATTTATGCACAGCAGTTGAGTAAATAGGTCCACATCGCCTAGTGGTGGGCATTCCTCTCCTTCCATAGTCCCTAATTAATTGCCATCACCACAAAATTCCAATCGTACCTCCATTTAGATGTTACTCTTGATTGCCTCTATTTTGTCCAAAGAGTGAAAAGACTGCCAAACCCCTCAAAATTCAGTTATCTTTAGCATGCTTCAGGTTCTTCCCAGAAAAAATTGCCATGCAACAGTTAGTGATTAACATCTTCTTTGTGATCATGACAAAAAATCCATGAAACGTTCACAATGCCCGGATGACTCCTAAGTTGCACCTTAGTGAGGATCTTTTCTTTCAAATCAGCCGCATGAAGAGATAGGTTTTAAGGGTATCTCCTACCTTCCAACCATGGTTTCAAAACTTGGCAGATATTGAGTCGTTCTGCCCGGTACTGCTCGGTTTTGAATGGGCCCGAACCGAGTCACCGATCGGTATCGATACTTGGTCTGTATTGGCCAAGTCAACCCCATATTGGCCGATATGGCCTAGTCGTTTTGGTTGGGTTTATACTTTTTTTTTAAGTTTAAATTTTTGATATTTTATCAAAAAAATGGCCAAAAACCGGACTGATCCAATCGATACCGAGTCAACTCGGCCGAGTTGACTTGGTTTGGTCCGGGCCGATATCGCGACCGATACCCGGGTTGAAAACCTTGCTTCCAACTTTAGGAGGCTATAAAGAAGATAGTACCACCAGAAATAATGAGCTTTTAGAAAATGCAATAGAACAAACAATAGCACCGGAATTAATGAACTTATAAAAGGAATTAACTGTGAATTTGCATGGAGTAGACCATTTCCATTCTAAAGCATCTTCTGCATCCCTGACCGAGGAGCTAAGAATATTGAGTAGGTCCTGGAGCTGGGGAATCGGGATTTAAATGGGTGGAATAAATCTCCTAAACTTAACGTTCCATGTCGTAATGCCATTGGCCTACACTCACTGCGATTTAAATAGCACATCCTAATTCCATTCCAAATCAAGAAGTTCAAGGAAAAGAGTGTTGTGCTTAATATTGTCCACCTGTTAATCATTCCAGGATTTTATACTATTGCCCAGAATCAATTCGTTCCTGTATCAATAGACATTGCCAATCTTTGAGATACCTCCCAAAAGAAGAAATATTCTATGATTTTCTACATTGAGCTTGAATTGGAGAAAACCGTGGTTGCGAGAGAAGTAAATTTCCAACTATGATGAGAGTAACCAAGGGTCGATCCATAAGTGATCAAACCCAGATGCTATTCACACTAGTCATAGATTAATTTATTATCATTCTCGGGATGAAGTATTATGATGTGTGTTATTTGCTGGTGGTGAATGTTATTGGAAGAGAAGAGGATAAGGTCAAATGCGAAATTGGAATTAGGGAGGAAAGCTTCAGAGGACAAGGGTTTAGATAGTAGCAAAAGTAAAACAAATTGTATGCAATGTCATTTCAATTACAATAGAAATGAAACCCTTATTGAAAATTGATGGCCAGAGATAGGAAAATGTAACCATTTTTGTTATGCTTGATCTATTTAATATAGGAATGAAGTTATAGTTGAAAGAAATAGGGAGTGGAGAGGTACTTTTGGGATGTATGATCAACGCATGCTCTTAGACATGAGGGCAACCTTTTCACTGTGTTGTATTGTTTGGCATGTTGGTAAGTAAAGACATATGAAGCACCTAAGATGAGCATGATAGAGATAAGGACTCTGGATACTGGTAAAACAAGTGAGAGGTAGGATTAGGGCCAAATAGATTAGAAGAAGCATAGTTACACCAGGTGCAAAATCTGTTTTACATTTTTTTTTCAAGTTTAATCTTGCTATCACCATAAGTTCTTCAAAACCTCCAAAAAAAATTGTACTTTAGACTTCAGAGCTTATGTGTGAAGACAGGATCCGTAGATATGTGCATGTTCTTATGCTATGATATTTGATCTTTTGTGGTATAACCTTTCCTTCTTTTTTCAGGTCTGTTAACTTTAAATTTGTTCCTGAAGATGTTTTCGTATCAAGAGAATTTGCGAGTACTTTGCTGGTTCTACATCTTATGTTGCTCATAATGTTTGCGCAATATAGATGGTCAAAGTAAGTCCTTAGCTCTTGGTCAAATCTTTGCCCGACATCTTATGTATCTTTTTTTTGAGGGGTGACATCTTATGTATCTTTATAGTATAGGGTATGGATAGATGCCAATATGTTTCTTTCTTTAAGTTCCGGCTCGAACTAATTAATTTAGTTGTCTAGTTTGAGATCTACATGACCTTTTGATCCAAGGCCCACCACTAAAACTTGATTTGTTTCATCAGTATTATTCTTTTTTTCCCCTAATATGTTGTGTATCTTTTGATGCTTATTGATGGGCTGGCAACTTTGGACCTGACACGGCAAACCCGACACAAAATTAGCGGGTCCGTGTCTGGGTTAAGCAGGTTCAGGTCATAAACGGGTTGACACGACTAACCCATTTTGTAAACGGGTCGGATCCGGATTTTGTCTCCGATCCTTTTGACCCGTTTAAGACCCGTCTAAAAATCAATGGGTCATGTCAGGTCTACCCAACAACCGATCACAGCGTGCGATGAGTTCAACGGACGGCTATGATCAAGACACTCTTGATGGTGAGTTGCAATGAAATATAAAATTTAAAAAAAATAAAGAATAAATATTTAAACGGGTCTATCCGTTTACAAACGGGTCGGGTCCGGGTTTAGGGGTTTTAAACACGACACAAAACCGGACACGAACACGACCCGACCCATTGCCAGTCCTACTTATTGATACTGATAATTTTTCCATCATCACAAGCTTTTGCTAGCAACATGCACCACTTTAGGCATTGTAAATTTGTAATGCATGGTAAAGAATCTATATCGGTGCTCCAGTATGATCCGAAGGTAAATAAGAATTTTCATTTATTTGCTGGACAAATATGTTCTCATTGCATAGTCCTGTAATCAGTATGTCAGGATGGGGTAGGAGACTATGTTGGGCCACCCAGATACTCATGCTATTTGTTTAGCAGCATGCTGGTGTCAGATGCTCAGACATGTTCCACAACTCTCACCTTGACATGTGAGAGAAATCCACGTCACATATCCGTCCATGAGGGCTGATCCACTTTCTCTATTACTTCTATGATTGTCTGTGTGATGGAAGCATACACAACATTATTTAGATTTTGATATTGGTTTTTTTGGACAGCATAGGATTTACTGATAGTTTCAGGCATTGGCAGGCATGAAGGAGGGCTTCTCAAACTCATGCATTCGAGACTGCATGCTGCTGCTTCAAGATCCTTTTCTCTGTATCAATTTCTTTCTTGTGAATCAGGATCTAGGATTATCAATAGCGAACGTATGTTCAAAGTTTCTTAAGATGATAATTACAAAATCTGGCCTATCTTTTTCGTCTGCATTTTCTAATTTCAGTAAACTAAAGGGTTTGCTTCTGACGCCCATCCAGATATCACAACAGTAATGTTTGTTGGCAACTTCATCGGCATTGTGTGCGCTCGATCTCTGCATTACCAATTTTATTCATGGTAAGCTTCGCCATGCTATGTTTTGCTAAAGTGCAATTCGTCTCCCCAACAAGAACGCGTATTTGCTAACAGATATTGATTTTGACAGCTTTTTGTTCCCCAACTTGTTGCAGGTATTTCTACTCTTTGCCTTTTCTTCTGTGGAAGACGCCTTTCCCGACTCCTGTGCGGTCTGTGGCGCCGATGATCTTTATATGCTTTTGTTTCTTTTGTTTGATTGGATCTTGAACTACCGCATCTTGCTGACTGATCAATCTCTCGCAGGCTTATTTTACTTGGAGGGGTGGAACTTTGCTGGAATATCTATCCCTCGACCTTCTATTCATCGTTATTACTACTCGTCTTACATCTGACCATACTATGGGGCCTTTGGAGATCCCGAAGTGAAAACCCCTACAATGATCAAGAAACATCTCAAATTAAGGAGGAATGAACTCGATTTGTGTACGAAAGCTGAAGCACACCCCCCTGCAAAATTGTATCCTTACGTGATTCTCACAAGTGTTTATTAATTAGTTTTATTTGACAGAAAGTATCCGAGAATGTAAAAGACTCTCTCTCTCTCTCTCTCTCTCAAATTTATATGACAAACTAACCCTTGATCTTGATTTTGTTTTCTTTTGGCTGTCTTTCTTGTACTATTTGATGATGCCCACTGCATGTTGCCTACTGATTATCAGGTTTAATACTGCAGATTTTCAGGTTATCGGTCGGCCAAACGATTCTTATCGATCTTTCTGTAACCTTCTTCGTTAGAATTGTTATTCATAATTGTCTCCATCTAATTAATGGAGGTAAGATTTGGCGGATGATTGATTCACAGTTGCGATAAATGCTGCAACATAATATTTATTGGAAATTAATTAAGATGCCCTGAAATCTCGATTTTGGTCGACAGCCTACTGCGAATCCTCATGTTATTCTATACACACTTATTTTCCCTCTTATTTTCTCTTTCCTTTTCTTTTAACTTTTCAATCTATAGACATAGCTCCTTGATCCTTTGCAATCATTCAAGTAGGGCGGGCAAGGGGTTGGGCTTGGGCCGGGCTCAACCAAGCCATGCTTCAGATCTGTATTCTTTTTCTTTGGCTCGAGCCCGGCCCGTTTTGTATTGGGCTTATGGACAAAGCCCAAGCCCGTTTTGTAAGCTAGCAATGAATGAAAGAAACTCCTAAGATTTCTTCTAATATATTGTTGTCTATCTAATCGAATATAAAAAGTCCATTCCTAGATATGTCCGATGGACCCGACCTCAAATATGAAAATGGGCCGGACCTATAGAAGCCCAGGTCCGGCCCATTTTAGTTTCGGGCCCAAACTATAAGTTTGAGCCCATAAATAATGCTTGGGATGTAGGCCGAAACCGTTCAAAATGGGTCGGGCACACTCGGACCTGGGCCGGATCCAGACCCGTTGCCATCCCTACATCCAAGGTGTCCTAGGGTTTTGCTTCTCGGCGATGTTCACGAAAGATCTAGCATCCTCTCCCAAGGAAACTACTTATGCTTTGAATCACGCAAAACGAAGTAAAGAGAATAGTGGATGTAAGAAATGAATAATGAATCCAACGACCCATCCTCATATTTGGGGGTGTAGAGCTGCCAAATCAGCTTTTCTTGGAGGGGATCTCTCAAAAAAGGTAAATTATGCTTTTGGGTTTTGATGATTTTCACGTTTTGATTTTGAAAAACCAACTTTTTAATCGGATCCCAAAAGCTCAATATCATATTTGAAAATCAGTTTAGCAAGTGGAATACACCACGAACTCCATGAAGAGACCTGGGCCAAGTAGTGACTGCTATACTCGAAAAAATCCCAAACTTCTATACCTGCTCCTGGCGCACAGGTACACGAATCAACTCTACAAAAGCCGGTTCCACACAGTGGCAGGTTACAAAGCCAAACCGAGAACTGATGTGAAATCGGGCTTTTGCCTGCACCTGCCGTTGTCTCTACCGACGTGGGGATGGGCAGAACCCAAATCCTCTGCCCCATCGCCTGCCCCCCAAGTCACAGTCGTCTGATGCAACCATACCCGACTAGTGCATCGCACTAAGCCCCAACTGATAGGCAAAGAAATGGCTCTGATTGGCCCGGTGACATAGGCACCGTCTTGTAATTGATCATTGTTGTCTCTTGCCTGCAGGTTGGGGTGAGTGCGATGCACCGATCGGGTATGGGTGCAACGGTCGTGACTATGGCTTGGGGGCCAGACGATGGGGTAGAGGAATGGGGCAGAAGATTTGGGTTCAAGATGGGCATCCCAATAGTACCTCCTTTTTCGAATTTAAATCAAGAAGAAGAGCAACATTGAGATTTAAGGTTGTAAGATTTCATCTGATTAGTAATTATCCAAATACAAAACCATTTTGTCAAAAGAAGGAAATTTGTTTGAAATGAAATGGAAATACAATATTTGGACTCAAAGAGGGGGTGAAATATTTTTTTTTCTTTTGATAATTGCAATTCTACGAGTCGATGATTGTTTCTTGTTGGACTCGAAGAAAATAATCCCGCATCGTCATTGCAACATCCTCTTTGAACATGTCTTATGATTGTTTAATCCCCCTCACGTGCAGGCCAATCTTTTGTAGTCCTTGTCACATGGATAATAGATGTGTGAAGACAATACATGGCAGGTGAGTGTACGGTTAGGCTCTGATACCATATGAGATTTCCTCTATCCCAAAACCCAGCATTGAGATGAGGTCCCATCATACATATAAGGATCGTTTCCGCTCTCTACTTTACCGAGGTGGGACTAATCTTCCGACACCTGTGACGTAGTTGAGAGCTTTTTAGAGAGAGAGAGAGAGAGAGATTGAGAGAGAGAGAGATTGAGAGAGAGAGAAGAATGGCCGGTTGACTTGGATATCAACCTCAAGGCCGGCCAGTTTTATTTCTAAGAAAATAATAACGAACGGATTACATTCGGATTTAAGCTGTTAACACATATCTCAACTGATTGTTATTATCTGTGTTATCACCGTAACCAATGTAGTTACAGAAGATAAACACAGATATCTTATCAGCCCCCCACAAGCTGATCGGCGGATCCGACGAGAAGTTTGTCCCGTAATGATTTGAACCGAGTCTGAGGCAGATGCTTAGTGAAGATATCTGCAAGTTGATCGACTGTTGAGATATGATGAACCTCAATGCGCTTCTGAATTACCTTCTCACGAACAAAGTGGTAGTCCACTTCAATATGTTTGGTGCGGGCATGAAATACCGGATTTGAGGCCAATGCAATGGCGGAGATATTATCACACCAGATAATGGGAGGACCGGGCACATGAATATGCAGGTCATGAAGGAGCATGACGAGCCAAGTGACTTCAGCAGCAGTAGTGGCAAGACTCCGGTATTCAGATTCCGTCGAAGAGCGAGCAACTGTGGGTTGTTTCTTAGCAGACCAGGAGACCACATTCCCGCCAAGCAGCAAGCATAGTCCGGTAGTAGACCGCCGATCGATGTCATTCCCCGCCCAATCAGCATCAGAAAAGGCTTGAAGTAGAAGAGGGCCAGGAGAAAATTGGAGGCCATGTGAGATGGTGCCCTTGATATAGCGAAGTACCCGCTTGAGATCGGCGAAGTCACCAGTTGTTGGAGCATGCATGTGCTGGCAAATGGTGTTGACAGCAAAGGAGATATCCGGCCTGGTGACCGTCAAATATTGAAGCATACCCGCAAGACTCCGATAAAGTGTAGGATCATGAAACGGAGCAGTAAGAGCCGGATCCATACCCTTCTTAGAGGAGGTGGGTGTCAGGTATGGCTTGCAATCAGTCACTGCTGCGCGAGAGAGAATATCAACATCATATTTGTGTTGGTGCAGTAATAGGCCCTTGGCATTGGAAGAGACCTCAATGCCAAGAAAATGATGGAGGTGACCAAGATCCTTCATCTCAAACTGAGACTTCATCTGAGAGAGGATGTGAGTAATATACGCGGGATCATTTCCAGTGACAAGAATGTCATCGACATACACAAGTAGTATGGTGAGTCGACGAGAAGTCCGTTGTATAAAGAGTGAGTTATCATTTTTACTCATGACAAAGCCCAGAAGTTGGAGATAGGTGGAGAGACGATCGAACCACGCACGGGGAGCTTGGCGCAAACCATATAGAGCCTTCCGAAGGCGGCAAACATGCCCTGGTTGAGAGGGATCAACGAACCCGGGTGGTTGTTGCATATAAATCTCCTCCGAAACGAAGCCATGAAGAAATGCATTAGAGACATCAAGTTGTCGAATATGCCAGCCAAAGTGAAGCGCAAGAGTAATAACGACCCTGACCGTGGCCATCTTGACGACTGGACTAAAAGTCTCCTGAAAGTCGACACCTTCCTGCTGATGAAAGCCCTTGGCAACGAGGCGAGCTTTGTAGCGAGCGACTGTGCCATCAGGACGTCGTTTCAGTTTGAACACCCATTTACAGCCGATGACGTTAGCCGAGGAAGGAGAGGGAACGAGGTACCACATCCTTTGTCGTTGGAGAGCTTGAAATTCAGCGGACATTGCGCGACGCCATTCCAAATGTCAATTAGCATCAGTGAAGCATGTGGGTTCGATGTCAGGAGTGGAGGAGATGGCTGTTAGACAGAGAGGGTGTTTGGGCTTGAATACACCCACTTTGGAGCGAGTAACCATGGGGTGGCCAGGAGCAGTAGGAGTAGTGGAGTCTGCTAGGGTTGAATGCTCGCCGACGACAGGATCCGAGGGATTGATATATGGCCCGTGTTCTATGGAGTTTGAACAGGGGGAACCAGCGGGAGAGGAGGCACGTGTCGATGCCGGTAGGCAGGAGGTGGGGTCCATGGAAGAACTGTCAACATGTGCAGTTGGAACTCTGAGTCCTGAAGTTGTTGGTAAGGATGCATCAGTGCCAGAGTCTGATGAAGCGACATTAATGGGACGCCGTCTCCTCGACCGTTGGACGGAGGAAAGTCCCGGTCATGGTGGAGGAAGAAGCGGAGCACTGGTGGTGGTTGTAGAACCTTGTGGATGCAAATTTTGGCAAGAAGTCTACAAACAGTGGGACCCACCGGCCCTGCCTGGTGGGCCCCCGAGGACAACAGCAGGACCCGCCGACCCCGCCTGGTGGACCCACAAAGACTATCGCGGAACGCATCGGCCCTGCCTGGTGGGCCCAAGAGCCTGTGGAATCCCCCAGGAGACGGTAGCGGGGCCCACCAGCTTTACCTGGAGGATCCCTAGATACGACAGCAGAAACCGCCATTTACCCCGGAATTCATCCCCGGGAATTCTATAAATAGCAGAGCCTTCGAATGTAAAAGGATCAAAAAAAAAAAAATTCTGATTTTCACTCTGAGATCTGATTTTCAGAATCCAGAGCTCTGGAATTTCTCAGCTTTCCATCTTCCACCTCTCTTTGATCTTCTTCTCTCCTTCGAAGATATCAGAGTGTTTTCAGTGATACTCGGCCTGTCGAGATCACTTCGATATAAGTGTTAGTGAATTCGGGTTGCTCCCTATAGCACGGAGACGTAGGCTTCGGCTGAACTCCGAGATCACATCTCTCGTGTCCAACTTTCTCTGCTTGCATATTGAGAGTTCTAACTCCAATCGACAGATCGAACAACGATCTTCGACTCAAAACTTTAATTGACTGGTGATGAGAAGTCTTCGGGTCGGCACGAAGATTTTCCCCCACAAACCTGATGGAGCAGTAGTGGTGTTGGTAGCAGAGAAGAGTGGGGGTAGGAATGGGAGATAAGGAGAGTGCTTGGAAACAGTGCGAGAGGGCCGGACAGCAGGCGGGTCAAGTGCAAACGGGAAGATGTTCTCAAAGAACCGAACATGACGAGAAATGAACACTATCCCCGTAGAGGGATCAAGACACCTATATCCTTTGGAGCGAGCACAGTAACCGAGAAAGACATATTGTCGTGAACGAGGTTCGAGTTTATGGGAGGAGTAAGGCCGAAGCCAGGGAAAGCATAAGGAACCAAATACCCGGAGAGAGTGATAATCAGGGGATTGCTTAAATAGAACCTCAAAAGGAGATTTGTGGCCTAATAGGGGTGAGGGGAGACGATTGATTAAATAGGTGGCTGTACAGAGGGCATCGGCCCAATAACGATAGGGCATAGATGCATGTTGCAGAAGGGTAACAGTGGTGTCAACCAAATGACGATGTTTTCTTTCTGCGACCCCATTTTGCTTTGGGGTATGAGGACATGAGACTTGATGTAGGATGCCACTGTAGGTGAGAAGAGATGTAAAGGCAATACTGACAAACTCACCACCACCATCGGTTCGCAATGTTTTAATACGAGAAGCAAACATATTTTCAACAAGAGGCTTAAAAGAAAGAAAAACAGAAAAGACATCAGATTTATTTTTGATTGGAAATACCCAACAATGCTTTGAATATTCATCAATAAAAGAGACATAATAGAGAAATCCACTAGCAGAGGGGACGGAGGAAGGGCCCCATACATCAGAATGCACTAAAGCTAATGGACGATTGACCGTGGATGACGAGAAAGAAAATGGGAGACGATGACTTTTTCCGAGATTACATACTGTGCAACAAAACTTGAACGAGCCGATAAACGGAAGAGCCGATCGTTGCTGAAGAAAACGGAGAGTGCCGGTAGAGGGGTGACCAAGACAGGAGTGCCAGACTGGAGCAGCAACGACAGAAGCAACGAGTGCAGCGAAGGTTGAAGAGGACAGAGGAACCGACGGAAAAGGGTATAACCTATTCTTACTGGGCCCGCGAAGACGGATCTTGTTCGTATTCTTGTCCTGAACAACAAATTCAGCAGAGTCAAAACAAAGGCGACAATTATTATCAGACGCGAAGCGATTGACAGACAGAAGATTAGCAGATGCTGTGGGAACGTGGTAAATATTGTTAAGTTGAAAGAAAGACGTAGGAGTATATAGAATACCACGACCAGAATGAGAGATGGGCAAGGAAGCACCGTTACCAATGGTAACTGAGTCATTACCAGTGCAAGGAGAGACAACACTGAGGTTGGAGAAGTCAGGTGTCAGATGATTACTCGCGCCACTGTCTGCATACCACGGATTGTGAGTAGTCGGAGGAGCGGACGCAAGCAGTGCAGGGGAAGAGAGGGCTGCAGGGGGGGGGAGGACCCTGGCTCTGGTAGAGAGCAATGTTTGTCCGATGCCAGCAATTGAGGGCGATATGACCCGGTCTGGAGCAGATCTGGCAGACTGCAGAGGGAGAACCGCCGAGAATACCACGACCGCGGGTGCGTTCAAAACCACTGCGATCGGGGCCGTCACGACCACGGTAGAACCGACCACCACCGCCACGGTTGCCACGACGACCACCCCCACGGCTGGTCGTAAAGGCAGAGGAGGCGGGTGGTGGGGCCGGGGTTAGGTGGGGATCGGGGGAAGTGGTTGAAGTAGAGGCCACGTCAAGGTAGTTCTCCTCCGCATGTAGGAGAGCAGAGAGCTCGTCCATAGCCAAAGGACCAGGGCGAAGACGAAGCGCCGTCTTGACATTGTTGTATGCGGCAGGGAGGCCATCGAGAGTATAAAGCACAATGTCGGGCTCGGAGACTGGAGCACCGATTGCGGCCAGATTGTCGCAGATAGTTTGAATCTGTTGAACATAGGCGGATAAAGAAAGGGTGCCTTTCTGAAGCTTCTGAAGTTGAGAGCGGAGATGAAGGACATTAGATCGGGCATGGGAAAGAAAGCGCTTCTCAAGCGCCACCCAGACATCACGAGACCCAGGCAGACGAAGCACTATAGGAAGGATGCTAGGGGAGAGGGTGGCGAGGATGCATGTACGAAGCTGTCTATCAGCAAGGATCCACTCCTTGTAGAGAGAATTGGTGGGCGCTGGGACAGGATGACTACCATCAACAAGATGCTCAAGTTGAAAACTTGATAAGGCACCGAGAAAGAAATCTTTCCAAGTCATAAAATTGGTGTCATCGAGTTTGATTGTCACCAGAGAGCTCAGGTTTTTGATGAGGAGCAGCATTGGAGAAGAAAGCGAGGACAGAGGAGGAGCAGAAGAGGGAGGAGAATATTGTGTTGAGGAGAAATCCGTCATGATGAAGACTGCCGAGGAGAAAAAAAATAGTTGTAAGAAAAGTTTAAGTAGCTGAGGGTAGATGTAGATCTGGCACACCTCAGAGACGAGGCTCTGATACCATGAGAGATTTTTAGAGAGAGAGAGAGATTGAGAGAGAGAGAGAGAGAGAGAAGAATGGCCGGTTGACTTGGATATCAACCTCAAGGCCGGCCAGTTTTATTTATAAGAAAATAATAACGAACGGATTACATTCGGATTTAAGCTGTTAACACATATCTCAACTGATTGTTATTATCTGTGTTATCACCGTAACCAATGTAGTTACAGAAGATAAACACAGATATCTTATCAGTAGTGATGCAGTGCTTCATCGGAGCTCTTCCCCGGAATATACGACACAATCACCTCCCACTGCTCCGGCGTTCCTAACGGCACCATTGCAGCCGCCAGCACCGGCCTCGTCGCTGCGATCCGGGATCGTGAGAAGGAGAGGAAGGGTAAGGATGAAGGCCTTAGACGATAACGTTGCTGGAGCGTGGATTTTCAGTGAGGGTTTGGTTTGGCGATGGTATTGATAACGCTGCTGAAATCTCCTATTGGAAGTTTCCTGGCAAGAGAAGGAATCCAAAATCCAAACGGAGGATTTGTTTCCGTGACAGCAAAGGAAAATCCAAATTCTCAAATTCTTAAGGGGGTGCCTGCATGGTTGTGCTCCCGCTCACCATCTGGTGCGATTCGAGTACTGTGGGTTGTCTGATTTAATTTGTATTGATGTGATGTATTGTTTGGGTAGTGTATGCATCACAGCTAACATATGTTGCTTGTTGTGGGCCGCTGGATTTAATTTGTATTGTTGTGATGCATTGTGTGGGCGGTGCATGCATCACAACTAACATATGCTTGATCGCTAACATCCATATGTTGCGGTGCTCTATTGGATATGTTGTACTACTTCCATTGCATATGTTGCACAAGATGGCTGGGAGATGCATGCACGTTAACATTTACATGTTGCTATGCTCCTCTGCGTATGTTGTAATACTCCCAATGCATATGTTACTCGTCAAGGTCGCACCAATAGTATGTTGTGATACTTCCAGTGCATATTTTCTGATTCATCACCTTCCACTGATCGTATGATGTATCCTTCGACTTTGATTCATCGCCTTTCTTCGGCGCATACAGATCTTTGTAATACAATAGCATTTCTATCTTCGACTTCTATATCAACCAATTTGATGCATTGAGGCTGGTCATTCATGTATTATGACCGTTCTCCATCTTAGATCTAGTCCCACACTTTTCTCTCCAACTGATAGAGATGCGGTCAAAGTGTTTTTCCCAATACGATAGCCGATAATTGCTTCTCAGGATGATTCAATGATGAGAATACACAATTACAAATACGCAAAAAAAAAAAAAAAACCATCACACAAATAGACAAGAGATTTTAAGTACAAACCCTTGCAGAAAAAATCACTGTGAGCAAACACTTGAGGAAGACTTGCCTATCAAAAGCGGCAAGAACCAAATGTACAACCTGACTCCTTGAGCTTCCTCCAACAATATATATCTACACATCTCCTTCATTAGGGTTCGACAAACGATTTAAAGACTCACCTTTGATCAATCTTTGATCGGATCGATCCACCTCGATCAATTCCGTCTAGGTTTTCCTCCTATGTCTTCGAAAAACCCTAGCCTTAGTACGTACTACACCTCCAGCCATCAAAAGGATCTCACAAAAGGCTCTCTTCAAGTATCACACAAAGTGACAAAACCCTAATAGTGGTGGCGAGGTAGGGGGGTGCGCAGCGGCGGCTGCGAGTTGCAGCTGCTCACCACCGCTGCCAGGGTTCGGTTCGGATTAGGTTGGTCTAGGGTTCATCCCATGTCTTATAGATCTTTCGGTTTAAGATTCGGATTAGTTTAAAAAAGAGTGTCATGAAAAGAAAATTTAAAAAGTAGTGAGGGGTATTTTCATCCTAATAATTGGCTGTCCTTCAGGTGATCAAGGACCTATCACTAAGCCCCCCCCCCCAAAAAAAAAAAAAAATCACTCGCCATGCCTGACGGGTTACAATAGCTTCCATCCTATCTGAAACACAAATCATCGAGCATCCACCAAACACACACACCTACTCCGAACTCAATTAACCCTAATCACGTAACGATAGAATCCTACACCCAACAGATTTTAACTGCTGCAAATTTCCAATATTATGCATTGAAGTCTATGAGAAGAATAAAATTACAAGAACACCCTTCATAATTAACACCAAGCAAGCCGGCGTTTCTTGAACGGCAGACAGTTAACTCGGCACTTCATCTTCACCCTCCTCTACGTCGCTCGACCCAGGGCTCCATCGGCGGGGTAATATTCAGATCGATATCTCTGACGGACAACCTCGGCGGCGGCGACGACAGTGTCGGTGGTGGGGGAGATAAGCGTCGACGGAGTAAAGGGTAAGGGCTTTGGGGTGTTCTTATATATATAGATGTAGTGGAGTCGGTTGGTAGCAGAAATCGTGAAGGATTATGAGTCCTGGGCTGAGACTCGTAGGAGGCTAGGGCTTACTCAAACATCGGTTTAGTGGTGTAAACTCACACACGCTGGTGGGCTCCACATGGCGACGCATTGATGACCGGCTATAACGGTTGATGACCGGCTCCACATGGCGACACAGATTTTCGAGCCTAGCACCGACAGTCAGCAACTACTGCCCTCGAATCGTCGCAACGAATCAAGATGTCGACTCCCCGCAGACAGGCTCAAGATACGCCCCGAAGGTCCTACGACTGCGTAGATCGATCCCCTCAGGTAGATTGAAGGTGGGGGGATGAAGATCGAAAGGACTTCAAGCGTTATCGGATGATACGATGTTCTTCTTCAATGATCCGATCAAACGGGTGGCCTAGGTCGGATCCATGAAGAAGGAACGAGGAAGAACGGAATCCGATGAGAAACTAGGGTTTTATATGCAAGAGCCTCCAAGATGACAATGGAAAAGAATCTCTCTCTGGCTATATGAAACCCTAGGTCATGTGATGTCTATTTAAAGGAAACTAATCATTCCCAAACAACCTGGACTCAGCCAAGTCGAGTAGGGGCGTTTTAGGAATAAAAATACATGATAAAATAGGTAGAAATCCCGTAGACCCTGGCCAATGCGCATCTGCCAGAAATAGAAATAGAAACTTGGTGTGCACACCTAAACGTGGGATCCATTTGACATAAACCCCATCAACCTGTTGGGTATCCATCCCCATAAGGACAAGACCCAAATTCGGCATCGCATTTGTTCTCGGGTCATTCTTGCAACCGGCCACTGCGTGGAACCGGCTCTGCAGGGGCTGATCTTTGAGCATCTGTAGCAGTTGATGGAGTTGGAGTTTGGCTTAGGTGTCTACATAGAAGTTGTAGAGGACATGTCAAGCTTTCCAACGGATCTAGAATCACTGAATTCTGATTAGTATTAAGGAAGATACATCGATCTGAAGTTAATCCTATGACTACTTTCTGCACTCTATTTCTAAGTGCAGATTTCAGTTTTATGTTTGGAGCCGTTGGATTAATCTCTTAATCCAATGGTCCACTTGCTTCATATGCTGTATTTAATCATCCTATATATGGGTCCTTGGGGGCTATAGAGAGAGAGCATTTTGGGGCTTGAGTGAAATTGGGGAGAGCACAAAAGAGAGGTTTTCTCTTAGAGAGAAAACCTTGAGAGCAAAGAAGCATTTGTTGTTGCAGCCGAAGAAGATAAAGGGGTAAGATCAAATCTTTCCTTTCCCTTCATTGATGGAGATGGTTCTTGAGATATTCTTCTAGTTGAAGAGAGGGATTTCTAGGGTTCTTTGAATCCTAAGGAGGTGGGGGTTTCAAGTAAGGAGGAGAAAACAAGGTGTTGGGTGTAATCAGTGATGTCTTTCCATCATTGCTAGTGAAACCCGAGCTTCGGCTCGTCGTGCCTGTTGACGTAGCCCAATTTGGGGTGAACCACATAAATCCGTGTGTCTCTCTCTTTTTGTGCTTGCTTGGTTTGTATTTCTTTCTCATGCTCACTCTTGCACACAAGGTGTTTGTTTCATTTCCACACAAAGAGGGAAGATCAAGGACTTTTCCCATCAAGTGGTATCAGAGCCGGTTCTCCTCGGGATGGGGGGTCTAACCCTACACGAAGACATGTAGCCCTGAGGGGGGTGGATTGTGATGACCAAGATCCAATAACCAAGAGCCAATAACCAAGAGCCAAGACTCCTGAGGCGGGAATGCCAAGATGGATTAGGTGAGGTGAGGTGAGGTGTACAAGGCCATGAGTTAACCCCACATCGCCTGGAGAGAAGGAGATCCTGAGCTACTTATATAATTTCCCCTCCCAAACATAGAAGATGCGTTTTAAAACCGTGCGCCACTACGGATTTCGTAAGAACTCCGTAGTTATGCGTGCTCGGGCGAGAGTAGTACCAGGATGGGTGACCACCCTGGGAAGTACTCGTGCTGGCACGGGCAAAACGGACAATATCTTATGTGTTTGGGGTGGATGTTACAAAATGGTATCAGATCCCATAGTTGATGATAAGAGAGAAGTACTGGACTTAGCCCCTCGGAGGCACCCTTACCCACTAGATGAACGATAAGTTGCATTGTGACCTTCTGGGCTGTGGGAAGTAGCGCCCGCAACATACTCAAGCAACCTCATAGGACTCAAATACACAATTCACCTATGTTTTGTGCCATAGTATAGCCAATCAAATGAGGGACCCAAATATTGTCATAATATCCCCCTTTAGCTATGCTTTTTTTTTTTTGGTATTCAGCAAAGGGGAGATCACAACCTGATCTCCTAGAGGCGCCACAACCGGCGCAATTACAAATCCACCACCCGGCGGATACCACCGCCACCCCTGACGGGAACAAGACCGCCAACACCAGGCGGGGGGCCAATTCCAGCGCACCCACAAAACTCCGCCCACTAACGGAGACATCACAGCTCCCGAACAAGGGAGAACGAGAACATGAAAACAAAATAAAAAACAAACCTCAAAAAAAGACCAAAAAACCAAGAGATCCAACGCCATCAATTTCGGCATCCCGGCCAAAATGAGGGAGTTGTAGCAGGTCCAACCTTCCGCCGGCGAACACCACCGCCGCTACAGCAAACGAGACCCGCGTGGCGACTAGATCTGGAAACCCACAAACTCCAACAAGGGGGCTGGGGCCAGATCTACCCTCCGGTGATAGATCCGTGCTCCTGACGCCGAGAGGAGGAGGCCGTCGCCCGAGAGAAGGTCGCCACGCAACACCATCGAGACGAGAACAAGAAGCCGGCCGCCCGGACAAGCCCCTATCTACAAGGGAAATGAGAGAGGGCCAGATCCCATCCCGCAGTCGCCACCACGAGGTCCTGGCCTCTCCGGAGCCGTCGCCGGCGTCCGAGGAGGCCAAGATCGGATCCCCTAACCCTAGGTCAGAAGGGGGGAAAAAGAGAGAGCAGAGCCGATCGCCGCTCAATTATATTACCTCCTTCTCTCGTCCCCTAACCTTTGGCTATGCTTTGGGACAAAACACAGCATCATATCAACTCATCACGGAAGCAACAAGCCGCCGTCGACCCAAACCAATCGGCAAAGATGCCAAGACATACTGATTCTGACTTGGCATAACCAGTAGTAGTACCCAGCTTGAAGTCCAAGTCTACCTCCATTAATTCTTTGGATTCTATGAAATCACAAAAGTTTGAACCCTTGTAGAGGATGAATGCAGATGATGTCTATGAAAAATATGCATCTTTTGGCCAAAAAAACTCCCAGAACTTGATATGCAAGCTCTAAGTTTACCGAAAAATGGCGCACATACCAGGATCAAACAAGCAAACGAGCAAGAATATCAAGAATCAGCCCAAGTGTGAACAGTTTCAGTATAATACCACAGGTTGAAGCACATATCTGAGTTAAGATGAGACACACAAACATGAAGTCTGTAAGCTCCCAAACATAGTTCTAACACGATGAAAATACATAATCAAAGGTTCCAACATATATTTAGATCATGTAAGACCTTTACACCATGCTAACTTCGAAGATGGACATGTATATATCACTTTTTTTTTACATCACTTTTTTTTTTTCTTCTTTCTGTTGCACTTGTTGTGGAGGGAAAATCTTTTACCGTTGGAAGATCTTCTTCCACGATCAATTGATGTGGTGTTGAGTAAGTAGTAGATATATAACTTGAGATGAGAGCGAGAGGAGTACAGAGCAAGGAGAGTAGACACAAGATTTGTTATCGAAGTTCAGCCGTAGTGTACATCTCCGTGCGATAAGTCACAACCTTAATCCACTAAATTCGAAGGTGTAGAGCTATCCCTTTACAGGCCAAGGGGGGGGGGGGGGGGGGCTAGTACAAGTGTTGGGATTCGAGGCCCTCGCGCAGTGGAAAGAACGAGAGAGAGTTTACCAAAGATCGGAGAACTTGCACGAAGAAGACGATGCCTCAGCACCGTCGAGAAGACAAAACAAAAGGGCAAAAAAAAACAAAAGCAAACACACAGAATATGCGGCAACGACGATTTATTGATTCACTATTGAGAAGATAGCCCGAGTACAAGATCTTGTCTCTCACCAATCCCTCTCAATACCCACAAAGAGAAACGCTCCCCAAGAGACCGCACCCGCTCACCCCGGAGAAGCAAGAGACAGCCCTCACCGATATTCGAAATCCTCCTTGAATCGATCTCCCTCTCCCTTGATGATGAATCCCCTCTCTTGAAGATAGAGTCCCATGAAAAAACGCAGCCCGACCCGCTACACATGCGTGTTGCCGTCTACAATCGTGCGCATGACCTGGTAAAGTTGTGCGCACTACTCATCCACGATTTCTCATCCGAGAAAAATACCAATACTAGTCGTGCGCACGACTGTGGCTGGCCGATTCCTCCTCTGCTACAGTGCTTAGTCTTCCGTCGTTTCTTCACATACAAATCTTGGAGTTGTATACGGCTTGTTTGGAACCACATCTTCAACAATCTCCGTCTTGGCTTCATAACAAGACGTGAGAATCTCTTTGAATATGAGCCCCTTCTCTTTGCATCGTGAACCCATCGCCTGATCGCTGTCGCCGCCTTTGCCCCCAAACCGAGAGCCCAATCACCGAGCTTGGTGATTGCCCAAGTCTTTCGACTTGGCTACTGGAACCCACCCCTTGATTACCTTCGCCCCTGAGCGTGCTCCACCCACAAATCCACACGGACGTGTAAAAACATAAACATTGGCCAAGGAGAATCCTAACCAACCTACATGAATGCATGTTAAAGACATGTTGTTTTATGCATGGAAGCTTTTAGTAATATTTTTTGAACAACGCGCACTTTAAAATCAATGATGCAATATGCTATAAAGGTTAAGAATGCAAACTACAAATCTAACCCGAATTGAAAACTCCTATAGCCATTCATACAACTATGTTCTGGTACATCCTTGAGAGTGTGGGAAGCATCACAACATACTCAAACAACCTCATAGCACACAAACACACAATCCGATTATGTTTTGTGCCATAGCGTAGCCAATCAAAGGACGAGCCGAATATGGTCACAGCATATTGACCTAGAATCCTCTATTCCAATCGTATGGGATTAATCATCCCCCGATTGGAAGTCAATCATGCTACAACATACCTAATGAGGCATTCAGTCTCACTGTCAATTGTGACTAGTTAAAGCATCTTGTACCTATAATTCATCTCTCTCTATATGTGAATCCACATTCACATAAATGAATCACACTAGAACGCTTATAGATTCCCTGATTAATCATTCATTACATGAATCAAAACACGTACATCATGTACATGTTCATGAAACCGCTACACTTATTGTTTGAGGGCATACATTCCCAATATGACGATGGGGAGGAAGGCGGCGACAATTGTACGATTCATGGGGTTAGCAGGAGGGCAGCGGAGGCTGGCGGCGGGTGGTGGACTACATATGACCGGCAATGGCTGCGACAAACAATTAATACAATAATAATGGCATAGCTAATTAATGGAGGCTTATTGATTCAAACTGGCTGACGACTGTTTCTTGTTCGGCTTGAAGAAAGAAATCCTGCAGCATCGCCATCATCCTCCTCTTCCACCATGCCGCCCTCGTCTTCGCCCCCGTCGCCCCCTTTGGCCTCACCGGCACCATCCTACTCCTCATCACGTAGTGATGCAGCGCTTCTTCGGAGGTCTTCCCCGGAATATACGATGCGATCACCTCCCACCGCTCCGGCGTCCCGAGCGGCACCATTGCCCGTGCTTTGTCGAGGAGAGACTCCTCCTCCGCGGTCCAGGTCTGCTGTTCCGGCCGCCGGCGGCGGCCTCGGCGCTGCGGTCCGGCGTCGTTGGAAGGAGAGGAAGGGTTGGGATGACGGGGTTGAGAGGACACCATCGCCGGAGAGAGTTTGGTTTATTTGGGTTTGGCGATAGTATTTATAGAAGGCGGCTGCTCGTGAAGTCTATCTCCAATTGGGATAGGAAACCGACTGCACTACGTACGCGATGGGGGGGGGGGGAGGGAGCCTGAGGAGATCTATCCGTCCAACTGAATCGTGATCGACTACCATGATCTGTACGATCATAGTTTTGGTCGGGTCGATAGGTTCGATCAAGTCCAAAGTTGGGCTCCACTCATCCAATAAGTTTTGACTCCACCATTTGAGTATGGCCGGAGTACCCTGTTGGCACTCGGACGACCACCTTCGGCACCCCTGTGCCTATCGGCACTGCCGCAGTCGCTTTCGACAGCAAAAATATATTTGGCGGGGCAACGAAATTCATCAGCAGCATCCGAATTCGCCTGTGGGTGCAAAATCTGGCTAGCGTATGACAATGGGACCCGCAGCCCTATCTGGGGTCCACGGAGACGACAGTGGGGACCGTAGCCCTGCCTGGGCGTCCACAAAGACGATGACGGGATCCACCAGTTCTGCCTGGGGGGTCTACAAAGACGACGACAAGGCACACCAACCATGCCAGGAGCTTGTCAAAGCGAATGCAAAAACCGCCCCATACCCATGGTTCTTCCCAAACGTCTATAAACTAGTGCATGCTCGTGCCTTCGGCACTGCAGCGGGCCGCCTTCGGCGGCAGCACACCTATCGGCACAGCATTGGTCCACCTTCGGTGGCCAAAAACTTTATGCATGGGTGCCCAAATTCGACGGGGGCCTCAAAATTCGTTCGACGGCCACCACATTTGGTAGGGGCTCCCACATTCGGAGTGGGCATTAAAATTCATTTACCAGCCCCCATATTTGGCGGGGGCATAAAAATTACATGCTCTCTCTCTCTCTCTCTCTCTCTCTCTCTCTCTCTCTCTCTCTCTCTCTCTCTCTCTCTCTCTCTCTCTCTCTCTCTCTCAACCTGCATCAGCCCCCGCAACATCGGGGGTTGTCTGCGAGGTTGTCCCGTACCCAACTGGTGCAACACACTCAACTCAAAATAGTAGGTGAAAGGACAGCTGCAATTAGGTGCCAAGCAAGCCAAAATTGATTATAGTCGTCCCTTTGCCTGTTGGTTTGGGCTGAGTGTATAGAACGGACCCTTAGGTCATTCCTCTTAAAAGGTTTAACCAAAACTGAATCACAGCCGTTTGTTACACCCAACCTGACCGGTGAATTGCACTCAACCCCAAATTTCATAAAAAAGAGAATGCTATTTAGATAGAAGCGTTTGTCTAGAATGGTCAGCTCGATTGACATGGCATCTGATCACAATGTCACTTTGTCTAACAATCCGATTTAAATGCGATTCAGCTAAATGTTTCAGGCTATCATGAGGACACCATAAGCAAAACAATACTTGTCTCCAATTGGTGTTGGAGTAACGGCCACCAACACATCACTGATTGGACCATACGCTACTATCATGAACTAAATTGATTAAAAAAATAAGGTACATCAATCACCTCCAGTCATTCCGGTGGGTCCAATGTGCATCACAACCGTACATCGTTGGCTGAAGTGGATTTACCTTTAAATCACCAGTCATTGTGCGACTTTGATGTCTGCGGGCCAACAGATCGACCGACCGACTGAGATTTGAGCTCTCCATTTATAATGGCTTCCACGTCTTCCAAAATAAATAATGGACATCAAACCGAGAGTATTTTTTCCACCCAAGAGCATTTTTATTACCTCAAAGTTAGAGCATTTTCACCACCCTTTTCATTTGCTGCACTTCCTTTCGGTTCAATCGTGAGTTGCCACGTCATACAAATTAAAAAGTATAATGGCTTTCACGTCTGGCTACGTGGAGTCCAGTTGTAAGTGTAGTATCCATTTGTATCAAAGAATTTTTTTTTTCTTTTGAGAACAATTGAACAATCTGAAGTTCTGAACCAAGATAAAAAGAATGGATTATTTTGACTTTGCCCCCCAAATTTTGCCTTGAATTAGACTTTACCCCCATGTTTTCATTAATTAGACTTTACAACCCAAAAGGGCCAAAACTAACTGTTCCGTCAGCTCACACCATGTAAGAGAAAGGCTGAGCTGACGAAAATAAATAAAGTTTTGGAGTGTTACTCGTGTGAGTTGACGGAACCGTTAATTTTGGGGGGTAAAGTCGAACATATGAAAAAGATGGGGGGTAAAGTCTAATTCAAGGCCAAATTAATTGAGAAAGAAAGAGAGATCAGAGATGGTTCGAATTAACTTTAAAATATACAGAGAGGGACTGAGTCACTGAGGGAGGGTGGTGAGAGCAGTCGACACCGAGCGGACCTGGGAGGCGGGGACGACGGCGGACGGCGTCACGGATAGATCCGAAGCTCTCTCTCCCGCAACTGCGATCCGATCCCGGTGACTCCGGCCGGCTGTGATCCCCACGGCAGGGGCGACTCCGACCGGTGCGATGCCCCACGGCAGGAGGGGCTCCGATCCCGGCGACTCCGGCCGGCTGTGATGCCCCACGACAGAGGCGACTCCGACCGGTGCGATGCCCCACGGCAGGAGTGGATCCGACCGGCTGCGAGAGAGGAGGGGGGTACTGAACTCCACCTCTCTCCCTCCCTCCAACTGACCTTCTCCTTCCCCCGCTTCTCTTTCCCCCTCATCACTTCTTCTTCTTCTTCTTTTGAGCCCTGAACCGGGAAAAAAAAAACAGAGCATTTAAAAAAAAAAAAAACAGAGCAAGAGAGAGAGAGAGAGAGAGAGAGAGAGAGAGAGAGAGAGAGAGAGAGAGAGAGGGGGATCAGATCGCATAGGATAGGGGGGGCCGGTTTGATAGCAGGGGGGGGACGGGATTAGATCGCAGAAGAGGGGGGGGGGTGCAGTTAGACGGGGAGAGAGAGAGAGAGAGAGAGAGAGAGAGAGAGAGAGAGAGAGAGAGAGAGAGAGATCAGGGGTCGGGGATCAAATCGCAGAGGATAGGGGGGGCCGGTTTGATAGCAGGGGGGGACGGGATTAGATCGCAGAAGAGGGGGGGGGGTGCAGTTAGACGGGGAGAGAGAGAGAGAGAGAGAGAGAGAGAGAGAGAGAGAGAGATCAGGGGTTCGGGGGGATAAGATCGCAGGGGAGGGGTGGGGGCGGTTAGCAACGGGGAAAGAGAGAGAGAGAGAGGGGGCGGGGGGATCAGATCGCAGAGGAAGGGGGGGGGGCGGTTAGCGAACGGGGGGGGGGGGGGAGAGAGAGAGAGAGAGAGAGAGAGAGAGAGAGAGAGAGAGAGAGAGAGAGAGAGAGAAAGTAGGGGATGGGGGATCAGATGGGGGGGGGGGTGTGGGCGGTTAGATCGCGAGAGAGAGAGAGAGAGACAGAGAGAGAGAGAGAGAGAGAGAGAGAGAGAGAGAGAGAGAGAGGTGGGGGTGGGGGAGCAGATCGCAGAGTGGGGTCGGTTAGATAGCGAGAGACGGGGAGAGAGAGAAGGGTTATGCACAGTATCTCATTTCTTTTTCGTTCGATTTGAGGAAAGGGTTTTGTATCCGTTGGATTTGAGGGGTATAGGAATATATTTGATACGTACAATCAGATCGGATGGACAACTTGTCTTACATAGATCGGATGGACAACTTGTCTCCAAAAGTTGTCTCCGAAAGTTGTCTAGTCAGCACAAAAGCGCCGTAACATGTTATATAGATAGCAGACCCGACGAGTGTAGTAGATCGATTATCTGATTTCTAAATCAGACTTTTAAAAACCAGAGCTCAGATCTCTCTCTCTCTCTCTCTCTCTCTCTCTTCCAAGACAAGTGATACTCGGCATGTCGAGATCATTATTCTCTCAAGTGTTAGTGAATTCAGGTTGCACCTTATAGCATGGAGACGTAGGCTTCGGCTGAACTCCGAGATCATATCTTGTGTTAACTCTCAATCAATCACTCCCTTCTCAACTCTCTCAACTGTTTCTAAAACCAAGTCCACAAACCCTTCATCACTCCATAGCTCAAGTCTAAAAACCCAACACTCAGATCGACCCTCGATAACGGTCATTACCCTCGATAACGGTCAGTATTTTTTAGTTGTTAGATTCCGATCGAGTCTTCGACTCTTCGCATTGTGTTGGGCTTTGAACATCCCCAATGGGTTCCTAAGTGCCTTCCCTATTTTTGGGGCTCCTAGCTGCCACGTAGGCAAACCATGGAGTGGGTGTTGAAGAGTACTCCAACGGGCTCCTCAAATCTCTTCCTTATTTTTTGAAAAGACCAAATACAGTGGTAGCATTTCAAAAGGGCCAAGGTGGGGGGGGGGGGGAGAGGAGTAGGGAAAACCCACTGTGGCAAAAAGGTTTGAGGACATGTTGGAGTAGCAATTTTAACCCGGGCCCACTTTATTATGCTACAGTTCGGAAGGATGGATTGCTATAATTCTGTTGAGGTAAGGGTGCATGAAGAAGACACTTAAGAATAAAAAAGCATGAAGATGCCATTTAATTTTAGGGTTATTTTGACTTTGCCCCCCAAGTTTTGCCTTGAATTAGACTTTACCCCCCATATTTTCATTAATTAGACTTTACCCCCCAAAATTAACTGTTCCGTCAACTCACCCCCCAAAACTTTATTTCTTTTCCGTCAGCTCACCCTTTCTCTTAGATGGTGAGCTGACGGAACAGTTAGTTTTGGGGGGTAAAGTCTAATTAATGAAAATATGGGGGGTAAAGTCTAATTCAAGGCAAAACTTGGGGGGCAAAGTCAAAATAACCCTTAATTTTATAGTTTGTGCTGATTTGTAAATTAATATATGATAGGGTTGTTACTGAAAAATTTAATATTGAATGAAATGTTCCCTTCCACGCTCTTTCCGTTTTCCAACCTAGAAAAATATTGGGTGAAACCGTTGTACCTGCTGACGTGGTGAACCCTATATGGTGCAGCCGTTCGATGCGTTCACAATTGAAGGGTGAATCGCACCTAGAAATGCATGCAGGCACCCCGACAGGTGATTCGCGCCCAGACATGGATATTGTGCGTTCCATGGGTCTACATCCGCTACTAAAGGTGATTCACCCTTTAATGGAGACTGCATCGGACGGCAATGTGTTTCACCACGTCAGCATTTTATTTCCCAAGAGCCGGGTGCTAGAAATGTTAGCAGAGCCTTGCAAGGGTTTTTTTTTTTTGGTAAGCAACTTACTAGAAAGAGTCAAAATATTACATCATTGTTTAACCAACCCAACGGGTGTAACGACATGTGCTACAATCCTTCAGGGCAAGCCTCATAACTTCTGGAGGGAATTCGGACGTCCAGACTTTGGTAGCTCCAGTTATCCGTGCATATCCTGCGAGCCAATCAGCTACGGAATTGCCTTCGCGGTAGATGTGAGATATCCGGACTCTGGCTGTAGACTGGAGCAGAAATTTGCAGTCGGCAATGAGGGTGGACGACACAGTATTTGAAGACACTTGAGATAGTACACTTTGAGAGTCCCCTTCGATCCACATTGTATGCCCGGGGAACGACGTAGTGGCTGCAACAAGTCCTTCCCATAGTCCTCTTGTCTCCGCCACCTGCACAGAGTCCGTGGTTAGAGAGACAGCACCCGCGATGAGAAGGGTCCCCTTGTGATCACGGATAGCAAACCCCGCGCCCGCCGCCTGACTCATACGATCCACTGATCCATCAAAATTTAGTTTAAACTCCTGTAAAGTTGATGGAACCCATTGTACTGGGATCACCTCCATCTGATGAGGGATGTTTTGATTATACAAATCTGCAGAAATAGAGTTAGCAGAGCAAAAAGAATCAAAATCTGCTATTATCGAATCAAAAGTAATATGGATTGCTGGATTTGTTAGTTCAAATAAAGCTTTGTTCTTGGCTTTCCATATGTGCCAAAGAGAATATCCAAGGAAGGCTTTGGCAATCTTGTTATACCCAGCACCCCGATCTTGAGTATGGCTAAACAGACGGCCGAACTCAGTGACAGAGGTGGGGATAGATGTTATACGAATTTTGCTTCCAACATAACTCCATAGTTGACTAACAGGAGAACACAGAAAAAATGCATGGATTAAAGTCTCATCATTAATCAAACAACGGGGGCTAAGCGGAGAGACTGTCATCCTGATACGGCAGAGGTACGAACGAACAGGAAGGCGCAGATGAAAAAGCTTCCATAAAAGCATCCGAACACGGGGCCCCATCGGTGGCTTCCAAAGTGAACGCCAAATCCCAGGTATTAGTTCATTTGGTGCAGGTTCTTTTAAAAGAGAAATGTGATAGGCCGTGGCCACATTAAAACCCATCGTCTGCTGAGGCCCCCAAGTAATGGAGGACCGGGGTTGATTTCGGAGGATCGGTATGCTACGGATCAGAGGCACCCATTCCGATGGAAAGATTGCCTGAAGATTTTCAATATGCCAACCTTGAGGGCCGAAGAGGTCAGAGATCGACCAATATTGAGACGCTAGGCCACAGTTGTAGGGAAACACCATCCGGGAAAGAGGAATTGAGAAGCACCAAGGAATCATCCATAGGTTGAAGGATGCCCCCTCCCAGACCGGCTGTCGCATATGATACCGAACAACATCCAGACCCTCGGAGATAGCACGCCAGGCCCATGAGCATTTAGTGGGTCGTGGCCATTGCCAAGGATCCTCAGACACCTTATATTTGTCTTGCACAAAAGACACCCAGGGATTGTTATAGTTAGATAGAACCTGAAAAACTTTCTTCCCCATTAAGGCTTGTCGGAACAAGCGAATTTGTCTAAAGCCCAAACCCCCCTGTAACTTTGGGCGGCACACATCGGCCCATTTGACAAGGTGTAACCCATTTTTGGTGTCACTCTTGGCCCAAAGGAAACGCCTAAACTCTCGTTCCAGTTGGTCTAGAATGCGATGGGGAATCCAAACAGCACCCAACTGGAATACCGGAATGGATTGAAGAACTGATTGAAGCAAAGTGACCCTGGCTGGAAAGGATAATAGATGAGCTTTCCAACTATCAATACGTCTAGTAATACGACTAACCATCGGAGACAGGTCAGAGGCTTGGATCCGTTGACCTGATATACGTGTTCCCAGATAGGTAATGGGGCCAGAAATAGCCGACATCCCTAGAGATGCTAGAAGAATGGGGCGAAGATTAACTGCAACCCCTGCCCCAAAAAATACCGCTGATTTTTGAAAGTTAACTTTTTGACCCGAGAAACGACAATATTGACGGATGAGCTTCTGAAGAGAAGAAACATTTGGGGGGGGGAAGCCTCGGCGAAAATTAAGCTATCATCAGCATAGGAAAGAACTCCAATGGAGCTAGCGTTAGGGGAGGATCGAACACCTCGCCACGTTCCACGTTGGATATTAACTTTGATATTACGAACCAGAACATCTGCACCCAAAATGAAAAGATATGGGGCCAAAGAGTCCCCCTGGCGAAGGCCACGGGTAGAGCTGAACCAAGACGTAGGGGAGCCATTAAGAAGGATGGAGAATGATGGATTTTCGATACAACCTTTGATCCACTGGATCCAAATATGATGAAACCTAATTTTTGACAAAACCTGATAGAGGAAGTCCCAAGCCATCCGGTCATAAGCATTTGCCATATCGAGTTTAAGGGCTAGCAAATCTTTATCGCATGTGTCAACCTCCATAGAATGGAGGGCTTCTTGGGCCAACAAAATATTATCGGAAATATTCCGGCCCTGGATAAAGGCGCATTGCTCCGGGGACACAAGCTTACCAATGACTGACTTAAGACGGTTCACAAGAAGTTTGGATATAATCTTGTACAGGACCGTACAGAGACTGATTGGCCTGAATTGTTCCGGCCGGCAGGCCTCAGACGTTTTAGGGATAAGAGTAACATAGGTGCACTTCAACGTGGCTGGCATATATCCTGTATTAAAAAAGGATTCGATTGCAGAACAAACCTCCGGCCCGACAATGCCCCAGTTTTTAGTGAATAATTCTATCGAGTACCCATCTGGCCCCGGAGCTTTGTTACGTGGGAGGGAGAAACAGGTACATCGTATTTCCTCCCTCGTAACTGGGCTGATGAGAAACCGATTATCGGTAGCCGTCACGAGAGTTGGAATTGCATCCAGAAGATCATCATTGCCCCGAGGAGTGAAGGAGGTCCACTTGGCTTTGAAATGACGGAGGAGAACCTCTTCGATGGCTACCCGAGTCGTCTGGCGAACTCCAAATTCATCATCTAGAAAATGGATTCTATTACGTTTGCGACGCACTTGGTTAGTCATATGAAAGAACTTAGTATTGGCATCACCCGCTTGCAGCCATTGTATGCGGGATTTTTGGCGCCATTTAAGTTCCTGGAGGTAAAGGAGATTGGTGTACTGGCATTGCATGGACCGCAAGGTACCTACTTCGGAAGCATTCAGCGGTGTAGACTCCTCACGGGCCGTCCAAGACTGAATCTGAGAACATAAGGAATCAATTTGTAAATCTAGATCACCTACATGAGTCTTGTTCCAGACACGAAGAGCATCTCTCAGGGAAACTAGGTTTTCACTCAGCCTAGAAAAAGGAGTTGTGGAGGGACCAGACCGCCAGGCAGACAGGAAAAATCGATTCCAGTCCGGATGCTACAGCCAAAAATTTTCAAAACGAAAAGGCCGGGGCCCCCGGAGAATAGGAGGATGTAAGGTAAGTAGGAGAGGACAATGGTCGGACACAACCCTTTCAAGGTGAGAAATATTAGCCTCCGGAAATAAGCTGGCCCATTTAATATTACAGAAACCTCTATCAAGACGCTCAAGGATGCGAGTTTCTGGGGCCTGGTTATTGCACCACGTATAAGCTGACCCAGAAAATTCCATGTCTATCAGACCATTAGACGCAATCGCCTGACGGAATTCATCAACAGCCGTATCAACATGAAAATCGGCTCCCCCTCGCTTATCTATGTCATGAAGCAAGACGTTAAAATCGCCACAGATAAATAAGGGGAGGCCAAGAGAGTGCAGTCGGGTGATAGAATTCTATATAGATCTTCGCTCCCTATAATCTGTGCTAGCATAAACCCCAACTAAGCACCAAGAAAACTGTTGATTGGAAAGGACACCCACCACCATTTGCCGATTCAAGGAGAAAAAGGTTATCTCCTATCGAGTTCCGCGCCAGAAGACAAGAATCCCACCTGATCGACCAATTGACTCAACACAAAAACAATGCCATCCCGGACCAAGGCGATGGGAAACCCAACTTGCCGAAGCTCGGCCAACATGAGTTTCAAAAAGGATAAGAACTTCTGGGTCATAGCGATTAATAAGCCTCTTGCAATGGGAGACACAGGTCAACCGCCTGGCTCCCCGACAGTTCCAGAAGATAAAAGACATGATCCAAAAATTAATGGTTAAAAAAAAGGACCAGCCAAGAATTTGCCAACCAAAAAACACAAGAAACAGAAAGGGAGACAACGGACTTAAACTTCCCGTTGGGATTCTTTACCCTCCAGTTGTTGGTCAGAGGATAACCCTTCCTTTCGCCTTTTGAGTGCTATCGCACGAGGGGAAAGGGTGGGGTCGCGACATCCTTCATGGGTCTCACCCCCTACGATTTGCTCCGAATCCTTCCGGTTCCCCTCTGTGGAGAAAGAGGTATCCCGTAGCACAGAGCAAACATGGTCGCACACTTTAGAGTGGGTCCTCAACCCCTCTGTAACAATAGCCGGAAGTCGACTGGTAGAGGTGGATGGAGGTTTGCCAGGACCCTTGCGGACGTTACCGAGAGAAACCCTTGCAAGGGTTGACAAGGTAATGACCGTTATCGAGGGTCAATGGATACAATGATTTTGAAGAGGTTTTTACCGAAATGGCCACCAACTCTCAACTATTGTTGAGAATGGATCCCGTCAAGAAATCTGAACGAAAATGGCCACCAGCACGTGGGAAACAGGTCGCACGGTGACACTAAACAGGTAAAAAGACATATTGACCCTTACCACTGTAAAAACCTATCGTGGCTGGGTAACTTGGTTTCTTACCAGTTTGAGAGAAATCGAGCCTTTCGCCTTGTTTTCGTCACGAACAACCTTCGTCGAGGCTGCGTCCGACCACCTCCAACTCAACCGGCTTCCAAAATTCCGCTTTTCACCGAGGCTGCGTTGTCGAGGGTTCGTCACGATCAACCGTCGTCGAGGGTTCGTTGGACCGGCGTCAACTTCAACAGTCGCTGAGGCTTCGTCGTTGAGGCTTCGTCTGTGACGACCAAGATCCAATAGGCCAATAGCCAAGAGCCAAGACTCCTGAGGCGGGAATGCCAAGATGGATGAGGTGAGGTGAGGTGAGGTGAGGTGTACAAGGCCATGAGTTAGCCCCATATCACCTGGAGAGAAGGAGATCCTGAGCTACTTATATAATTTCCCCTCCCAAAACATAGAAGACGCGTTATAGGTGGTTCGATGGTAACCATGCTAGTGCAAAACCTTGAGGTTGAGGGTTCGAGTACCCAAGAGACCAATAGAGGATAATATCTTGTGTTTGGGGGCTCACCACCTTTCCTACCAAGATGCGTTTTAAAACCGTGCGCCGCTACGGAATTCGTAAGAACTCCGTAGTTAAGCGTGCTCGGTCAAGAGTAGTACTAGGATGGGTGATCACCCTGGGAAGTTCTCGTGCGAGCACGGGCAAAGCGGACAATATCTTGTGTGTTTGGGGCGGATGTTACAAAATGGTATCAGAGCCGGTTCTCCTCGGGATGGGGGGGTCTAACCCTACACGAGGACGTGTAGCCCTAAGGGGGGTGGATTGTGACGACCAAGATCCAATAGGCCAATAGCCAAGAGCCAAGACTCCTGAGGCGGGAATGCCAAGATGGATGAGGTGAGGTGAGGTAAGGTGAGGTGTACAAGGCCATGAGTTAGCCCCACATCGCCTGGAGAGAAGGAGATCCTGAGCTACTTATATAATTTCCCCTCCCAAACATAGAAGACGCGTTCTAGGTGGTTCGATGGTAACCATGCTAGTGCAAAACCTTGAGGTTGAGGGTTCGAGTACCCAAGAGACCAATAGAGGACAATATCTTGTGTTTGGGGCCTCACCACCTTTCCTGCCAAGACGCGTTTTAAAACCGTGCGCCGCTACGGAATTCGTAAGAACTCCGTAGTTAAGCGTGCTCAGGGGAGAGTAGTACCAGGATGGGTGACCTCCCTGGGAAGTTCTCGTACGGGCACGGGCAAAGCGGACAAAATCTTGTGTGTTTGGGGCGGATGTTACATCGTCGCTGAGGCTTCGTCGTTCAGGCTTCGTCGGATTTAGCTTGCCTTGCCAAGGTATGCTCTATAGACCCAAATCTTAGCCCTATATTTTCATATAATTTAGTTTTTCTAATTATCCGACATTGTGATATGATATTTTTTCGAATTTGGCAAGGTATAGTGTTTTAAAGTAAAGAAATATAGTGTTTCTAAACCTTACATTCAAAAAATCCGACGAAATAACAAGTTTCGTCTAGTTTTCGTCGCAAGCAAAAAAAATCACAGTCATTTCTGCCCGGGACTGGCTTTGGGCTGTGAGACGAAAATCAGACGAAATAATAAATTTCGTCTAGTTTTCGTCGCCGAAAAATCACAGTCAGTTCTGGCCAAGACTGGCTATGGGCTGTGTGACGAAAATCGGACAAAATAACAAATTTCGTCTAGTTTTCGTCGCCGAAAAATCACAGTCAGTTCTGGCAGAGACTGGGTATGGTCTGTTTGACGAAAATCGGACGAAATAACAAATTTCGTCTAGTTTTCATCGCCGAAAAATCACAGTCAGTTCTGGCAGAGACTGGGTATGGTCTGTTTGATGAAAATCGGACGAAATAACAAATTTCGTCTAGTTTTCATCGCCGAAAAATCACAGTCAGTTCTGGCAGAGACTGGGTATGGTCTGTTTGATGAAAATCGGACGAAATAACAAATTTCGTCTAGTTTTCGTCGTCGAAAAATCATAATCAGTTCTGGCTGAGACTGGCTATGGCCTGTGTGACAAAAATCGGACGAAATAACAAATTTCATCTAGTTTTCGTCGCCGAAAAATCATAGTCAGTTCTGCCCGAGACTTGCATTGAGCTGTGTGACGAAAGTTGGACGAAAATTGGACGAAATAACAAATTTCGGCTATGTTTCGTTGCCGAAAAATCACAGTCAGTCTTGCCCGAGACTGACATTGAGCTGTGAGACGAAAGTTGGACAAAAATTAGACGAAATCACAAATTTCGTCTATGTTTTCTTTCTCTATAATTTTTTTTGAATGTAAGGTATATTAGCAACATATTACATTTGGTAGTACTCTATCATAAGTCTTCTTTAAATCAATAAAAAACCATATGTAGATTCCTTTTAATTTATTGTATCTTTGTTATTTTGTTTACAGATGGTTAAGAGAAACCGTGGTCGTGGGCGTTCTCGTGGACGTGGTGATAGGGACCCTGCTTCTGCTCCTATGGAGGGAGACATGTTCGGTATGATTACACAAACTATTGAAGTAAAGAAAAAGAAAAGAAAGATAGAAGAGGGAGAGAATGTTGAAGAAAAGAAAGTGGCCACGGAGCTAAGTGATAGATTGAGGTATTTTGGTAAAGCTTCTGCAAGGAACAACATTAAATACCTTAATGAAATTGAGGAGCACTTCAAGTCTTTGGATACAAAAAATAATTCTACAGATATGATGGATAGGATGAAAATGAATTGTTTTGGTTTCTTATTTGATTGGAGACGAAGTGCACGAGCTATGATTTCCCCAAGTGTCATTCATTATTTGTGGCAAAGACACTTAGGTGGTCTTAAGTTTAATTTGGATGGCCAGATTATTTCCTTCTCGCCGTTGGAGTTTTCTTTAGTTTCTGGACTTCGGTATTGTCTTGGGCCTCCTCCTCCGATACTAGAGATAGGGTCAGACAATTTGAGAAGTAGATACGTTCCACGCGGGGCTACTCAGGCCTCCTTAATGGCTTCAATCATAGCAACTGCAGTTCCAGATGATGCAATAAAACTTTCTTTGGTACTTATTTTGGAAAGTATCATTCTTGGCAGCAACAAGAATGTGATCGTACCGGAAAGATATTTGAGATTGGTGAATGATTTGGACAGTTTCAATAGTTACCCTTGGGGTAACCTCTGTTATAGCCATATCATAGATGGGCTTGAAGGTGCAGTAAATGTTACAAAGTGGCCACCAAAGTATAATATTTTTGGATGCATGTACATTTTACAAGTATTATTCTATACATAAACAATTCATAGTATCTATTGTTTGATATTTGTATTAATTTTTTTTTAATTATTTGCTACAGGCATGGGCATTCGAACGGATTCCCCAACTGGGGAGTGTATGTGCCATGATGCTTGAGCATCGAAGGTGGCCGAGACTACTCAATTTTTCACTCTATAATTTTTTTGTCTCTATAATATTTTTTCTCTCTCTATTATTTCTCTCTCTATAATATTTTTCTCTCTATTATTTTTTTTCTCTCACTATAATTTTTCTCTCTATAATATTTTTTTCTCTATAATTTTTGTCTCTATAATTTTTTTATCTCTATAGTATTTTTCTCTCTATAATATTTTTCTCTCTATAATTTTTTTGTCTCTATAATATTTTTTCTCTCTCTATTATTTTTCTCTCTCTATAATATTTTTCTCTCTATTATTTTTTTTCTCTCACTATAATTTTTCTCTCTATAATTTTTGTCTCTATAATTTTTTTCTCTATAATTTTTTCTCTCTATCTTTGTTTTTTCTCTCTATAATTTTTTTCAATCTGTAATATTTTTCTCTCTCTATAATTTTTTTTCTCTCTCTATAAATTTTTGCTCTCTCTATAATTTTTTCTCTCTATAATTTTTTTCTCTCTCTATAAATTTTTCTCTCTATAATTTTTTCTCTCAAGCTTCATATTATTTCTCTCTGTAATTTTATTCTCTCTATAATTTTTTCTCTCTCTGAGTATTTTTTTCTCTCTAAGATCAGTTTGCAATTTTTTCAATGTTCTTCTAAGATCAGTTTGCACTTTTTTCCTGCGCCATGAACTCCAAATAGAGGATGCAAAGAAATACCGAAGCATTGATGTCTATGGCTAGCCAAAGTGGTTTCCAACTGATACCCTTCGCTTATAACCCATTTTGAATCACTTACCATATGGATCCGAGACATGCATTCAAACAAAAACTTAAGATACGTCATTACATTACAAAACTTAAGATATGTCATTTACAAACTTAAGATATGTCATTACATTACAAAATCCGAGACATGCACCATATTCAAACAGAAACTGAATAACTTCTTAAATAAAAAATCTTAAGAAATATCATTACATTACAAATTTAAGATATGTCATTACATTACAACATTCGAGACATACAATACTCCAGAAATATCATTACAATAGAGTTCTCCCTCACATGTCATTACTATCACCTTTATTCATATTACAATGAATATAAATATAAAGACCATCATAGCCAAAAGTGCTCCTAACATACAAAACTCATACTCCCGAGTGATAAACTTAGGAGTGGGAGGGACAAAAGAGACGCAATCCGAAGGTGCATGGCGCTTGCTATCCAAAGGGATATCATGATGTTTATCAGGATGGAGATGCTCGCTTTGGAACTTGGATAAGTGACCTTCAGCCTCCTCCAAGGAACGGAATGAACGATACAAAGATCCTCCATAGCCATTAACTTGTCGTTGGCACTCCTCCCAAGTGTAGTAAATCCAGGCCTTCTACCCACAAATACCACATAGTATTTATTTGCCATAAATATGATACCTGTATAATCATGTCATTCAATAAGTTTTATAGATGTTCAATAAAAATACAGAAATTAAAAACAAGAATATATATCATAATATGCATATAACAACAAGTAAAGTCTGGAGTTTTAATTGATATTGCTCCAAAATCATAGTGATTTCAAGAATTCAGTCAGACATGTTATAATGACTGGAAGAAGTATGTGTAAAGTCATAAAGAGAACAAGTAAAAAAACATGATACCTTTACTCTGCAATAATAGAAAAGTTACATGATTTTTTATTATGTCCAGAACGTTTACATCTAGCACATTTGACAGTCCGGTGCTCCTCACCCTGTGAGAGAATTCTTTTTTTCTTTGGCCTTCCCGCTGTTTTTTTTCCAATGGGTGGGATTAGTTTATTAGCTGATTTAATACTTTCTGGGGTCTTCCACTCACTTTTATCAGCAACTGGATAGATAGATTCTGCATAGGTTGCCCTGTAGTTATCCGTTGTATAGTAGTGTGTACAAAATAGATAAGGATCCATCTTATACTGTGTAATTCCGGCTAATGCATGTGAACATGGCATGACCATTACATCAAATTTACGGCATGTGCATTTTCGATTGCGTAAAACTACATGATCACAATATTGTATAGATCTGACCATATACTCATCGAGATTAATAGGATGACACGCTGTGCCACGAGCTCTATCCATATCTCCGGCTAGCTGATTTTCTGCCCATTTTGTTAGTTTTATTGTCAAAGTTGTTGCCGTATTTCTTCGTTTGAACCATAAAGCCTGGAGGTTTAACCGATATTGCTTCAAAATCATAGTGATGGGTAGTTCTCTGATATCTTTTAGGACACTATTGTAACTTTCAGAACTGTTTGTGGTTATAATATTATACCTTCTGTGTGTGAAATACGCTGTAGTCCATTTTGCTGGCTCAATTTCTCGTAACCAGTCATGTGCATCTTCATTCATATGCTTTATAGTTTTCATCACTTGATGAAACTTTGATTCTCTTGTTGCCTTTGCAGCTGTATAAAAGTAAGAGTATAATCTTTGTTGTTTGAATTTGGCATACATATTTTGCGAAATATGGAACACACAATAACCATGTACAGCATCCGAAAAGACAATAGGAACTTGAGCCAATAAAGCCTTGTGTCGGTAGGATATAATAACCAAATCATTAACTTGACCCAAGCTGTCCCGCAGTTGTGTTAAGAACCAATTCCAACTTTCATTGTTCTCCGATTCACCAATCCCAATAGGCACGGGAAATATATGATTATCTCCATCCAAAGTGGTTGCAATAAATAAAATACTTTTATACTTGCCTTTTAAATAAGATCCGTCAACGGCTATTACTGGTCTTAGATTTTGTCTTTGAAAACTACGTAAACATGGACCAAGAGCCATAAAAACAGCCTTAAATCTGTCTCATTCCCTTAAAATATTAGTGATGGTTCCAGGATTATTTTCTGCAACTTCATGACAATATGCTGGAAGAATTACATACGAGTCCTCGTATGAGCCTCTTAAAAGAGTAATTGCCATCTCCCTTGTCAGCCATGCTTTTCGATAAGCGATCTGCACACCAAATTCTTGTTGCACATCACATATAATTGCTTTGGGAGAGTACAATACATATGCTTCTATTCGAGCTTTCACAAAATCACATATTAACTTGCTTGTAGCTTGTCGATGATCAATTCCATGCTGCGGCAATGAGCAATTGTGTAGGCCTAGGAAAGTAATTTTGAAAACATCACACCCTTTTTGTCTACTTGCACGTAATCTCCAACTGCAATTTTCTCTTTTACATTTTAATGCATATCTTGTTCTGCTGGACTTCATCACCTTGTACTCAGTGTTTGTAAATAAAGCATTCTTCTGTACCATCTTGATCAATGTGTCTTTATCTATAAACATCTGATTAGGATAAAGTTGTTGATAATCATCTTTTACTTCAACAGTAATAGGGAATTCGTTAGGTACGTATTTGTCTTCATAAACCATAACCGAATCAGATATTGAAGACTTACGTTCATCGTTTTCCATCCAACTACTGCTGGCAAAACACTCTTTCTGACTATGTCTCAGTGGTACTACTTTCTTCCTTCTTTGTTTTTCAGTCATACTTCTTTCTTGCTTACAGATAATATCCTTATCCTTCAACTGACTATTCTGTTGAGTGTGCTTTGGAGATACTACCATATCCGCAGGAGTGTCAATGAATAATTCCTCCAATACATCACAACCAGCAGGCTTCTGGTTAAGATCTATAGATAATTTTGCATCGCTTCTTGACCTATTATGATCGTTATCAATATTCACCTTACTGGGCATATATTATTTAAAAACATATAAGTACATGAACTAATTAATCATCAAAATTACAACATAAGATATTTGGAAAAATTATTCATACCTTCTGTCATTCATAACAATGTCAAATAATAGAGGGTTGTCTTCAGGTTTCTCCACACTCTTGTACTCAATACGTTGACTGACATCTTGACTGACATCTAGTGTGCATGGTACAAAACTGAAATCCTCGCCATAATTAATATCAGTATTTTTATCCGTATGCAAATCTCCAACACCGAATGATGACGATATCGAACAATGAAGCTCCGATGATGTCGAGATATTTTTTAAGTCAACGGGAGGGGTAACTACACAAGGTGTTTTACGAGACATCTGTGTCGTTTCTTTCAACTTTCTCTTACTACCGAGTGGTTCGATTTCAATCGACCTGTCAATAGATTCCGGATTTTTCAGCATTCTGCTTATCAGTAATGGGACATTGCTATTATTTGCTCGAATGTTATGGGCAATAAATACTGCAACATCACTATCATCCACAATTTCGGCAGGAGGACATGCAAGTGTACTTGGATATAAAACTTTCATTGTGATTTCATACTCTTTGAGACTATCATTTGTAATCTTATAAATTTCCTGAAGAAGACAGTCAAAATCCGATTTTGTAGATAAAATGATACTTTTAGTTCTTCCACCCCTGTACTCGTATTTTTCTTTCAAATATAACAATTCTCCATCGTAACAACAAAGTATCGGTAATGTTGAATCCATATTTCAAATCTCTGTTAGCATAAAATCACAATATCAAAACTCAGCAATATAAAATTTGATATCAAAGATTAATCATATGTAACCAATACAAAATAGACTCATCACGACTAACAATTATTATTTATTTTTTACTTTTAAACTTTTAGATCATGTGATGGTAATATTCACCTAACAATTTTATCGATTTCATCACTTTTTCATCCTAAAATGTGATGTTACTATTTTAAGCATAGAATCACAATATCAAAACTCAACAATACCAAATTTGATACCAAAAATTAATCATACGTATCCAATATATACTAGACTCATCACGACCAATATAATATAAATTCAGCTAATTTTGTCGGTTTCATCCCTTTTTCGTTCTAACCATAATGATGAATAGCTAATTTTATCAATTTCGTTCATTTTTCGTCCTAAAATGTGCTGTTAATATTCAACTACTTTTTGTTGATTTCGTTCCTTTTTCTCGATTGGTTGTTGTTGTTAATGAAATCATAAAGTAATCAAATACAATGAAGAAGTTAATCAAACATATATGAAAAAAATCGCAAAGCATGGAGGTGAAGTATAGGAGTCGTTGAAAGGGGGTGAAGTGTAGGACTCATCATGACCAATATAATATAAATTCAGCTAATGTTATCGATTTCATCCCTTTTTCGTCCTAACCATAATGATGAATAGCCAATTTTATCAATTTCGTTCATTTTTCGTCCATTTTTCGTTCTAAAATGTGCTGTTAATATTCAACTACTTTTTATTGATTTCATTCCTTTTTCTCGATTGGTTGTTGTTGTTAATGAAATCAAAAATAATCAAATGGTACAATGAAGCAGTTAATCAAACATATATGAAAAAAATCACAAAGCATGGAGGTGAAGTATAGGAGTCGTTGAAAGGGGGTGAAGTGTAGGAGCCGTCGAAAGGGGTGAAGTGAAGGAAGACTCACGGGCTTTGATGATCACCGTTGAAATGGGTGGCCGGTTGTCCCACAGTTGCCGTCGAAAGAGGTGGAGGAAGCTGCCGTCCAAATGAGGGAAGTGAAGGGAGACTCAATGGAAGGTAGGGTTTTAGTAGTAAAGTAAAAGGGTAGTTTGGTCCCAAAGAGTTTCAGTGGTCATTTTGGTAAAGCCAAAAGCAACCTGGCCCATTCTCAACAATAGTTGAGAGTTGGTGGCCATTTCGGTAAAAACCTCGATTTTGAACCTTTGTATAAACCCCTTAAAAATCGTAACCTTGCATATCAGTCCTTGTAACTATCTAGCATCCAAAATGTGGGAATATTCTAATAATATTCCTTCATTTAACTATTAGTTTTGAATACCTCTGTTTAATTTCTTTACTCAGCCCTTGTAGATCCCTTAGATCCCCTCCAAAATAGTTTGAGCCAGGTCCAAAAATGGGGCATTTTAAGTAATTAAAGTAAATGGTAAATTGGTTAGATTGTTGAGCTATCTTGTCCTTGTCAGTTTGTCAATGGCAAGCTTGTAATTAACGTGAACTGCTGTAACATGTTATATCACTAATGTATGTCCGTGTCTGTCGGCACTGCAGCAGACCGTCTTCGGCGGCAACACATATGAACGCCTTCGGCAAAAAAACACTTTCGATGACAACACCAGCATTCATATGGACACCCATTTTCTTGCTCGTGCCAATTGGCACGAAGTGGGCGCCTTCTGTGCGACCAACTCTCCCCCCCCTATAGTTGATCAATCACAGTTGTCTCTGTTCGAACGGATTCCTCGAGATAGACCCGATGATTTAGGGCGGTCAAAATTCTGCAGTCGGGTTTATAGCCGTTGATGCGAACAACGATCACGGGATGAATGGTCAGGTTTAGTGCGTTTTAAATGGGCTGGGATTTTAGGAGTTTTGTGCAGTTTAAATGGGTTGGGATTTAAAACCAATGAGAGATCGTGCATTGATTTTTGAACGATTGGTTAGATCTATTCGGTTCATTTTTGTCCAGTTAGCTTGTTTTAGTTAGCTTTTTTGTTCCGTTTTGTCTAGTCAGCAGAAAATTGACGTCCCTTGGTATAAAGTCTTCGCATATGAAAATGCTATTCAGTCTCACACTTTGTCCTATCGAAACATACCATCATGAAGTAGCTCAATCACAGCCATCCATTACATGACAGACAGGGAAAGGAACGGTTGTGATCAGATGCCAGGTAAGGGTGGCCCGTCCAGGAGGACAAAGTTCTGCATCATACATGGCTACCAGTGACAACCCGGAACAATGCAACCGATCTGACAAACCACACACAAGCATCCAAATGAATTTACTGCAAAAAAAAAAAGAAAAGAAAAGGTGTGGTGGGTGGGGGGGAATACAAATGAATTGGCTCACTTTAGTAGCATGCAACGAAACACACTAACATGGACATATCAATGGTGCATTTTAGACACAAATAGGGGGGAAACCCAATTTGGTCCATCTATTCATCATTTCCAATTTCGAGAAAATAAAAAATGTCCAACCCAACTGATTAAAAACTAAACCCTAGATCAGTTCATCAGAACCAAGATAGATAAATGCCAAAAAAAAAAAAAAATATTTACATGCAGAACAAAAAACAAATGTCGGAAATAAACTAAGGAACAATTAATAGGATTTTTCATGCCTTTTTTAAAAGAAATGTCTAATCTCATGATGGTCTCTCGATTGTTACTGTTCACTCTGGATACAAGATTACAAGGTGATAGTCTTTGCATGGTAGGTGACGTAAAATATCGGAGTGACATGTATTTGGGACAATACATGAAACAAGGACAAATAGAAATACATCATCACTATAACACTTATATTTTTAGGGTAAATTACATCTAGACCCCTGTAGTTGGACCGATTATCACTTACACCCCCTCATGTTTGAAATCCTACCAATGCCTCCCTATAGTTTAAAAAACACATCACTTGCACCCCTTCCAGAGGGGTCTATGTGTATGGTTTTCCAAACTATAGGAGGGCATTGGTAGGATTTTAAACATGAGGCGGTGTAAGTGATAATCGGTCAAACTAGAGGGGTCTATGTGTAATTTACCCTAATACTTTTATGTTGTATTGCCAGTCTCATGCGGAGGAGGATTTTAAATTACTGCCTAAAGAATAAAGACGGCAGATGCACTAGTGATGCAGGGGGGAAATGATTTAAACCCTATCTTAATTACCTAAAACAAAAAACAAACTTGTGATTGATCATTATCTTAATTATATCAACTTGGTCTTTGCTTAGTCCTTGCTCTGCCATTAGAGGTGGCAATGGGTCGGGTCGTGTCGGGTTCGTGTCGTGTCTAGTTTGATGTCGTGTCCAAAACCCCTAGACCTGGACCCGACCCGTTTAACTAATCGTGTCTAGATCCTAAACTCGTACCCTACCCGCTAGTAAACGGGTAGACCCCATAAGACCCGGTTACCACCCGGGTCTATTCAGTTGACCCGATCCGACCCAATCCGACTCGACCCGACCTGACCCGAAAGACCCGCTGATATTATATATTATAGTATCGGATTGCGGGTAGAACGGACCCGACCCGACCCGACCCGACCCGTTGAATACTAAACGGGTCTTCCCGGGTCTACCGTGTCCAGACCCTAAACCCGGACCCAGCCCGTTTATTAAACGGGTCTATCGGGTCGACCCGTTTACAACCCGAACCCGTTTAGCCCTGACCCACCCGCTAACTTCGTGTCGGGTCTGCCGTGTCAGGTCCGAAATTGCCAGCCCTATCTGCTTTGGCTTTGACGGGCCAGACTAGGTCCCATCATTTTCCGGCCTTAAAAGACTAGGGCCAGGCCCGATTGGACTCCAACCATGGCCTGACCCTGCCCTTTGACACGCCTAGGGCTACCCCACCCGTGCATGGGGATGTGGCCTGCACGCATTGGTAAACATTATGTAGTGTAACATGATTTTTTTTTTTTTTTTTTTTCAGTACATCAAGAACAAACATATTTCAACCATTTCTAAATCATTACTCTGTAATGGTCTCCATACAGAAGTTGGACAAACTTACTTGTGTTTCTGAATTTAATTTTGCACTTCCAAAACCTATTAATATCATGAATTTTCAGTACAACCAATTCAAACCAGACATTTTTTAGTTAGTCACAAAAAAAAAGGATTTTGCATACACCCCTAGACAAATATTGATATTACATAAAACACGCCTGTTTTTATGTTTTATTAATAACCCCCTAAATTTCCGACATTCAATAAAAACCCTTTGATGTGCCTTTATTAAATGGCGGATCATGTAAAGGGTTATTAATAAAACTTAAAAAGTGGGGTGGTTTACATATATCAATATATGTCAGGGGGGTGTATGCAAAAATCCACCAAAAAATTAGCGTTCCATTGGGGTACATGCAGTTAAACATGTGTAAGTTTCAGCCAGAACCTATCTGCTAACACCCACTAAGATCCACAACATAAAAGATGGAATGTGGACATCAATGAACTGGCTCTCTTATCCCCACCCTTCCCCCCTTTTAAGGCCCAGGCCACCAGCTGAACTAGAGAAACAAACAGCAAGCAGCATTATGCTCATCACAGAGTAGAAACAGAGCACTCAGAGCTTTCAAAGGGTGATCTCGATCACTAATCCATTCGTAACCATTGTTTGGTATGAGAGAGAGAGAGAGAGAGAGAGAGAGAGAGAGAGAGAGAGAAAAAATTCAGTTTCCACCTTTCAAAAAAAATTCAGTTTCCATTTAAGGGTGGCAATCTTCCAGACAAGTACTGAGAGAGCTTATCTCTCAGTATGGATCCATTCTCGTCGGCGATATCACAGTACTGCTGCCTGTAACCTTCGTCGTGCCGATGAGACAACGGCATCTCATCCATCACCTCATCCTCCAAGTCGATCACGATGTTGTGCAGCAGACAGCAAACGAGGATTATCCTAGGCACCCGATGCTTGTCAGGCCGCCACATCTCCCCCCTAACGATCTTCCACATCTCCTTCAACCTTGCCAGTGCCCTCTGTGCTACCATTCTCGTCGCAAGGTGTCGCCTGTTGAACTCGGCTTTGGAATCGGAAAGACCCTTCCCTTTGTAAGGAGTGAGAAGCCAAGGAAGGAGGGGGAATCCAGTGTCGCCAATTATGTACTCTCTCATGTCTGATGAAAGCTCGATCCTCTTCTCACCCAGCCTCGTGCCTTTCTCACATAGTCTGTAGAAGCCTGAGCTGCAGAGTACCTGAGATTCGTTCATGATCCCCGGCCAGCCGGTGACAATGTCTCGGAACCTCATGTCAGGGTCCACGATAGCCTGCAGAACCACACTGTGGTTCTTCTCGTGATCGATCCAAACATTGTTTGCAGGGTCCACCGAAGGCAGGCACATCATGATGTGGGTAGTGTCTATGGCGCCACAACAGTTTGGCAGACCGCGTATCTTTTCGAATTTGGACTTTATAATTTCCATTTCTTCAGTGCTGGGCCACCTGAGGTGGCGCATACCTCTCTCCTCCATCACCTCGACGAATCGCCAAGTCACTTGGGAGACAGCTGATTGAGTCATCCTGAATGATAATCCTACGTTCAAAAGCGAGTCGCCAGAGCTTAATCTTCTTAGAGCAACCGCCACTTGATCGTCTACAGACAGAACCTGGCCATTTGTGAAAGTGAAGTTTGATGTCTTCGCCATCATATCCTCCCTCACCAATGAGCATATGTAGTTGAAGGTCTTCCTTGAGATCTTGAAAACAGACTCGAACATCTCTCCGTCTTTTGACGAAGATAAGGGTCCTATCATTGAAGGGAACAACAATACATAAAAAGGCTCAATACTGTATTACAACATTGCAGCATAGGGAAGATCACTGTTGCTGTTTTACGGACTGAAATGTCAAAATTGATTGACAAAAGAAGAAAGAAATATACTGAACAAGCAGACTAGTAGAAGAAATAGTTCACAAATAATAAGGATAACTATCTCAATGATAGCAAATTAATTGTCACTCTGATCACACTCCAAACACACAATCTTTTCTTGCTATTTGATGACATTAATATATCCGGGTAGCTGATTGGGAAACTAAAAAAATGACACCGCACAATTGTATTGGTGTTAACACACCTCGGTGGTTCAGAACCATATATGTGGTTGAAATAGGAAGGGTTCAGTGAACTGGTTTCAGATTTGGTGGGTGGAGTCAGGGTGCTTGCCTAATGCCATGTTGAATATGGCCCATAAATTCAGATATTTATGGAGGAAGATCAAGCATTGAAAACTCACTACTTTTGGCCACACAGTGGGGCAGAAGAACTCTGCTCTCGAGAAGATAAGAGCTCTAGAAACTAAGGCCGAAGACGGTCCACTAGCTTAGGATGAGCTGCCATAGCCACACACCTCGGCGGAGGGCGGAGGGCGGAGGGCGGAGGGGAGAGGGGTATTAGTGAGAGAGAAGATCATGTGGAAACAGAGGTCAAAGGAGAAGTGGGTCAAGCTCAGAGATAACACTGCTTATTTTCACAAAGTGGCAAACAACAGGAAGAGAAGAAATGCAATCAAGTCCATTACTATCAATGGTGTCACCCTAGAATAGCAGAGTGATGGGGGTGGTCCGTCACTTCGAGAATTTCTATCAGCAAGACAATAACCGCGGGCTGAAAATTGACTGGAATAAGCTGATTTTGAAGACCACCTCAGTGACCATTCCAGATTGGATAAGGCCTTTTCCGAAGCAGAATTCAAGAAGGCTGTTTTTTTATCTTAATGCAAATGGGGCCCTCAGTCCGGATGTACTCCCTAAGTTTTTCTACCAGAAGTTTTGGGAGGTTATTAAAACTGATGTATGTCATTTCCTAGAGATTTCTTTGAAAATACCGTAGAATGAAAGGAGCGAAGCCAATCATGGATTATAGACCCATTAGCCTTTCGAGCTGCCTATACAATATTATCACTAAGATCTTAGCAAATAGGCTAACACGGGTCATTGAGAATATTAGCAGAAGAAACCAATCGGTGTTTATTCAGGGGCAGAATGATACTAGATAGCCTCGCCTCAGCACAGGAGATTATCTACCATCTGAAGGAGTCGAGGGCGAAAGGTCTCCTCCTTAAACTGGACTTCGAAACGACTTTCGACTGGCTGAATTGGGGGTTTGTTTTGGAAGTGCTTAAAGCCAAGGGATTTTCTAATAGATGGATTGATTAGATAAAGGCTCGAATTTCCATCAACTAGGACGGTGTCGAGTGCCATGTTGCTTCGCTGTTGTGGAAGACCAAGGCGCCCCTAAGGTCTCAAATGTTCATGTGGTTGGTGTTGCATAACAAAGTCCTCATCCGGTTTAAGTTGAAGAAGAGAAGGTACGTCAGTCTCTCTGACCTTTAGTGTGTATTATGTAGTAATCCGAAAGAGATGACCAACCACATCTTTCTCTATTGTGGAGTAAGTTAAGGGAACACCTGTCAGTTAGAGGTAGGCCAGCAACGCTTAGGTCATTGCGGACCAAATGGATAAGGAAAAGGACACCGTGGGAGTTGCAGAAGACGTGGGATATAGTGGTCATAGCAGTATGTTGGGCCATCAAGAATGAGCGCAAGTAGCGAGTCTTCAATGGGAATGCTAGTACGGAGGACGATCTGCTTTGCAAAGTGGAGGTCTGCATGCAAACATGAAGATTGCCCTCTAAGGAGATGCTAGAGTGCAGATGAAACCAGTTCGTTGTAATTTTTTTTTTGTTATGTGCTTTCTTTTTTGCGCTTACTGATCTTTAGATTGTAATAGTCTTCTTTTTCTAATAAATTGGTAGGAGTCAAGGCCTATGCGCCCCCCACCCCCCCTTTACATCTAGAGGGATTTCTAAAAAAAAAAGCAATTGTATTGGTGCTTGTCATGTTATGGTACTTGTGGGGAGAACAAAATGATCTTAATTTCCTCCAGAAAGAAGTAATATGGATGGAGTCCTAATATCAATTTTGTCCCCTATTTAGGACTCACCAGTTTTGGTGAAAGCAACTCTTAAGGTATTTTGTCATCATCAAACAGTAATTTAGCTTTTATCTTTCTAGATGCCTCGAGTTATTAACATTGTATCATTTTAAAATCCATATGGATTTTTTTGTTATTAGAATCGTGCATATTAATTAATTGGTTTCACTCAAGCACCTGCGCTATTAAACATGGAAGAAAAAGATGTTGAAGTCAGCCGGAATCATGTGATTATACGAATCGGGAGGGTGCCTTTGATGCTAAGAAATATAAATGGGTATTAAGAAGGTTATGCGAGTTGGTCACAGGCTAAGAAGCATAGACATTGATACAGGATGCAATACAATATGGGTACGACGATACAACAAATTTCAAAAATGTAGAGCAAGGGCAAGGGTACGGCTAGGATATGATATATATATATATATATATATATATATATATATATATATATATATGAGACAAAGAAACTTAAATGAATAAAGTAATTAAACAAAACATATAGAAATAGATAAAACAATGATCAGGGTCGCTCGCGCTCGCAATCGGCCATCTAACCAGCAATGACATAGCAGTAGGGAGGTGGCTAAGGAGACATGAGAGGAGAACAGAGGAAAAGAAGAGGGAGGAAGGGGAGGAAAACATTTATCAATCTTAAATTCATAATCCATCATTCTAGCATCATTTAATAATTAAAAATATAATACTTGATAATTCAAACAAAACATCACAATGTTCACAAAATTCAAAAAATCCCTATTTTTTAAAAAACAATTATATTTTGACTCCTCTTGTGTCCAAAGAGTATCCACGCCGTATCCAAGGAGTATCCACGGTGTATCCGAAAAGTATCCAAGTAAAAAAAAATATTAAAATATTGGCATATGTATAGATGTGTATCCGATACGTATCCAAGACATATCCGATACGTATCAGATACGGGTACGACACATATAGAATGTATCCGTGCTTCCTAGGTTGCAGGCCAATGAGTCGGCGCTGTTGGTGGGTATTTTGTTCAACCAACAACAACTACGAGTACAACTTATACATCTAACTACTTAACAATGACCAAACTCAACTGATTGACATCCCAATATTTCTCGTTGGTTCTTAGAGAGGGATGGTGTGCACTGATTCTGGTCCACACGTTTCACTAATCAATGAATGAGCACTCTTCTAATGGATAAATATATCATGATTTCAAACTAGAACTTGTGTTATTTATACAAATGATATGCAACTTGAGCAGTGCACAAGCATGCAAGGAGCCAACTAACTTTTATATAACTGTATTTATCACCAAGGAATACAACCATGTATGACAGAGTCGACAAGATAAATAGATGGGTGAAAACTATGAACGTGTGAGAACTCTATCTCAAGGTGGGAATAAAGAGCACTCATTGAAGGTAATGTATAGATTACAAATCTGGGCAAGGTATCCTCAATCTAAGGTGAACCTAACAGAATGATATCAAAAATTTCGAAAAAGTAAATGAAGATATACAACAAATCTGCATATAAACAGATATTTGCATCAATGTTTTCAAAGGCGCCTGAGGCTTACGCCTCAAGGTGCGCATCAGGTGAGCCGCAGCAAAAACACCCCAAAGGCGTTGTATGAGGCGTGCAAACAGCTGAGGCGTATGCCTCACAGGCTGAGGTGCAGCTGAGAGCCCGAGGCGTAAGCCTCAGTTGTGCTCATAGTAACAAAGTTTGGTGTTTTTTTCAAAAAAAAAACGTGTTTAAACGTGACTTAATATGCAGCTGATTTGTTACCGTTTTTTTTTTCCCGATTTTTACAAGTTACCAAAATTCCCCTTTTTTTGCCATCTTTATTGAAAAAAAGGTTAAAAATGCGTTTTTTTGCCGAACTTTGTGACTATATCAATGATGAGTTCAATGACATTAAAATTCAACTTTCTTCCAATGACAAGTCTTATGACATTGAATTCATGGAGGATGAAGAGAATGAAGCAAGTTTGGCATTGGATGCTCTCGACGACACGATGGATGCTTAGTTTCTATTTTCTATTATATTTTGATTAATAATTATTGGACAATGAACATCTTAAGTTTTGTAATATTTTCTTTTGGGATGCTGTTATCAACTTATCATGATGTTCGGAACTTAGTATGTTACTCTGTCGGGTTGTTGTTTTGTTGGTTACTTGCATTTGCATAGTTGCATGATAAACTTAATTGATTTGTCATTTGTGTTGACTTATCATCTTATAAGTCGTGTTAGAAATATCTTAGTTGTTTAAATATAGACTAAAAACTTGACTTTTGAAGGCCCCAAACTTACTGATTTTTTTCAAATTTCACCCTCGTCAATTAAAACCCGAACCAATTTTTTTTCCGAACTTTTCGATTTTGGCCGAACTTTCCTGAGTTTTACCCTTACCGACTTATTGCCGAACTCGAACTTGGTGATTATGGTTGTGGTTGATTTTGGCAAATTTTTTTAATGAAGTGAGTTTTTTTTTAAAAAAAAACATTGTTTTATGGGCCCCAAAGTTGCTTTTAATACTATAGAAGATGAAGCGCTCCAATTTGATTGAACAAATCTTTGACTTGTGTTTTTTTTGGGTTAAAGTGAATTTATAATTTTTAAGTGCGCTTTTTATTTCGGGTGATTAAAACTTTCGGTTGGAAATTATGGATTTAATTATAATTTTATGGTGGCATTATATGGAATTGTGGATTTTGTTCATTTGACTTGGAACTTAGAGTTTTATAAATATTGTCTCAACTCTCAAGTATTGTTCAATTAAGGAATAATGATACACTTTACATACTTTATATATATTTTTTGGTAAACTATTATAAGGAGTAGATGTGGAATCGTGGATTATGATATGAAACTATTAATTTTCATACTTTTCTTTGTTTTTTATATTTTATTTAATTATTAATATTTATTTCTATATTTATTATATATTTAATTAATTAAACATACCCTCGCTTGAGGCTTATGCCTCATGCCTCAAGGCTTACGGCTCGAGGCTTTGGCCAGCAAAACGCCTTGCGTCATGCCTTCGCGTCTGAAAACTTTGATTTGCACATAAACAATTGCCATGAGAGGCAATCCTTGATCCATGGAGAATATCTCCGATGGTTTGGACTTTGTTGATTCACGAAGGCTTCCTTTATTCACGGAGAAATCTCTGATACTCCCCTTCAAACATGATTGGGAATGATTACTCAGGCCAAGTTTGAACCTCAACACTGTGAATTGAGCTCTCAGCAACAACTAGGTTAAATTATCAGCAAGCAATCGATCAGAAGGTAAAAAACTTAGTAAGACTTCAAAGAGCAATATTTTCCAATCCATAATGGTAATCTAGCTCGAAGTGCTTGGTACATCCATGATAGACAGGATTAACTGTCATGTAAAGTGCACATATATTGCCACAATATAATATTGACGGTCGAGAAAGAAAAATTTGCAAAATAAAGGATAGCCAAGAGAGCTCGGCGGCAATAGAGGCCATTGATCTATACTCAGCCTTCGTGCTAGATTGGGCCACAATTGATTGTTTCTTAATACTCCAAGATATACAGTTCCCACCTAAGAAGGTGCATAAACCAATCATAGATCGACAAGTCTGCGGGCAGCCAATCTAGTCAACATCGAAATAGGCATATTGATCAAAACTACTCTTCAAAAGGACATGCATGCCAAGTGTGTGAATGCCACTGACATAGCAGAGAATACGCTTGACCGTCCGATAGTGATCCAACGCAGGAGCATGCATGAATTTACATACATAATTAACGCAATAGGATAGAATCGATAGATGAGGCCTTGTGAGAGTGATGTATTAACGCCCCAACAAGACTTTGATAATGTGTGGCATTAGGAAATTATCCCGATTCAGCAAGTGGGGGACGAAGCTTGACAGTCGTAGGAGTAGAAATGGCCTTACAGTCCTTCATTTAGGCACGGTCAAGAAGATTTTGTGCATATTTTCTTTGACTCAGAAAGAAACCAGCAGATCAGTATACCTCATACCTAAATAGTAATCCAAGTCACCATATTCCTTGATGGAAAATCTCTACTAAGCTGATCAACAAAGCAATGAATAGTGTCATTGTCACATGTAACGACCATGTCATCACCATAGACAAGTAATAAAAGAGTACCAACAGTACGTTGAGTGCTGGATAAACAACGAAGGATCAGGCATACTACATAAGAATCCACGGTTCAAGAGAAAAGAGCTAACGCAATCAAACCACATACGAGGGGCCTATTTTAACTCTTTTGAGAGTGTGCAGCCAATGGTTGAAGCACAGGGGTTTCAATATCTCACTATAACCAACATGACAAGGCTCCAATGCAAGGAAAAGACATGAACAAGTTGGACTTTTACAAGAGTTTAGTGTCCGTGCACATATTGCATCAGAAATTCAAACTACTACGAGGAGCAAGAGATGAAGAAACAAGATTGGAGATAGAGACTATACGATGAACCATCTTATGTTTGGTCAACAGAGTTGATCAGCTGGAAAGAAGAGTTAGATCGGTGGAGAACCATCATCTTTACTACCATTTATCACCAATGTAAACCTTGCTTGATTGTATGAATGTTGTGGTAGAAGACATGATTTCAAAGTTGGGTATTGTTAACGGATAGTCCCACATCGGTGAGGGAGGCATCCATCAGTCGCTTCATATACCCCCTGTGGACCTCTCCTTTCCGACCCGGGTTTTGGGTTGTAAGGGTATCTAACATGGTATCAGAGCTAGCCCGTCTCCTGCTCTTGCTCCAGGTGCTCCCCATCGATCGTGCCTTGCCACCCGTGCTCCGCGTGGGAGAACCCTTGCCACGCGTGCTCCGCATGAGGGGGAGTGTTAACGGATAGTCCCACATCAGTGAGGGAGGCATCCATCAATCGCTTCATATACCACCTGTGGACCTCCCCTTCCGACCCGAGTTTTGGGGTGTGAGGGTATCTAACAGGTATAAAGGAGAAGCATCCAAAGTCATCTAACATTATGTGGGTGAATGATTGTCCTAGTTTAGTGTTTTATGGTATTTGGTTCCCTATCTCGTTGTCATCGGTGACATGGATCAGGAATCAACTTGGTGTCCCACGATTCCAAACGAAGGGTGTTTCTTTATAATAGTGTTCATCATGGAAGATGGGGAACACTCATATAGGTTTACATTGCTACCAATGAAAGAGACAGAATACCTAAGAAGTGTTAAAGAATTCTTTTTATGAGATAATTTGTTTAGGAAACAAGTGCTCTAGGTATATCTATGCTCCCGTTATATTGTTGGTGGGCAATTATTTTCTTTTATTTATTTAATTATTTATTAAGAACTTTCTCAAAAAAAAATATTGAAAAACAACTAAGGTTTTAAACATCAATTTGGATGTTGATTTCGGTCGGTCAAAAAAGGTGAACTTGCTGGATTTCAGCCAAATTTTGGTCAATTCCGGTTAAATGTCAGTTAAATATCAATCTAATATGAACAAATTTTGGAATGGAGGAAAAAGATGGAGCTTTTCACTAAAGATGAAATCTTTTACATTAATAGATGGAATTTTTTGGTGAAATTGTCTGAATAAAATACAAAATGTCCATATTTCGATCAAATGCTGGTCCTTTTGGCTAATAGTTCGTGACATAGAACCAAAATTTGGTACTATCGAGATTTATTTCTGTCAGATACTAAAAAAATACATTTTGGTCATTTCGTAGAAAATTTATCGACACTTGATTCCATGGAAACAATCTATTAAAATTCAGGACGTTCTTCGAGATTTTGAAGTTCATTTCCTGAAGATATGTTGAAGGGTTTGCCTTAGATCAAAGATTCGATTCATCTTATTGCTGGAGCTTTAACAATCTTCCTTACTTCATAATGACAGATAGAACATTCAGAGTTACGGAAAAACTGGAGAAGTTATAGGATAAAGGCTACATTAAAAAAAGCAAGAGCATATATGGCACTCGATATTATCGACAACAAGGAAGGATGGTGTAGACGCCTAAGAGAGTTAATAGTCATTAGACATAGAAACCCTACTTCCCTCTTATTAGTAGCTGTGCAATCACCATCAACAATCTCTACTTGACAAGGGGCTCTTAACGTTTTAAACTTGTCTTTCGAAAAGTGCTTTGGCCCACGCTCTGAACGACTAATTTACGCCTACATTCAAAAGGCTTTTAAAGCCTGGCTAGACTTCATTGTGAGTGAAAATTATCCTGGCCTAGGACTGTGAGCTAGTAGTAGTAGTTACCAGTGGCCTTCAAATGAAGAGACCAATTTCGATTACAATCCATTACTTTCCACACTAACTTTTGCACAAGAGATCCATAATCCATGTTATTTGAACACCCGTAGTGTTGCAAAGACCATGTTTTGCTGAGTCCATAGTTGGGAACTCTTAATTTGCAAGGTCATTATGCCACATTGATGATGCAATTTCCTATGTTGAATCTTACCTTTATCGTATTTGTAGACTCTTTCCTACTCTAGGGAAGTTGGAGGGTTACTCCATGTTTGCATGAGCTTAAACTGTGACCAGCTAGGTAACACCCGTTGTGTTGCAAAGACCATGTTTTGCTGAGTCCATAGTTGGGAACTCTTAATTTGCAAGATCATTATGCCACATTGATGATGCAATTTCCTATGTTGAATCTTACCTTTATCGTATCTGTAGACTCTTTCCTACTCTAGGGAAGTTGGAGGGTTACTCCGTGTTTGCATGAGCTTAAACTGTGAACCAGCTAGGTAGGTAGGCTTTCTTACTCGCTAACTGAACTTTTAGGTTTCTCGGCATGCTCCTTTCTTGCCAAGTTGACTTGATTTGGTTTTCAGTACTAATATTAGTGGGTTGCCATGGAAATTTCTTATCAATCGCTAGTGGAGCCTCAATTAGATTGTGCTCTATAATCAACTCCTTCTTGATGGGATAAAACTTGGATGACGATGATGATGATCTATTTGTGCAATGTCTTATTCATCCTTTGTAATTGCATATGCCAGCTTCATGATATCAAATCCCAAGATTACAATGTCAGAACCTTCGTGAAAGGTTTAGGGTCCTATTGTTAGACATTAGCGACAGTGCATCCCTTGCCTATCTCCATTGTCAGATTCAAGGTACATAAAATCAAAATATTCCGCGAAAAATCACAAAATATATCATGAAGTATTTTGTTTTTACAAAAATGGCATATTTCACGAAATGTCATGGTGTTTTGTAATATTTCTCGAAATATGTTGGTTTTTGGGGGGTCGAAATGTTGGCCAAAATCGAAATTTTGAACCTTTGTCAGATTCAAGTCTCATGACATCCAATTCATTATCATACCTTCTTCGACGAGCTTCAACGACCTGTCACCAAAATTTGATGATTGTTCATTAACGCCAACAAAATATGGTCAAATTCTACCAAACAACAAGGGTTTTAGTCAGATGAGTGAAAATAGGTTCATATCATTGTTTTCTTAAGATCTCAAAGAAATCTGTCTATCTTTCGAAAGCAAACTAAAATATGATCTTATGTAATATTGCACAATTCAAAAGTTCCAGCTTCCCTCCAACAACTTGTCCTTGAATATCATATTACCCATTTCTAAACTTAACCACATAATTTATGCATAGAGTATACTTTCTCCCTTCTTGCTTTGGTATAAAGTCATAACTGTTAGCAGCCTGCATCACACGACCTACCAATCTTTGCATGTCAACCTCTGTTTCATAAAAATTGATGCATCAATGATACATTAGTTCCACTCATACAAATCACCAGACTCATAGAACACTTGTACGGAAGTAATGAAATTTGGTGGTTCTGGATACGCAGTGGAGTTTGCTTATGTTCCCATGGTACACTTTTTTTGTCCCCCATCATGATGAACTTTAATAAAAAGAGGATTTCTTTGAACAAAAATTTCATCCACAACTGGGATGCATGTATAGCTATCTGGAGTATTCTTGACCACACTCTTCGGCTATTCTCTCGACTTGAGTGCCTCTATCTTCCCATTGTTGTTGGGATTTTTGCTTTTGTAGCCACTCATATATATTCAATGCTAGGATTAGCTCTAAGGGTAAGCTGTCTAGGTTGGAGAGTCTGTAGGACAAGTTATCCTCCATTGTTACGATGCCCACTTGTTCCTATATACTAGTAACATCCTTTGCTCCTTCTCTAGGTAGAAAAAAGAAAATAACAAACACACACGTATATATATATATATATATATATATATATATATATATATATATATATATATATATATATATATATATATATATATATATATATATATATATATATATATATATATATATATATATATATATATATATATATATAGAGAGAGAGAGAGAGAGAGAGAGAGAGAGAGAGAGAGAGAGATTGTGTTGAAATCGTTTTGAGATTATTTCCAAAACTGACTACCGAAATTTGAGGCGTCTTAACCACCTCCTCCTCGTCACCCTTAACCGATGTTTTAAAAAAATCTTCGAATAAAATCTTTCCCGAAATAACATCGTGATAACTATAATAGGTAGAAACCCACAAATTAGGAGAGAGAAACTCAAAGAAATTTCCAACGTTCACATGATCGGGTGAATAGATAGAAATTGAACTAATTAGGAAATAAAAAAATGTCGATTCAAAATTCAAAAAAAGAAGTTGATATGGAAAATAGGTAACTATAGATCACGATCCTTTCAACCTCAACTGGGCGCTCCACCAGACGGCTGCGATATTTTTCGCACCCTCCATTGAACAATTGTTATTCCACGCGGCACACAATGCATCCAAATGTGAACCGAGAAACTTTTTTCTTAAACTTCTTGCATCATATATCCCTATAATCTCTATCAACAATTGTGATGATAGTAGAGGATCACTCCCCATGTATTCCTCTCTCTCCCTATTAAGTCACATATGTTTCCTTCTAAATAAAAAAGTCGCGTCCGCTTAAATTCAAGATTCTTCATATCCCATGTAATCCATCCTGGATCGTAGCTTTCGCTTAACACACTCCCAATCCGATCAGTGTGTCAATGGATGAACACAGATTCACACATGCAATCCTCATGGTAGTAGATTTTTTTTTTAATTCATCAGTTATTTGAGTTGTTTGGATTGGTGGAAGAGAACATATCGATTGGAGTCTTGGAGGCAGTTCTCAATGAGGTGATGTTTTTTGCATTGAATTTTGTTTCAAGAGTTTGTTTGTTTTGCAAGAATTGATTCTGCTTGGAATCTGTATTCGTTTTACTTTTCCTGTTTCAATCGAAGAGTTGTAGTTTACATCGTGTCGGTTGCTGGTGATATGGATAATGTTGATCCTTGGTTTCCTAAGAAGTACACCAGCTACCGACAAATTCGCAAAGTGTTGGTGCGTCGGCGAGAGGAGATGCCAGATCCTGTGTCCGGGAGATCTCGATCAAGGGAGAGAGGAAGAGATATGACAAAGAATGAGAGACTAAACCTATGGCACTGATACCATAGCACTAATAAACATAGGAGAGAGAGATGGAGGATATGGTTTTGGGAGAAAAGGAAAAACTCTTATCTCATTAAGACAAGAGCTCTATATATACAAAACGATATGAGTAGGGTACGAGTCTCATAAACAATAAAAGATGTATAACCCGATATATACAAATATCTCTGACAAGGGAAGAGGGGCGTGCGGCCGAGTGGTGCCAGTCACGAGGGGGGTGGGGAGGGGGATTTTTGAGGGGTGAGGGGTCACGGAGCTGAGGGCAGAGAGCGGGGGGCGCAGCAAGGCTGGGGAGGAGGAGCCGGAGAGGAGGGCTTAGGGCGGAGGCGCAACAGGGCTAAGTAGGAACGAGATCGTGCGGTACAGGTGGCACACGCGCGCGCGGGGGAGCCGGAGAGGAGGGCTTAGGGCGGAGGCGCAACAGGGCTAAGTAGGAACGAGATCGTGCGGTACAGGTGGCACACGCGCGCACGCGGGGGGGTGGGGGTGGGGGGGTGGAGGGGGGGCATGACAAATTCAAGACTTAAAAAAAGGCAAATTATAAACAAAAATCTCCATCTTTGAGTTCACTGTGCCAGTTTTTGATCTTATATCCCATTCCATACATTGACAACAGAAAGAAAAGGGGATTCTATGGATGGTGTACACCATCTAAGTATTGCATTGACATGCCTCAATCCATTCATGCAAAGCTAATTGCATGATCGCATTCCATTCCAAGCATATCATACATAGCTTGGAATGAATACAAGTGACCTTCCACAAGATTGGAAGAACTAATAATGCTTGCAGAATCCATAACCTTAACCGAAACCCATATGCATTCTAAAGCAATCCCCAAGAAAAAGAAAAGAGGAACCCAATCTAAAAAATCCAAAATCCAGTAAACCCATGCACTTCAATCCCATCTGAAATACAAAGAGAACCCAATCGAACCAATCGATTCCATGTGCAACATATAGATCAGCAGAAACTAAAACCGGGCAAGGAACCCAAAAGAACAGAGAATAAGCAAGAACAAGTAGGAAGAGAGAGAGAGAGAGAGAGAGAGAGAGAGAGAGAGAGAGAGAGAGAGAGAGAGAGAGACCTGCAATCCTCTTAGAGAAGTCATCCCACCAATCTCTAGTCTCCTGCCCCCGAGTCATAGCGGCGTCCCTCTCGGCCCTCCTCCTCCTCCTCAACCGTCTAATGGGTCCCATGATCGCATGCAACCCCACCACCCACACCAACGATAACCAGATGCAAAGCTCTGAACACCGTCAAGAATAGATCAAAGAGTAGCACGGGACTCGAGAGAGCAGGAGAAAGACAAGACCCATCACTCCATGTCCAAATTCCATGGCAGGGGAGATGGGCATGGGTAGTGAGGATGAGATCGGATCGGGTTGTGAGAGGGGTTGGGCAGTGGGAGAAGGGTATGGCAAGAAAGCATGCAAGGAGAGAGAGAGAGAGAGAGAGAGAGAGAGAGAGAGAGAGAGAGAGAGAGATTTGTAGTTTGTAGGTAGGAGTGGTGGTGGTGGTGTTTATAGCATGCAGAGAGGTCCTATGGATGGGGGCAGGAAATTTGAGTGTCAAATGAGGAGGTTATGGGTGGGTGGGTTCTTGTTATTGGGTAAAGCAGCAAAAAAAAAAAAAATTGCTTTTTTGGATGGAACAATGCAACAAATTCAGAGAGGAAGTGAGGATGAATGCAATGGGTGGAAGAAATTTTGAGGTCTGGTTGGAGCTTTTGGGCACTTTGTTTCTTGGTCAAACAAAGTCATTACATCCCCTCAAGGATAACTAATAAGTAGGTATATGTTCTAAAAGACTAAAGGCCACCACCATTTTTATCTGTTTTTTTTTTTTTTTTGAGATTGTCGGGTGCCCCTAAACCTTTCGGGCAATGGACCCACTTCTAACTTGGACTAATCCCTTGGGAATACGAACCGATCCACTCAAAAGTTTCCTTTCGCACTCCTGCACCCTTTGGTAACTCGAGGGGGAGAGAAATTGAACCCACAAACTCGCCATCGGTCATTGTTGAGTACAATTTTTGATGCAATGGTGTAGCATAGAGGTATGGTACTTCTATCGAGCGATGTTATTCGGACATCGAGATGAGGAATATCCTGGTATGGCAGTCGTCTGATGCATGATGATCAAGGTAAGTGAGAGCCGTCTATCGGAGTGGGTGGCTGTCTCAGGTGCCACATCAGAACATTCCTGATCAATGTGCATGCTCAATCCGCACCTAAACTAGCTACGGATGATGGAAGGGTTTGGTTCATCTCCACTTCACCTCGAGAGGTCTCTGTTATTTAACATACCGCGGGACAACCCGTGGTGGCGGGGGGGGCGTCGGCCGACACTCAAAGCTGCTTGGAGCGAATCCCAATGCATTGAGCGCTGGCGCACGCCCCCGCACCACTGCTTCTTGTCCCACGGAGTTGGCCCACAGTATGTTCAAATAGTATTACTCTTTCATAATTTAGGAAAAAAATAAAAATATATGTAAAATCCAAACATAACACGTGTCAACAAGCCCGGTTATTCAGGCTTGTTATCCAATTATAGTAGTTATCAAAATACAATACCAAATAGATTTTTTTAAAAAATACAATACCAATTAGATTAAAATTTCTGCTGGACTTCGTTAGGAACTGAGTTAGTCGTGGCCATTTAGGGGTGGCAATGGGTCATGTCGGGTCGGGTTCATGTCGTGCACAAAACACCTAGATCCGGATCCGACCCGTTTAATTAATCATGGCTAGATTCTAAAACCGTACCCGACCCATTTATAAACAGGTAGACCCGTTTACCACACAGGTTTATTGAGTTGACCCGATCCGACTCAACCCGACATTACCCGATAGACCTGATGATACTATATATTATAGTATCGGATTACGAGTAGACCCGACCCGACACGACCCGGTGAATTTTAAATGGGTCTTTCCGGGTCTACCATGTCCAGACCTTAAACCGGGACCCGACTCGTTTATTAAACGGGTCTATATTGTCGACCCGTTTACGATCCGAACCCGTTTAGCCCTGACCCAGACCCGCTAACTTCATATCGGGTCTGCCGTGTCGGGTCCGAAATTGCCAGCCCTATGACCATTGGATGGATCAGAGGGTCAGAATTGGTCTCCTCTCTCTCGCTCTCTCTCTCTCCTCTCTGGCTCTCTCTCTCTCTCTCTCTCTCTCTCTCTCTCAAAGTGAACGTTCTACAAATGATGGGTAGATCGGTCATTGCGAGTCGCGTGCGTCAGGTAATACAAGTGCAACGGCACTGGGTCTAGCACGCCAAACAGCAAACCCAGCGTATCTTTACCCGGATTTTCAGAGGTTCAGAGCATCACGACTTGTCTTTGCAATTCGTGTTCAGTAATCAGTACGGGGCCCACCTTTTTGGCTTTGCAATTTGCATGTTCTCTGAATAGACACGTGTCAACAACCCGAATGCCTCCGCCCAGCCTCAATATATCTTCACCGTTGGGATGTAATTATCTCGTTTATGGGGTAATTTAGGGTGTTTGTTGCTATTTGCACCCCACAACTTAAAAAAACAAAAAATAAATCTCGTAAAGCTGGCAAACAGGTTAGGATTAGGGTTGACAGGTTGAAGGGTTGGAATGGCTCATTCTTAACCCTAACCCTAACCTTATTCCGTTTATTAAACGGATCAACCTTCTCAACCCTAACCTTAAACGGGTCAACCCTAACACTAACCCATCTAACCCTATTAATCTAAAGATACTAAATATGCATTATCCAAAATAATTTAATCTTTTGTTTAAAATTATCTATCACATAATCTAAAAATTTATTAACTAATCCAACATGAGAAACAATACAAATCAACCATATAATACTTTATAAATACAAACTAAAGCAATGTAGCGATTAAAATTATTCATCCATAACATCGTCATATTTCAAGACTTCATCAACAAATGACTCCAACTATAAGAAATACGCAATCTTCCTGGATCAACCCACATGGCACGTAGGAAACGATGCAACCTAACAAATAAAACAAAATATTATTAACAATTAAATCATCCAATAAAAAAAACTCCTGAAATGGAATAGAAGCACGGGTCACACTTTGTTCGAACTTCGGAGTAATGATGGGTCGCGATCACAGACTCACAAGTTGCAAGAGTCACGGGTTAGGCGGGCCAGGTCGGGGGTCGGATTGGCGGGTCGGGTTAGGGTCGGATTGGCGGGCCGGGTCGGCTTTTGTTAGCACTAGTACTATGCTACCGACCGCCGCTGCCGTCACCGTAGGTCCTCCTTCCTTCCTCCAACTCCTACTCCTAGTGTTTTAAAAACACATTTATTTCTTGGGGTTATTAGTCTAAGATCCCTCTAATGAACTCAACATTAGGATAAACCCAATGAAACCTTTCATTTGAGCTCCAGCCTCTTTAACCAACCCAACATTAGGATAAATCCCTATGTTATTTTTTAATCCCGAGAGCACCCCCACCTCTTCTCCTTCTCTAGATCGGCCATGGCGGAGGGATCATTAGTCATCTCCTAACAAATCTAACACTTCATATATCATCGGTGCACAGTACTTGGCTACCTGAACTACCACAAGGACGGTTACCACCTTTTTTTTAGATAGCCACATGATTCGTACGTGTTAGAAACGTATAGAGACACCAATAATCCCATAAATTAAATATTAACCTTAAGCCTGATCTAAATATCTATATAACAAGGGACGGCGGTCTACATGGTGACTAGACAAAACGGAACAACTTGCTGACTAGACAAAAATGGACGGATAGATTTGATCATCTCTTGATCTAACCATAGAGTGAGGCTCATCCCTTCACTTCTTCACAAGGGAAGTCCCTTAATTAATACAAAATTAATTGGCTCACAAAGAAGGCAACCCAATCACCCGAAATCCCTCACGAAAATCACTCTCAAATCTCAATTAATATAAGAATCTTTAGAGTAAATTACACTTTGCCCCCTGAAGTTTAGCTTAAAAACACTAAACCCCCTTATAGCTATAAAATAACATTTTGCATCCTTCAATTCAGTTTCGATCAGATAAAAATCACCAAACAAGGAAATTATGTCGTTGAGAAAAGGGTGTATTGTGCTAACATTTCAAACTTTAGGGAGCGATTTCGAACAAAATAAACTACATAGGAGTTAAGTGTTTTTGAGCAAAACTACAGAGGGGCAAAGTGTAATTTATCCTAATCCTTGGGAAATTTTATTCATACCCCAAAAATCTGTAACTAGCCCGTCTCCCTATCGTTTCTCAATAACTTACTCAGCGACCCTTTAATACCAACATTGCCCTTTTGTTTTGTACCCCAAAGCTCAAAGCCCTAATTTAGCATCTTTTGTACCCCCAACCCAACCCAACCCAAGGGGTCTGTTTGAACTTCCTTAGCCCTAGCCTAATCTGTCGGGTTGGCCCGGTTGATCAGGTTGTGCGGGATGGGTTGATCGGCTTCAATATGGTAGAGGAGAAATGATTCGGGTTGGGCTCGGGTTGGGTTCAGGTTAGCCCGCCCAAATTTGGGTTGGGTTCGGGTTGGCCCGCCCAAGTTGCAGCCCTACATCTGCCTTCAAGTAGGGGTGGCAATGGGTCAGGTCCGGTCGGGTTGAGACATAGGTATAAGGGCAAAACACCCAACCTGAACCCGACCCGTTTAATAAACGGGTCAAAAACTTAAACCCAAACCCGACCCGACCCGTTTAACTCGTTTACTAAATGGGTCGGGTCATGTTGGGTCGGGTTGGCTCAACAGAACCCATTTAACCCTACCGGGTTGGGTCAAGACAAGTCGGATTGGAACGGATTTGATCGGATTGGGTCGGGTTGGCTCGGGTCAGGTCGGGTTGACATGACCCATTTGGTAAACTGGTCAAGTTGGGTCAATCGGGCTATAAGTACAAACCCGAACCCAACCCATTAAATAAACGGGTCAATCGGGTTGACTCTTATATGACCCGAACCCGTTTAGGCCAAATCTAAACCCGCTAACTTTGGGTTGGATTCGGGTCGGGTCAAGGATTGCCACCCCTACCTTCAAGTACCAGCCAACTGCATGAGGTTTATTTAAGAGTGGGGTGTATTCAAGAGTGCATATAATTAGGTTATATTTAAGGGGGTATGTGTTTGATTGGGGTATAATCAAGTTGGAGCGGGAAATTTAACTGGGGTGTATTGATGGTGGGGTGTAAGGGGGAAGGGTATTTTTGGGATTCCTGGGTTAACATACAAACCGGTTTATTCAAAGACCGAGCCAAAAAAATGTTCCGGTTCCGGTCCAAACCGGTTTAACCGCCCGTTCCGGTCCGATTTTTGAAACACTGGTTGCAGCTATAGGCAGTCGCCTAAGGCTAGGGCATGCCGAAGGCGGTCAGGTGTGTTGTCGTCGCATACGACGGTGGGGGTGGTGATGCCCGGGGGTGTGTTGCCGCCGAAGGCGGCCCGCTGCGGTGCCGACAGGCATGGGCATGCACTAGTTATCTCACAAGCAAAGACTGATAAACTAATTATTATCGGGGTTCTCTAAATACAAATTAAAGAGCATAACAGAAAAAAAAAAATCTAAATTGAATCAAGTCCAGGGTCCGACCCCTGAACCTAAATAGCACAGCGAAGATATCATGTTCTCATGTTCTGTATGATCTCCCGACGATGATGCCACCTTTCATCGCCAACACGCATGCTTTCGCCGGGTCTTTATATTTCATAGTATCACTTGCCCGAGTAGTTGGTTGCCCTTTTTACTTGGGAACTCGCATGGTGCACTTATATGGGTTATGACTAGTGATTCCACTATCACCAAGGTACCCTTAGTAAACACCTAGGATGTCCCTAGTAAAGTCAACTAGTCAACTCGCAACACGAAATTGTTGCATCGCACCCGTCTAACGAAGCCCACTAAGGTAAGGAGATGACTACATGTGTCTCTGTACTACTATGGGATTTCCCGTAGCACACATACGCACCAATGCATCTACTGTGCATTAGTGCGATGCACACACGGAGCGTAGGGTTATTAGGGTTGGACTTATAACTTCCTCTAACTGCATCCTGTGAATCGAGAAGATGGTTCAAGGATCATACATTATGTGAATAAAGTAAAACCTTCAGGGATCAGGATTCATGACTTCTAATTTGGACTCGATCGACACACTACCCGAGTGCACCATTAATCCTTTGAGTCCGAGTTAACCTGTGTAGCTACTTAGAGTGTGACATAGACTGCACTCCAATCCCTCCGGATTTACTATGTTCTCCGCATACCCCTGATCTCTGCTTAGTAGTGGTAAACTCGTGGTCCCTCCACTTGGTACAATGATGTGACTCGAGCGGGGAGAATACCATCAGACTCAAGTGCTCATATGATTTGGTTCCTCCAGGTTGACTGTATACATCGTACCTTCGATTACCCTACCGAGTAACCGAATTTGATCAACAGTCCAATTGATGACCACCTTGCTAGGGTTTAATACGATGTAGGTCAAACCAAGAAATGCACCTCCCGTTAGGGGTATGAATGACCTACAGGAGTGGCATGCTGATGTGACGTCAGCCGGTTAACCCAGCACTCCGTAGTTTAGGGTTACATAACTGAACTCGCACATATATATGCCAAAGCACCACACAACTAGTTAGCCCACCAGTTGTGGTTCCTTAGGGTTTAGAACTGTTTTACCCTAAGTAGAAACACGGCTTAGTGCACCGTGTCTGCTCACTAATCTGTGCACCATGTTGGTTCCGTTCGGCCACAGACACTGTGTCTGGTAATGATCGTGGTGGAGACACCCACGCTCTGTCATCCCAACAGCTTATCCTAATAGGGTGACCAACCCTAAACAGAACTGCGAACGTATTTAGGTTACATGGGACCAGTCCATTGAGTCTTTCACTCAAGTGAATTACCATCTAGCCATGGCTCTCTATTCTGTAACCAGAACACGTACTAAGATACGTACCAAGATGCAATCATAAGCTATCAACCATACACAACTAAATTATATATATTTATGAGTTATAAACCTCATCAATTCCAACACCGAGCATATATGCGGACACCCTATAGACATGCTACAATCTACGAAAGATCTACATGCATGTATCTAGTTAAGTATTTAGAATTGTCATATCTTTCGAATCTTTTATTCAAGGAGAACGGAGCAATCGTCAATGACGAACTACACGTAAACTGAGAGGGATGTTGTCGGATAACACCTTATCCTTTACGCAGGAAAGAATCCACTGTGTTCTATCTCTGAGTGTAAGGACGACACACCGATGGAGGATGACACGTAGCAAAGATGATGGTGACTCGCGAAGATCTTCTCCTTCTCTTTCTCTTTCCTTCCTCCTTTCTTCCTTTTCCTTCTTTCTTTTTTCTTGGCCAAAACTACAAAGAGGGAGAGAAGGGGGTCGGATTTTTTCAAGAGATGGAGAGGAAGCTAGGGCCGACCTCTCCCCTCCCCTTTCCTCTTATAGGGTCGGTACCCTAGTGGTTCACGCAAGCATGATCTAGCTAGGGCCGGCCCCTTAGGGATAAGGAGGGGGGAAGAGATTAGGTCCATGGTAAGGGCTTCCCCCTTTATCTCCATATAACTTCAGACAAAAACACCATCATGGCGGGGGAGCACTATGAGAGAGGAGTAAGGTACGTTAGTCGAAATTGAGTTCCGTCAGCGTCTATAAGCTTCTAGAATTATTCCGCTCATTTTAAGATTCATATTTAATATGTTCCGAACTATATTTCAATATTTATCAAAATACCCCCCCTTAACACAATTGAATTAGGTTCTTAGGTTTCGGGCTTGTGCTCCATCGCGCTACTTCGCATCTAACGTATCCAACTGGGTCAGGAAACAATTCTTATATGCAACAACAAGGTAAAACCTTCAGGGTTCAGAATTTCTAGCTCTAACCGAATCCCTGATTAACTATTTCGATGACATACCGAAAGTTCTGCTAATCAGTCATAATCCAATTAACCCACATTGTCATCCAGAGTGCAACACGAGTTGAACTCTAGTAATCCTAAACTTATGTTACTCTGTCGTAATCATATTATCTACTATACTTTGATAACCTTTAGTCCCTCATATTATTAGTGTCATGATTTGACTTGGGTTATGGGGAGCACCGTCAGACCTGATCGATCATATGAATAGAATTTGATGACTTGTCACCTATAATTAACACCACACACCTCCGGTGTTATGCCTAGCATCTGAAACGTCGTCAGTATCACGGACAACCATCAGTCTTGGGTTAATTTTGTAGGTAGATTGACTCATTAAAATGCACTTATTCAATTCTGAATAGCAGATAACCTGTATGGGTTGCATACCACTCCAGCGTCAGCCGGGTAACTCAACGTACCATGGTATTGAATTATGAAAGCTCCGCACACATTGGCATATCAAAACACTACATAGCCGATTGGCTCAGTATGCATGATCCCTTAGGGATAAGGACATATGATCTACAGTAGTAAAACGATTTTTGCATTAGTATCTAAACATTAATCTGTGCACCGTCTTGGTTCATGTTCAACACGATCATTGTGCTTGGTCAGGTGAATGGAAATTCAACATTCCCGTGGTGAAGACTTTACAACTTCCTCTACATGCCAACAGCTTATTCCTGGTGAAGCGACCAGCATCACCAGAGCTATGAACTAATTCTAGGTCTACACAAAACTGGTCCACTGAGTCTTCCAAGCATGGACCCACCATACGCCTCAGTGGTCTACTGTGTTCCCTAGGTTCCTTTATTATATGTGAATTAACACACACCAAAGTAGTATTCTAATTAAAGCAATAACCAAAGTCATCTTTATTAATGTTAATACAGAAAATTCACGCTCATAACATAAGAGCTACAACATGGTTGGGGGGTCCCACCGTCATCGTGGGCTTCAGACAGGGTTGGGGGTCCCACTGTCATCACGGGCCCAGGCAAGACTGAGGAGTTTAGGGGTGTGCAGGATCCAAACCAAACCGACCAAACCGACCGAACCAAACCAAACCGACCGAATTTGATCGGTTTCGACATACTCAACGGATCGGATTGGATCAGGATTTCTCAAAACCGATATGATTGGATCGGTTATCGGATTTATCAATTAAAAACCGACCTAAACCGAACCGGACTCCGGTTTATAATTTACTAATTTAGTGGTAACTGTTGTGAACTTTTGTTTAATTGTTAAAACTGTACTTTGTAGTTTTTAATATTTAATGGATATGAATATTGTGGACATAATGGTATTGTTGTTGATAACTTGGTATTTTGATAAGTAATGTAGTATCATTTTATAATTTTTGAAATAATCATTTTAAAGTTGAAACTATGTTCAAATAAATTAAAAAAAAACTAGTAAGCATATGGGCCAAAGCCCAAACCGACCATCCAATCCAATCCAAACCGACTTTAATTGGATTGGATTGGATTGGATTCCAATCTCAATCGGTTTGGATCGAATTGCAAATTTTCAAAACCGACCTAGCTTGGATCGGTTTGGGTTTTGCCTAAATAGGTCGGTTTCGAACCGATGCACACCCCTAGAGGAGTTCTCACCATCGTCATGGGCTTGTGGATGCCTTAGCCAAAACTTGCACCCATATGGAGTTCAATTAAACATATTTTTTTCCCCAGGATTTAAAACCAGTATATATTTGAAATACCATTTTACATTGAATTGGTAAAACGATATTTCAAATACCGATTTTAATTTTTTTATAATTTTTTTTTAAAAATTCTAATTGGTTACTGTTGTTTATGAGTTAGGATTAAAACTATAGTGAAACCGAGATTTCAAATACCGATTTTCACAGCCAAATAAAAAAAAAAAACTATAGCTGATGTGATAGGTGCTTTGCTGTCCTGCTCACCCAATGGTTGTCAGATGACCACTTTTAAAAAAAAAATTATAAGAGATGACTATTAAAATATATTTTTTTAAATACTATTTTACTGAATTAAATATTTTTATATTTTGAATAAAAAAAAAAGCCCCTAATCCTGATGTCCGGATCTGCGGCTTGTCCCTTGGCCTTATATAAACCAGCACGTTGAAACCTCCCAACGATCCTTCTCCCATCTCTGCCAGTAAATATGCCGCGACCTTCTACGCTCTATCTGCTATCTTACAACTCCCTCCAGTTCCTCGGATGGTTCTCTCTCTCTCTCTCTCTCTCTCTCTCTCTCTCTCTCTCTCTCTCTCTCTCTCTCTCTCTCTCTCTCTCCTCCATTGTCATCCTCCTTTGTTTCTCTCTCCAGGGCACTCGCTCTCTCTCGGATTCTGGGTAGCCTCCTGGCCACCAACTCCTTCCATGGAGCTTACGCCTCCGCCGGAGACCTCATCTGTATATCTGTATTCCCATTTCTTTTTTTGTTATAGAAATCCCGTCATTTCCTTTACTTGAACATATTCTCATCTCCTATGTCTTCCATCGGATCGTGGAATTCGGGAAGCTCTGCTGCAAACGGCCTCCTTCCTGGAAGTTATTCATGCGGCTGTTGGTGGGTTCTTCTCCATCCTTCCAAAATTTATCAAAATTGATGCGAATTCTGTTTTTTTTTTTGTTTTTTTTTTAATTCAAAGTCCCTGCAAATTTGAGGTTCAATAGGTTTGGTCCCCAGTGGAGTGATGCTGACTCTGATGCAGTGGGGAGGGAGGACTCACTTCCTGCTTGCCATTGTTCGGCAAATCGTCGAGGTAACCAATAAAAAAGGAGGTAGAAGGAAAAAAAAAACAGAATATTTCAATTATCTATCACTTATTAATTCTTCACTTTGCAGGTTCAGGATCTCCCGTCGATTTTTATAACCTTCATGGCATGGAGTGCGTCCGAGGTCCGTCATGATGAATCATTGTGTTTATCTATGTATCGAACATTTCGTGGGATTATCTATTACGCGGTGCTAAATGATTTTTATTTCTTTAGAAGGTTGATTTCACTTTTATTTGCTAGAAATTTAGATATATTTGCATAATATAGGTCAACTTTGATGGAGGGTGAGATTAAAAGTCCATACCAATCTCTTCTTTCCTATTTGTTAGCCATTTTAAGCAGTAGAGACTACATGTAAAGAGGGGAGAGGGGTCGTTGACCAGAACTGTATGACGTACATCGAATTTCAAAAACAAGAAGGGTGATTCAATGAGCTGATTAGATAAAGATGTGGTTGACCAAATATAATTGGAAGCGGAGAAGAGGCAAACCATTACTCCTAGAAGGAAGGAGGAAGGATCCACTCCCTTGTAAAGTACTAAGCAAGTGGTGAGAACAATGCTACGAGAGATTCAATTAATGAACCCAACCCTATCTTATCTCTCTTCTCCTTACTTCTCTAGCTCGAGTTTTATTGGACCAAGTTTTTTATTATTTTATTTTGTTGAGAAGATTTAATAGAGTTCTTATTTAATAGGGCTCTCTATAGAAGTTTTAAAGTGTCTTTTTGTCTATAAAAGTACTTTGGCTTGAACTGTTTCATCTTATGATGAGTTAAGAGAGGAAGTTTGTCTTTGTTTGTTATTTTCTCTTTATCTCTTCTATCTAGTAAATGATCTTCTTTGGGCTTGAGGATTCACCCCAAATCAACAATGGATTCAGCCATATCCTTCTTACACATTTCTCTCTTCTTCCGTCAAAATCTAAAATTTAATATGAAATAAGAATTGTTCAACAGTTAAGTACCACATCGGTAATGGAAGTGGAGATTATTGTCTTCATATACCCGTCGTGCTTTCCTCTCTCCATAATGTCGGCCTTTTGGAGCACTCCGGGTGTTGTCACATGGTATAAGAGCTAGGCCCGCTCCTAGAGCGTCTCTCGAGTAGCCCCGTCACACCCGCTGATGCCTCTCTCTGATGTGGGTAGGTCCTCTTTGAAATGTGCTATGCATGCAGCTATGTCGAGCGATTAGTCCCAAATTAGTAATGGGAGCAGAGATCATAGACTTCATATACCCATTGTGCTCTCCTCACTCCATAAAGTCGGTCTTTTGGAGCACTTCGGGTGTTGTCACAAGAAATATTTGATCCTCATGGAATCAACCAGGGTTCGGTTCCATATCACGATGTAATATGGATTCCACTTCACTTCCTTTGAAGTTTTTCTTTTTAATTAGCTCTCAGCCTCTCACTACTTTGATCCAAGTCTTACATAGTCCTTTCATCTTTCATTGTCGTTAGGCATGTTTTCAAGAACCTCCTTAAGGGGATTTCTTTAGACTATGTTGCTTTAAAATCACAGACCCTCAACTCACCTCGGGATGCTTGGGACATCTCTTGTATAAAGGACATAGTGCCACATCAATTTCACTCTAGGGAATATGGTTTTTTGTTCGTGGGGTCTGAAACTTCAAATATCTCTTCAGCAACATGCCGGTAATCAGTCTGGCCATGCTTACCCAACTGCTCCGGATTATTGATCAAGTGGCTTTGAGAAGGAGAGATGAAAATCAAAGAAAATACACTATTTGATATATGAAGGTTTCTTTTGTTTGGGAGTGATAATTAACACATGTTGTAAGAATACAAGATAAGGATGATGCCTATTGTATAGGAAACTAGGGCATGTCCCCGAACTTTGGCCATAATGCACATGGATGCATTAGGTGGATTACAACAATTTAGAAAACATTGTATAATATTAATACATAAATTGTAGAAATAAGTTAGTTGTACTGCATGTATAGTCCCATAAGATCTTAATTATTTTAATTAAATATTCTTAATTTGTTGTTGAGAAGGGTATTGCATGCTTAATTAGAAACCATGGTTGTGGCACACATAGATGTGTTAGGCAGAAATGAAATGAGATCATTCTATTATTTTAATGTTGCACTCATAAGGCTATACCCGGTATCGCATGGGGAATATGGTCATATTCCTTGACCCTAGCCATGATGCACATGGCCATTGATACAGGCATATTAGGATGACCCTTGTAGTTGTACCTTGTACACTGGTTTGAGGCCGATGCACATGACGATGTGCTAGGTGGAACCGTACCTAGGTTAGGAATTCGGTAGGGCATGTGATAACATATAATTGAAATAAGAATCTTAGTGCAACTGTGAACTTACTCGTACCCACACCATACCGACTAGAGTTTCAGTGGACCTTAGTGAATCCTTGTATATGGACCTTGACGAATCCATACATGTGGTCTTAATGCCCAATATCAAATGCTGACAATGGATTCATCATCGCGTGTGCATCCATAATATTTTAGCAGATGAACTCGAGCCTTCTATTCCTAGACCCATGTTAGGGATGGTAAGTGGAATTACTAGTTACTATGCAGGAGTAGAGACGGTAATAGGTATCCCTGTAGGCCGCATTGCACTTAGGTGCATGAGGCTTGGTTGTTTCGACAGTTGTCAATCTGGTGCAGTTGGGGTGACTAAGGGTTTCTCGGTACTGGTTAGGCCGAGGGTTTTTTCTCTCTCACTCGCTTTCTCTCTCTCTCTCTCTCTCAAGTTAGGTTTATACCCCAAGATACTGTTACATTGTCTTATACTGAGACTTAGCAGACTAGTGGTTGTTTAGAAGGAAATGGATTTGAAGAGTTTTACGAGTTTCTCAACTTTAAGGAATTTCGATTATAAATCGGGAATGAGTCATGACTGGCTGCATGACTCAGAGAGACATACCATGGCAAATAGCATGGTACATCTGTCATGGCAAATAAAATGACATGCTACCCAAGGTTCGGCTAGAGGTCCGTGTGCGAACATGGGTGGTGAACACTGAGTGTAGCATAGTCTGAATAAACTAGATATGACCAAAGGGTTGGGTTAATGAAAGAAAAATACAAGGATGGTAATCCATGGCTGGGACATGTTTAATTAGCTCAGTCCTGGGACATGTCCTGAAGAAAGCAAGTTGGGTTGGCAGTTCCTCCATGAGAGACAAGAAACCTCACTTGGCCACTTGGGTACAATACTTGGTTTATGCACGATGAGTTTATCATGCACATGAAAATAGATTAGGTTCCCCTTTGAAGCGAAATTGGGATCCTACGGCACATTTTTTTTCTCTCTTGGTCCCATAGTAATGTTACCGGAACATAAAAAAACCGGGTGCTCACACGTCTTTTCTTTCTCTCTTTTCTCCATAGTCTTTCACCTAGGTGAGTTCTTTCACCAAGCGGTGTGGGACACCTCATGATGGATTACATACAAACATAGGACAATGGGTTCTTTCATGAAGTGGTATGGGATTCCTCATGAAGGATTCGTCGTATAGTTAGAATAAACATATATAATTGACATTGGACACATAGAATAGAGTACATAATTGTAGGTTTGTGACACTATCACACTACTAGACTTTTACCCCTGATGTTTTACAGTTTCCTTAGTACTTTCTACAGTTACTTGCTAGACTTCTTCTTTATTGTTTTACTTAAGACTGCTAGTTAGCCTTCGTGTAGTAAAACATGGAATATGTATAATGCTATCTAGACTTGCTTGTGTTTGTCTTTTAGTAGGGATCCACTAAGTATTCGTACTCTGGGGGAGTGTTTTTTCCTTCTCTCTCCCAGGTTCTCGCCCGTGTGTTGAGCGTTGGGAGCGTGTTTGCAGTTTCAGTATCAGCAAAGTAGCAGCATGACACAAGAGCTAGCAAGGGTAGGAGTGTCAGCTGGAGTTTACCTTCCCATCTTTCCTTTCAGTTGTAGATTCTTTTGTTAATGCGAAAAGAAAAAAAAACTTTAGCCATCTAAAGTCAATACCTTTTAGGTAACGAGAACCTTCAATCATTGGACCTTCACAATATGACAAAGAAATAAATTAGACAAGGATTACAAATAGGAGTGAATTTTACCAATAAGTCTTCTTTTTATTGGCTTGACTAGAGTCACTCCCTACTCCCTAGTGTACATCAGTATATAGAATAAATAATATGGTGGTGGTATCATTTAGAGTACTTTAGGGACGGACTTGTCCGGATCTGATTTGAAGTTTTTTTCATGGACTATTGTGATATGTGATCATGTAAAGGAACATCCTTTCATTTCTATGGGTGACTTTATGTTGCCAATGTAATGGACCTTGAGCTTTCCTCCATGGTCACCATAAGAGGACTTTGGTTGAGTGGTATAAAACTTGACTTATGGTAGCCATAGTCGCCTGTAGAGGCAAATCAAAGCCATGTTATGATAAGAAACGTGAGCCACCATAGAAATAAAGCAAAGTCTGGGACTCTGGTTATCATCATAAGGCGCGCTCTTCAAAACATTTCATGGGATTAAGAAACTGGCTGACATAATTCAAATCTGAGTTGGGTGTGCAAGATTTATGCTTGATGAGCTTGGGCTTTTCCCACAGCATATCTAGGCACAAGCTCAGCCTAGATAATGAATTATTCTTCCTTCTACCCATTCTACCTCCTTACTAGTGTAATATTTGAATGAATTGATGAAAATCTAACTAGTGTTTCCACACTCACTAGGAGGATACAACGATTATTTACGCCATTGACCTTTTGGATGATTATGACAAAAACCTCGATACTTCCTTGCATGGTATAGCTGGCATTTTTCGGAGCTTGCTAAAATCGTGAAGAACAATCTTGTATAGAATATTGTTCTTCTCAAGTTTAACGAGCTCCGGAAAATTTCTGCAAATACTCGACCCTCATGATATAAGTATTGAGTTTTTGGTCAAGATAGTCCAAAAGCCAAATAGTCCAAATAAATCACCGTATCCTCCTAGAGCACGGAACGATAGTTAGATCTTCATACACTAGTAAGGAGGTAGAAGGGGTAGTAGGAAGAAGAATTCACCTTATCTAGGCTGATATTGAGTTTGTGCTTAGATAGGATGTTGGGATAAACCCAAGCTCATCCGGTAAAAATCTTGCACGCCCAACTCAGGTATGAATTTCATCAGCCAGTTTCTCAATCCCCTGAAATGTTTTAAAAAACACACCCTGTATTGATAACATGATTCTGCTTTATTTCTATGGTGGCTACGTGTTCTTACCATAACATGACTTTGCTTTGCCTCTACAAGAGTTGCATCCTTTTATTTCTATGATGGCTACATGTTCCTACCACAACAGGGCTTTGCTTTGCCTCAACAGGTGACTATGGCTAATGGCCTCCATAAGAGGACTTGGCTTCCTCCATGGGCATTACTATAAGCGGATTTCATTTCTACAACACAAGTGACTGTGTGTGGCTACCAAAGAGGCTTTTGTTTGCTTCCATGGGATATTAACCTATACTAGACTTGGCACTCCATGTCCGCTTATGCATTGCCAACCTAGGAGGAAAGCATTTAGTCGTCCACGTGCAACTATGAGGAACAATGGATCCTCAGCATAGGAAGTTTGTTTGATCCGTGCATTGGCAACCTAGGAAGAAAGCATTTAGCCCTCCACGTGCTTAGAGGTCCATATTAAGGTAAGCCAATTAATTAACGCGGAAGGCCAACACTCTGTTTGTTTTATATAGGAAGACCAAGCCAAGAAAGAGGTCTGCCTTCATCTGAGACGAAGGCCAAAATGAAAGGGATAAGACTAACACACCAAGTGCTTTTCATGCAGAGAAAAGCATCCAATGCCAAATTGAGAAGAATATATGCTTAGGTTTTCACATGTATGGGAAGATTTGATCATATTGGAAAAGGCCCACACTCAACTGATTGACTTGTAGAGGAAGGCTGGGCGATATCTATAAGTGATTTGCGTGTAGGTGGAGGCCAAGCTTGAAGAGATACATTCAACCTAAGTATTTACATTCAGAGGAAGGCCACGCCATATAATATGCAAAACCTCGGGAGATTAGTGCTTAGCTACCAAATAATCTAGCAGAACCTTGGGAGGTTTTGGATGCAATACTATCTTTATGATGGGAAAAAACTCCATGAAGGAAGAGTAGAAAGAGGAGGGGAGAGAAAAAAGATTGGAGAAATTGTAGAAGGCTCAACCAAAATAAAAACCACAACTTGTGTCATAGAACACTAACTTGATTCATCATTTCATCCATTACCCTCAAAACCCTCATCCCAATATTTAAGGAGACGGGCAGAAGAAGCCAAAAGCCTATTTTGATTCCGACCCGTATCATAACCTATTGAATCTGATTTTGTTGCTCTAATAACTTCTAGAGACTCGAGTTTGTACTTTTCTTCATCCAACTCAAATGGAATAAAAATTCTGCTGAATATGCTGCCAAATAGTTTCGTCCTTTAGCACCTATGACAACTTCGCAATTCATTCTATTTTGGACTGCATTCTTAAGTCTTCAATGTTTACCTATATCTTTGTTGTATTACCTATGCTGTGGGCGACTAAGGTTTTATACTAAAATTCATTGTGGGTGGGTTCTTTGGCGGTCTCTTTGAGGTATTGCAGCTGTCGGTTTGTTTTTCTGCTTGACTTCATCCTTCTTTGGATAATGACCATGCTCTTGTGTTGCATCACTGAAGGGGAAATGCACTAACTCCAAGATTTGACGTGTAGGGCAAGGCCAAGGCCAAGGCCGAAGGAAGTATTCACTTAAAGTACTTGCAATCTGTATGCAGATCAAGCCTGAGGGAAAGGGCTAACACCCAATGATGTAGGTTAATCAAAGAAGTGGTGCTCTCACGCCAAATTATTGATACTAATCAAAGAGATATATCTTTAGTGTCAAATATCGGTTGACAATCCTAGCTTTTGAAAGAGGGTACTAGATGGATTTATTGATTTGTATAACCGTTGGAATTGCATGATCTGAGTTTTAAGCAAAAGTAATTTATGGAAGTGATAAATAATAGAACTATAATAGAATGATGGAATCTTATGTGGGATTGAGGATCTAAAGGTTAATATAAAGGTTCGGTAGGTTCAAAAGTGAGAATATATTGATTTCTGAGTGTTAATGTATAGAGATGGGTCGGGTTACATGTACAGTCGGGTCAGGTTGTGTGGGTATACATGTACGTATATATTGGGCTTCAGTCCCTGAATGAGATGCATTCCATTCTCTCCAAACCCTAGCCGTCATCTCCTAACATGGTATCAGAGCTCTAGGGTTTTCTCGCGCGACGACGGCAGCCACCTCCGATCTCCCCCTCCACCCGGCAACCCACCTTCGGTCTCCCCCTCCACCCGGCAACCCACCTCCGGCCTCCCCCTCCACCCGGCAACCCCCCTCAGGCCTCCCCTCGGCCCGATAACCCCCCTCCCCCCCCCCCCCCTCTCCTCGGCCCGACAAGCTTCCCCTAGCCACCCGCAGCCCTCTCCCCTTCCCTCCAGCCACCCGCAGCCCTCTCCCCTTCCCTTCAGCCACCCGCAGCCCCCCCCCCCCCCCCCTCTTCCACCCGATCACCCGCAGCCCCCCCTCCCTCCGGCCACCCGCAGCCCCCCCGTCTCCTCCTTCCCTCCCCCCAGCCACCCGCAGCCCCCCCTTCTCCACCCGCAGCCCTATCCCCCTCCCCCGGCCACCCACAGTCACCTCTCCTTCTCCCAGACACCCGCCGCCCCCCTTATTCCACCCGCAGCACCCCCCTTCGCCTCCCCTGCCCCCTCTGCAGCCCACGTCGCTCCCCTTCCTGCACCGCAAACCCCCGCCAATCCCCCTGCCCCCTCTACAGCCCACGCCGCTCCCCCTCCTGCACCCGACAGCCCCTTTCGCTTCATCCGCAGATCTCCCTTTTGAGATTCCTCAATGGCATCTCCTATTGTGCCGTCTATCGTTGTGATCTCTCCACCGCTGAAGGCGGTCACCTTTCAGTTGTCCTCGGCCAGCGACTGGCCTGATTGGTCGTTCACCGTCAGGCCGCGCTCTTCAGTCGCGATCTTTGGGGTCACATCACCGGTGATGATCCTCCTCCAGCTACCTCCTCCGGCTCCTCCTTTGTCACCTGTAGCGTCGCCGACAGTGCCGCGTCCTCTGCTGCGACTACTACCACCACAGCTACTACCACGGCTGCTGCTCTCACGTGGTGTCGTCACGACCAGGCCATCCGGGCATATCTTTTGGACTCCGTTGCTCGTCCGCTCCTTGCTCATATCGGCTGTCTTCCTACAGCGCACGCGATGTGGGAGTATCTTCGGGACCGGTTTCTCCCGCGCGGCGGTGCACGCCGGCATCAGCTTATTTGTGACTCGCAGTCTGCTCGTCAGGGAGAGCATATGATCCAGGACTTCTTCAGTCTGATGAGTGCCTACTGGCATGAGCTGGATTCCTTGATCCCAGAGAGGTGTGCTTGCCCAGTGCTTGCCCACGCTCTAGGGATTTCCAGCGCTACCTTGATAAAGGCCACTTGCACCAGTTCCTGGCAGCGCTTCGGTCGGACTTTGCTCTCATCGCTGCTCAGCTCCTGCACCGTGAGCCACTCCCTCGGCTAGAGGATGCCCTGCTCGCCTTGGTCGATAAGGAGACTCGCCTTCAGAATCAGGGTACTCGTCCTCCTCCACCTGCTCCTGGCTCAGACACCGTCTTGGTGGCCGGGTTCTCCGTTGAGCCTGTATTCTGTCACTACTGCAAGGAGCCCGGACACATGAAGTGTGAATGTCCTCCACGTCCTCCACGCAACTCCCGCTGGGGTCCGGATAAGAGAGCATCACGCTGGGCTCCTGCTTCCCGGGACGATCGACGAGGCGATCGAGGTGGACGGAGTCGTGAACGTGGTCAGTCCTCCTTCCGCCACTTTGGTGGTACAGCGGCTACTGTAAAGACTTCGACGCTCCCCACTGCTACCACCTGCACCTTCTCAGCTTGAGCCGGACCGTCTTCAGTGCCTTGAGGAGCTCCTCCTTCGCCACCTAGCCTCCACCAGCTCTGCGACTGCTCACGACTTGTCTGCTACCTTTGGTACTACTCCATGGATCTTCGATTCGGGTGCCTCCTGTCACCTCACCTTTGACTCCACTGTACTCACTGACTGTTCTACTCCTACTTACCTGGAGGTCCGCACTGCGGATGAGACTTTCGTCCATATTCCGCAATGTGGATCCATCACTACTACCTCTGATCCTTCTGGTCGCCTGACCCTGCCCCATGTCCATCATCCCCCCCGTCTTAACATTAATCTGATTTCTATCAACTCTCTTTGAGATTTTGGACTGACTGTCACCTTCACCTCTTCTGTTTGTGTTGTGCAGGATTCGCGGACGGATCAGAGGATTGATCTGGGCCGTAGAGCATGAGGACTTTACCAGCTGGACCATCTACATGTGTCTTCTGTTCCTGTTGCATCTGTCATGTCTGTTACTTCTGATACCGACCTGTGACATAGAAGGTTAGGTTATATATCGAGTGATCGACTCAAAAACGTTTTCCGTTCGGGTGCTTTGGGTGGAGTGTCCTTCTCCCTTCTCTCTGTTTGTACGGGTTGTAGACTGGCAAAGCATCTAGCTCTTCCCTTCTCTGCTAGTGCTTCTCAATTTGATGCTTTATTTGATTTAGTACATTCTGACATTTGGGGTCCTGCACCTGTTGCATCTATTTCTGGTTTCATGTATTATGTATGTTTTATCGATGACTACTCTAGGTGCACCTGGGTTTATCTTATGCATCACCGGTCTGAAGTCCCTAACATCTATAGGAGATTCACCACTATGATACATACTCAGTTTGGTCGGCGCATTAAGACTTTTCGGTCTGATTGTGCGAAGGAGTATCTCTCCTCTGAGATGCGTGAGATTCTTCAATCTCACAGCACTCTTCACCAGCAGTCCTGTCCCCACACTCATGAGCAGAATGGAGTTGCCGAACGTAAGCACCGTCATGTCCTTGAGACCGCACGAGCCTTGCTTCTCTCTGCGTCTGTTCCTCACTCCTACTGGGTTGAAGCTGTCATGACGTCACCTTATCAATATCACTCCGTCCCCTGCTCTGTCCAGTGCCACTCCATATGAGCGCATTCACTGCAGCCCACCTGACTACTCTCTTCTTCGCACGTTTGGCTGCACGTGCTTCGTTCTTCTTCCTCTCCATGAGCGCACCAAACTCTTTGCTAGGTCTATTAGGTGTGTTCACTTGGGGCTCAGTCGGGAGCACAAGGGGTATCATTGCTACGATCCCTTGGCTCGCCGGATCCGTGTCTCTCGTCACGTTTCTTTTGTTGAGGATGTCCCGTACTTTTTCCCTGAGTCTCGGGATCTTTTCTTGCCTCCTGCGTCACCCTCCTCGCCCTCATCACTTCTCCACATCCCCGTTCTACCTCCTATTTTGCTGCCCCACCCACGCCTCCTCCACCTCCATCTTCCTCGCCACCTCCACCACCACCTCCTCCGTCTCCCCCGCTACCTCCACCACCACCTGTCACGCGTGTCTACGTTCGTCGCTCTACAGTTTCTCCCTCCGAGTTGGTTTCCGCTGGTACCTTCCTCTCCACCTGCAGCTGCTCCCCCCTGCCCGGTCGCGAATCCTGGCCCTGTTCGGCGATACCCTACGTGCGAACATCACCCACCTGATCGCTATGACTACTCTCCTGACAGGTTTGGCTACTCTGTGTTTACTCCTGTTTCTCCTGATACTTCTGAACACTCTGCTGTTGCCTCCTACTCTCCGTCCTACCGGGCCTTTCTTACAGCCCTTCACACCCACCGGGAGCCCCAGTCGTACCGTGAGGCAGTTGTACACCCAAAGTGGCGACAGGCCATGACAGTCGAACTTGAGGCTTTTCAGCGGACTTAGACGTGGGATTCTGTTCCTTGTCCCACGAGCGTGGTTCCTGTCAGCTGTAAATGATCTTCAAGATCAAGACTCGACCGGATGGGTCCATTGAGCGGCATAAGGTGCGCCTTGTTGCTCGTGGTTTCTCCCAGGAGTATGGGATTGACTACGAGGAGACGTTTGCTCCAGTAGCTCTGATGACTATCGTTCGCACCATCTTAGCTGTGGCAGCTGCTAGAGGGTGGCCTCTACATCAGATGGATGTGACCAACGCATTTCTCCACGGTGATCTCTCAAATAAGGTATACATGGCTCCTCTATCGGGCGTCCCTGCTCCTTCAGGTCACGTCTGTCGTTTGCGCCGAGCCATCTATGGGCTCAAGTAGGCCACTCGTGCCTGGTTTGAGCGATTCCGCAGTCCTGGCCGCCGGGTTTGTTGAGCGCCACTCTGACTATGCCCTGTTCACTCGCTCCTCTAGTCAGGGTATTGCAGTTCTTCTCTATGTGGATGATATAATCATCACCGGGGATGACAGTACCACCATAGCATCCCTTCAGCGTCACCTCCAGAGTCAGTTTGAGATGAAAGATCTGAGCTCTCTTTGCTACTTTTTGGGCCTCGAGATTGCCCGGTCAGCTCGTGGTTTGTTGGTCTCCCAGTAAAAGTACATCTCTGAAATCTTTGCTGATGCTGCTCTTACTAACTCTCGCACTGCTGACACACCCATAAAGCTCAATTTGAATCTTCTTTCTACAGATGGTGAGCCGCTCTAGGATGTCTCCCGCTACTAGAGGCTGGTTGGGATGCTCGTCTACCTCACTATGACCCCGTCAGATATTGCCCATGCTGTTGGCATTGTCAGTCAGTTCGTGTGAGGGTGTTGTCTAGGGTAAAATGATCATCCTCACCAATTTTCATCAAATTCCAAAACTTCTAGGGGGGCCGATATTCTAGGGTTATTTTCGTGCAGAGCAACCCAGTAATTTTTTATTATTATTATATTGTTGCTTGAATGATTGACTTCATCAGCCAAACCTACTTGGTCGGAGGAGGACCCAGGTTGGCGAACAGAGGCGGATGAGGAGCCCGGTGAGGACGAGTCTGTGTTCGTTTTGGAAAAGGGGAAGACGGAAAAATACAACTATTTCATGACACTCCCTCCTACCTGCAGAAATGAGCTCCTCGTTCGGTTCACTATGCAGCAGGCCTTTGGATTATCCGCTACCTCCGAGGCACTATCACCCGTTCACTACTTTTTCCCTCCACCTCTCCGTTGGTGCTGCGTGCCTAGTCCGATGTAGATTGGGCAGGAGATGTAGCCACTCGCCGTTCTACTACCGGATACTGTGTGTTCCTTGGTGATTCTCTTATTTCTTGGCGAAGCAAGAAACAAGAGTATGTTGCTCACTCCAGCACCGAAGCCGAATACAGGGCTATGGCTTCCACCACCGCAGAGATTGTCTGGCTTCGCCGCCTTCTACTCGACCTGGGAGTTGTGATATCCGGGCCCACGCCTCTCTTCTGTGACAACTGGAGTGCTATTCAGATTGCTAGCAACCCGGTCTTCTACGAGTGAACAAAACATATTGAGGTTGATTGTCACTACGTTCGCCAAGAGTTTCTTGACCATACCATCTCCTTGCCATTCATTCCATCATCGGAGCAGACTGTTGATTTTATGACGAAGCTTCTTACGATTGCTCGCTTCCGGCATTTTATCGGCAAACTCTCGGTCCATGATCTACCGTGAGTTTGAGGGGGAGTGTTAATGTATAGAGATGGGTCAGGTTACATGTACAGTCGGGTCGGGTTGTGTGGGTATATATATACATATATATTGGGCTTCAGTCCCTGAATGAGATGCATTCCATTCTCTCCAAACTCTAGCCGTCATCTCCTAACACTGAGTTTGCTGGAATTTTTCTGCATGTTTGATTTATCGTTTAGAACAAGCTATAAAGACGAAGACTAATATGGAAAACTTATGTTAGTTGATTGGGTTGGATTTAGAAACCTAAGATTTGATAAGGATTTTCGGTTTGTACATAAGAGATTTGATGGAGAAAACACTATCTGCCAATATATAGAAGATAACCCTGATGGAATTGACACCATTATATAAGGCCTAGGAATCAGTACCTAAGGTTTTATGGAGCCATTGCCATAAAATAAGACAACAAATGCTCTTCCTTAGAGAAAGAGGTAAAAATCTCTGAATTTTTATTCATGATCAAAGTTAATTTAGGATCCCTTACATGTGTATTTAATGGCCTTGGACTAAGCCCAAACTCAATTCTAATAGCCTTGAGGTTTTCCTAACCTAGTACAGTATCAAACTAGGAATACTTCAGAGACTTTCCTACTCAAGTAGGACTTCTAAACTCACTCTAAGAATTAACCAAAAATGCTCCAAATTATACTAGTATAATCTAGACTCTTTATAAACTCAAGGACTTCCTTAACGAATCCCGAACAACTCCACGAGATGCACTTCATGATATATAAAAAAAAAGTGCAAAATCCACGAGGAATATCTTATTCCTAAATTAAAACCGTATCTTCAACTTCCATATTACCACCTAAGCTGGGATACACCGATACTTCAAAACAGGCGTCGTACCCGTATCGGATACTTCCCGATACTCCGATACGGCCCGATACGGCGGGATACGTATCCGATACGGCTGGGAAGTATCGGGAATTAAAAAAAAAAAAAAAAAAAACTCCGATACGCCGGGGATACGGGCCCGATACGTCGGGGATACGGGCCCGATACGCCGGGATACGGGACCGATACGTCGGGATACGTTTCGGGTTTAATTCACGTGATTTGATCACAGCCGTCCATTGCGCCAATCAATAATTATAAAATTTTAGCCTATCAGCCGTCCATTGCAACAGCTGGATGCAATGGACGGTTGTGATCAATGGAGTCGGGTCCATTAAAACAGCTGGAGGCTGAATGACTGTGATCACAGCCGGCGTATGGTGCGTGCGATGCACCGGTCGACTGTGATCACAGTCGATGTAAAAGGCTGTTGGTGTGTGCGATGCACCGGTCGACTGTGCAACTGACGGCTGTGATGTTTTTTTTTTTTTTTAACTTATCTGATCTCTGAGGTTATAAACCTCAGAGAGCGTGAGCTGCCGTCCGTGAGCTGCCGTCCGCGATGTGAGAGCGGGGCGACGAAGGGGATCGTCCGCGAGCTGCCGTCCGCGAGGTAAGAGTGGGGCGACGATGGGGATCGTCCGCGAGGCGTGAGAAAGGGGGATCGTCCGCGAGGCGTGAGAGAGGGGGAGCGACCACACCGCCGGCGACCGTGCGACGAAGACGACGGCGACCACATCGCCGGCGGTGAGAGAGGAGGATCTCAGGTTTTTTTTTCTTCTCTTCTCCCCCTTTTCTTCTTCTCTTCTGCTGGACAGACTGATGAGGTATTTCTGTTTTTTTTTTTCAAACCACATATGATTGAAGGCTATTGAAGGGTTTTTTTTTTAAATCCAAAGCCTCTACTGAGTTTCGCTCGGATTGTTAGGGTTTCGGCTACCGAAACCTTGCCGGTTTCGACGGAAACCCTAACAATCCGGCCGAAACCCATACCTTGTTGGCCTTCTGCTGGACGGACTGAAGAAACCATTGATTTTTCTTTTCTTTTTTTCAAATCCCATGATTGAAGGCATGCTCGAAGGGGTTTTTTCTTTAATCCAAAACCTCGCCTGAGTTTTGCTCGGATTATTAGGGTTTCAGCCGTCGAAACCTTGCTGGTTTCGGCTGAAACCCTAACGATCCGGCCAAAACCCATATCTGAAGGCTAGTGTCGCTGAATCCCTAACAAATCGGGACATAATTAGGCCAAAATCGATTTTATCTAGCTGATCCTGATCTGTGGGTTCTGTTTGATTGCTTTGGTATTGATTGGAATGTGGGTTCTGTTTGATTGCTCTGGTACTGATTAGAATGTGGGTTCTGTTTGAATTGGACTTTTAAATCATATTGTTCCTCTTATTGGTAATGCATGATTTGTTTATAAATTGTACATAATATAGGTAAATATAGACGCATGACTTCTGCCTCTGGAATCATGTAATGAATGATGATTGATGAACATGGTAACATTTAATTTTCAATCTATTCATTATTCAATGTGTTCATAATCTAGCTCAAAAAATATTATATTTAATTAATTATATATAATATAATATAATTATAAACGTATCCCTGCCGTACTGCGTATCCTAGTTTTTCAAAATTCCACGTATCGCCGTATCCGTATCCCCGTATCCGTATCCCCGTATCCGTATCGGTGCTTCCTAGCACCTAAGTTGCACTCCATTTACATAATTTTACTAGATTCGTTACATTTATTCTTTGGAACTTCATTCTATAATCTAATTTGATGTTGGCTTCTCAAGTCTAAGTAGTCTTATTAGCCAACACTCCATCTTATGCTTATAGCATGCACAAGAAAGTCTACTCTTGGATGCTGCATTTAGTGCATATATAGCAATTAAGTTGAAAAATTAGAAGCTGAAAACTGATAGCAAGTGAAGGCCCATTTCCATTTGGAATCTTCTAGTATTCCCACGACTTGTTCATAATCTCGGATCTGTTCTTTTTACGTCTTTAAGATTTTCAACATATAAAATTGGCATGACTTCCATTCTCATCGACCATAAAGTTATGATCTCTTTATAATCGTTCATCGGAATTTTCTAGATTAAATAATTTTTTGTTTTTTCTCCTAATTTGTATCTTCTCATTAATTCCTGAATATTTGATTTGGCTAGAGTTTAGATTCTAGAATGCATTTGAGTAAAGAACGGGTCTTAGACTACCATTTTTTTCAATGCTTAAAAGAGCAAATATGTCCAGATACAAGGGGCATGTGAAGTTGATATTAAATGCATGGATCCATTTTCTGCACGAATGACATGAAAAGTTGCACACCATTTAAGTTAAAGATGCAAATAGTAAAACAAGTACTGATATATTATTATTACGGCCAAAATAAACTAATCAAAACTGTCTTAAGACTTCCTATGAAGGAGGAATAAGAGGATAGGTCTGATGAAGTACACGGACTCCCTGCCTTTGGCCATGACTCAATCTCTTTCATTCAATTCTTGCTCTCGTTTAAATGGTCGGCCTACCTCCATGGTTCCCAAAACAAGCCATACCTATGGGCATCTGCGACTATATATAGAGGAGAGCAATATAAGGCTTAGCTTGCTCTCAAGAGGGTATGCTGTAATTAATGTGAACATCCCAAACTGTATTTAACTAATGCATTCTCGCTATAAGGTCGTCCCTTGAGTTTTGGAATTTATAACTGAAATCCCTCTATAAGCTCTCTTTATCCAAAGATTAGTTATTCGAAAAATTGCTTGATAATACGAACGGATAGCTAACCCGATGATGGTCCCCAAAACATATAATCCTGATCGAAAATAACAAAATCCATCCCCTTGGTCACGAAGCCTTCCTCAATGCATACCCTGATACTCAATGTGCTCCATGTTTGTACCATGAACCATGATTACCGATATCTTGGTTTGCCACGTAATAATTAGGATGTTCCATAAGGGAGCGCTAGTGTGATGTGTCAACTTTTGGGACTGCAGTATCATTTCGTAGTCGAAGCACTACTTCCATCCTCTCAATACTGTTTGTGAAGTAGACCCAATATTGTTGACCATTCTCCCAAACCAATGACTAGTGGATAGTTACTACAATGTCAGGACCCTTAAAACGTTGGCAACCATCCCAATCTCACACCTAGCTGTGGATCAATTTCCAGGAGTAGAAATAAACCAATGCAGCATGTGATCCAAGTTACACACATGTAGAATATTTGCTGACATTAAGTCAGGACGGTGGACAAAATAAATATGCACATAACTATGTAACAATTGAACTATGCTGTAAAAAGTTCATATATATTGTGGGTGGATGGCTTTTAGGTCATACATTTTCAACAGGGTAAACCTTAACATGCCTTTTCAGTTAAAGTAGTGTAACTATAAAACAAAGAAAAAGATAAATAAAAAAACAAAAATCATATGAATATCGTTTTAGTAACTTACATAAATGAATGACAAAATTTGAGAAAATTTAATCCCAAAAAGTGTGCCATTAAGTTAAGAAAGCTCGATTTAAGCAGATTCTGCTACAAACCTATGCCTATACCTAGTCCCCTCTATTCATGCAATCTAATCCAAAACTAAATCATTTTTCTTTTTTCCAGTGTGCTAAAAAGCAGTTTAGGCGGCGCCTTGGCGCTAGAAGGTCCCCCACCGCCCAACCTAGCCCTAGGCGGTACAAAAAGCGGGCCCAGGCGGGTCTCCTAGGCAGGCCTAGGCGCTAGCATAGTTACTAAGTTGGAAAACGGGAAAAAAAAAATGGCAAGGGAAAAAATCGGAAAGAAACGACGAAAACGGGGAAAACGAAAAAAATACAAGAAAACATCGGGGAAATAACAAAAAAAATCTTAAAAATTATACCAAGTATATATGTCATTTTCCAACATTAATTAATAAAAAAAATATAGCACTACCCAGTGGTCAGTGCATCACCGAGCTGGCCGATGCATACCACACCCACAGTGTGTCACTCGCAAAGATCCTCTTTTTCTTTCACAGTGATATTCTCTAAAATCTTATCTGTCTTTTGCGGAAACCGATCGCAGCGATACAGATGAGGGATAAAACCCTAACCCCGTGTCTTCTGAGCCGAGATCGGGAGTCTCCCGACCCTTTATCCCGTGTCTGCGAAGCCGACGAGTTATAAAATAACCCGAACCCAAGTGAAAAACTAAACTGACCGTATAAAACGTGTACTTCGCGTATTACGCGTTTTAAACGCATATAAAACGTATATTGACGTTTTTTCCAAAAAATACGAGTTTTATTCCCGTATGCTACGAGTTCAAAGCGATCTGTGTTTTATACACGTTTTTTTCAAAAAAAACGTCTAATTTTGTAACTATGTGCGCTAGAACGTGTATAGATGCTATTCTATCGTTAGTAATCTTGAATGTATTGCTTGAATTGTACTAAAATCATGGATATTATGATATTATCTCATAATATCATGCTTACTTTTGTTCTTGTTAATCTTAAGTTTATGGTTATGTAAATGATACATTCTCTTTAAAATAATTATTCGGATAATTTTGAATTTATAGTAATTTTAAAACATACATATTATAAATAATATCAAAATAATAATTACATTATTTTTAAAAAACCAAAACGCCTAGGCACCGCCTAAGCAGCCTAGGCGCTAGAAGGCCCCTCACCACCCAACTAGCGCCTAATGCTTTTTAGAACATTGTTTTTTTCCTATTTCTCATCTGGCATATTTTCCATCTTTGATTTATCATTAATGTTTACCCTTGTTTGGAAGAAAAAAAAGACAGATTGACAGATACTCTCTTTGGTACAGGTATTAAGATACTCCCATTATGCTTTGAGTTGCATAGAGATCTGTCCATCATGGCTCACCTACCTCAGGTTTCACAAATACCTTTGGATAACTTTAGTTCCACCTATATGTGATTACCGATTAGTATCGATCATCTGTTTTACGTATTAATTTATGTGCTATGATCCATGGCCTTAATCTATAGAAAGAATGGCATTGTTGTTACGAATCACAGATAAGAGTTACGATTCTCATTCTGCATGACATTTAATCTATCATATCCAAACATAAACGGAAGCACACATGTATGCATTTAAATGCCGAGAATGATTGTCCTTTTCTTCACCTTAGGTACACTGCCTTCATTCTCTTGTACCCCATTGGGGTAGCTCCTGGAGAAAGTGAGCCCGAGAAACACATTACCCGGCCCCTTCTTTTCTTCTAATTTGACCCTTTCTCTGATTTTATTTATTACTGTTATTATTTCCACGCAGTGTGGCTTATGTTTCAAGCACTGCCATTGATAAAAGAGAGAAATCTTTACTCAAACATATTCGACAAGCTTTCCTTCAGCTATTACTCCTTTGTCGTGGTACTCAAGAGTTTGTATTAGTCTCTCTCTCTCTCTCTCTCTCTCTCTCTCTCTCTCTCTCTCTCTCAATTAGTGGTTTATGTAGTTTTGAAGTTTCTTCATTCTACCGTTCCAGGCAGTGCTGGTATGCTATCCAATTCTATGGTTGAAATTATATCTACATTTATTCAAGCAACGCCGATCGAAGCTAGGGAAGCATCGAAGCAAGAAGAAGCTTTAAGTGACCCTGTATGCCTTTCAAAATTATTAATCATGTTACAGATTATGTTAGAGCCGAAGAAAATTTTCGGACTTGGTATAGTGTCATGCTTCGTGGAAATGGTTGGCTAGCTCAGTTGATTAGTAGGCTGTGATTCTGTGAGTTCTGTTGGCATTATGTATATACTAGTAAGAAACCCGGGCACTGCCCGGATGAACTTAATGTATGTCAATTAACATAGACGACATCATAGCCGTCCGAAGAAGTGTGCCATATGGAGTGATTATGTTTCACTCATCCAGGTGTGATTCTTTTGTTAGAGACGGAAAGGGATATAGTACTAATGAGTTTTTTAATTAACATCAAATGATCATTAAATGTCATTGCATGGGTGTTTATCATCTTTATAATAGGTTTTTAATAGGATTTATGAGAAAGAGTCGTGTTCACACATGGGAGAAGGATTATGACTCTTCAAAATGGTCCATATGGCTCCATTTAATTAGATATTATTATTATTATTATTATTATTATATATATATATATATATATATATATATATAGAGAGAGAGAGAGAGAGAGAGAGAGAAAGAGTGTTGTTACGTTGCGATAGGAGAAAATGAGCTGCGGGTATTTTGACTCCCCTATAAGTTTTGGAATTTGATGAAATTTGGTGAGGGTGCTGTCTAGGGTAAGATGATCATCATCACCTATTTTCATCAAATTTCAAAACTTCTACGGGGGTTAAATGGTCGAAGTAAAATCTGCAGATTTTAACGATGACTGTGGATGGTAGATTTTGCTTCAATCATTTGACCTCCCCTAGAAGTTTTGGAATTTGATGAAAATTGGTGAGGATGATCATCTTACCCTAGACAACACCTTTACCAAATTTTATCAAATTCCAAAACTCCTAGGAGGGTCAAAATACCCGCAACTCACTTTCTAAACTGGCAGCTCACTGCTCACTGTAACATTCCTCTCTCTCTCTCTCTCTCTCTCTCTCTCTCTCTCTCTCTCTCTCTCTCTCTCTCTCTCTATATATATATATATATATATATATATATATATATATATATATATATAGTGAAAAAGTAAATTTTCATAAGTTTTCTTGAAGTGTTTTGAGTAGTGCTTGGACAATTATATGTTGCCTAATTTTTAATCATTAAATGAAGCTCTTAGTATGTAAACCGCATTAGAAGGTGGTGAAGATTTTTGTTCGCGACTCCATTATGATGTAAATACCCTCCTTAAACTGGTGGGCTGTGAGATTTACTATTTCTGTGAAGCACCCGGACCTCATCTTAATGGATAAGACTTACATAATGACGATGATGATGACCATGATTATATCTAATTCCGGTTACTCTAGGCATGTTGTGTCTCGAGTTCTTTAAGGGTCCGTTCTTTTGGCGAGACATAAATGGGATGGAAAATTCATTTGCTCGAGACATTCATAGACAAGGACAACGACGTTTTGGGAAATTAAATGTCTCATGTTCTTTTTAGTTTGGCAAATCTATCTAAATTTTCAGTGGATCAAATAGATCTCGACAAATAATGTCTTACCTGTAGTGGGCAATCAATGTCCGCCGATTTTTGGTGGGGACTCTAATGTGCCACCAAACTAGGAAAAAAAAAATCTTGAAAAACTATTTACCCGGGATAATGAACAATAGAACATGGCAAAAAGGAAGATTATCCGGGTAAATCAATGTCCAACCTAATTTACTCGCCAAAAGAACGGACCCTAACTGGAAATGATTCAAAACCAAGAAATTTGGCCATTTTGTAGAATGTTGGTGACTGTTCCATGGCAAATCCACCATTCTTCTGGTTTGTGATTAGTTGTATTTCAAATTATATTTCTTATGCACTCATTGTCTTCTCTCTTTCCTTTAATAGAAAAAATTTGTTACTGATGAACCCATGAGGCCTTTTCTTGCAATATTTGATTGATTCCTGCAGAAGGTGATGGATGTTATGGAGTCCTGACTCCTGAGAGTGGCCCAGATAAGGCTGGTTAGTCACAATGTGAAGATCCACAGTGTGCCATTGTCTGATCAGAAAGAGAGCTTCTTGCAAGCTGCTCTCATATGTGGCACCTAACCATCGGTTTGTCATCGAGGATTTGTGTTTGCACAATGCTCTGAAAACAAAATCGCCGCCTCTGATGGTGTTGGAAAGGCCTTAGGTGATTGCTCCCTAGGTTATGCCCGTCAAACCCATTTCACACCGAAGAAACCCGTGGTACTCTCAGCTTACTCGAGGCAAAGACGAAAAATAAGAAAGAGAGGAAAGAACTATATTGTTTTTGTGTGTGTTTTTATGGTTTCCTTGGACCCTCTTATATAGGTATGTTCGACCAACGGTTACCACCGAGCAAGGAGACATTACTGACATTATTCGCAATGTTCGGTAACGAAAGCAATAACTGTCAAATGTTACTCCTTTATAACGTTCGGTAATTGATGAATTAACTCGTAGACGTTACTCCTCTCGGTAACTGATAGATTCAAAATCCAAATAATTAAAAAATAATTAAGAAAATAAATCAAACGAATTCAGAAGCCAGAAGCCCATTCGCGGTCACGCGCCCGTGCTCGGCTCGCTGGTTTGTGTTTTCGACCAAGGTTCCTCCCAAGCTTGCTTTACCAAGGGGGTAGAGCAACTGTATTATAAACTGTGAGAAACTTTATTGCCACTATCTAAGATGGGAATAAATATACACACAAGGTTCATTCACACATAAAATAAAAGAATTTTTTTATAGTAATCCCCCACAAGAATGAAATATTGAAAATCAAATTTGAAAGAAGAAGTTTGGAGTTCTTATGAGAGGTATATACTAGGACATGCCCGTGCTTGTCGGCACTCGAACGGCCGTCTTCGACGGCAACACTCCCTCGATCGCCTTCGATGGCATCGACAATGCAGTGGTCGTCTTTGGCTGCAAAGCACAAAGAACAATGCTAGAGGAAGGAGATCAATAGAAACAATTTATTTTGAAAGTAAACCGATTAGAAATCCGACGATGAAACCCAACCTGATCTAACCATGAAAAGATGAAGAGACGAATCAATATTTGAACCTGAACCCAATTAGCTTGAGTTTAAACTTGTACAAGAATCCACCACAACCCAAACGGTGTGTCGCCATGATCATCTAATTCACCAAGCAAATCAATTGTATGGACAAACATCCACCAACTGCTATTGCATAGAGTCAAACATGGATGGAATAAAAAGACTCACAAAACCTGAAATAATCACCAATGTCATTTTCAGCTTGCCTTCCGCCAAAGACCCGGATGGTCCCCTCGTTCGTCTGCCCAAGCCCACCACTAAGCTTCCAAAGGAGAAGCATGTAAGCTCTGCAGCTCTCATAATGCATGTGCTTTGTAGCCCCCTGTGTTGTAGCTTTGCTTAATTGGGCCCACTACCCGGTTGCATATTTCCCCCCTTTTTTCGTTGTCGCAACCGCATTTGATGGTTCGCACTTTGATCACAATTAAGCTAATCCGTAACAATGGTCAAAATTGGAAACTTCAATTTGTAATACCTTTTATTCTACAAAAACTCATATAAAACCGAATTAAAGATCGCATATTTGTAAACAAAACCTAATTAAAGATCATTGAACCAAACACATTAAAGCAAACCAAAATCAATGAGTGATCCACAATTTAAAAAAAACACCATCATAAAAATCATTCACTGATGTTGAATGAGTTTCACGATCAATGAATGGGTTTTCGGACCTGTGATCATAACTTTTTAATGGTGATTCACAAAACCATCAGAAAATTCATAAACATTAAAAGGCTTTCGATGACATAAACATTCAGGGTTGATTCAAGACCTACAACCGCTTAAAAGCTTCAGACATTAAAAGCATTTCTTCTATCTCTGTAATCATTCACATAAACAGGTTGATTCAAAACCTACAGCCATTAAAAAGCTTCAGACCTACAATCATTCACAATCTCGAAATAGTCTTAGTTCTTGAATCTCCATTAAAAAGTTTTGCCCTAGAAGAGAGTCCCTACGCGAGCCGGCTGTGAGATCCGCAAACAGAGGAGCTGCCAAACAAAGGATGTTATCGACGGGAGGATGATTGCAAGCCGGGCTTTAGATCACAGTTTCAAAGGCCTCCACTAATTCCATGGATATCAAGTGTGATTTCAAACTTTTCTTCATCGATAGGTTCCATGACCTTCATGCATGCTTTGATCCCTGGATTACAAAAAAGATAGCAAGAAATAAGATAAACCCAACATTCAGATCACTTAGTAAACTGTTTTTCACTTCTTCTATTGAATTTTCACTTACAATGTAAGTGAATAAGATAAAGGTAAGTCTACAAAATCAAGAGTAAAGGTAAAACACCAAGTAAATTGAGGTGAGATTTCACGAACCATTATATGCCAAATTTTATAGAGGAAATGAAGTTAGAAAATTCTAATAATGATGCAAAACTTAAAATTAAGAGACCCACAAAATAGAACTTAACTGAAAAACTAATAAAATATTTATTTCAAGGTAAAATCTTGGTTTTTGGTAATTTATTTTTTATTTACTGCTAAGTAAACATGTTTATTATTTTTAAACCTAAGTGATACTTCCTAACTAAATTTTTATTTTTGAAATTGATTATTAGAGCTTCCAAAGAAAGTTATGGAAGCTCAAGTGATTTGGCCAAATTTAGAGTAAACATCCATGTTTGTTAGTGTGGGAATTTATAGATATATTCTTTTGATGCCTAGATATCTTATTGTTCAACATCTAGAAATATATTTTTGAAAAAATAATTTTGGAGTTGCAAATACAAGATATTTGAAAGAGTTTGGTTGAAGCTATAGGATCTCAATAATTTTTTTTAAAGAAATATAAATTTTCTAGACATTCGTATAATTTTTTAAGAAGCTCTAATCAAAACAGAAAATGTTTGTGAGTGTGGGAATTTATAGATTGAGTCTTTACGATACGTAGATATCTTATTGTTTAACATTTAGAAAGTTATCATAGGAGAAAAAGATTTGTTAACAAACCTTATTTTGGAATTGCAAATGCAACAAATTCGCAAGAGTTTGGTTGAATCTATCGGTTATCATTACCTTTTTCTTTTTAAAGAAATATAAATGTTCAATACATGCATATAAATTTTTAAGAATCTTTAATTAGAAGGAAAAATAACCATGCACCCGCTCTAATTAGATTGGGAAATAAAAATTTATTAACAAACCCCATTTTGGAAATGCAAATGTTACAGATTTTAAAGTTAATGCAGTGGACACTCTAGTAGACCCGCTCTCAATCGATCGAATAAGATCACTAAAATTTTATTATTTTGAATGGTAACTAGGGGTGGCAATCCTTGACCCGATCCGCCAACCCGACCCGAAGTTAGCGGGTTTGGGTTTGACCTAAACGGGTTCGGGTCATAAACGGGTCGACCCGATTGACCCGTTTATTTAATGGGTCGAATTCGGGTTTGTACTTATAACTCGATTGATCCGACTTGACCCGTTTACCAAATGGGTGGAGTCAACCCGCCCCGACCCGACTTGTCTTGACCCAACTCAACAGGCTTACAAGGGTTCTGTTGACCCAACCTGAGCCAACTCGACCCGTTTAGTAAATGGGTTAAACGGGTCGGATCGGGCCAACCCGTTTATTAGGCGGGACGGGTTTGGGTTTAAGTTTTTGACCCATTTATTAAACGGGTCGGGTTCAAGTTGGATGTTTTGCCCTTATACCTATGTCTGAACCCGACCCATTGCCACCCCTAATGGAAACCCCTTTTTTTAATTTTATAATTTTTGTTTTAATTTGGGATGTATTGCCCATAATGTCTCCTCTCGTTCGATCACCCGACCCTTATGATTGGAGCCCCTTGGGGTTTTCTCGGTGGCCTGTAAATCTCAAAAAGCCGGAACGGGACTAACAGGTGTCAAGGGCCAGATCACCGTGGTTTGGGGCGACTAAGTTGAGGGATTTAAATATATTTGGTTTTGAGAACTAAGTTAAGGTCTTTAAATAACTTTGATATGAAATATATTCTGATTCAATAATCTAAATGACAAATATTTCACAAACAAATATTGATGTTTATATAGAGAGAGAGAGAGAGTATCAGGCAGACTTATGTTTGTGCTCGGTCGTCTTGGTGGATCAGGTTTGTTGATCCAAGCACAAGAAGAGAGTAGTTTTGAAGGTCTGTCCATCCGGAAACCCGTCATAACCAATTAGATTGACATGAATATTAAAAAAAATCTAATTTTAAAAATTTGTAGAAAAATTTACTAAGAATATTACTTGGAGATAGGAGTGTCGGACGATAGTAGGAAAGGTTGCGCGAAGGTATCCACTAAGCATATCGATAAATGTTGACTAAAACATTTACAATGAAATCAGAATTTAAATTGCAAAAGCAGAAATTAAAGATTAAAAAAGTTAATTATGAGAAGAATTTTACATGTTTAGAATGATGACTGATGGCGTGAGGAGAAGTGGGGCAAAGGACTATAGGACAAACAGCCACCGAGAGCTCCACGATCCCTGAGGCTTGTGCTCCTATGCCTGTCGATTTTTGACACGGTGTAGGCTATGTTCGCCCTCGGCTCTACTGCCAATTGCTCCGGATCCTACAGAGATCAAACCAATCAATCAATCAAACAAAAAATATATATATTGAACATCAAAGAAAAGAGTGAAATGAGCTCCAACAATTTACCAAAATAAGATTTTAAAATTCATGGTCATGTTATATTGCATACATAGGAAAACAAAGATAATCACCTATAGTAAACAACAGAGAGAGAAAAGGAAGAAGATGGATTTGTGTTGTTTGTGAAATTTCAGAACAAAAAATATATATAGAATACAGGGGATTGCATTCGGATTTAGTGCTTAAAAAAAAAAATTTGAAAAAACAGGAATTAGAGGATGGGTGGCTTCAAGATATCGCTTGGGTTGGCAATTGGATTTGGGTTGGCTTTAAGATCTCGCAAACAAAAAAAAAAAATCAAAATAACAGGAAATTATTGGCTTCGAGATCTTGCAAACAAGAATTTGAAAAGATGGTTTGGGTTGTTGCAATTTTGAGGTTGGCTTCAAGAAAAATAAAAAAAAAATCAAAATAACAAAAAATTGTGAAGATTGCCTTCGAGATCTTGCAAAGAGCCAAGCATACCGAGGGCCGACCATTACCCCTGCGTGGTCGATCTACTCTCTCGTTCAAGACAGTTCAATGAGGCCGAGAGGTTCTTATATTTGCTCCCTTTCATCCCGGGAATCAGGTATTGTAAATTCATAAGTTACTGCAACAAACCATTAAAGTAGCAAAATTGCTCTCCAACAAGAATAATACTACTCGTACAATCTTAAAAACAATCTCAGACCTAAGAAGTGATAGCAGGGCCTAAGGATCCCTGAGCCCCACCATCACTTCTTCAAAACACTTAAACCTCCTTATAGTAAAAAAACTACGTTTTGCACCCTTCAATTCAGTTTTGATTAGATAACAATGACCCTATGATGAAATTAAGTAATTGACAAAAGAGAGGTAATGTGCTAACATTTCAAACTTTAGGGAGCGATTTGGAACAAAACAAATTACAAAGAGGTTAAGTGTTTTTGAGCTAAACTTCAGAAGGGGCAAAGTGTAATTTATCTTATTTTTTAGATTGTGGTAATAACATTACTCCTCCAACAAACATCCAGCTGTCTGAAATCTTTTGAGAGAGAGAGATTGAGAGAGAGAAGTAAAGGATGGTTGACTTGGGTTATTAACCTCAAGTCCCGTCCATGTTTATTTATAATAAATAGTTAACAACTAATTACATTCGGAGTTATCTTTAACATATATCCTTAACAAATATCCTTAACAGAAGTTGTTATCAACTGTGGTTATCGACGTAACCACAATTGTTACGTGAGATAACCATCAGATATGTTATCAGCCTCCCGTACGCTGATCGGCGGATCGAACGAGAAGTTTGTCTCGTAGCGATCTAAATCGAGTCTGAGACAGATGCTTGGTGAAGATATCTGCAAGTTGATCGACTGTTGAGATATGGCAAACCTCAAGGCGCTTCTAAATTACCTTCTCACAAACAAAGTGGTAGTCCACTTTAATATGTTTGGTGCGAGCATGAAATACTAGGTTTGAGGCCAATGCAATGGCGGAGATATTGTCACACCAGATAATGGGAGGACCAGGCATGTGGATATGCAGGTCATAAAATAGCATGACTAGCCAAGTGACTTCAGCAACAGTAGTGGCAAGACTCCGGTATTCAGATTCCATAGAAGAGCGAGCAACCGTGGGTTGTTTCTTAGCATACCAGGAGACCACATTCTTGCCAAGCAGCAAGCACAGTTTGGTAGTAGATCGCCAATCGACGTCATTCCCCACCCAATTAGCATCAGAAAAAGCTTGAAGTAGAAGAGAGCCAAGGAAAAATTAGAGGCCATGTGAGATGGTGCCCTTGATGTAGCAAAGTACCCACTTGAGATCGGCGAAGTCACTGGTTGTTGGATCATGCATGTGCTGGCAAATGGTGTTGACAGCATAGGAGATATCTGGTCTGGTGACTGTCAAATATTGAAGCATGCCCGCAAGACTCCTATAAAGTGTAGGATCATGAAACGGAGCAGTAAGAGCCGGATCCAGACCCTTCTTGGAGGAGGTAGGTGTCAGGTATGGCTTGCAGTCAATCATTGTTGCGCGAGAGAGAATATCAACAGCATATTTGTGTTGCTGCAGTAATAGGTCCTTGGCATTGGAAGAGACCTCAATACCAAGAAAATGATGAAGGTGACCAAGGTCCTTCATCTCAAACTGAGATTTCATCTGAGAGAGGATATGAGTAATATACGCAGGATCATTTCCAGTGACAAGAATATCATCTACATACACAAGCAGTATGGTGAGTCGACTAGAAGTACGTTGTATAAAGAGTGACTTATCATTTTTAGTCATGACAAAGCCCAGAAGTTGGAGATAGGTGGAGAGACGATTGAACCATGCACGGGGAGCCTGTTGCAAACCATATAGAGCCTTCCGAAGGCGACAGACATACCCTGGTTGAGAGGGATCAACGAACCCGGGTGGTTGTTGCATATAAATCTCCTCCGAAACGAAGCCATGAAGAAATGCATTAGAGACATCAAGTTGTCGAATATGCCAGCCGAAGTGAAGCGCAAGAGTGATAACGACCCTGACAGTGGCCATCTTGACGACCAGACTAAAAGTCTTCTGAAATTCGACACCTTCCTGCTGATGAAAGCCCTTGGCAACAAGGCGAGCTTTATAGCGAGCTACTGTGCCACCAAGACGTCGTTTTAGTTTGAACACCCATTTACAACCAATGACATTGGCCGAGGAATGAGAGGGGACGAGACACCACGTCCCTTGCCGCTGAAGCGCTTGAAATTCAGCGGACATTGTGCGACGTCATTCCATATGTCGATTAGCATCAGTAAAGCATGTGGGTTCGATGTCAGAAGTGGATGAGAAGACTATTAGACAGAGAGGGTGTTTTGGCTTGAAGACACCCACTTTGGAGCGAGTAACCATGGGGTGGCCAGGAATAGTGCAGTCCGCTAGGGTTGGTTGCTCACCGACGACAGGATCCGAGGGACTGATATATGACCCGTGTTCCACGGAGTTCAAATAGGAGGAACCAGCGGAAGAGAAAACACGTGTCGATACCTGTAGGCAGGAGGTTGGGTCCACGGAAGAACTGCTAGCATGTGTAGTTGGAACTCTGAGTTCTAAAGTGGTTGGTAAGGATACAACAGAGCCAGTGTTCGATGAAGCGGCATCAACTGGACACAGGCTCCTAGGCTGTTGGACGAATGAAAGTCCCGGCCATGGTGAAGGAAGAAGCGGAGCACTGGGAGTGTTAGTTGTAGATCCTGATGGAGCAGTAGTGGTGTTGGTGGCAGAAAAGAGTAGGGGTAGGAATGAGAGATATGGAGAGTGCTTGGAAACGGTGCGAGAGGGCCGGGCATCAGGCGGGTCAAGTGCAAAAGGGAAGATGTTCTCAAAGAATCGGACATGATGAGAAATGAACACTATCCCCATGGAGGGATCAAGACACTTGTATCCTTTGGAGCGAACACAGTAACCGAGAAAGACACATCGTCATGAACGAGGTTCGAGTTTATGGAAGGAGTAAGGTCAAAGCCAGGGAAAGCATAAGGAACCAAATACCCGGAGAGAGTGATAATCAGGGGTTTGCTTAAATAGAACCTCAAAAGGAGATTTGTGGCCTAACAGGGGTGAGGGGAGATGATTGATTAAATAGGTGGCTGTACAGAGGGTATTGGCCCAATAACGATAGGGCATGGATGCATGTTGCAGAAGGGTGATAGTGGTGTCAAACAAATGACGATGTTTTATTTCTGCGACCCAGTTTTGCTCTGGGGTATGAGGACACGAGACTTGATGTAGTATGCCACTGGAGGTGAGAATAGATGTAAAGGCAATACTGACAAACTCGCCACCACCATCGGTTCGCAATGTTTTAATACGAGAAGCAAACATATTTTCAACAAGAGGTTTAAAAGAAAGAAAAATATATAAGACATCAGATTTATTTTTGATTGAAAATACCCAACAATACTTTGAATATTCATCAATAAAAGAGACATAATAGAGAAATCCACTAGCAGGGGGGACGGAGGAAGGGCCCCATACATCAAAATGCACTAAAGCTATGGGATGACTGACGGCGGACGACGAGGAAGGAAATGGGAGACGATGGCTTTTCCCGGGATTATATGATGTGCAATAAAACTTGAACGAGTCGATGAACAGAAGAGTCAATCGTTACTGAAGAAAACGGCGAGTGCCGGTAAAGGGGTGGCCAAGACAGAAGTGCCAGACTAGAGCAGCAACGGCAGAAGCAACGAGTGCAGCGGAGGTTGAAGAGGACAGGGAACTCGATGGAAAAGGGTATAACCCATTCCTACTGGTTCGCGAAGATGGATCTTGTTCGTATTCTTATCCTGGACAACAAATTTAGTAGAGTCAAAACAAAGACGACAATTATTATCAGACGCGAAGTGATTGACAGACAGAAAATTAGCAGACATTGTGGGAACATGATAAATATTGTTAAGTTGAAAGGAAGGCGTAGGAGTATATAGAATGCCACGACCATAATAAGAGATGGGCAAGGAGGCACCGTTACTAATGGTAACTGAGTCATTACCATTATATGGAGTGGTAACACTGAGGTTGGAGAAGTCAGGTGTCAGATGATTACTCGCGCCACTGTCTTCATACCACAGATTGCGAGTGGTCGGAGGAGCCAATGCTAACAGTATAGGGGAAGAGAGCGCAACAGGGGGGGGAGGTCCTTGGCTCTGGTAGAGAGCAATGTTTGTCCGATGCCAGTAATTAAGGGCGATATGACCCGATCTGGAGCAGATCTGGCAGACTGTAGTGGAAAATCCATCGAGAATACCACGACCACGGGTACATTCAAAACCACCACGATCCGGGCCTTCACGACCACGATAGAACCGACCACCACCTCCACGATTTCCACGACGACCACCCCCACGGCTGGCCGTAAAGGCAGAGGAGGCCGGTGGTGGGGTCAGGGTTAGGTGGGGATCGGGGGACGTGGTTGGTGTTGAGGCCGCTTCAAGATAGTTCTCCTCCGCATGTAGGAGAGCAGAGAACTCGTCCATAGCCAAAGGACCAGGGCGAAGACGAAGCGTCGTCTTTACATTGTTGTATGCTGCAGGAAGGCCATCGAGGGTATAGAGCACGATGTCGGGCTCGAAGACTGGAGCACCGATCACAGCCAGGTTGTCGCAGATAGTTTGAATCTGCTGAACATAGGCGGATAAAGAAAGGGTGTCTTTCTGAAGCTTCTGAACTTGAGAGCGGAGATGAAAGACAATAGATCGGGTTTGGGAAAGGAAGCGCTTCTCGAGCGCCACCCAGACATCACGAGACCAAGGCAGACGAAGCACTGTAAGAATGATGTTGGGAGAGAGAGTAGCAAAGATATAGATACGAAGCTGTCTATCAACGAGGATCAACTTCACTCCTTGTAGAGAGAATTGGTGGGCTCTGGGACATGATGACTACCATCAACAAGATGCTCAAGTTGGAAAGTTAACAAGGCACCGAGAAAGAAATCTTTCCAAATCATAAAATTGGGGCATCGAATTTTATTATCACCAGAGAGCTCAGGTTTTGAATAATGAGCAACATTAAAGAACGGAGGATGAGCAGAAGATGGAGGAGAAGATTGTCTTGAGGAGGAATTTGTCATAATGAAGGCTGCTTAGGAGAAGAAGAAAAAAATGATTGAGAAACTAAAGGTAGATGTTGATGTAGCACACCTCAAAGACAAGGCTTTGATACCATAAAATCCTTTGAGAAAGAAAGAGATTGAGAGAGAGACAGAAGTAAAGGATGGTTGATTTGAGTTATTAACCTAAAGTCCCATCCATATTTATTTATAATAAATAGTTAACAACTAATTACATCCAAAATTATCCTTAAGAGATATCTTTAACGGAAATTATTATCAATTGTGATTATCAATGTAACCACAGTTGTTACGTGAGATAACCATCAGATATGTTATCACTGTCCTCAACAAAATTACCCCATATAGTTTCTGAAATGCCCTCTGATAACATAACAAATCTCAAAAGAAAACGTAAATTCACTGATCTCATCAAGCAAATTTTCACAAACGTCATTTGGGTGGAATTTCAGCAAAATTTCGAACAAGAAAATCCTTCATCACACATTTACACCGATCTTTCATCCACCATTGAACAAGAGGGAGACAACGCCGAAACAAACCCTACAGACTACACGTTCCAAACCTATAAACCACCGGAGAAACCCTAGACCTCGCCGTCGGCGACGATCTAGGAGCTGGTGAACTTGGTGACGGCCTTGGTGCCCTCGGAGACGGCGTGCTTGGCGAGCTCGCCGGGGAGGACGAGGCGGACGGCGGTCTGGATCTCGCGGGAGGTGACGGTGGGCTTCTTGTTGTAGCGGGCGAGGCGGGCGGCCTCCTGCGCGAGCTTCTCGAAGATGTCGTTGATGAAGCTGTTCATGATCCCCATCGCCTTGCTGCTGATCCCGATGTCCGGGTGGACCTGCTTCAGCACCTTGAAGATGTAGATCTTGTACGTCTCGATCGACTTCTTGCCCTTCTTCTTCTTCGTCTTCTTGTCGCCGGGGACGGCCGCCCCATCCTTTGACGGCAGCTTCTTCTCCGCCCTGGGCTTCTTCACCGCCGCGGGAGCCTTCTCTGCGGCAGCCTTCTTCTCCTTCTCCTCCGCCGCCGGCTTCTTCTCGGCGGGCTTCTTCTCGGCCTTTGGCGCCATCGGATTCGAGACCGCAGAGAGAGGAGAGGGTGGGTTTGGGAGGGATTTTTTGCTACGAATAAGAAGAGCGCGGGGGTGCTCTTGTATTTATAGAGAACAAATGCGACGAATTTAATTGGTCGGAGCGTGAAAATCCGGATCGGTGAGCTGGGCATGATCTGACCGTTCATTAATTCGTGCCTTGACCGACGTATCGGATCGTTTTGGGTGAATTCGGGTCGGACATGAAACGTGGATGGCTGTGGTTGGCTCCTTCTAGAGCCCGGGGGTTGACCCAACTGCCCTGTTTATCAAACGGGTCGGATTTGGGTTTATACTTATAACCCGATTGACCCGACTTGACCCGTTTACCAAATGGGTTGGCTGGCAATTTCGGACCCGACACGAAGTTAGCGGGTCTGGGTCTGGGCTAAACGGGTTCGGGTCATAAACGGGTCGACACGATAGGCCCGTTTAATAAACGGGTCGGGTCCGGGTTTATGGTCTGGACACGGTAGACCCGTTTAGTATTCAACGGGTCGTGTCAGGTCGGGTCGGGTCTACCTGCAATCCGATACTATAATATATAATACCAGCTGGTCTTTCGGGTCATGTCGGGTCGAGTCGGATTGGGTCAACTAAATAGACCCGGGTGGTAAACGGGTCTTACTGGGTCTTATCGAGTCTACCCATTTATTAGCGGGTCGGGTCCGGATCTAGGGGTTTTGGACAAACACGACACGAACCCGACACGACCCGACCCATTGCCACCCCTAGGGTCGTGTCACCCTGACCCGACCTAACCCGACCCAATCCGATCCAACCCGGCGCAACCCTATCAAACACGAGCCCTTTATATGAGTTCTATTGAGCCAACCCGACCCGACCCATTTATTAAATAGGTTAAATGGGTCGGGTCGGGTCAACCCGTTTATAGGTGGGTTGGGTTTGGGTTTAAGTTTTTTTAACGGGTTGGGTTCAGGTTGGGTGATTTGCCCTTATACCTATGTCTCTCAACCCGACCCGACCCGACCCGACCCGACCCGACCCGACCCATTGCCACCCCTAGGATCAACAATAGAAAAGGTACGGGGATATGTCCAAATGGCAGGGACATCTTATGTGGCTGTTAAGGGTGCTGCCAAAGATTCAGTTATTTCTGTGAAAACTTCTACATGGTGCTATGTCAATGGAATCATTGCTGCGTCAACACCTACGGATGGGCTTTGGTGGCTGCCCATGGTGCGGAGAGGAGGAAGAAGATATTGGGCATATTTTCTGGCAGTGCCTGAAAGCCAGGGAGTTTTGGCGGAGAGTCCTATGTAGAACCAGCATTGATTGTTTTGATATCGATTTATTAAATCTCGGATCCAAGGTGGATCGGATGCGTGGAAGGCCCACACCGAGTGAGATAATGGTTGTGGCGATGTGAAAACTATGGAAAGCTAGATGCACTAAGGTGTTTAGCCAGGTGGATCCGTCGACACCAGCTTATATTCTTCAGGGGGGTTTAGCCCGTGTGTCTCACATCTACAGGGAATCAATCCAAGCGGCGGACAGGCTTGCAATCGCCGCCAAGATGACCAGATTGGAGGCCCATTTGACAACAAATATCGTCCAGCATCAAATAGCTGGTAGCTGCAAAACAAGTATAAGTTTCATTTAGTCTAAGGTCTCTGACTTTTGTCATAAATCCGAAATTACCCTCTCAGGCTCTCTTCTTCCATCTCTCTTGCAACAGCAAGCAACAGAGGCGGCGGCAACAACGTTTGGTGGAGGATCCTAGGTCTAAGGTTCATCCCAGGCCTGTAGATCTTAGGGTTATGATTAGGTTCGATTCGACGGCAGCAAGCAGTGGGAGAGTTCGGCGATTCGATTTAGTATCATAGGTCTAGGATTCATCCTATGGCCTATTGGGTTTAAGTTCGGTTCAGCTACGGCGGTTAGCAGCTTCGGCGACGGCGAGCAATGGAGTGGTTAGATGGCATTCATCTGAAAATTTGAATTACTATGGAGGGCATCTTCGTCCACAGCAATTGTAAGGGCTGGAGCTTAAATGCATCTAACTTAGGACTTTTCACCAACTCCCACCCCCCCCCCCCCCACCCCAAAAAAAAAAAAAAAAAATTAATGGGCTAATCCACAATGCAGTAAGCAATGCCATCATTCATGGAAACAACACACCAAAAGAAGCTAAATTGATCATTGATAATGTACACAAAACAAAAGATTATATACAACATTATAGTCTGGTGAACTCAAACATGGTAGCTCATCCCCACAGCCAGGGTCGACGCATGTGGGATGCTCACCATGTAGGCCGGACCCCTGGAGTTCCTCCTCAAGAAGTCGTAACCGACATCGATCACCAGCCTCTTTATCAACCCCGAACCGCTCTTTGCCTTTACATACGACTGCCCTTGTATAAAAGCCATGCCCGATTCCCTCGCCTCCATTAGCTCTTGCAGCTCCTCCCTCACCCCAGCATCCAACTGCGGCCTCTCGGGCAGCACGAACCTGACCTTCCGAGCTACAATCACGGGAGACTGTATCTCCCTCGAGCCTGAAGGGCCGGCGACATCCTCATGATCGGCATCGGCATCGCCCTCGCATAGCTGGACTCCTGCTCCGACAACCGCCATCCTCTCGTCATCGTTCTCAGATTCTTCCATCATGCCGTTCTGCACCGACCCCCCAGATCGGATGAACTCCGCAATGCTACAGACTAGGTCCTTCTCGAACTCCAGATCATCTTTGTGGACATCATGGTACCCATACCGGGCGATGCACCTATACATCCTGTAATCTTTCGGTCCAATGCGACCAACAAGGAACCGCTCCTCGGGCTGGACATATGGCACCGGAACGGACTTGATGCAAAGGAAAACAAGGACCTGGTGCAGTTAGGTATGTGGTCAGGTTTATGTAAAGTAAAACAATGGAAAGATGATGAATTTCAGAAAAGAGAAAAATAATAATATCAGGTATTTGCCCAAGTCTACACCTAGAATCTGGAATAAATCACAGGATGTAATTCCACAAGTATTGCAGCAACAGAAATGGAATTTTTCAAAATAAAGTGGAAGCATTTTGTATTTATTATATGCATACTTAAAGAAGCAAAAGAAAGGTTGATGTAACAGACCTGATGGAAGGCGGGAAGGTTGGTGACGAAATGGGAGAAGATGGCTGGGATTCCCGATACAAGCTCGGTATGTATGAGGCCAATGCCACGGACCCGAACTATGCCAAGGGTAGGGCCAAGGCCAAGGAGCCAGCTGATGGAGACCTTGTTTTGGACATCGTACTCGTATTTCTTAAGGGTGCCGTAGTGCCAGACATACATGATGATCATGAAGATGAAAGAGAGGGCAATGGGCACCCAAGCTCCTTCGAGGAACTTGATAAGGGAGGCCGAGAAGTAGAGCGCCTCGATGGTGCCGAAGAAGAGGATGAAACATACCGCAACAAGGATGCTCTTGTGCCAGCACAGGACTATCACTAGAGACATCAAGCAGGTGGTGACTAGCATAACTGTTATAACTGCCAAGCCTGTTTCCGGAATTGAATAACAGTTATATCAGAATAAGCATCAGTAAGAAAAGGAGCAAGTTTTATGATTCTAATAAGCTTCGAGAATTGTGACTTGTTTCTTCTCTGTTCAATTTTTTCCACCACCAAAGGTGAAGGTGAGATTATCAGTTTTATGAAACAAAAGGGTCAGTTCTTCAACAAAAAGTAAGTAGACTATATAAATAATAAGCGCCACATATTGATGGGAAACGCACCCCATCTTCGATGGTGATGATGATACTGACAAATAACTACGTAGGATAGTTGACTAAGCTTGGGCCAAACAGTTAACACAGTCAACAGATATTAAACACAAAAAAGATGGGCTGACTGGTGAAATGCCACTAAATATTTCCATATCTCTGTGCCTCGAAACAAAATTGGTATGTCTAAATTTCCTGAAATTTTGACCAACATTTCCCAAAATTTTCTAAATCCTACCACCCCGACCCCTCAACCCTAAACACTTTAATCCTAAACTATAAAACCCTAAACTATTTGAGTTTACAGATTGTCCCACATCGGTGAGGAAGGCACCCATCACCCACGTATTATACCCCATGGGGACATCCCCTTATGACCCAAGTTTAGGTGTGACTGTATGAGGGTATCTACCATGGTATCAGAGTTGGGTTCACCGTCTCACTCCGGGTGCAGTCCCTTCCGATTATGCCTCACTCCACGTGCTTCGCTTGAGGGGGGGCGTTGAGGAAGTCCACCGATTAATCCCACATCGGTAAAGGGGGGCCCATCACCCGCTTTATATATACTATGTGGACCTCCCCTTATGACCCGGGTTTTGGGGTGTGAGGGTATCTAACAACATGTAACCATTAAAAAGGTATCTAACATAAGAGTATAACTAAAAGGGATTAGATCATAATTATGATGTCATACCTGATGCATTACCCAAGCGCTTTGTGTCTCGAAATCCAATGGTAACAGCCAGGCACAATGTCATTAAGATCCAATTGATCTCAGGAATATATATTTGCCCATGAATTTTTGATGAAGTGTGAATAATCTTCACCCTAGGGAAGCAGCCCAAAGCAGAGCACTGTTTGATGATCGAGAAAGTACCAGTGATGATGGCCTGGCTACCCACTACAGCAGCAAGTATAGCTATCACAAGGACAGGCCATCTTATTTTCTCTAACAATACAAAATGGTACACATCAACACTGGAAATTAGCATAATCATTATTTTAAATTTGATGGTTCACAAAGACAAAATAAGAAAGTACACAATAAAAGATCACTACCTGGTACCGACACATAGAATCCAATCTGATAGCCATTTTCGATTATATGATGTTGAGAGAGATAGGCAGCTTGTCCCATATATGCTAGGATCAGCGATGGATAGACCACAGAAGTAAAAGCAATCTGCAGATGTATAGCTGTTCAGAAGCCCCGATGTTCATAGCTGTTGAATCTTAACTGATGCATGATGCCTAAGGATATCTAATAAGCATAAAACACCACATATCTCTGACCCTAAAATCAACAAAACTTAGCTTCGGGTCCATAGTTGAGAACTCATCAATCTGACCTAAAATAGTTAGCCTAAGATAATGTAGGTTGTAGTTTGTTTTTTTCCATAACATGTAGGTTATAATTACTTTTGTTCTATATGCACTATTTGAAATTGGGTTGCATGATACTAGTTAGCGGAAAACTAAATCTAAATTATTATATAATTTTAAACAAATGTGAACATTTTTTCACTTAAGTTTTTTGTCTTATAATTTATGCTAGTGTTAATGTATAGAGATGGGTCGGGTTACATGTACAGTCGGGTCGGGTTGTATGGTCATACATGTACATATATATATTGGGCTTGAGTCCCTCAATAGAGAGTATTCCATTCTCTCCAAACCCTAGCCGTCATCTCCTAACATGGTATCAGAGCTTTAGGGTTTCTCGCGCGACGACGGCGACTACGGCACCCAACTCCGACCTCTCCTCCACCCGGCAGCTCACCACCAGCTCCTCCCTCTGCCCCGGCAGCCCCCCGACCACTCCTGCCCCCTCCCCGGCCACACCCGCCCCTTCCCCAGGCCCTCCCGCACCCTCCCCAGCTCTCCCCCGGCCCTCCCGCCCCCTCCCTCTACCCCGACAGCCCCCCCCCCCCCTCGGCCCCACCCGCCACCTCCCCAGCCCCCCCCCCCCCCCCCTTCCTCTGCCCCGACAGCCCCCCCGACCACCCCCGCCCCCTCCCCAGGCCCTCTCGCCCCCTGCCCAGCCCCTCCCGCACCCTCCCCAGCCCTCCTCCGCCCACTCCCGCCCCCTCTCTCTGCCCCGACAGCCCCCCCGGCCCCACCCGCCACCTCCCCAGCCCCCCTCCCTCTGCCCCGACAGCCCCCCCGGCCACTCTCGCCCCCTCTCCAGCCCCCCCCCCCCCCCACCAGGCTACTTCCCCCCCCCCCCTCCCTCTACCCCGACAGCCCCCCCCCTACCTCTCCCCATCACCCGCACACCTTCTCCCGGTTCCCCTCTCCTTTGAGTCTCCTCCATGGCGTCTCCTACAGTGCCGTCCGTCGTTGCGATCTCTCCACCGCTGAAGGCGGTCACCTTTCAGTTGTCCTCGGCCAGCGACTGGCCTGATTGGTCGCTCATCGTCGAGGCCGCGCTCTCCAGTCGCGATCGTTAGGGTCACATCACCGGCGATGATCCTCCTCCAGCTGACTACTCCGGCTCCTCTTTCACCAGCAGTGCCGCGTCTTCTGCTGCTACTGCTACCACGGTAGCCACGGTTGCTGCTCTTACGTGGCGCCGCCACGATCAGGCCATCCGGGCGTACCTTCTGGACTCTGTTGCTCGTTCGTTCCTTGCTCCCATCGGCCGCCTTCCTATAGCGCGCGCGATGTGGGAGTATCTCCGGGACCGGTTTCTCCCGCGCGGCGGCGCACGCCGGCATCAGCTTATATGTGACTCGCAGTCTGCACGTCAAGGAGAGCGCACGATTCAGGACTTCTTCAGTCAGATGAGTGCATACTGGCATGAGCTGGACTCACTGATCCCGGAGCGGTGTGCTTGCCCTCGCTCCCGAGATTTCCAGCGCTACCTCGATGAGGGCCACCTGCACCAGTTCCTGGCAGCGCTTCGGCCAGACTTTGCTCTCATTGCTGCTCAGCTCCTGCACCGTGAGCCACTCCCTCGGCTAGAGGATGCTCTACTCGCCTTGGTCGATGAGGAGACCCGCCTCCAGACTCAGGGCGCTCGTCCTCCTCCACTTGCTCCTAGCTCCGACACTGTCCTGGCGGCCGGGTTCTCCGATGAGGCTGTCTTCTGTCACTATTGCAAGGAGCCTGGACACATGAAGCGTGAATACCCTACACGTCCTCCACGCAACCCCCGCTGGGGTCCGGATGAGAGAGCCACACGCTGGGCGTCGACTTCCCGCGACGATCGACGCGGCGGTCGAGGTGGACGGAGCCGTGGATGTGGTTCGTCCTCCTTCCGCCACTTTGGTGGTACAGCGGCTACTGTAGAGGCTTCGACGCTCCCCACTGCTACCACAGCACCTTCTCAGCCTGAGCCGGACCGTCTTCAGCGCCTCGAGGAACTACTTCTTCGTCACCTAGCCTCCACCGGCTCCGCGACTGCTCACGGCTTGTCTGCCACTTCTGGTACTATTGCTCCATGGATCTTCGATTCGGGTGCCTCCTGTCACCTCACCTTTGACCCCACTGTCCTTACGGACTGTTCTCCCACTACCACCCACCAGGATGTTCGCACTGCGGATGGGACTCTCGTCCCTATTCCGCAATGTGGATCCATCACTACCACCTCTGACCCTTCTGGTCGCCTGACCCTACCCCATGTCCATCATGCCCCCCGTCTTAACATTAATCTAATCTCTATCAGTTCTCTTTGCGACTCTGGCCTGACTGTCACCTTCACCCCTTCTGTTTGTGTTGTGCAGGATTCGCGGACGGATCAGAGGATTGGGCTGGGCCGTAGAGCAGGAGGACTTTACCAGCTGGACCATCTACATGTGTCTTTCGTTCCTGTTGCGTCTGTCATGTTTGTTACCTCTAATGCCGACCTGTGGCACAGAAGGTTAGATCATATATCGAGTGATCGACTCAAAAGCGTATTCCGTTCGGGCGCTTTGGGTCGAGCGTCCTTCTCCCCCCTCTCTGTTTGTACGGGTTGTAGACTGGCAAAGCATCTAGCTCTTCCATTCTCTGCTAGTGCTTCCCAGTCTGATGCTTTATTTGATTTAGTCCATTCGGACATTGGGGTCCTGCTCCTGTTGCATCTATTTCGGGTTACATGTATTATGTGTGCTTTATCGATGACTATTCTAGGTGCACCTGGGTTTATCTTATGCGTCATCGATCTGAAGTATCTCACATCTTTAGGAGATTCACCACTATGATACACACTCAGTTTGCTCGGCGCATCAAGACCTTTCGGTCTGATTGTGCCAAGGAGTATCTCTCCTCTGAGATGCGTGAGATTCTTCAGTCTCACGGCACTCTTCACCAGCAGTCATGTCCCCACACCCATGAGCAGAACGGCGTTGCCGAACGCAAGCATCGTCATGTCCTTGAGACTGCACGAGCCTTGCTTCTCTCAGCGTCTGTTACTCGCTCCTACTGGGCTGAAGCTGTCATGATGGCTGTCCACCTCATCAATATCACTCCGTCGTCTGCTCTGTCCGGTGCCACCCCATATGAGCGCCTCCACTCCAGCCCACCTGACTACTCTCTTCTTCGCATGTTTGGCTGCACGTGCTTCGTTCTTCTTCCTCCCCATGAGCGCACCAAACTCTCTGCGAGGTCTGTTAGGTGTGTTCACTTGGGGCTCAGTCGGGAGCACAAGGGGTATCGGTGTTACGATCCCTTGGCTCGCCGGATCCGTGTTTTCCGTCACGTCTCCTTTGTTGAGGATGTCCCGTACTTTTTCCCTGAGTCTCGGGATCTTTCCTTGCCTCCTATGTCACCCTCCTCGCCTTCATCACATCTCCACATCCCCGTTCTACCCCCGTTCTCTGTTGTCCCATCCACGCCTACTCCACCTCCATCTTCCCCGCCACCTCCACCACCGCCACCACCTCCTCCGTCTTACTCGACACCTCCCCCACCACCTGTTACTTGTGTTTATGTTCGTCGGTCTGCAGCTCCTCCTCCAGAGTCGGTTCACACTGGTACTCCCTCGCCTGATACTGCTGCCCCCTCCTCCCCGGTCGTGGATCCTGCTCCTGTTCGGCGCTACCCAGCGCGCGAACATCACCCTCCTGACAGATATGACTACTCTCCTGACAGGTTTGGCTACTCTGCCTTTCCCTCTGACTCTCCTGACTCCTCTGGCTACTCTGTCATTGCCTCCTATTCACCATCTTATCAGGCTTTTCTTACTGCTATACACACCCACCGGAAGCCCCAATCATACCGTGAGGCAGCTTTACATCCAGAGTGGCGGCAGGCCATGTCAGTTGAGCTTGAGGCTTTTCAGCGGACCCAGATATAGGATTTGGTGTCTTGTCCCTCAGGTGTGGTGCCTGTTAGCTGCAAGTGGATATTCAAGGTCAAGACTCGACCTGACGGATCCATTGAGCGGCACAAGGCTCACCTCGTTGCTCGTGGCTTCTCCCAGGAGTATGGGATTGATTACGATGAGACGTTTGCTCCAGTTGCTCGGATGACTACTGTGCGCACCCTCTTAGCTGTGGCAGCTGCTCGAGGGTGGCCTCTCCATCAGATGGATGTCACCAATGCGTTCCTCCACGGTGACCTCTCCGAGGAAGTCTATATGGCTCCTTCTCCGGGCGTTTCAGTTCTTCCAGGGCACGTGTGTCGTTTGCGCCGAGCCATCTATGGGCTCAAACAGGCTCCTCGTGCCTGGTTTGAGCGATTCCGCAGTGCAGTACTGGCCGCCGGGTTTGTTGAGCGCCACTCCGACTATGCCATGTTCACTCGCTCCTCCAGCCAGGGTATTGCAGTTCTTCTTCTCTATGTGGATGATATGATCATCACCGGGGATGACAGTGCCACCATAGCATCCCTTCAGCGTCACCTCCAGAGTCAGTTTGAGATGAAAGATCTGGGCTCTCTTCACTACTTTTTGGGCCTCGAGATTGCCCGATCAGCTCGTGGTCTGTTGGTCTCCCAGCAAAAGTACGTCTCCGATATCTTTGATGATGCTGCTCTTACTGACTCTCGCACTGCTGATACACCCATGGAGCTCAATTTGAAGCTTCTACCTACAGATGGTGAGCCGCTCCAGGCTGTCTCCCGCTACCAGAGGCTGGTTGGGATGCTCGTCTACCTCACTATGACCAGGCCAGACATTGCCCATGCTGTTGGCATTGTCAGTCAGTTTGTTCAGGCTCCACGTTCTATTCACTATGCAGCTGTCCTTCGGATTATCCGCTACCTCCGAGGCACCGTCACCCGCTCACTGTTGTTTCCCTCCACCTCTCCGTTGGTGCTGCGTGCCTACTCCAATGCAGATTGGGCAGGAGATGTAGCCACTCGCCGCTCTACTACAGGATACTGTGTGTTTCTGGGTGACTCACTTATTTCGTGGCGCAGCAAGAAACAGGAGTCTGTTGCTCGCTCCAGCACCGAAGCCGAATACAGGGTTATGGCTTCCACCACCGCAGAGATTGTCTGGCTTCGCCGCCTTCTGCTCGACTTGGCAGTTGTGATATCCAGGCCCACGCCTCTCTTCTGTGACAACCGGAGTGCTATTCAGATTGCTAGCAACCCGGTCTTCCACGAGCGAACAAAACATATTGAGGTTGATTGTCATTATGTTCGCCAGGAGTTTCTCGACCACACCATCTCCTTGCCATTCATTCCATCATCGGAGCAGACGGCTGATTTTCTGACGAAGCCCCTTACGATTGCTCGCTTTCGGCACTTTATCGGCAAACTCTCGGTTCATGATCCACCGTGAGTTTGAGGGGGAGTGTTAATGTATAGAGATGGGTCGGGTTACATGTACAGTCGAGTCGGGTTGTATGGTCATACATGTACATATATATATTGGGCTTGAGTCCCTCAATAGAGAGTATTCCATTCTCTCCAAACCCTAGCCGTCATCTCCTAACAGCTAGAAAGATGAATGCAATTCCCTCTATCAAATCGTGCCTTCTACCATATTCATCTAGTTATATTATAGGGGAATCTCACAGGGTTGCTACCCGGTAGCATCAACTTAAACTGGGAAACTAATTAGGTAGGTCTCCCTACCTACCAACTGAACTTCTAGACTTTTTGGAAAACCCCTCGCTTTCCCAGTTATCTTGGTTAAGTTTTTTGAACCCTCGCTAGAGGTTGATGTCATGTTGTTAGTTGTTCAGGAAAGTCTTCTAAATCTTTCATGGTTTCTTCGTAATCAAACTTGTCCTCCGTAGTCAAACCACCTTGTTGGCATAAAACTTGGATGATGATGATAATAAAGGTTCCTCGCTTTTAAAAAGCATTCGGTTTTAAAAAACGTAACTTATCGAGTTATGTATCTTATGATCGTTCCTGAATATGTATGATGCAAATTGGATTTCATCAGTTCAGCACTATCAAGAACTTTCAAAAAGTACTCTTTGCAAACCACCATGCTATATTATTCGGTAAAAGTTATTACACAGAGAAAATGTGTTAGTACTTTACATTGTGAAAATAGAAATGCCAACAGCTGGGGAAATGATAAATGAAATGGGTTTAGATATTAGGACACAAGTCTAATGACAAAAGAATTGCTTGGGAATGATAAATGAAATTAATATGGTTTAGTACGAGGAAGATAATTGCAGTGGAAAGTAGGTACAAGGAAGTTAACAATATGAGATTTATACCGATGTTCACAAAAAAATTAGAAAGGCCTTTAACAGCTTCCTTACATATGATAAAGAAAGACCATGTATTAAAAAAATGTTTTCTCCAACTCTCAATATTTGCTCAGGTGACCATAAGCATTTATGCAAAATTTATTCCTAGTCAAAGATTGTATTGTTGCAGAAAAGCATCATAGAGTGAGTAGACAAATAAATATTAGCACATTCAATGTGATACAAGTAATATATGGACAGAGGACAGATGTAAGTAGAACTAGATTAATGAGGATCCTTCTTGTATCTTGGATGCTGGTCATGAGATGCACTAAAGATTGCTTGGTTGGGAATAGGATAGTATCTAGGAGGATCCGAGTTTTTGAATTGCAGTCTACAATATCCACATGTATAAAACTACAAATATCACTAAAGTCTAAACTATCCAGTCTCCCAAAACATGAGCTTTTCTTAGGACAAGAAGGCATCCTCTCCACATTTATCAAATAAATAGACTTTGGAGCTCATCAGGGGCTCATTTAAGATATTTTGAGCTTGGAGCAGCGTGACTGGTAACACCATTGCACAGGGGTAATTTGTTTTAAATGATTTTCATGCTCTGCGGTCACATTGGCAACCTTATGGAGACTTTGGAATGAAAGGCATACGAAAATATTCTACGAAGACTTACTGATGGGGACCAGAGCCCAGGCCTGCACGACTTCCAAAGCCAAATCAGTCAGCACACATCTCAAAGCATGGTTGGAATAAAATAATCAATTTTGATTTTGATATTTATAGTAATTTTAAAATTCAGTTTTAGATGAGATTTGATTAGATTCTAATATCTTTAAGTTAGGAAAGATCTATCTTTTATTTAGATTTGAATTATTAATAGTTATCTTCTTGGATCCTTTGTAAGCCTATACAAAGTTCACCAATGTAACCATGATTATGATGAATAAAGATGAATAAAAATCGCTTAAAGGTGTCTTTGATTTTGGATTAGATAGAGAAAGAGGAGAATTCCTTGAATCCGATGGACTCTAGATCCCCCCTTCCCTCTTCTCCTCTCCCCCCAATTATTTCTCACATTCTCTCTATTGACAAATAGTCCCATATCGGTGAGGGAGGCACCCATCACCCGCTTAATATACCCCCTATGGACCTCCTCTTACAACCCGGGTTTTGGAGCGTGAGGGTATCTAACGTAGTATTAGAGCTAGCCCTCTCCTGCTCTTGCTCCGGGTGCTCCCCATCGATCGTGCCTTGCCACGCGTGCTCCGTGTGGGAGAATCCTTGCCACACGTGCTCCGTGTGAGGGGAAGTATTAACGGATAGTGATGGGATGCGTATGCTTAAACAAACCCAAGTGCTGAATTTAAACAACTAAATACAGATTTCAGCATATTATAATCAAATTTCAGCACAGCTTATAATCACGATTCATCATTCATTCATTCCCAATCAGATTTAATTCAACGAAATAATAAAACTGACAAGATAAGACTTAATTTCATATTTAAATAACCAAATTCTAGCAATAATAACGATCTCAATCTCAAATAACAAAGCCAATGTTTCAAAGAACAACCGTAGATCTAATCGTAAACCCTAATGGATGAGATTCTCGGAAAAAATCAAGGATTTTGGAAACCCTAATGTAAATTCAGCAATAAGGCCGGTTGGGGAAAAAGAAAGATATCACATGAAAGCATCGAGGATCGATTTCAAACCGTGCTCTGGTCAATGCCGGCTGCTGACAGGAACTCCGTTGTTGCAGATGAAAGGGGCAGAGGGGGAGGCGTGGTCCAGAAGAAAGGTTGAAGAAGCCGAGACGATTGATCTTTGAAGATGGAGGAACTCCGCGTCGATCTTCCGCGAAGTCGTAGACGAATGGCGTGGCGATGAGGTAGAAGCGTGCGAAGGAAGAAAAGACTAGAAGCAAGGAAGATTTGTCGGGAGATACATCGAACAAGCGCACACGCTTCTCCGTTCTAGGGTTTCAATTCATATCATCATCGTCCCTTTTGCAATTAGGGTTTTAGGATTTATAGGGGAAACAATCAAAGAAACACAAAAAAGGAAAGAAGGGGAGAGAGGTCCGCGCGGGTAGGGAGAGAGGAAGACGCGGGCACGCTTCCCAAGGCGTGCCCGCGCGGGTGTGTCCGTGGGAAAGGGAGGCCGGCAGGGTGACAGGGGGTTCGGTTGGGGTTTTGGGCTCCTTCTGAATCTCATCCATTGAGATTTGAGTTGACCTAAGATCCTACGGCCTAAAACTTAACATAGAAACGAGTCAGTTCGGCATCTGTGGCTCGAACCGGATGCGAACATGGCTCGCACCTACCCAAACCAGAAATATAAAGGCAAATAACTAAAGATCCATCAGTCGGATCGAAATAAAATAAAAACCAAAGTCTTAGATCTTCGAATGAGCTTTCCACTGATGCAGACGGATCGACGATCGGCTTCCTGGATCTCCGGAGAGGATGAAAATACACGATCAGCTGTGAAAATCTGCACGTAGTAGGCCTCGTTTGCATCAAGTCCCCCGGACTCAAACGAACTCGACTCCTGTCGAATAGGGTCCTGGATCCGGCGGGGGCTCTCCAGGGAGTAACCGTAACCTCGGCATCTGCTCGAACTGCTCTCCCGGGTCCGGTGGCCAAGTAATCCGCCTCAAGTACGCAGCGACTCCATCTGGCATCCCCGGCCCCTCAACGCCAAGCGAAGACCTGAAAGCCAAAACCAACATCCTCCTCGGCACGGTACGATCATCAAGATACTCAGATAATTTCATGTGATAATAGGAGTTTAGGTTGACATGAAGTTCGAAAGACATATGAAAGGAATGGCCGCGGGAGCATAATGTGCTGCGGGTCATCGGCTTGCGCGATAAGCAATGGTGTATTTGAAAGGCCATGGGGTGCGGGTGCAATATGTGTTGCTCAAAGTGGCCTGCGCACGGTACAAAACAATGGATTCTAGACGACGAAGATATGTCATGCAATCATTGTCTGGATGCAGTGAATAAAATAAGAAATTAAAGAACTCATCATGCCACTTGTTATGACTTCGAAAAATTAAAGATGATGGGTTGTCTGAAATCTGTAAGCATGAGTCATAAGTACCCTGCCTTGAAAAGTGATCAAACGTGCCAAAATCTTCTTTAATGTTAAACTCAACACTTGGATGATATGGATGCACATATGATTGGTCTATGAATGTATAGATGTCAGGCAAATGATGAATGCGAGTGTCATGGATGCCTACGGACTCTAAATGCGATGTGCATGCAATGGAATGCAATATGTTGTCTAATCCCTTCTCAACTATTGGTGAATCAGATGAACACCCAACTAAATTATCTGCAAATGATGGTATGGGATGGCTCTGACTCAGAAGAGCTTGAGGTGCATGGGATCGGTGTCTCCTAAAACATGTGGGCCATAGGGTGACATTGATGCCGTCCTTAAGGAAATTGTAGGTATTGGTTTTCCCGTGATGTAGTACATCTCGGTCAAACTGCCATGGACGCTCAAGGATAATATCAGCGACTTCTAAAGGAAGGACATTGCACCAAACCTCATCTCTATATTGCAGCCCGATAGACAACTTTGCCAAACAACAATGAGTCACTAACTTGCTCGTGGTGTTGTCTAGCCAGGATGTTTTGTAAGGATGAGCTAATAGACTTTCCATTTCTTGCTCCTGACTACCGCTTCATTGATCAGATTGGTGGTGCAACCTCCATCTATCAAGACGCAAAGATCCATGCCATTGACATTGCAGACTGTTCGGAATAGCTCGAATCTCTGGTTCTTACAATGTGGCTTTGGGGGTCCTCCACAAAGCTCGTGGGGTAGCAGCGCTTTAGGTGCTTGGGGTGATGGAGACTGGTGAGTAACCAATAGTGGCGCAGTCATGTATCGCCCTCCAAGACTAACTCATTGAAGTGTTCGCCCTCAGACTCATGACTATCCTCTTCATTATCAACCAGATTTGTCTGTGGATTGAATTGACGTCGAGGACAATAGGCTGATTTGTGACCCGGCTGGTTGCATTTGAAGCACTTTATCTGGCTCGGGTTAGGTCCTAAAACTCCTTTACCCTTCTCAGTGGATGTAGGAACTGTACCAGCTACAGGTGAAGGTCCAGGGAGTGGTCTACTAACAGATCCGGATGGTGCCCTAGTGTTGTCATATCGCCGGGACGCAGATCGGGAGTGGTGAGACTCGACTTTCTTAGCCCGACGGTGTGCATCACTGACCTGATACAAGTCGTGAAGGGACACCACCTCTTGAATTGAGGGCTTAAGACCATTGACATACCTAGCGACGCTCTGCTCTTCATCTTCGTGCAGATCATTGCGAGCTTGGAGCTTGTAGAATTCATTGGTGTAATCATCTACCGATTTGTGCTCTTGTCGCAGGTTTTGGAATTTCTGGAACACACATTGCTTGAAATCAGAAGGGAGGAACTTCTGTTGCATCTTTCCCCTCATGTGTGTCCAAGTGGAAATTTTATCTTTTTCCTTTCTACCCCTAGTGGTCTGCAGCTGTTTCCACCAGATCAGTGCATGACCTTTCAGTTTGAGACTAACAAACTTGACTTGTTTGTCACGGGGAATTTCTTTCCACTCGAAATACTGGTCGATTCTCTCGGCCCACTCTAGGAACTCTTCGGGATCCATCCTACCCTCGAACTCAGGAATTTCGATTTTTATGCCCTGATCCCAGCCCCAATGGGATTTCGCTTTCCTATGAGTTTGCCTACTTCGCCGCTCCGACCCGTCAGAGGAAGTGACGCTGTCACCTCCTGACTCAAAATCTAACTCACTACGCCCTGGCGACGCTCTAGTCCTGTGTTCTCGATGGGGTCGAGGTGGGTTCTGGGAATTGATGAAGGCCAAGGTCAAGGTTTCGATCTGGGTCTGAAGCTTATCCATGTGTTCTTGTTGCCTTATGAAGGCATCTTGCCAAGTGCGGGGTGGGGAAGATCCAGCCATTAGAGATTCTCTAGACGATGCTATTAATTCACTACAGAGAGAAAGGTGATCCTAAGATGGATGCGCTCACGCGATGCTTGTTACTAATTAATGCAAGATACAAAACTAAAATGAAAAGAAGGAAAATAAAAAAAAAATTTCAGCACGCGCACAATATGCAAATGATGCAAGAGGACCGGCCGTTGCGTAAGAACGCAACGACAAGTGCGCTCTGATACCAACTTGATGGGATGCGTATGCTTAAACAAACCCAAGTGCTGAATTTAAACAACTAAATACAGATTTCAGCATATTATAATCAAATTTCAGCACAGCTTATAATCACGATTCATCATTCATTCATTCCCAATCAGATTTAATTCAACGAAATAATAAAACTGACAGGATAAGACTTAATTTCAGATTTAAATAACCAAATTCCAGCAATAATAACGATCTCAATCTCAAATAACAAAGCCAATGTTTCAAAGAACAACCGTAGATCTAATCGTAAACCAAAATGGATGAGATTCTCGGAAAAAACCAAGGATTTTGGAAACCCTAATGTAAATTCAGCAATAAGGCCGGTTGGGGAAAAAGAAAGATATCACATGAAAGCATCGAGGATCGATTTCAAACCGTGCTCTGGTCAATGCCGGCTGCTGACAGGAACTCCGTTGTTGCAGATGAAAGGGACGGAGGGGGAGGCGTGGTCCAGAAGAAAGGTTGAAGAAGCCGAGACGATTGATCTTTGAAGATGGAGGAACTCCGCGTCGATCTTCCGCGAAGTCATAGACGAATGGCGTGGCGATGAGGTAGAAGCGTGCGAAGGAAGAAAAGACTAGAAGCAAGGAAGATTTGTCGGGAGATACATCGAACAAGCGCACATGCTTCTCCGTTCTAGGGTTTCAATTCATATCATCATCGTCCCTTTTGCAATTAGGGTTTTAGGATTTATAGGGGAAACAATCAAAGAAACACAAAAAAGGAAAGAAGGGGAGAGAGGTCCGCGCGGGTAGGGAGAGAGGAAGACGCGGGCACGCTTCCCAAGGCGTGCCCGCGCGGGTGTGTCCGCGGGAAAGGGAGGCCGGCCGAGTGACAGGGGGTTCGGTTGGGGTTTTGGGCTCCTTCTGAATCTCATTCATTGAGATTTGAGTTGACCTAAGATCCTACGGCCTAAAACCTAACATAGAAACGAGTCAGTTCGGCATCTGTGGCTCGAACCGGATGCGAACATGGCTCGCACCTACCCAAACCAGAAATAAAAAGGCAAATAACTAAAGATCCATCAGTCGGATCGAAATAAAATAAAAATCAAAGTCTTAGATCTTCGTTTGAGCTTTCCATTGATGCAGACGGATCGACGATCGGCTTCCTGGATCTCCGGAGAGGATGAAAATACACGATCAGCTGTGAAAATCTGCACGTAGCAGGCCTCGTCTGCATCAGATAGTCCCACATCGGTGAGGGAGGCACTCATCACCCGCTTAATATACCCGCTGTGGACCTCCCTTTACAACCCGGGTTTTAGGGTGTGAGGATATTTAACATAGTATCAGAGCTGGCTCGTCTCCTATTCCTGCTCCCACTCCGGGTGCTCTTCACCGATCGTGCCTTGCCACACGTGCTCCGTGTGGGACACGGAGGATCCTTGCCATGCGTGCTCCGCGTGAGGAGGAGTGTTAACGAATAGTTCCACATCGGTGAGGGAGGCACCCATCACCCGCTTAATATATACCCCTTGTGGACCTCCTCTTACGACCCGGGTTTTGGGGCGTGAGGATATCTAACACTCTCATTATGTTCTGACTGCGCAAAGGAGTTTTCGTAACCCTCTCTGGCACTGGCTGACCACGTCCCGCCTTCTAGCCCATTGTTGAATTTCGTCCCAACCACTCGGGTCACTAACGAGCTCCGATCCACCCTCCTGGCCCTTGTCGGCCTCCATTCGGCCACTCCAGATCACTGTCGCTTGCTGTCGGGCTTGTACAGCCATCTCGGTGCTTGACCGGAGCTCTCTGACCTCTTGCCAATGTCAACCGATCCCACCTACACCAAGACACCCGTCAGGCCTCCTTCCCTTTCAAAGCCATCAAGTTGTCCCACCTTATTTTAAAAGATAATCTATTTTCATCAAATAATTAATCAGATGACATCATAATCTTGGTCAATCTCTCATTTGCCATGAACGAAGCATTGAATTCTGAGGGACCCAGTAATCTTTGTCCCGCATCAGTTACATTTAATGAGCTGCTTGTTCACTTTGGAAAAAAAAAATTTGTTTTGTGATGGTAGACGTCAGGTCCTCAGCAGTACTTACTAGTCCCATTTATAACCTCAAGCCCATGTACAGGTATGTTTTGACAGAAAAATTGTAGTGTTCACAGAATTTTTATTTGAAAAACAAACAAGTGACTAGGTGGACCAATGAAATAAAAGTTTTTGGAAACAACGTTTCCTACCTTTATAGATAGCTGTGAAAAATGCCCAAGGTCTGCAAACATAGCTTCGGAACCTGGAAGATCAATAGGAGAATCTGAATATGACGCACATAAGGAGTAGAAATAATATCATAGCAAAGAAGTTTCATTCAGTTACCAGTTATGCATAGTAGTATTCCACCCAAGGACATCCAGCCTCCTCTTTGGGTCTTCTTCAAGAACTTGTACATGTAGTATGGAGACAGTGCTTGATAAACATGTGGATTCCAATGGAAAATGTTATAAACACCGATCATACTGATGCATAATAGCCATGTCACGACGATTGGCGCAAATAAAAACCCTACCCGATGTGTCCCATAATGTTGCAGAGCAAACAAGCAAATCAATATGGCACATGCTACAGGAACCTCTACATCTGGAAATTGACGAGAATTGAAATGGTAACCAAATCAAAACACAAGTTTTTTCATTAAAAACTTAATTTCCAGAATAAAGCATTAAACGGAGATAGCATATATAAGCGAAAAAAACCAATAAACGAGCAATCAACAGCTAAAATGGGCCTTGACCCGAGACCTAGGATCAAATCCCACCTTCATCGAATAACTGGTAGGGATCCAGACCTTACCTCTCCACAGATGAGACGCTGATGGATTTCTCAAAAATAAGTTTACTAAAAGAAACAACTAAAATGGGCCTTCAGCCAGCAAAAGGAAGCAACATATTGTTTGTACTTTGTACTAACAGAAATCAATCAATTCAGAAAATTATGTTCTCTGTATAGCTAATCCTTGAAAAAAATTGGAACGACTTAGCTTATGCTATATCTTCCATAATAAAACAAGAACAAGCACATCGCAAGTCTTGCTGATATCATTAGATTATTAGGATTATCTTGTAGAAGGTAAATTTTCATCTATCCTCTGCAGTCCTGTCTAGTCCTGTCCTATTCAACTTACAGAAGATAAGACAGAATAAAGAAATAATCCTAAATTTATAATCATACAATCTTTTAATTTTTTATTATCTTGTAAAAGTTCTCTTCTTCAATCTCTGCATAACCTTTCTTTTATTTGTGAAATGTGCATGATAATACCGCAGCTTGATGGATCAATAAAACTAAACTGGCCAGACAAAGTCCGAAAAAATGGAATAGACAACCAATGTTAGAAAGAATGGGGAAAAAATAATAAAATCAAATCAAAGTAAACACAAAAAAAGGGCCAAGTTCTTTGTTTAACAACAGAAATAGAAAATGAGGCCAAAACCACAGTGAACTCTGCTCCACCTGAAGGAAGTAATAGTTCTAGCTACGCACCACAAAAAATTAGAAGAAACAATTTCATGGCGAGGCACACAAGGAAACAAAGTGTTCAGTTTATTTGAGAAAGGAGCAGATGTATACACATTTCCATCCACTTCACAACAAACATTTCACTGTCTTAAATATGGTCCTCAACACACACTTTCCATGTCCACATTGCCACAGATTTTATCAACTACAATACGGTCCTCAATACTTTCAATTACCAAATCTAAGAACATTGATCCAAAGACAAACCACAAGGAAATCATCTTGCAAGGTACTTTGACTTTTAAGGCCTAGGGCAACATATTTCAATCCCATATCACTAACAAACTCTAAAAACAGGATGGCTTCCTCTAACACCAGCTACGTCGTCTTTAATGAATAAATTTCTGAAGTATCATGCTTATTAATAGATATAGGTGTTTATAGTAGATTAAGAATCAAGATGATGCCTGTTAGATACCCTCACATCCCAAAACCCGGGTCGTAAGAGGAGGTCCACAGAGGGTATATTAAGCGGGTGTTAGGTGCCCCTTTTACCGATGTGGGACTAACCGGTGGACTTCCTCAACACTCCCCCCTCAAGCGGAGCACGCGGAGTGAGGCACAATCGGAAGGGGCCGCACCCGGAAGGAGACGGTGAACCTAGCTCTGATACCATGTTAGATACCCTCACGTCCCAAAACCCGAGTCGTAAGGGGAGGTCCACAGAGGGTATATTAAGCGGGTGTTAAGTGCCCCCTTTACCGATGTGGGACTAACCGGTGGACTTCCTCAACAATGTCTATCCCAAATAGATGCCATTAAACCATCCTTGTTGTTAGAGATGTTCATATATTCCACTTATATTTCTTTCCCTTTTATGAATTTCCTTTTTATTATAGAGTAGTATTCTCACCCATAGGTGACCACATTGATGTTTGCCTTTATATTTGACATAAGAGCCCTAGTACATTTGAGCTTTAGTTCTTTCCATGGTGTGCCCTTTGGGCCTTCTCCCATAGTAAGATGGTTCAGAGTCACGGTGTTCTTCTCTATTTTTATCTCCCTCTCTACCTCTCGCTTCATTTTGTGGCGAGCTAGGGTTACAGCTTCCTCTTAGTCTTTGAAGCTAGGCTTTTATCACAAAACCTCGTCATACAGCTTCGTTATCCTCTTGGACTTCCTCACACCCCTTCAAGGATGTTATTCATCATCGAGCCCAGTCGAAACCATCGCCGATCGAGGTCTCCTTCATCTGCAGGGTATCACTTTTATAGGGGTTTATATGTAAATAGAGAAGATTGGAGGGGTGGATTTGTCAAAAAATCCCAAAAATATTTGGGGTGCACTTCTTTTAAAAAATCAAAATTGACCACAAATCAAGACAACAACAAAAAAAAAAAAAACATTTGGGGTGGGCAAGCCGAAGGCAGCTGGGGTGTGTGTTACAGGCATTACTAGTGTCACATATTACCTCATGTCAAAACTATGGTTACAGATTGTGCTCAAGGAAACTTATCCATATCATCTCATCTCACATGCAGACCCCCATTGTCCCCAAATCACAGCTTAATCATTTTGATATTTCCAAACACTTGCACCCTCTCGTCTCTTGCCATGCATCCTCGAGAATAACCCAAACTCTTTAGATTTATAACCTTCATCAGTTCTTGTTCAACGATCCACTAGTATCTATTTCTATACTACCTCTCTTGCGCTCTGTTTCTCCTATTGGCAGAAAAATCTTGTATGTTTCAATCTATGTATCTCACGGAAAATATATGATCATGGTCTAGTTTGAGCTTGATGAATTGGTAGTTGATAGTATGACAGCGTGTAGTTTTGTGTTCGATGCATAGAACATATGCCATTTTGAGAATAGTCCCACATCTGTAAAGGGGTGGGAGTTCCACGTCTTCATATGCCGTTGTCCCCTCCCTCTCAACATCGGTTTTGAGGGGGCACGGGAATTGTAAACATGGTATCAGAGCTAGGTCCCACCCCGTCACTCATTAATGTGGTCCCGCCACACCCTCTTTCTCCCTCAGATCGAGATCTTCCCCCTCCCTCCGATCAAGAGGTGCTCTGCATGCAAGCGGGTGTTGAGAATAGTCCCACATCGGTAAAGAGGTGGGAGTTCCAAGTCTTCACATACCGTTGTCCCCTCCCTCTCATCACCGGTTTTGAGGGGGCACGGGAATCGTAAACACCATCCATATTCTACATGAGTTTGCTCATAGATAATCACATTATCGAGTCAATTCAAGGTCTGCAAAATTGCATAATTTGGTGATGAGTCATACTCATAGGCCGTCCGCCCATCACTTATATATATCTGGCTTAAAGCCCTAACAAGATATAGCATCTATACTGGATAAATTAGGCTTCCTATTCTTTTACAAAAGTCACAAGTTACCCTTCCTTTAACAAAATTAATCTTAACTTGAAATACGGTTGTTTCGATAATTCGTTAATAATAATAATAATGTGATATTTGACTCACAAATGGGTAATAGTTGCTTAGAGACACAAATATTAATTGTGCTGAATAATAGCTTTTAATATGATGTTGTACTGAAACATTGACAATTTACAAGAAATACTTTCAGAAGTCAAGGTTTTGGATGCTATTAGTTTATAACATGCAGCTCATAAATATATTTAGATAAATCACCACGTGAGTTAAATGAAACAGCTAAATTATCAGAATGGAGGGCCCAAATTCACTATCATCAATCTATAAAATATACCAAGTCAATGTGCAGTGAAAAAATATACAAAGTCAATTTAGGGATCAACCATCTTTCCAGATGCCTTGAATAAGCAAGCTCTAGTTCGCCATGGGAGGAAAACCAAACATGCTGGGCCTGAAAAGGAATTAAAGCCATAGTGCACTGCAATTCCGATCTGATCAATCAATTCAACCGTGATGTGAATTCAAATAAAAACAAAAGGTCAGATTTCGCGCAAGAAACTATTTACTTGCCTCAAAAGTAAGGTTCAAAAAATCGGCCCATACCGGTACATACCAGTTTTGGTTGGACCGGGACCAGTACTACCCTCGATCCCGATACCCGGCCCGTACCTACAGTACCAGTGCATACCGGTACGTATCGGCCAGTTCAAACTGGCACGGTCGATACGAACCGGTACGGACAAGTTCGGGTTTTTTCTTTGTTTTTTTTATTTTTTTGGGTTTTCGGCCTCAACCGGTATCAATCCTTATCGGCCGATAAATTTAAAAAAAAACAGAGAAAAAGACATAAATTGAAAATAAAAAAACTCACAACTACCCTCAAGAAGATGATCAGAATAGACTATACAAAATAAACATGATATCTTATTCAACCAAATTTACTCATGCACAATCATCTGAACTGATAAAGCCTTGACATGATGAAAAAAAAAAAAGGTTTATGACATAAATTACTCACTTACTTATAGACTATTATACTAATTGCTGGTTAATTATTAAAATCTCCTTACATTCATGCTGTTCCTTGGACATGGATAGCTCGAGCCCGGATACCGCAGAGAAAACTGGCAACCCACCAATTTACAGGATTAATACCCCAACTAGAACAGAAGAATTATGAAGCAAAGATTAGCAATGCAAAAGACAGAGTAAGCACCAGAAATTGCAGGGGTGAGGACGCCATCCCCGATGACCATGCAAGTCCCGATGAGTGCGAGAACCAGCAGCAGCCGCTGCAGCACCTGGTGCTTCTCCAGCGTCCTCCTAACCCTCGACCCCGCCGTGAGGCTGCCGCCGCCGTCCGGGCCCTCCCCATGGCCGCTCTTGTAGGCAGAGATCTCCTCGTCGGCCAGCTGGCTGTTGGGGAGGAAGCCGATGCGGGCGTGGCGGCAGAGGAGGGAGTAGAGGGCGAAGGTGCCACCCTCGCCGCTGTCGTCTGCCTGGAGCACGATGAAGACGTACTTGAGGAGGGGGACGAGGGTGAGGGTCCAGAAGACGAAGGAGAGCACGCCGTAGATCTCCTCGTTGCTCTCCGAGTGCTCTATGTCCTCCGCGAAGGTGCTCTTGTACACGTACAGCGGCGAGGTGCTCAGGTCCCCGTACACCACACCGAGGCTCTGGTAGGCCAGCGTCAGGACGGCTCTCCACGACTCCCTCTGCACCACCACCACCTCTTTCAGAGCTCGACAACCCATCACAACTGATGCAAAACAGAACAATAAGAGCTGAAGAAAAGACCAGTTCACCTTGATGAGATTGTTGTGGTCCTTGTGGAGTCCGCCCTCGGCATCCATTGGCGGAGCGGAGGGGCCGAAATCACAGTGAACCCATGATTCTTTGGGGGGCTTGGAGGCGACCCAGAACGGGGAAAGGGCTTCAGAGGGAAGGACTGCGAGAGCCGAAGCAGCAGGAGGGAGTGGAATGGAGAAGAGAAAAGGGTCCAGCCGTGCAGAGGCTTTTCCTTTCTAAATGCAACTATTATTGAGGGTAGGTGAGACTTTGGAGCCGGCACAACAAAATGGGGGGTGAAGGGTCATCCAAGACGGGTGATACCAAGAAGCAGGTGAAGTTTTAGAGAGAGAGAGAGAGAGAGGGTAACTGGATGAGAGAGAGAGAGAGAAGAGGGTTGGTTTGGATTTGGTGGGTTGTGCTGCAGAGCTTTCCTTTCTGAAGAGGGGTTTATTTAATGTCTTGGGTTCAGTTTCTATTCCGGGGAGGAAGAAACTGTTTCTATGAGTTTCTGCAATGGATAGAGATTGGAGATTTGAGAGAGAGAGAGAGAGAGAGAGAGAGAAGAGAGAGAAAAGGGAGGGGAGATAGAGAGAGAGAGAGGGGGGTGATGGTTGGTGAGGTGGCCTGGATAGTGGAGACCAACAAAGAAAAAGAGTGGGGGGAGAAGGATGGGAAAATCAACTTTTAGGTAATGATGATGAAATTGAGAGATAGGGTACAAATTAAGACAGTTTAGAGAGAGAAACAAAGTCGATGATATGGTGTTGCTCGTTTCGCTACAAGTGGACGAACGTTTATCACAACAAATTCGGCTTTGGAGGAGTGGAACATACGGTCCCATGCCGACTTGGTGAGTGGGCACAAGTGTAAAGCTTTTCTCACTCATCAAGTGGGTTACTCTATTGATATTGACATGTCCCCCAAAGTGGCAATTAGGTCGGGCCGAACCCTAGGTATGGTCTAAACTCTTTTCTTTTATTGTACTGGTTAATGTTGGGGTTCGTCCATGGTGGTCTTCGACGGCTATGATACTGTTAGTGCCACATGGCACTTATCGATCGATTATCATCATTATTCAATCTTTTTCCTCAAGGGTTTGTTTGTTTTTTGGACCCACAAAATAAAACTAGTAAATCGGATGTGGGTTAGTAAATCTTCCAGATCCACTAGTAAATCTGATTTACTTCTTGAAGTTTGTATTGACCAATAAAGTAAATCATTACTTCTGGACAACTCCTTCGATTGACCAGTAAAGTAAATCAGAAATAAATCTACCGGTTGTTTGCCGCCGCCGTCGTCTACCACCCCCCGCCAAGCACCGACAAACTTCTTACCATCCCGTCAGCCACCGTCCACCACCCGCTGCCAGCCACCACCCTCACCGACCATCGACCGTCTGCCGCCGCACTATCGGCTACCACCCGTCGCCGCCCACTGGCCGCACGGTAGCAAGTGGCGGCGGTGCAAGGTGGCCTCGAGGGTGGCGGACGGCGATGGTGCACGGTGGGTTGGTGGGCGATGGGGTGGTGGTGGCCGGTGGGGTGGTGCGGTGAGCAACGGGGTGGTGGTGACTGGCGGGGTGGTGGCTGACGGCAGTGGTGCAAGGCGGCCGGCAAGCCACGTGTCACTCCCCAAATAGTTAAAACTATCATGTGATGTTCTCTCAACTGTGCCATTGGCTGATGTGGCATGGTCAACGGAACCTTTTACTAGTAAATCAAAAGTTTTACTTGACTTTTTCAAAGTAAAACTTTTTGGCTACTAGTAAATCTCCTACCATTTACTTTACTACAACTTTTTGAATCCAAACAGCAACAAAGTAAATTTTTTATCTGATTTACTTTACTAGTTAGCATGTTGACCGAATTCAAATAGGCCCTAAGAGTTAATAGTTAAATTGAGAGTTTGTCCAAGTTTATATCTTATAAATCTAAGATGGAGAACCAGCTATGAAAGATCCATGTCCTTAGGTCGACAGATGAGATAAATATGAGTCCTGAGACGTCACAAAATTTTGTCAAGACTAGTGCAATTTATCAAACTACTCCTCTTTATTCCCCCCAAACAAACAAAGAAATTGAGACGACGAACATAACCTTAAAAGACATAGTTAATGTTGTGGGGGATGATTACGGTCGTCATACGGCCCCCCTCCAACAGTTGATTGAAGGGTAGAGCTTCAAGGTGTGGCGTGTTGCATAACGTTGAGCTGTCGCCCAAACACTGTAGAGTAGAGAGAGAGAAAGATAGAGAAAGATATAGAGAAAGTTGTCACAAGATGTTATGACAAAGTTCGGCCGAAGCCTACGTCTCCGTGCGGTAAGACGTAACCGTTGAATCCACTATCTATAAAGAAGTAGAGCTACTCTCAACAGGCCGAGGAGTGCTTATACAAGTAGACAGAGGGGTGGAAGAGGCTAGACTAGAGTCTGATCACCAGAAGGCTCGAGAAGCTCTGAAAAACAGAAAGTGGAATGTGAAATAATGAAATTTGAATCTGGAATACTCGTCGGGTCTACTATATATAGAGTTTTGGGAATATATAGGGTTATAATAAATATCTGGGAGAGATTTACCAGTCCCCGAATAATACCCATGGACCCCAAGCATGGTTGTGGGTCCCACCGTCATCTCCGTGGGCCCCAGGCAGAGTTACGGGTCCCATCGTTGTCTCTGTGAGCCCCAGGCAAGGCTGCGGGTCCCATCGTCATCTTCGTGGGTCCCAAGCAAGACTGCAGGTCCCACAGTTATCTCTGTGGACCACAAGCAGGGCTGCGAGTCCCACCATCGGGCGTTAGCCAGATTTTGCACTCACAAATGTCATGATGATTAGTTCAGAGATACGTGCGAATCCATGGGAAGAGGCAGTGCTCTCTGTAGTATATGTTATCAATAGAATTCCATTTAATGAGTTAAAGAAGACACCTTATGAGATCCTAAGAGGTAGCAAACATTCATATAAACATCTCAAAGTGTGGAGGTGTCTAGCGAAGGTATCCATACCAAACCCCAAGGGGACCAAGCTAGGTCCTAAAATAGTTTATTCTATATTCATAGGATATGCCCAGAACAGTAGTGCATATAGGCTTTTAGTAATCCATTCTGAAAACTCATATATAAATTATAACACCATCATCGAGACAAGAGATACCGAGTTTTTTGAAAATAATTTTCTTATAGGGAAAGAGGTTTACGAGATCTCAGGAGTTCGGTATGCTCAAGAGGCATATTCCTAGGCATAGAGACAACTCTTCAAACGATGAATAAAATAAATCTAGAAGGAGCAAAGGACCTAAGAATGGTACTTCATTTGGGCCTGACGTCATCACTTATCTCGTGTAAGATAATCATATTATTTATTTTGAAGTTATGACCTCAACGACTCCATCTTTTGGAATGAAGCTGTAAATAGTGACTTGAGTCCATAACATCCAACGACACCTGAGATCTAGTGATGCTACCTTTGGTTGTAAAATTATTGGGTGCAAATTGATATTCAAGAAAAAACTTAGGGATGATAGGTCCATAGAAAAACATAAAGCTAGACTAGTATCTAAGGACTATAGATAGAGAGAAGGAGTTGATTTTTTTTTACACTTACTATCATATGACCTGGATTACATCCATTATGGTGCTTATAGTTATAGCCAATATCCATAACCTTGTAATTCATCTGATGGATGTATAGACTGTATTATTGAATAATGAATTAGAGGAAGAGATTTATATGGATCAGCTTGCAAGCTTCGTAGTGCAAGGTTTGGAGAATAAGGTTTATAAACTAAAAAAATCTCTTTATTGTCTCCAACAAGTTCCAAAATAATGGCATGAAAAGTTTAACCAAGCATTGACTTCGAGTGGGTTCTCGATTAATTATTCAAACAAGTACATCTACACTAAGGCTAATGACCAAACATGCATGGTCATATATCTTTATGTAGATGACATGATAATCTCTGCAACTAACTTGGAGGTTGTGCTGAAAACCAATAACTTTTTGAGTAATTATTTTGATATATATGAAAAACTTAGGAACTTCATATGTTATTATAGAAATCAAGATTATAAGGGATTTTAATGGTATAGCTTTATCTTGGTTTCACTATATAAAGAAGGTTTTTAGGAAGTTTGGTTAGCTTGATTGTAGTCCTATAAGAACGACATATGATTCTTCAGTACACCTGAAGAAAAATATGGGATCAAGTGTATCACAACTTGAGTATTATAGGTTAATTGACAGTCTCATGTATATCATGAATTACACAAAATCCGATATTGCCTATACGATACACAAACCTAGTATATACACTATTAACCCTAACACAAAGCATTGAAATGTTTTAATCTGATTTCTGAGGTACTTAAAATATACTTTGGATTATGATATTTTTTATGATAGATATCTGGTTGTCCTATAATGGTACACCGATGCTAACTGGATTATGACTTTTTCAAAAACCAAATCTACTAGCAAGTATGTGTTTACCCTTAGAGGAGTTATAATTTGTTGAAAATCATCCAAGCAAACATGTATAGTTCGATCCACTATAAAATCAGAGTTCATAGCCTTATATAAAGCTAATGAGGAGGGTGATTAGCTAAGGAACTTTCTTATGGTTAAAGCTTATTCCTGTGGTCCTTATTCATTGTGATAGCCAAGCAGTTATAATAAGGTCCATGAAAAATTCTTATAATAGAAAATCATGATATATTCGTCGTAGACACAACATTATGTGATAGATGTTGAAATGAGGGATAAGTGTCATTGACCATATAAGGTCAAAAGACAACTTAGTAGATCCCTTAACAAAAGGATTAGCTAGAGAGTTAATTGTAAGTACATCGAAAGGGATGGGACTAAGGCCTATAAACTAAAAAGACTTCAATAATGATAACCCAACCTACGTGATTGGAGATCCAAAAAATGAGGTTCAATGGGACAAGAAGTTATTCAAGGGACTTATGGGTGTGCTACTCAGTAAATTGCCCCTCCATATGATGTGGTAGTACATTTTGTATCGTCATGATGCTAAGTCATAGACTCTTAATACTATATATAGTTGGAATACTAGTGGGTGTATAGGTATAGAGCACTTTCTATAGAGCACTCATAATAGAAAGACGCCTATATGAGTGTAGAATTATGGCCGCCAATATAAAAATTGAGGTCAATTCTCTAGAGCACTCAAGGAAACTAGGGATAAGCTCATGATTGTAAATAGCACAACTGCAGGACTCTATGATGATTGATTTAAGGGTATGAGTGAGATTTGTCAACTATATTTACACTAAAGTTGAACAGTTCAAGACGTAAGTTCTCTGTCAGCTTGTAAATCCAATAGATTTGTACCAAAACAAAGATTCAAGTTGAAAGACACTTATACCTATACATACCTCTTAGAAATACTCCAGATAACTTCTTTTGGATTAATTTTTAATATTTCATTATTACATGGTATTGTTATTAAAACTTGTGTTTTTATGTGTTTTGAATTAGTCTCATATTACCCCGGGGGAGGACTAGAGTTTCATATTTAATAGCACTCCCACATTAAGGTCTTGTAGCTTCATATGAGCCAAGACTTGACCCACCACACACGTGCGCGCGTGCCAAGCCATGCCTGATCGGCCGAGCACGGGCACGGGCACGGGCTCGGGCTCGGCTGAGGTCGGGTTACAGCTCGCGAGCCACATGGACTCGAATGGGCTTCGGACTTTGGTATATTTTTGGGCCTTATTTATCTTTTTCTTTAGTTTTTTATTACCTGAGTAGAAAGTAAACGTACGAGAATTGAATGTGGCCGTTACCGAATGTTGCAGAAGGGCCTGAAACGTGTAACGTCTGCATTAACTCGTTGCTTTACTCTCTCATAACTATTGGTGGAAGACGCCTATATAAGAGGGTACATGGATATTGCACAACAACAACAATATTCTCTCTTCTTCTTTTCTATCTATCTGGTTTTGTCTAGAGCTAAAAGTCCCACGGGATTTACTTCAGTGTTGAGGAGGAGTCTTGAGTAGTTGTACCCTAGGGAGCTGTTCCTGGAGGTCTTCAAGCACATTAGAGGAGGCAAATTTGCTTTCGGGGACTTGTGCAAGCACAAGCCTCGACAAAATCAATAAGTTCTACCTTTCTCCTCTGGTTTTGAATATGATTCTATAGATTTAACATTTAGCTTGCAAACAATCTTTAGCTAGAATTATTGTTCTCCCCGTTGTATGCTACTAGAATAGAACCCAATAGAGTCCGCGCGACATCAAGAGTGTGCTCGTTCATGTTGGGATCGAGCGAAAGTTGTCCAAGCAATAGGCTTGTGAAAGTGAATTACTTCACTGGTTTACCCAACACGGTGGACCTAAAAAGAATTAGATCTGTTCTCTCAAAAACCTACTTAGAGGAATTACACGTTTGTGAGTCGATTCACTTGAACACACCAAGCCACTCCTTCATTTCGCACGAAGGATCCCTTGATTTGTACAAAGAAACCAACGAAAGGGATTTAAAAGGGGTAATAGCAAAGACAATTAAACCAACGAAAGGAAATATCTTTTACCTACAATAGATCTAAAAAAGCACGAAGCTTGACTCTATGAGAAATCCTCAAAGAATCCAAAGCATCAAAGCAAGGATTCCTCCAAGAGATTGAAACCTCCACAATGAGATCAAGCTCCCAACATCATTAATGGGGAGACCATTGTGAGAGCATAAAAAAGCTAGAAGAGATATGTCAATATCTCAAAATCCAAGCTCCCCTAAAATCCCCAAATCGGATTTGAGAGAGAGAGAGAGAGAGAGAGAGTTCTCAAAGACCCAAAGGTGTCTAGATTTATCATAGATCAATCCCAACAGAAGAGAACCGTCGAATGGAGATCTAACGGTCGAGATAGACTAAAAAGTGCTCTAAGCAGATGGCCTGGACCAACGTCGTCCAAATGGTCATTCGTACGACTTAACCAAGTTATCCAGACAACGATTTGAACGCCTGACTCAATTTGGAACTGATATGGCCCATGCGGTCCGAACATTTGTTCGAACCCCATGCAAGAAACCGGCTAAGCTTTTCGATTGAACCAATGTCCATTGTTCAAATGATTTTGAGTAGATGTCCGAAAAATTGTTCGGATTGGTTACATGCAGTTTCAGCACTTAACAGATTTTTCTAAATGTTAAGCCTTGTAAGCCCTAGCTGCCACATGTGTACTACATGCACTACAAGGCATGTATAACATGTGTGCATTTTCTCTCTAACCAATCCAAGCACTTATACTGACACACAATTGGGAAACCAAACAAAAAATGCACATTACCAAAACACAAGTTCGAAAAAGACTAATCGAAAAGATACAAGCAATAGGAATTCGATAGTCCTTGGGAAAAAAAAAGAAAAGGAATTCAATAGCGCGGAATAGAAGCTACGCTCCACTGATATCTGATTGAGTTGTGTTGCACTGACTATAACACTAGGACATATACAACTCGATACGACCGAATATGGTTTGTGCTCACAAATTATGAAAACAAGGTGGGCTAACTTGCTTAACGATTGATTATTGCAGTAGTTTGGGCTTATTCTTGGGCTAATCGTTTGGTGCCAGAGTCTTAGACTTTTGCAGAAACTACGGAACGTAACGGCTTTAAATGGTACCCTCTTGACATGGGAGAGATCAAATTTAACTTTGACAATCCATTTGACTCTTGGTCATGTGTCTTTGGACTTGGTCTCATTGTGCAAGATTCTTGACGAGCCATGCTCCTTGCAGGTTCTTCTGTTGTGGTTGGTGCTCACAATATTGTGAGGTGCGTGCTCTATGGAAGGGATTCTAGACTGCCATCTCAAGCGATTTGGATGGAAGGCAGTTTGTTAGTGTTGAGATCCGAGGCCCTCACGCAGCGGAACACAATAAGCGTAGAATCACCACAATGGAGACTACCACCGATAAGACCGAGAGTATCAAAAGAACAAGCAGAACACCCAAGAAGTTCCGGCAACGACTGATCGATGGATTCACTAATATGGGAAAAACCCGAGTACAATTATAATTGTCTTTACCCAATCCCTCATACACCCATAAACAGATCCCACCTTGAGAGAAGAGAACCCACAGCCCTACACCTTGAAGACAAGAAGAAACCCCTTCCCGAAACCCCAGCAGTCTCCAATGGTTTTCTCTCTCTCTCTCTCCCTTAGATCTCTCTTGTGCCTTTGATATAATCCATGATACCCTAGGTTAATCCTAGGACCTCCCTTTTATAGGGTTACATTTGTATCTGACTTGGAGAAGGAGTCCCACGAGAAAACGCAGGTCAAAATATATCGCCCGCATGCTGCCAGCCACAGTCGTGCGCATGACCCGACTCGTCTTCTCGCCCAATTTTTCTGTCAATGCCAATCGTGCGCACGACTCTTCTTGACCAACCCTTCCTTGCTCCTGAAGTAACATCTTCCGTCGTTTCTTCGTGCACGAACCTTGCAGGTTGTATGCAGCTTGTTTGGAGCCACATCTTCAACTAGTGAATCCATCGATCAGTCATTGCCGAAACTTCTTGGGTGTTCTGCTTGTCCTTTCTATACTCTCGGTCTTTGTTGGAGGTCGTCTCCGCCATGGTGCTTATGCGCTTGTCGTGTTCCACTGTGTGAGGGCCTCGGATCTCAACAAATTGGTATTAGAGCTATTGTTGGGGGATCCGAGGAGGCTTTTGTTCAATGTCGTAGAACATGTTAGATCGAAGAAAGGGGGCCAAGACGCACATGCAGCACACGGTGCAATGCGATGGACAACCCAGGAGCAACACTCAAGAAAGAAGCCGGAGGTTCGGGGAAAGGCTAATGTATAGCACCTCCCTCCCGGGAGGCTTGTTGGTAACGACGGCCGACGCCCTAGGGGAAGGGCACGGTGGGGAGAGGCATGATCCAGTGCTCTCCGGGAGATTCGGGTGTCACGCCCCAGAAATCTGAAGACCGATTCCTGGGGTGTGAGGTAAGAAAAGGAAGAGGGTTCTGGGTATGGTTACTTAACTATGCCAATTTAGGATTCTCACTGGGCTCTTTCTACGCTCACACACAAGCAAATGAAAGAAGGGGGAGAAACAAAAGATCAGGCTCGACCTTTAAAATGGATATCCTTTCAGTACATGCGACCCAACGGTGTCACAACATACTGACAGAATATCCTCTCAAGGAGCACGAGGCTCAAGCCTCCGACGGCGAGCCAAGTATCTCACCCGCTCCCTAACACTCGGTGCATCTGTCTGGAGGTCCTATCTAATGGGCTTGTCAAATTAGGTCAATTCTTTTTGTTATATTTTTTTTTGTGGTGATCTAAACTAGGCTTGGGGCATTGAGGAGAGGCCTACCCAAAGAATTCAGCTGGCACATTACCACTTATCAAACTAATCAACTAATAAAATCTTATTCCAATCCATTTCGATTAAATCGACTGAAAAAGTACCACTACTAAGATTGACATAAATAGAAAAATAAGCTGCTACCCTAAGCTGACTGCTGGACTCCTACTGCTGCTCATGTGCCTCAGCTCCTGCAGAAGAGTCTACTCGTGGGAATGAGTAGCCCCCAAAAATGCATTTGGGAGATTAGTCAAATAAATGGCTAGTGACAAGCTAACAATTTTAAGAATTAACAACGCTCAAATTTAAAGACAAATTATTGATTAACCTAATTGTCAAGCTATGTTCTAAATCACGTCCTATGTGTCCATGCAATTTCTACATTCACATGCAAATCCTACTGTCACTAGGTCATCGTGTATAGTCATACAATTCAAAATTTAATAATCAAACAATTATACATCCAAACATGAACCTCAGATATTTTGTTCAACCTGCCCCCGGTCGGGCATTACTATCGGGCCTTTTATTTCGATGTAGAGGGCCAACTCTCTCGTCGTGCATCCACCAACTCCATGCATAATTCACCCAGATGATCATAAGGGGTTTCCCGTCTTTCACGGTGGAGCTCTACCGCCCAACTTGCTTTACTATGGGGACTTCAACTCCCCGAGACAGGGTTGCTAGGCCAATCCCTACTCGAGGGCACCTCCTATTGGCTTTACCACAACCCTTGCCCGTGACCCCTAACCTACTTAACTTCGGCTGTACGCGCAAGGTGGTTCACGACCCTTGCGCGCACGGGGTCCATACCCTCTAACCAGGTAGATTAACATTACACATGACATTGAATGAACTAAACAGTGTTTAATCATTTTTAATGGATTACACCAGGATTCGCACCCACTCACAACCCAGCATCAAAATTAAATATCATAAAGCACTCTCGCCCAAAATCCCTTTACTAGGGTTACCACGCTCCCCTCAGGAGAGTGGGTCCCGATAATTCTTTAATTATTTATTTATTTAAATTAAGGGAATACCTATCTATGGTGTCCATGCAAACAATAGAATATTTATTATTAAATTATTAACTTTTTATGCATGCGTCGCCGGACTCGCGACTCCGCATGCAAGGCGGGGTCCACTCGACCACATGCGACGACGTCCGGCGGGACCCGCATGCAGCGTTATGGACACCTACCCTTAATTTCTATATCGACATTATTAATTATTAAAGAAAGCGTGATGTGTCACATGGTCGACGTGCACGGACTCCTGTCTCTGGCCTCTACTCCGTCCACGGCTGGATCGTCCCGGTACAAACTAGTAATTCAATCACACGAGCATATATTAAAATCTAAGTCGGTGGGTCCCTACAAGGGTGAGAAAGCCAAGTCGGGGCTCGGTTCGTCTTTCGCCCGAGACGTCCTCGGGCTAGGGTTTTGGGTTCAGAAAAATAATTTACAGACGGACTCATGGGCCTTACCGAGTCTAAACTCGGATCGGAGGTACTAACTAGTCTCGTTGGGTCGGATCTGGGAACGATCGGATGGGTACGAGGGTTGTTCGGGTGTGACCTGGTTTGGCTTGGCGAATCCGCCATCGGGCCGACTGCCAACAACAAAGCCACCAAAAAGAAAATAGAAATTCTACCCAAGGTTTTCAGCTTCGGGTGCTCGGCCAAAATCGGCAGGTTAGGGGTCATGCAAGCCAAAGGTGTTCTGGGTTCGTTGGGCCATCGGGCACAAGACACAGACGTCGCAACGAAGGAAGGGACGGGTCGATGGTGGCTGGTCGAGGGCTACAACCTGTCAGGCTGCCGATAGCAAGCCGTCGGCAACCACGACGGCAAGGTGAAAGGGGGGTAGAACCTGGGTATTGGGTGGTCCGTGGGGCCTGGCCTGGCTGCGTCGGGCCTCGCCAGCTGCACGACTGCCGGCTACAAATCCAACGGCCATGGCCGTGTCGAAGGGGAACAACAACCAAAATTTGTCGGGGTTGATCTCAACAGAACAACAGAAAAAGAAAAAATAGGAGAAGATGGGAGTGCTGACCTGAATCGATGGGGAGTCGTTGGCTCCGACTGCGACTCCTCCGGTCGGTTGCTCTCCGGCGCCGCGCGAGTAGAGCCCCACCGCAAGAGAGAGGAAAAAGAGAGATCGGGGAGATCGGATGGAGAGATCAGAGGGGGATCGGATCGGGCTGGGTCTAGGGTTTGTTAAATAGGGGGGGGCTGCGGGATAGAGATGAGAGGGGGAATCGGAATCTCCAGGAGGATCGGGGTTGAGAGAAGGTCGGGAGGGGATTAGGGATTTAGAGGGATCGGGATTGAGAGGGAGTCGCGCAGGGGATTAGATCGGGTTTGATAGGGATCGGGTCAGGATTGAGGGAAGGTCGGGAAGGGATCGGGATTGAGAGGGAGAGAGAGATGGGATCGGTTTAGAGAGGGAGAGTGGGATTTGAGGAAAGAGAGAGATCGGGCTGTTGAAGGGAAGGGCTGGGCTGGGTTTGAGATGGGGTTTGGGTTTTAGATAAAGAGAGAGAAAGAGAGATAGAGAGAGAAACGGTTGGGTTGGGTGAGATGGGTTTAGATTTAGGTTTTAAATTTTATTATTAATATTTTTTTTTTCTCTTACCAAACAGGTATTGCTCGCAGATCAAGCAAGGTCACACTCGAGCTCGCATCGCACCGGGGCGAGCCGGTGCGCAAACCTCACGAGTCCGACAGACTCGCTTAGAAACCTAATATTTTATTTGATTTAATTTATCAAAACAATCATGTCATGCCTCCAGTGTCGCCTAGCGACCCGGACCCGGGGCCCACTGCCCGGTCCAACTCATGCTCCAGTATACACCATCGACAACCATCGATGCGAAAACAAATCAATCAATCTAGTAATAATAAAATAATAATAAAACTGGGCTGCCCTGGAATCAAACGTACCGGGTATTACATCGGGTATTTGTGCTGGCACGGTATGTGCGGGTGCCGGGACGAGGGGAAACACCTCGATGGCACGGGAGTCGCTGATGGTATCGTGTTCAGCCGCCGATGAGCGGACTGATGTGGGTTGCCGACGAGTGAGTGATAGAGGTGCCTATGGGCACCAGTGCGAATTACCGACGGACGATGTGAGCGCTGACGGGTGCTGTTGTGGCAGGCACGACCGTAGCCACACCTGTGGTCAAGCAAGGTGCAGTGGCTGTCGACGGATGGCGAGAAAAAGGCGACGACGATCGTGGTGGCGGAGGACTCAGTTGTGGGCACACCTATGGTGTAGCAGGGTGCAGAAGATATTCAAGCGTTAACTGACGGGCAACGGTTCAGGAGCGATGGGCGCAGGCAGTGTCACAGAGCAAATAAAGGGTCGTGGTTTATGGCGGAATCATTGACGGGCGACTGTTGGAGCTTTCAGGATCATGATGGTAGCCGAGAGAGCAGTGGCACATGCACAATGTTTAGGTGAAGAACAAGGGTGCAAGTGGAGCACGCACAGGGGCGAGGTTGATCAAGAGGTCGGCCAAGTCGAAATACTTGGGCAATCACTAAGTTTAGTGATTGGGCTCCCGATGAAAGGGCAAAGGCTGCGACAACGATCAGAAGATTGATTTATGATTCAAAGAGATGGTTATTCGGTCCGTGGAGATGCTCACGTCTTGTTATGAAGCCAAGGTGGATATTGTTGAAGATGTGGCTCCAAACAAGCCGCATACAACTCCAAGGCTTGTGCGCGAAGAAACGACGAAAAATAGAGCTTCAGGAGCAAGGAAGGGTCGGTCAGGAAAAGTCGTGCACACGACTGTCAGGTTGTGCGCACGGCTGGCATCGACATAAAAGTCAGGCGAGAAGACGAGTTGGGTCGTGCGCATGACCTCCCCAAGTCGTGCGCACGACTGTGACTGGCAGCACACGGGTGACGTGTTTTGGCCTGCGTTTTATCGTGGGACTCCTTCTCCAAGTCGAATATGAATATAACCCTATAAAAAGGAAGTCCTAAAACGAACCTAGGGTATCATGGATTATCTCAAAGGCACAAGAGAAACCTAAGGGAGAGATTAGAAGGTAGCAATCACCAAGAGAAAGGAAACCTTGGAGACCAGTGGGGTTTCGGGAAGGGTTTTCTTCTCGTCTTCGAGGTGTAGGGCTGTGGGTTCTATTCTTTCAATGTGGGATCTCTTTATCGGTGTATGAGGGATTGGGTAGAGACAATTGTAATTATACTCGGGTTTTTTTTCCATACTAGTGAATCCATCGATCGGTCATTGCCGAAACTTCTTTGGTGTTCTGCTTGTTCTTTCTACACTCTCTGCCTTGTCGGAGGTCGTCTCCGTCGTGATGCTTCAGCGCTCGTCGTGTTCCGCTGCGCAAGGGCCTTAGATCTCTATAGTTAGGTACACTTAGCGACTCTAAGACGATGTGTACCACCATCCGCTATTCAGGATTGCAGATGTATCATGTACACTCTTCCCTATTTTTGTAGTTCATATAATTTCCAGAAAGAGAATGGAGTTGCGGATTGGTTTGTTAGCATTGCACGAGTCTTGAGCTCTGGGAGTGCACGAGTCTTGAGCTCTGGGAGTTGGTTCAAAGAGAATTTTTCTCGGAAAGTTTTGGTCAAGGCCTCCATTGTTTTTAGTTCGTGTTATTTTCCGTGATAATTTATTTTTGTTGGACTTTGTTATGTATTATTAGTGTAATAGCATATTCAAAATACTAGCTAAAAACTCCTTCCTCCAAGTACTATGTCAATCCTAAAAAAAATCCCCTCTAAAAGACTAGCCAATTATTTTCATTTTTTTTTTTTTCGGGGGGGGGGGGACTACAACTTAGGACTAGTTTAATTTTGAAACAATTAAATAAGACCATTTTTGAAACTAAATACTTAAAAGAGCATTTAAGGTCTATATATTTATATTTATATTTAGGATGTATTACGAAAATACCCACATGCTAACCCGAATGCGATCCTAGCGTTGCGAGGACTTACAAATATTGACCCCCTTGAAAAGGAAAATACTATTTTCCCCCAAAGCTTTTATTGAAGTTCTCACAAGTAATGGTGTTTCGCAATCACATCTATCCATTTCACCCAACTCTGACCGATGAATCATATTCAACCTGGACTGCAGGTAAAAGGACTCTATCATGATCGGATGCCACGTCATTCTGTGTGTGTGGAGAAAAACTCTAGTATAACCGTGATAACAGCTGAGCTGGCATCATGGGCCAGTCACAAACACCAAAGCTAACCCCTCTCTTTGTAATCACCATTTAAATTAGAAAAAACTATAAGATGCAGTTAGGGTTGAGTGCAATGCACCTGTCGTGGTAGTTGTCATCGTGTGGCAACGATGCATCTGGCTTAGTGCATGAGGGATGCTCCGACGGTTGGATTGGCCTATTATACCAATGATATGGTATCATGGTTATATCAAAGATTTTCTCGTGTGAGAGATTCAGTATGAATAGCATTGCTCCCTTCAAAAACTACTGCAATAAAGGCTTTTAAATATATTCTCGGATTTGGTGCTGGTATTTGAAGCAAGTGGGACCCGGATGCACGTTTAAGCTAGGGGTGGCAATGGGTCGTATCGGGTCGGGTTCGTGTTGGGTCTAGTTTCGGGTCGTGTCCAAAACCCCTAGACCTGGACCTGACCCGTTTAACTAATTGTGCTTAGATCCTAAACCCGTACCTGACCCGTTTATAAACGGATAGATCCAATAAGACCCGTTTACTACACGGGTTTATTCAGTTGACATGATCCAAACCAATCCGACTCGACCCGACCTACCCGATAGACTCACTGATACAATATATTACAGTAGTATCACATTGCGGGTAGACCCGACCCGACCTGACCCGACACGACCTGTTGAATTTTAAACGGGTCTTCCCGGGTCTACCGTGTCCAGACCCTAAACCCGACCCGATCCGTTTATTAAACGGGTCTATCATGTCGACCCGTTTAGCCCTGACCCAGGCCCACAAACTTCGTGTTGGGTCTACCATGTCGAGTCTGAAATTGCCAGCTCTAGTTTAAACCAATGGATAAATAGCCATTCGATCCCCCGAAGAGAACGGTTTTGTTTCAATCTCCTTAAAGAGGTTGGAGCATCCTGATCTCTCTCATTGGTCCATCTCGAGGGCTTTTGGTCATTTCACCATGATAAACAGTATGAAATGACAAACATACCCTTGGAATGGACCAATAGGAGAGAGCGGGATGCTCCAACCTCTTTAAGGAGGTTGGAACAAAATCGTACTCTCCCCCCGAATGCTTCACCGATTTCTTTAAACAGAATGATGTCTTTGTGATCACAGCCGTCCGATGCATCCTGCCCTGATCGGTGAATCCGCCCCAAATCCGAATAATCCAGAGCTAACTACCGAGAGATTCTTTGTTGATTTTTTGTTTGGGTAATTATGCCATTTCAGTAGGATATTAACCTCTTATTTAGGAAACCACCATTTTATAGAATTTGGTACTATTTTGATCAATGCCCTTTTTTTAGGTTTTTTATAAATCAACCCCTACAATCTTCTCTATTTACATATAAACCCCTATAAAAGTGATTTTTACATATAAATCCTTCAAACTATTCAAATATTACATATTGACCTTTGAAGTTAGCTGACATCCAAAGCAAGAGAATATTTTTAATTTCACCCTTAATATTTTTTACCTAAACTCTGTACATACCCCTCCAATATGATAATTCTTCGGATTAGGACCAAGTTAGATTTTGGTTATGTCTGTATTTGTTTTGGATTGAGTCCATGTTCAATAACGATGTCAATTTAAGTAATTAAAACCATAGTTAAATCGATTAATTCCCCTTTAGAATAATAAAATAACAACCGAATGAAGGAATAATAGGAAATATTCCTTCATTTTGGATGCCAACTATAGGGGTCTATATGTAAATGTTGGATGTTTTAAGGGGTTTATATGTAAATATTAACTTTACAGGGATTTATATGTAAACAGAGAATATTATAGAGGTCAATTTGTAAAAAAGCTTTTTTTTTTGGGAAAATTTTATTCATACCCCAAAAATCTATAATTAGCTCCCATTTCCAACAAATTTGAACGCACCCCATTTTTTTTTATCATACCCCATTCCTATCTCAAAAATATCCGTCCCATCTTGATCATACCCCATTCCTTTCCAATGTTGAAGCCCCATGAGTATAGGAATATGGGGAGGGTTATTTTGATCATCTGCCATTCATTATTGGCTTGATAAGAGAGAGAGAGAGAGAGAGAGAGAGAGAGAGAGAGAGAGAGAGAGAGAGAGAGAGAGAGAGAGAGAGAGAGAGAGATCCCTCTTCTTTTCCCATTGCTAGAGCGGTTAGATCTCGTATGAAAGAATCTGATAAAAAAAAATGGGATCTTCAAGCTCTGTTGCTATCTATGGAGGAATCCAATCGGGGGGAAGTAAGATCTTCAATCCATATTGTCAATGTCATTGTCAATGATGCCATAGCCATGTCATTGCCACCGCTCAATTCCTTTTCAATTGCTGTTTTAGGTTTTAGTTGAATGTGGGGTATAAGATAAGGGTATAAATGATATTTTATATTTTTTTAGTAAGTTATTATGAAACATGAGGGAAACGGAGGCTAGTTGCATATTTTTGGGGTATGAATAAAATTTTTCTTTTTTTAATCTCTGCCTCAACGGCTAGCTAAAATATGGAGTCCTTGGAGTTGGGTAGCTGAACCAGTATTGGCTCCCTTCCACTCTAGTCTCTAAGCCTTGCCTTCTTTGGTTAATTTCTTTTGTTTTATTTTTCCTGCCTCTTGAGATCCATTGTAGTGGTTTTTAGGGCTGGCAATTTTGGACCCGACACGAAATTAGCGGGTTTGGGTCAGGGCTAAACGGGTTTGGATCGTAAACGAGTCGACACGATAGACCTGGGAAAACCCGTTTAAAATTCAACGGGTCGTGTCGGGTCAGGTCTACCCATCAATCCGATACTGTAATATATAGTATCACCAGGTCTATCGGGTTTGGTTGGGTCGAGTCGGATCAGGTCGGATTGGGTCAACTGAATAAACCTGTGTGGTCTACCCGTTTATAAACGGGTCTTATCGGGTCTACCCGTTTATAAACGGGTCGGGTACAAGTTTAGGATCTAGGCACGATTAGCTAAACGGGTCGGGTCCGGGTCTAGGGGTTTTGGACACGACCCAAAACTAGACCCGACCCGAACCCGACCCGACCCGACCCAACTCATTGCCACCCCTAGTGGTTTTTCTTTTTGTGGCTATCTTTGTGTAGCAAGCATCTATTGTAAAGATCTGAGCCAATACCTTCCTCATCTATAAATTGAGGAGATCATATGAATGGTATAATTGAAAAGAGTAACATACGTTGTGGATGTAGGTAAAGATTGACCGAACCACGGTAAGATGTATTTCCTTTGATTTCTTTTCTCTATAGTTTTTTTTTGATAATGTAAAGATCCGAGGTAATTCCTTCCACAGATTATTCGTTGGGGCTCAAACACTTTTAACTAACACATCGAAATTGTCGATTCAATATCCATTGTTGAGGAAGTCCACTGCTTAGTCCCACATCGGTAAAGGGGGCACCTACCGCCCGCTTTATATACCCTCTGTGGACTTCCCCTTATGACCCGGGTTTTGGATGTGAGGGCATTTAACATGGTATCAAAGTTGGGCTCACCATCTCTCTCCAGGTGCAGCCAATTCCGATAGTGCCTCGCTCCTTTAGAATTCCCGGAATTCCATCCGACCCCTACAAAGAGGAAACCAAGTCAGGTGTATCAATATAATGCAAGACACAAGCCTATGTGGGTGCAAAATCTGGCTAATGCCCAAGGTGGGACCCACAGCCCTGCCTGGGGCCCACGAGTCCAATGGTGGGACCCGCAGCCCTGCCTGGGGTCCACTTGCACTATCTGGGGTCTGGTAAATCCCCCCGGTATTTACCAAACCCCGGATATTTCTGGGAATATTTCTGAAATATTCCCCAGATAAACTAAGCCCTTATAAATAGCAAACACTGTAAATGATTCCAGATCGAAAAATCCAGACCATAATCCCACTTTCTGTTTTCCAGAGCTCCCCGGGCTTTCTGGTTTTCAGATCCCCTCTCCACCCTCTGATTACTTGTAAGAAGCACTCATCGACCTGTCGAGAGTAGCTCTACTATTTACTCAGAGATAGTGGATTCAAAGGTTGCGTCTTACCGCACGGAGACGTAGGCTTCGGCCGAACTTCGTCACCACATTTGGTGTCATCTCTTCCTCTACCTTTCCACTCTACAGTGCTTTGTGACAGCCCAGCAAGTCACCACTCAGCGCTTCGAAGCGCGCCACATCCCGAAGGGTAAAACCTTCAATCGACTGTTGGAGGAGGGTCACGTACGACGGCCGAAATCCTCCCCCACAGTTTGGCGCCGTCTTTGGGATGGAATCCTAATCCTATCAACTTTCAACGTCTAAGTTTCCTAACTCCTCCAGTAGCAGGGTTCCGATTGCCTGAGCAATCCGTCTGCTTCCATCGCTGCATTTAAATGGCAAAGACACTAATGGACCAGCAAGAGGAAAGTCGCATGCACCCAGACGCTCAGCATCCGACAACTCGATCAATGAGTCATCGGTTTGAAACAAGCCAACATCCGGAACAACAACTCACTGCCAATTCGAGGAGTCGCCCGTCGGTTGATCGCGCCGCCCAAGCTCAACTTCGGCGGTCACCTCAACTCGCCGACCAAATTCCTCAACGCTTGGGGAAAGCGCATGTCTCTCCTGGTGCCGATGCTCAAGCATCGTACCAAATCACCACAGAGGACTTCCAACTCCTTACTCTCATGAAGCAGAATGCGGCCCTCATGGTAGAGAGAGACTCCCTTAGACAAATCGTGGTCGGAGGAAGAGCTGATCCCCCACGATCGGTCGCCGGTATCAACGAAGGAGCAAACGTCCACCGGCCGCTTCATGTCTCCCCCGCTCCGTCCAGACGATCTGTCGTCGATACCTCCCGGCGATCTCTCAAGCTTCCTTCAAGGGGACCATCGCCTCCTCCGACTAAACAGAGCATCTGGGAACGTCTGGACGAATCGACTCGTCACCCAAAGCCACTCAACTCAGTATCATTCTCTGACTCAAGCAGTCGCTAGGATGTTTGCAGCAGAAGATATCAATCCGAAGCTCGGTCCCACCTCAACAACAACTGAGTCCAAGTGAAGCATCACCAAGAAGGAAGAACTTCCAAGCCACATCTTCCTCCTCGACCTTCGGGACGTCTCCCCGACTTGCGAAACGATCGAAGGAACGACCATGCCTCAGAAGGACCGCTTCACCGGCAGATTCTCCGGGCCCAATTTCCTTGAGGATGGAAGACTGTCGCTCTCCCCAAGTTCAATTGTCTGACGGGAGATCCGACGCTACACGTCCTCACCTTCAAACAAGCATTAACACCATACGATCACGACAACCAGGTTCTATGCCGCACCTTTGCCGGCAGCTTGGATGACATGTCGTTGGATTGGTATCACAATCTCCCCACAGGCTCTGTCAGCCTGTTCGGAGACCTGGCATATCTTTTCGTCCAGCATTACCGGCTGAACCTCAAACCAGAGAAGAAGCTGGACTCCCTCTACCGGCTGTGAATGGGTTCGGACGAAATCCTCCGAGAATTCACACGGAGGTTCCGGAATGAGCATGCAGCGCTCTCCTGACGCCATCTCGACGATGAGGCAATTATGTTGGCATCCCAAAATGCTCTGCACTATGACCTTCATATCTACAACGACCTTATCCGTAACCCCCCCGATTCCCTTGGAGCGCTCTTTGATCGGATCCAGCGGGAAATCGAAGTCGAGGATGATCAAGTCGCTCGCAAGGGGCGAGACTTCAGGAAGCGTCCATCCGACAAAGAGCCGGCACGACCACCAGCCTGAGCAAACAACACTCAAGCTAAAGAAAAGGAGTCCTCCAAGAAGCCGCGAAGGGCAGACGATAGACCCACCAAGCCTCGGAGAACAACCTTCACTAGCTGGAACTTGCCCATCGACATTATCCTTGAACAGATCCAGCACGAGAGCTATCTTAGAAGGCCAAACCCTCTTCAGCCTGGCACCAAGCAAACGTAAGACAAGTCAGTCTATTGCAACTTTCATCGGTGCCACGGCCATTCTACCATTCGGTGCTTCAGCCTGAAGTACCACCTAGAAGACCTTTAGAAGCAAGGCCATCTTCAGGATTTTAAATCTGAGACAGGCAGGGCTGGCGGTTCACACCCTCCTCCTCCCCCTCCCCAAAGGGAGAAGGAGGCATGCTGGATCCGCTCAGTCACTCCTCAAGCAACTCCTATCTTAGTTTAAGCGAATGTTTATGGCATCCACAGCAACCTACATCATCAAACTCCAACTCGAAAGGAGGTAGAGCGGCAAGTATGATGTGTCCATCACGTACGCACTCTCGCGCAAGTTGAAGACTCCTGGGTAGAAAAGCCCATCAATGGCCTCCCATGGCCGGCAATCATCTTTACCGATCAGGATCTCCACGGAGTATGCACTCCTCACCGAGATCCTTTGGTCCTTCGAATCATGGTTGATGGGAGCTCGGTCAACCGGATCCTCATTGATACCGGTAGCTCCATCGATATCATGTTCTCTGATTGCTTCAAACGTCTCGGTCATAAGTATGAGAGTCTTGACGTAATCCCGACCATCATTACCGGCTTCAACGGAGAGCAGAGCATGACGATGGGCGAAGCAAAATTTACACTCGATCTCAGTAGCGATATGCGAGTGTGTTCGTTTTGCTGTAGTCGAGGGGACGTCAAACTACAATGTCATTCTAGGCAGGCCTTTCCTTCATCAGATCAATGTTGTCTCCTCCTCTAATCACCAACTTCTTAAATTCCCAACTGAAGAGGGCATCAGATGCACCCGAGGGAGTCAGGAAACGGGAAGATCATGCGAAGCGGCGGCCGCGCGAAATCAATCAACACCCAAGGCTACGCCAGCAAAGCGTTCTGCTAGTGAAGCCGGTCCCTCGACCAGATAGCAATCAAGGGAGCCCCCAATGCCCGAGCCTGCACCTCTGGAATGGGAAGCTCCACCCTCAGTCGAAGAAATTCTTCGAGTTCACCTTGGCAATGGCAGTCCTCCTCGAGAGACTTTCATCGGCATTGGCCTGAACAGTGAAGAAGCGCAAGACATGGTTTCATTCCTCAAATCCAACATTGACGTTTTCGCTTGGAGTTTTGAAGACATGCCCGGGATCGATCCAGTCGATGCATGTCATCGACTCACAATCAAAGAAGGAGCGCACCTAATCAAACAGAAGCCACGAACCATCAAACCAGAGCGACTAATTGCGGTTCAAGAAGAAATCGACAAGTTACTTGCTGCTGGCTTCATCCGCGAAGTTGAGTATCCAACTTGGATCTCAACCATAGTCGTTGTTCCGAAGAAGAATAGGAAGACCAGAGTCTGCATCGACTTCACCAACCTCAACAAAGCATGTCCCAAAGATCCATTCCCCATGCCAAGGATAGATAGACTTGTAGACGCCACCGTTGGGCACGAGCTACTATCCTTCATGGATGGATACTCGGGCTACAATCAAATCCCCCTGCATCGGAATGATCAAGAGAAGACATGCTTCGTGACGGATAGGGGTCTCTACTGCTACAACGTCATGCCCTTTGCCCTTAAAAATGCGGGATCAACCTACCAAAGGCTAGTCACGAAAATGTTCAAAGAACAGATCGGTCGCAACGTCGAAGTCTACGTTGATGATATGCTTACCAAGAGCCTAACTCGAGTGGAACACCTCTCTGACCTCGCCGAAAAGTTCCAAATCCTGAGAAGATACCGCATGAAGATGAATCCAGCCAAATGCGCTTTTGGAGTACAATCAGGAAAGTTCCTGGGTCACCTAGTAACCAGAAGGGGCATCGAAGCAAATCCCGACCAAATCCGAGCAATACTCGACATGCCATCACCCTCTAATCAGAAAGAGGTTCAGCGCCTCACGGGAAGACTAGCAGCACTTAATCGATTCGTATCCAAATCCTTCGACAAATGCAAGCCCTTCTTCGACAAACTCCGCAAGGCTGACACATCAGGATGGGACACGACTTATGAACAAGCTTTCCAAAGCATCAAGTTCTATCTCACCCAATCCCCCATCCTGACAGCATCGTTGCTAGCGGAACCCCTGTGGCTCTATCTCGCAGTCATCGGTCAAGCCAGCAGTGCAGTCTTGGTCAGCAGAAGGGATGCCATCGAACGTCCTGTCTATTATACCAGCCACACCCTCCTGCCGGTCGAAACTCGCTACTCGAAGATAGAAAAAATTGTCCTGGCTCTACTAACGGCCTCCCGACGACTCCGCCCCTACTTCGTATCCCATCTGGTCACCGTCTCTTCTGAGCATCCTCTCAAAGACATACTCGACAAGACTGGTCGAGCCGGTCGGATGACCAAATGGGTAATTGAAATGAGTTCGCTCGGTATCCAATTCGAGCCCTGTATTTCTATCAAAGGGCAAGCCATAGCTGACTTCCTGGTAGACTTCCCTGTGGAAGATTCTATTGCCCTTGAAGATGATCCCGAGATGCACCTCAACAACAAGGATGAGGAATGCCTCAGTCCAGGCCCTGAGGCCCCTTGTCCGAGCTCAGAGGCCCCATCAGCGCCCGCATCACGATGGAAGCTCTATACCGATGGAGCTTCAAGTGCTGCCGGTTCGGGAATTGGGATAGTTCTGATATCCCGCGAGCTAGACCACATGGAGAAAGCTATCCTCCTCGGGTTCAATGCCACCAACAATGAAGCCGAGTACGAAGCTCCCGTCTCAGGATTGGAGACTGCTCAAGCACTGGGGGTAGAGCACCTCGATGTCTATAGTGATTCCTAGTTGGTCATCAGACAGATCAATGGGGATTACACAGCACGAGGCAAAATGATGCCGCACTATCTCGACCTCTTACAACACCTCAAATAGCAGTTCACTGACATCAAATTCCTACAAATACCAAGGGCAGACAATCGCAAAGCCGATGCCCTCGCCAATGCTGCTTCAGTGTTAGGAGATCCAGTCAATCAACGCCACGTCAGCATCAAATACCAAGAGTTGCCCAAGGCAAACCTTGAGGTTGGAGGCAACCGATCTTCACTTACGCCTTAAGTGAAGATCAGTCAGATTGGAGATGGCCAATCCTCAACTTCTTCAAGCACAACAAAATGCCAGAAGACCCGATTCAAGCCAGACGATTGCAAAGAAAACTCCCTCTCTATCGCCTTGAAGGAGACGATCTCTATTTCCAGTCCCACAGTGGAATCCTTCTCAAATGCATTAGCCTTGGACAAGTGGAGATGATATTAGCAGACATCCATGCCGGAGCTTGCGGTAACCATTCCGGTGGCAAATCCCTCGAAGGAAAAGTCAAACTCCAAGGCTACTATTGGCCTACTATGGCCAAAGACGCACGACAGTTCGTCCAGAAGTGTGAACCCTGTCAACGACATGCTCGATCAATTCATCTCCCTGCATCTGAGCTTCACCCTCTGATGAGTCATTGGTCGTTTCATCAATGGGGGTTGGATTTTCTTGGCCCATTCCCACCTTCTCCCAACAAGAAGAAGTATCTACTGTTGGCACCGGACTACTTCACTAAATGGGTTGAAGCCGTGCCTCTCTTCCGTGAAACAGACGATGAAGTCATCAAATTTGTCAGGAAGAACATCTTCTCAAGATTCAGCACGCCCCAAGTGCTTATTGCTGACAATGGAGCACAATTCGACTCGGACAAATTCTGAAACTTTTGCCAAGAGTATGGGATCAAACTCTTCTATTCAACCCCGAGATACCCTCAGTGCAACGGTCAAGCGGAAGCCTCCAACCGAGCCATCCTCGGCATACTTAAGAAGAAGTTAAAAGACAAGAAAGGGCTCTGGGAGAAAGTCCTTCCTGAGGTGCTGTGGGGGTATCGAACCACACCTCGATGATCGACCGGATTTTCACCCTTCCGCCTAACTTACGAGTCGGAAGCAGTTCTGCCAACCAAAGCCATATGCCCAACAATCAAGTCCCTTGCAGTCAAACGAGAGATCAACGAGGAACTTCGCATCGGCGACCTCGACTGCGCAGACGAATTTCGTGATCAAGCAGCCAACTATCAACAAAAGATCAAGTTAGCTTTCGACCGCAGAGTTAGCAAAAGACAGTTCAGCATCAGTGAACTTGTTCTAAGAGCGGTCTTTCCAAACACCAAGGAACATGGCAGCGGCAAATTCGCTCCGAATTGGGAAGGACCATACATTGTCGAATCAGCCGGAGGGAAAGGTTCGTACCGGCTAGTGACACCGGAAGGACAACGGCTACCAAGAGCATGGAATGCATCACATCTCAAGAAGTTTTATCAATGAATGTAATCTCCACTAAGTTATCAATGAAAAGGAGGCTGACACTTCAGATTCAATAAGTCTATTAAATTCAACTTCAAATCCTATTCTATCCCGCAGTTAGTTCGGTTTGCGTTGCGACACGACCGACTAACCTGCAACGGTACAAAACTACGTGTCCCGATACGTAGGTTCGACTGAAACGGCGCTTCGCCTAAGTCCAACCGATACGAGGGCGCTACGCTGAGTACTCCGAATCATTGGCATCGCACGTGCTCCCGTTGTCACGTACGTAAGGACACATACACAAGTGCCTCGCCATAGTTAGTTCGGTTCGCATTGCGATACGACCGACTAACCTGCAACGGTACAAAGCTATGTGTCCCGATACGTAGGTTCGACTGAAATGACGCTTCGCCTAAGTCCAACCGATACAAGGGCACTACCCTGAGTACTCCGAATCATTGGCATCGCACGTGCTCCCGTTGTCATGTAAGGACACATGCACTAGTGCCTCGCCACAGTTAGTTCGGTTCGCGTTGCGACACGGCCGACTAACCTGCAACAGTACAAAGCTACGTGTCCCGATACGTAGGTTCGACTGAAACGGTGCATCGCCAAGTCCAACCAATACAAGGGCACTACGCTGAGTACTCTGAATTATTGGCATCGCACATACTCTCGTTGTCACGTGAAGACACATGCGCTAGTGCCTCACCATAGTTAGTTTGGTTCGCATTGCAACGCAGCCGACTAACCTACAACGATACAAAGCTACGTTCCAGAGACAAAGGCTCGACCGAGAAGACACTCCGCCTAAGTCCGACCAATACGAAAGAATCATGCTAAGAACTATGAACGCTCATCGTCATCAACCAAAGATGTTCTTTATTATCAAAATAAAAGACAAACACACAACACAGACATAGAAGATAACAGTAGAATACAAGTCAATAAGATCCCTTCAAGCCTTCGGCACAACCTCCGAAACATTCATCAACCTGTCGGCCAGCACCGACATCTCGTCACAAAAGATGGCCAGCGCCAGCACCTTCTCAAGCACCCGAGTCTACCAGTGTCAGCGCCTCGTCGAGCGTCTTCTACATGCCTGCAATCTCAGATTGGAGCTCCTTGACGACCCTCTTCTGCTCCCTGTCCAGGTGCCTCAGAGACTGAACATCGCTTATGCAGACCCGCATCTCAGCTTGAAGGGCCTCCAACTCAGCGCAGCGATCAGAGAGCCTCTCCAAGGCTTGGTCACGTGCCTTGCCAGACTCCGAAACCTCTCTCCTTGCCTCCTCCAGCTCGGCCCTGAGCTCGGAGATCGTTGCTTCGAATCCCTCCCGTTCATCCTTCCATTCGAGACGAAAGCCTTGGAGAGCAACCTGAATTGCTGCACCCATCTACGAACAAAGGAAATGCGTCAACTCTTAAGACATTAAACTAAAACCAAGTAACATGAATATCAACTTACCATCCGCAAGCAGTGATCGAAGGAAACATCAGGAGGGATGTTATACGCATCTGCTGCATGTCGAGCCATCCCAAGATAGTCTCTAGAATCTAAACCTTCGAGCAGCCTCTCGCCGGCTGCTGCCACTTCACGCTCCTCAGACATCCTCTCCCTTCTAGCCTTCTTCTCACCCCTCCTTAGGGGAGGGGGTAACGTTGTCACCTGTCCTGTCGTCATGATGACGCTCGAAGTAGTAAGGATAGGCGGCGCCACGCTCCAATCGGCTTCCCCTACTACAGGCTGCATCGAGTTCCACTCGGCCCATCCTGATGTAGGCTGCGCTGAATCCCAATTCTCCTTCTCTATTGTAGGCTCCACAATAGACTCCGGCAGGGAGTGCATTTCAGTAGCAGCGGTAGACTTTCCCCTCTTTCGTCGGTCCCTCACCGCTTGGAGACGTGCCTCGGAAGCAGCCACCAAGTCAACATGAGAAGCCTCCAACTCCGGGGCAAGCCCAGACGCTGTTTCCGGACGCAACTTTGAAATCGGAGACTGTCTCCCTTTGCCTTTGGACCCTGTCATCAAAGGGCCAAAAATCATAACCAGGTTCGAAAGGCACCTGGTACCTCTCATCCTCTCGCTCCTCCTCCTCTTCCTCCTCCTCCAATCGGCGAGCGAAGGCCACCATGCCAGGTGACATCCTTCCCTTGCCACGACCATGGTGTAACTCTACCGAAGGAGGCACCAGGATCTCCATGCGGCTCTGCTCGTCGCCCTCCTCCTCCTCCTGCTCTTCATCTTCATCTTCACTGTCATTGTCACTAAAAGTATCCCCCACTGAAAGAGAATGCTGAGATGATGAATGCAAAGGGATAGTGGCAGGAACTGCCTTATCTCCACCCTTGACCACCTTCTTACGTCCATGCATCTTGGGCTCAATGATCAACTTTCTTGGTTTCTCCACCAGATAAGGCCCAGCAACATTTGCCCACTTTCGATTCCACCTATCATCCCCATAATCGGAATACACAGTCTAGCTCGTTATCTTCATAACGAGTCGAGAGACGATACAACAGGTTCTTCATTCCGAAGTGCACAGGGCAGAAGCGAAACTGTTTCCATAACCTACTACCACACGTCAGCTCCAAGAAGATATTGTCGATCGCCGCTGCACGTTGCGACGACCAACCGAATTTCCTGCCCGGTTGGTAACTCTTCACCTCCTCCGATACCTCGTATCGTATTAATCCCGGCACAGCAAGCGGCGACCATTTCCCCGAGATCGAGAAGGGACCTTCCATAAAAGTCTCGTCGGAATCAGGTAAACACTCAACTGGCCTCAGCGCAGATACGCCCTTAAGATAGAAGAAGGTAGGCCTCTTAGCATTGCTCAAGACCCACCTATAATGAAAGAAGAAGTAACCCAGCTCAATACGTGCTGCCTCGCCCTCTCGCAAATCGAAATAACAACTTCGAAGCTCAGCCTGCCGATCTGACTCTACACGGCGGAATGCATAGATCAAGAGCCATGCATTTCCTCCTACTTGCCCAGGGGCGATGCCCGAGGTATTCAGCAAACGAGCAGCAAACGGTAGAAGGGGTAGCCTCATCCCGCAATTAAGTTGACCCAAAGAAACAATCGTCCCCATTACATTCTCCTTGCTGATATTGTTGAGGAAGACAACCTTAGGATCAATACCAAACATTTTGTAAATCGCCGGGTAGCTCGGCATATGAGCGTGTATCTTGAACAGTTGCGCCATCTTCACATACTCCTTATGTCGCGTTTCTATCAGGTGAAGGCCTTTGTCGTGGATGAAGAGGGGTTCCTTATCAATCGGCACCAGAGGCCCCAACTCGAACGGCATGCGAGGAACTTGCGTAGGCTTGCAAGGAGCAGTTCCCCCCCCCCCCCCCCCCCAGTAGGACACCTCTTCATTGTCTTCTTCGTCTCCTTAGCAGCCGGATCCGGCTTAGAAGTCTTTCCCTTTGAAGCCTTCGGCTTAGGACGAGAAGATCAGCCCTCCTCCTGAGGCCTTCCCTCTGGATGAGGAACCGAGCCCTCAGCCTCCAACGAACCCGTCAGAAAGCTTTTGAAGCCCTTCTTTAGACGAGGAATAACACCCTTCTTCCCCATCGACCCAGAAGCACCCTCGCCTGACATCCAACGTAGAAAACAAGCAGAAACACAGAATCTGAGAGCTCAGATATTTTAGAGACTTCAGACAGATTTCTCAGCAAACGCATTTGAGAGCTCCTTGAGTCTTATTTATAGCCTCGATGACATCACCCGACACGATATTCGAGAAAAACTGAGAAATTTTTACAAAACAGGAGAATTTTCTCCAGTGCTCACGCAAACCGAGAGAGTTGCCCAGCCGGTAGAAATTTCTTAGGTTTTGTTTTAGGATAAGGGGGAAGGGTTTAGGGTTAGGATTTAGGGTTTCTTAAGTTTAGTCTTTGATTTTAGTTAGAGAAAGTGAGTGAGAAGAGAGAAAGAGAGGGATTCATACCAGCACTATAGCACCGGATCCCATCAACGGATGCGATCATACCAGCACTATAGCACCGGATCCCATCAACTGGTGCAATCATACCAGCACTATAGCATCGGATCCCATCAGAACTCCAGCACCAAAGCTCCCACCACTCCACCCGACCAGCCCCCACCCCATCTGGGCCATCTCACCCTCTCTCCACCTCAAACCCGACCACCCTCCCCTCAAACCCGACCAGCTCCCACCACTCCACCCGATCAGCTCATGAGAGAGGATGAGTGAGCATTGGAGAGAGGTTTAGAGTGAGAGACTGAGTGAGAGGATGAGAGAGAGAATGCATGAGATAAACCATCCCCAACACTCCACCCGACCAGCCCACCCGACCAAACACCTACATCTTACCCGACCAGCCAAACCCACCTCCTTTGCCACTTTGCCCCTAAAACCGAGGCCAAACCCCTACCTCCTTGGGGGGTGCGCCATATGCCCAATCTCCCCACCCCGAGGGGAACGTGCACCCATACGGGATCCCCCTCCCCTTCACCCCTACGGCTAACCGATCGAAGGGTGCCCCGGACCGAATCAATTATCAAGTTTTAACTTGTGATTTATCATGTTTTCACATCACGAAATGATGGGCTCATTGGCTTCATTCTCACCTGAACTCTAGATGCCCCTGTAGACAGCCATGTGAGGATCGCCCGGGCTCTGACATCAACAAATTCCGGGTCCGGATACGCACGGTAGCTCTCGTCGTACATGGCTCCGGGTCGCGATTTCACGTTTTTTTTTCTCCGACTTTCGAGTTTTTAACTCATGTTTTATCCTGTTTTTCCATTGCGCAATGATGGGCTCATCGGCTTCATTCTCCCCTCAGCTCTAGATGCCCTTGTAGAGGGTCACACGAGGATCGTACTGACTCTGAATTCGACGGATTCCAATCCCGGATGCAACCACTAGGTCTCGTCGTACATAGCTCCGGCTCGTATTTTCAACCCTTTTTTTTTCCTATATTTGCACTCACCCCCCCAACCTTTTTCATTTTGCTACCAACCCTTCATCCCCCTTTGTTTGCATCTGACCCCCCTTGGGCCGTTTTCGCCTACCCGGGCCCCATGGGGTCCCCTCAGCATAACTCCGCCCCTCTGCCGGCATCGAACCCCCGATCCCAGCCGGCTAGGTGCCGACCCGTTTGCACCACGGCGTCCCAACCAACTAGGTTACCACCTAGCTGGTTGGGCGGGGGTATACATACAGTCGGCATACGCACACCCGACCGGCCCCTGGCAGGGGGTCGATGGGCGTGACGGTTAGCCCCGCGCAACGGGTCGGCAGACAGACGACGGTCGGCCCTGCGCAGGGGGTCGGCTGGCAGACAACGGTCGGCCCCGCACAACGGGTCGGCAGACAGACTATGGTCGGCCCCACGCAACGGGTCGGCAGACGCACAGCGGTCGGCCCCACGCAACGGGTCGGCAGACAGACGACGGTCGACCCCGCGCAGGGGGTCAGCTGGCAGATGACGGTCAGCCCCGCACAACGGGTCGGCAGACAGACTATGGTCGGCCCCACGCAACGGGTCGGCAGACGCACAACGGTCGACCCTGCGCAACGGGTCGGCAGACAGACTATGGTCGGCCCTACGCAACGGGTCGGCAGACAGACTATGGTCGGCCCTACGCAACGGGTCGGCAGACGCACAACAGTCAGCCCCGCGCAAGGGGTCGACAGACAGATGATGGTCGGCCCCGCGTAACAGGTCGGTAGATAGACGACGATCGACCCCGCGCAGGGGGTCGACTGGCAGACGACGGTCGGCCCCGCGCAACGGGTCGGCAGACAGACTATGGTCGGCCCCGCGCAACGGGTCGGCAGACGCACAGCAGTAAGCCCCGCGCAACGGGTCGGTAGACAGACTATGGTCGGTCCCGCGCAACGGGTCGGAAGACAGACGATGATCGGCCCCATACAACGGGTCGGCAGATGTACACCCGACCAACCCCTGGCAGGGGGTCGGCAGGCCCAATGGTTGGCCTCACGTAGCTGGTCGGCAGACAAATGACGACCAACTCCGGACAGAGGGTCGGCAGACGAGCGACCAGCTTTGCACTAGAAAATCCCAACCAGCTAGGTTAACACCTATCTAGCTGGGAGGGGGTAACTGTGGGTGCAAAATCTGACTAATGCCCAATGGTGGGACCCACAGCCCTGACTGGGGCCCACGAGTCCAATGGTGGGACCCGCAGCCCTGCCTGGGGCCCATGGGTAAGACGGTGGGGCCCGCAGCCCTGCCTGGGGCCCACTTGCACTATCTGGGGTCTGGTAAATCCCCTCGGTATTTACCAAACCCCGGATATTTCTGGGAATATTCCTGGAATATTCTCCAGATAAACTAAGCCCTTATAAATAGCAAACCCTGTAAATGATTCCAGATCGAAAAATCCAGACCATAATCCCACTTTATGTTTTCCAGAGCTCCCCGGGCTTTCTGGTTTTCAGATCCCCTCTCCACCCTCTGATTACTTATAAGAAGCACTCATCGGCCTGTCGAGAGTAGCTCTACTATTTACTCAGAGATAGTGGATTCAAAGGTTGCGTCTTACCGCAAGGAGACGTAGGCTTCGGCCGAACTTCGTCACCACATTCTGTGTCATCTCTTCCTCTACCTTTCCACTCTACAGTGCTTTTGTGACAGCCCAGCAAGTCACCACTCAACGCTTCGAAGCGCGCCACATCCCGAAGGGTAAAACCTTCAATCGACTGTTGGAGGAGGGTCATGTACGACGGCAGAAATCCTCCCCCACAGCCTACATGAAAAACCAAATAATTTTTTTTTGCAGGTGGGAGTCACAAACGGACCCTCGAGGAGGCGCCATATGTCGGTGCAACAGAAGGAAAATCGCCAGCTCCGGCGGGAACAAGGCCAACCAGGCCATGGATTGCGCCAAACCGATGCACAAACAGGCCGCCACTCTGACGGACACCAGATGCAAATCGCATCCAAAAAAAACTTTAAAAAATAAGGAAAGAAAAACACAACCCTACAGGCGAACACAAGATCACACTGACAAGTAACCACCAAAAAAACAAAAAGACAAACCATCACCAACGCTACCAGAAGCCCGGCTAAAGAGGAGGAGTACGCAGCAGCACCACCCCCCGTCGCTGTCGATCTTTCGCCGCCACCATAGCTCCCGGGACCTACGCTATCGGCCAGTACGTGGAGGCCTATCCAGAAATACCACCACCGCCAACAGAGGATCGGGGCCCGATCTACTCCTCCAACTGCCGCCGGCAAGAACTGCGCTCTCGACGCTAAGAGGAGGCCGACGATCAAGGTGGAGGGTCATCACTCATCTCTAGCACGCCGATCACAAAAGAACCATTCACCAGGGAAGCCCTATCTATAGAAGGGGTGGAAGGGGGACCAGATCCCGCACCAAAAAATGCCTAAACCGAGGTCCCGACCTCTTCGGAGTCGTCATTGGCATCCGAGGAGGTCAAGAGGGGGGGCCGCCGAAACCTAGATTGGGGGGAGAAAAGGGGAGAAAAAGGGCGCTCATAGCCCGTGACCCCAAAAACCAAAAAACATTTATGTGTTCATAGATTACATATCCAATGCATGGATGAAAAATGTTTTGTTTTGTTTTGCTAGTTCAACGATGGGGGTCAACGAACCTCTGGGAGGCATCACAACCCGACGCAAACAAGACCACCGGTCACCGACGAGGAGACAGGCACCACACAACCTAGTGGGAACACAGCACCACCAGCAACCAAGAAGGAGGGGGGGAGGGGAAACAGCACCGCACACTGGCAGGAAGGGCGCAAGCGCCACCACAATGTCCACCTCGCTGACCTCCGGCGGTGGAAGGAAAAGAGGAAACCCAACTTACAAACAAAAAAAATGACACATACATACAAAAAGTCACCAAAAGCTCAGGATCCACCGCCGGATCTGTCGCCCTCAGCTCCAGCGAGGGTGAAGATGAAGAGCCGCTCCACATTCCCGCTCCACGAACCATGTTCCACAGCCCCAAACCGCCGGGGACCACGCCGTGTAGGGGTGTGGAAAAACCCTCGGCAAACACAGGTCGGGGTCAAGATCCACCACTCCCTCCGCGAAACCGGTCGAAAACCCCTCGATCCGTCGCGGGAGAGTGTTGACCCGAGAAGGAGGCACCGTCTCGACTCCAATCCAGCCAAACACCAAGCCAAAGAGATGCCCCTATGTACAGGGGGAGGGGAGGGGGACAGATCCAACCCCCGGTCCCCAACTACCGCGAGATCCCAGCCTTTCTTGAATCGCCGGAGGCGACCGGGGAGGCCAAGAGGGACAAAACCCCAACTTGACTCAGGGGAGAAGAGGGGGAAAGAGAAAGGTGCTCTGAACCTCTTTTAGTTAAAAAAAATTGCTTTGTTTTGCCATCACAAAAGATGTCATTACTACTTGAAATAAGAAAGAAAGGTGCATTCGGCCATCCGAGTAAAGTAAATTACCTTTCAAAGGTAAATAAATGAATTAAAGATCAAAGTCAAAATTGGACATCCTTATTTAATTAAAAAGAAAAAAGAAAAAAAAGAGAAAGAGATCACATACTTGAGGGTGTTGCATTGCTTACTTGAAAAGCTTATCAAATCACTAGAAATGTGGGGTGTAGGCTCAAAGTTCAGCACTTCAAAGCTGTCCATAAAATCCAAATAGAGATCTTTCTTCCACTTCACCAATATTGGCAATAAATGATGATCCAAGACCGTCATTTATCAAAAACAATGACAAGCTGGGCCCGTTCCCACGTACGTCGTTAATTGACCTATCATATTTTTTTTTAATAATAACAAGCCTAGCCCATAGTTTGACAACGACAGGCTAAACCTGTCACTGAGGATCATCGTTTTAAATGATGTGCTTTTGTAGGAAATAGTGCATGCCCGTGCCTGCCGGCACTGCAACGAGCCGCCTTCAGCAACAACACACCTGTCGGCACTACAGCAGGCTGCCTTCGGTGGCATCACACCTGTCGGCACTGCAGCAGGCCGTCTTCAACAGCAAAACACCTACCGAGCATCAGCACCAAGCTTACCAAAAACAGACCCGACTCCCTCGAGGACCCCACCTAACCATCTCAAGAACCTTTGCACACCACCCTCTATTTTTTTTTTCCCATTTCACCCAAATCGAATCAATCATCATAGTCGTCCATGAACCAAGAAAGGCTATAAAGTGCTACAAGAAAGGCTATAAACTGAGGTGAGTAGGAGGTGACCGTGACAAAACCAAAACGGTCAGGTGGGCCAGAGCTAAAGCTGAAGCGATCAAGTGGGTGGTGCTCGCGCTGAGGATAGCGGGGCGGCGGGCGAGGATCCACGACCGGCGACGTAGGATTGGGTGTAGCAGGCGGAGTACCATGGACATCGAGAGTAAGAGGAAGACCTACGGAAGCAATCGGTGATGGAGGAGAGGAGGGGACGGAGGAAGACTCTGTGGAAGAATTACTAGAAGCAGGGGGAGAAGTAGAGCTGGGCAAAAGGGGTGATAGAAGAGGCTCGAGAGTTGGAGACAAGGTGGGAGGAGTCTCCAAGAAGGTGAGGTCCTGAGCTGCAGAGGAGTAGTAAGGGGCATCCTCGACGAATGAGACGTGTCGAGAGATGCGAAAGTGACGAGTCAAGGGCTCATAGCAATGATAACCCTTGTGCTCGGTGTTGATTCCTAGGAGGACGCATTTAACTGCATGTTTGGACAGCTTCGTGCACTCATGGGGCGGAAGGAGAACGAAATAGGTGCACCCGAAGGTACGAAGCAGACTGTAGTCAGAAGGGGAAGAGAAAAGACGCTCGTGGGGAGATGAACCACCCGGGAGAACAGACAAATGGGTGATGTTGATGAGGTTGATTGAGGTCAAGACAGCCTTGGTCCAGAAAAGTGCGTGGAACGAAAGCAGAGAGAAGAAGAGCATGCGACGTCTCAAGGATGTGATGGTGCTTCCTCTCGGCTACTCCGTTTTGCTCGTGTGTGTGAGGACAGGAGTGCTGGAATAGGGTCCCATGGGACTGAAGAAGTGTCCGCATAGCAGTGGAGAGGTACCCGAGGGCGCAATCAGACCGAAAGGTCTTGATGTGACAACCGAACTATGTGTGGACCATCGAGGTGAAGATCTGGTAGACTTGAGGAACCTCAGAGTGGTACTGAAGAAGGTAGACCCAAGTATATCGGCTAAAATCATTGATGAAAAAGATATAGTAGCGATAGCCACACATCGAAGGGAGAAGTGCAGGCCCCCAGATGTCGGAGTGTACTAGGTCAAATAGAGCAGAACTCTGAGAGATACTAGAAGGAAAGGGTAAGGCTGTAGCTTTGGCAAGCTTGCAACTGGTACATGTAGATAAACAAGAAAAAGAGCAATGACCTAGAGCTCCAGTCTAGAGTAAGCTCTTAAGACAAGACTCAGAAATGTGACCAAGTCTTCGGTGCGACAAGTCGGCATCAGGAGAAGCTAAACTACAGACGCCAGAAGGGGGAATGAGGGGAAGATGGAGATACTCGAGGTGGTACAGCCCGCCTGACCTACGACCAGCGCCAATCACCCATCCGGTACGTGGATCCTGCACAATACAAGAAGAGGAGGAAAAGGTCACAAAATATCCAGAGTCACAGAGGTTGCTAATAGAGATAAGCTGCATACGAAGCTGGGTGACATGCAACACAGTAGGTAAAGAGAGACGACCGCTCGGCTCGATCTGTAGTGGCGGTAATCAATCCACACTGCGAGATGGCTAAAGAAGAGCCATCAGCAGTATGTATCGACGGGATGTGTAGTGCCGGTCGGCAATCGGTAAATAGGGAAGCATTGAAAGTCATGTGATGGGAGGCTCCAGAGTCCATAATCCAAGTAGCAAAGGTACCGAGAGTGGCTAAGTGAGCAGAGGAACTGGAGGCGCTGGAAGCCTCGACGGAGCTGAAGCTCGCCTGCTGGTCTAGGCGAAACTGGAGCTGTGCAAGCTGCTGCTGAAGGAGCTGAGTAGTGTCAGAAGCGTCCAAGGAACCCCGGGGTGATGATGGAACTGTGCGAGGAGATGACGGAGCAGTAGCAGCAGCAGCAGTAGAGCCAACGGGTCGACCACGTCCTCGGGGTCCCTGCCTCTTCTCGGGATGCAGCTTCCAATATGTGGCGGCGATATGACCTGGTTTGTGGCAGTGAGTGCACACAAACCGATCACGACCAGAGGCAGAAGTAAAAGAGGCAGCTGGGGCTGCAGCAAGGACGCCCGTGTAGCTGGAGGGGGACGGAGGAACCCTGGTGGCGATGGTACGCAGCCTGGTCTCTTCGGTGATGAACTCGGCAATGGCAGCATCCAAGCATGGAAGTGGGTCTCGGTGGATCAAGGCGCCAGCAAGTGGGCCAAACTCTGGTCGAAGGGCCATCAGGAACTGGTAAAGCTGACGGCGCTCCTAGAAAGCCTGGTGGGTGGCACGGCACTCGGGAGAGACGGGAGGTACCAGTGACTGAAGCTCCCGCCAGTAACCACGCATCTGCGCATGGAATTGCTAGATCGTACGATCACCCTGCTGTTCGGACTGGACCTGAGAGATAAGTGCATACTCGCGGGCGCCTCTATACTCTATTAAACGCTCAACTAGGGAGCGCCATATGGTTGCGGATGCTCCAAGAGTGGGGAGGTCAGCGTGCATCATCTGATTGACCGACGCGACAAGGTAGGCGGTGACCCGTGCATCACGAAGGCGCCATGCTTGAAGGGCGGCGGGGAAATCCTGACTCGGTGCCGCTGTGTTGCCATCGAGTAATCCAAGGAGACCACGTCCGAGAAGCATGGTCTGGACGGTGGCTGCCCATGCTTCCCAGTCGGTGGAGGAGGCGAGAGGGAAGTCCGTCGAGCTCGGCAGGAAGTCATGAGTATACTCGAATGGGAGGCTCTTGGAGCGCAGTGGCACGGGCGGAGGGGCATCTACGGAGGAGGAGTCGGCCATGACAGCTCATGGGGGTTGGCAGCGAGAGGAGTGTGCGCAACAGATCCGGCTGCAAGGACTTGCTCGCCGGAGAGGAATTGGTCGGATCAGAAGAGTGGATCTGTGGCAAATAGGATCTCAGACTGCTCGCCGGAGAGGAACTAGATCCGGCCGGATCTAGTGGCTTGAGGAGCAGATCACCAGAGTGCTCAAGCTCGAGACAGATCTCATATCACAAGGAGAGAGGTGGGCAGATCGCACGGAGCTGAGGAGGGGTAGGCTGATGAGGCCGTCGATCTGGAAGGAGGCCTCGTGGATGATTGCAGATCCGAGCTTGTCGAGGCTTCTGGATACTGGAGGGAGGTCGGTAAGGATCTGACGAGGGCACTAGAGGCCTTTGGAGGTACAGGTGGCGCTCATCGGATCTCGTCGGGAGGAGAGCTCAGAGGGGGATCACAGGAAGATAGCTCAGAGGGGGATCAGATTTGCAATCGGTCATGGATCTTAGGCAGTCCGGCGAGGGAGAGTTGGAGACGGATCCGCACCGATGACCAGATCTGTGCCGGATCTGGGCCAGACCAGATCTGTGGCTGGGGGAAAGGAGCCGTCGGACTGGGAAGGGCTACGCTGCGTCGAGATCGGATCTGAGCCGGAGATCTACGGATCTGGAGGCCGTGAGAGAGGAGATCTCATCGAAGGAAGAGAGCTCAGAGGGGGGGTTAGATCTACGATCGGTCGTGGATCTGAGGCAGTCCGCGAGGGCGAGCTGGAGACGGATCCGCACCGACGACCAGATCTATGCCTGATCTGGGGCAAACCAGATCTGTGGCCGGGAAAGGAGCCGCCGGACCGGGAAAGGCTGCGTTGCGTCGAGACTGGATCTGAGCCGGATCTGGAGGTCGTGAGAGGGTCAGATCTCGTCGGAGGACCTCGGGATCATCAGCTCTGATACCATGTGACATGCGTTCCCTAACATGGAGAGGGAGAGAGACAGAGAGAGAGAGGCTAGGGTTTTGGGAGAATGGATCTAATGCTCTCATTAGGCCAAGGGCAAAATATATATATATATCAATGATACAAGAAAGACAAGGTGTATCCTATACAGGTAATCTACGGGTATGTGTATCTCAATACTATACACTATCACTAACAACAATAAAGAAATATAAATTTGTTAACAGAAAGAAGTCCAAGCTCGACCCTCAAAATGACTATCCTCTTAGTATGTGTGACCTGACAGTGACACCACATGCTGACAGAAGTCCCTCTAAAAGAGCATGAGGCTTGAGCCTCTGACGGTGAACCAAGTAATCTCACCCACTCCCTAACACTCGGATATACTAGTTTAGAGGTCCTATCTATTGGGCTAGTCAATTATGTCAGTTCTTTTTCTTTTGTACTTATATTTTCATTGTGATCTAACCGAGGCTTGGAACCTTGAGGAGAGGCATACCCAGAAGGATTCTGCTGGATCATCACTCTTAACAATCACAAAACACTATAATAAACTAATGAACTCTCATTCCATTCCAATTCAATTACATTGCCAAAAATAAAAAGGCTACAAAAGACATATTAAAAATAGAACACAACTGCAACCCTAAATCCACCTCTGGCCTCCTACTCCTGCTACTTCTGAGCCTTCGGACCTACAAGTGAGCCTACTCGTGGGAAAGAGTAGCCCCCAATAGAAAATTTAGAGATTAGCTAAATTAATGGCAAGTGACATCCTATTAGTCTTTAATAATATGAGACAATAGGTTTAATTGAATTAAAATACATTAGCAGTTCTAGTATTAACGAAATTTACAGAAGGATATATAACCTAAGCCTACCAGTAGTTTATATTTACATGCAATTCCTACTGTCACTAGGTTATCTAACATAAAGTTTATTCAATATTCTACAATATTAATGAACAAATTAAATAAAATGAACATCTAAATGTCACTAGGTTATCACGCTCTACAGTTTCATAATCCAACATTAAAATCCCATAGTTGTTAATTAACAATCGTATCAAACATCTATACTATTGTGAACCCCGGATATTTTGTTCATCCTGCCCCCGGTCGGGCATTACTATATGGCCTTTTATTTCGATGTAGAGAGCCAACTCTTTCGTCGTGCATTTACCAACACCATGCACAAATCCATCTAGATGATCATAAGGGGTTTTCCGTTTTTCACGGTAGAGCTCTACCACCCAAGTTGCTTTACTTTGGGGACCCCAACTATCCCGGGACAGGGTTGCTAGGCCAATCCCTACTAGAGGGCTACTCCTATTGGTTTTACCACAACCCTTGCTCGTGACCCCCTAACCTACTGATATTCGGCTATGCACATAGGGTGGTTCACGACCCTTGCGTGCACGGGATCCCAACCATCTTACAAGATAGATTATCATAATCATAACCACACAATTACCGAAGAGACTATACAATGATTATTCAGTTCCGACGGTTACCCCGGGATTCGCACCGCATTCACAACTCATGCATCACATTATAATAAAATACTCTCGCCTGAAAACCCGTATACTAGGGTTACCACACTCGCCCCTCAGGAGGGTGGTCCTCGATAATTATTAGTTATTTAAATTATGATTTAATTTAAAAGAATGTCTAATTATGGTGTCCATGCCAAAAAAAATGTTAATATATATTTAATGTCTTAAAGCAAGCGTCTCCGGACTCGTGACTCCGCATGCAAGAAAGGGTCCACTTGACCACATACAGTGATGCCCGACGGGACCCGCATGCAGTGTTATGGACACCTACCCTAGTTGTTCTCATTTTCACTATCAAAGACCATGAGAAGAAAAGTAGATGTCACATGGTTGGCGAACGCGAGCTCCTACTAGATGACCTCCGCTTTGCTTCTAGCTGGATCGTCTCGGTCACAAACTGTCAAGTACACACAATGGCCAATGATTATCGATTGCTACTAAGTATCACTAGGCTAGGCCCGAGTTGGCCGAGTTAAGAAACTTTAGGCATCATCGGACACCCATCTATTGGCACGTATAAGGATGCATCCAATGGTATAGTCTCGGTTAGTCAGCATTGCCGATGCATAGGGCCTTACTACGGTTTAACTATACTAATTTGCTTAAATGGTCACACCCGCGTCGGGCACTGCTACTAGCATGCCTTGATCAGTCGGGTTCCGACGTCGGCCATGTGTCGATACTACTAGGATTGGCACCTAATGATTAACATGACTGTGTTCGCAAGGTCAAAAGATGTAATTGGACATAGTGAAGATTACTATTGGATCCTAAATACAGAGGGTCTACATTGGTTCTCAATTGATCCGTTAGCCGATTAGGGTAATCGGTAATTGCCATCAGCCGCTCGGGCCGACGACACAATAGAAAAGGGAAAATATTTGCGATGAATCGCACTTGAGGAATCAGTGGTCGAGCTACCGCTAATAGGCCAATCGGTCGACGACCCTCATGACCACAATAGGGAAAACAAGTATGAGGTGGCACTTGGTCGAGGGCAGTCGGTGCCACCTGGTGCTTGGCCACTGGCAGGCAAGCCGTCAGTAGCCATTGCAGCAGGGTAAGAGGGAAAAAGGGCGACCTAAACTGGGTCGGGCCTTGTTGTCTGCACAGTCGCTGGCCACCGGGCCGGTAGCCATGGCTGCAACAAGGCGAAGGCAAGGGGGCAGGGATAGGGATGGTCTCAACAAAACCGAAAACGAAAGAAAAGACAAGGGGACAAGAGGGGAGGAAGGGTTGACTTGTTTAGTCAAGGGGGGCATCGGCTTCGACTGCTGCTCCTCCTTCTTGCTCTTCTCCGGTGTCGGCTGCTCCTCTCCGGCCGGCTGTGCGCGCTTCCCCACAAGTATAGCGAGAGAGATCGGGGAGATAGAGGGATCTGTGTGTGTGTGTGTGTGTGTGTATGTGAGAGAGAGAGAGAGAGAGAGAGATCGGGTTGGGCTTAGGGTTTTCTAAATAAAAGGAGGTGGGTTGTGGGATTCTCGAGAGGGGTAGGGATCGTAGGCGAGAGGGGAGATAGAGATGAGAGGCCAACTGTTGAGGGCATTTCAGGGGGATCGGGACTATTGGGGAGATTGAGGGGATCGGGAGAGGGGGTCAGGGAGATAGAGCTCGAGGGGGAAAGGGATCGCGGGGGACCCGGGGAGAGATCGGGTGAGAGGAGAGGGAGGGTTTGAGGAGAGAGAGAGAGAGACAGAGAGAGGAGAGGTTGAGCTAGGTTCGGGTTAAGAGAGAGAGAGAGGAACGGTTTGGGGTTTTTATTTATTTATTTATTCTATGTCTCTTATAAGAGTCGACTCGCTTCGCGCTCGAACCCGCGTTGTGCTGAGACTCGCTGGGACGCGCACCTCAACGAGTCCGACAAACTCGCCTCTAAAACCTTGATATCAATTAAATATATTAACAATGATTTATCTACTGTGAAACGCACAAACACATGTTTAGGTACCGATTGCAATCTCTCCATTGTCACCTCGTAACTCGGACCCGGGACCCACTGTCCGGTCCAACTCAGGCATAACCAATAGTAAGCATCATCAAAATATTTATACCACAAGGTTAACAAAGAAGTCCACATTAATTATTCTAGTAGCAATATAATAATAATAATAAAAGGGCGAAACTGGGTTGCCCTAAGCGAAGACAACTCTGGAGTATCGGGTATTACATTCTACCCACCTTATTAAAATTTTCGTCCCGAAAATTCAACTACTAACCCGAGGATAAAACTCTACCAACATCTACTACCAAAACAAAGAAAGACTAGAACGATAGAAAAATTAACTAAGGCTAGTACGAAAATCCTCGGAACATTACCACCCTGAAGGTTAAATCACTGCAACATATCTTATCAGAGGAAAACTCTGACCCTTTACCACTCATAATTCTACTCCCTCAATTACCCTATCACTATACGAATGGAGTCTCATAATTTTAGGATACAGATGAACCTCCAAATTCTCGCATCACGAATACGAGTTTTGGTTTTCATTTTTTTATTCTAATCATTATGGGCTAATCTAGATTTTCATGAGTCCAATCGTCTCCCTTTGCTGAATAAGGAGCATCCCCATTGTCCAGAAGTGAGGTAACAACCTGATTCATGAAACAAGATCACTAGATACTCGCAACTAAAGGTACTAACACCAAAATATATTCCTACACATAGAACTACCCCCATATACCTATAGATCTAAACTGAAGACGACAACGAGACGACTCAAACTTGTGCATCTACACTTAAATCCTATAAGATTACTTTCTAGTACAACAACTCTATTACTTATGCAAACACTGGCAACCTTGACAACTTCTAAGAAAACACCAATATGACAAGAACCACACACTCACTGCCTAGCCTAGAGAATACTAAATCCAAGACAAGACAACTACGTCACATAAAAACCGACAGGGAGGGGGGTCGGCATTCAACAACAGCCCCCTCCCCCCCTCGGTTTTGCAAAAAACCAAAGAGGGAGGAGGGGGGGGGGGGGGGGGGGGGGGGGGGGGTCAGCATCAACAAGTAGCCAGGCTCGGATCTGCTCAGAGAGGCTTCGGTGCAATGGCCATAACTTTTGATCCAGAACTCCGATTCATCTGAAATTTGAACTATAGGTAGAGAACTTTGAGACACAACTTTTACATCTAATTTGAGGTTGTTTGGAATTTTGTAGGTTATACAGCAATAGAAACACCGTGGATCTTCTGTGCAAAATTTGGACAACAAGAAAATATGTCTCGATTGAAAAATGCAATAGTTTTCCGGGAACCCCCCCTTTTGAAACCGAGACTTTCAGCCCGCACCAGGAAGAACTCGGGGAGAAACATCAAGAAAATGAGTCTTGGTCGAAAAATGCACTAGTTTTTGGGAAACACCCCTTATAAAACTGAGACTTTTCAGCCCGCAACAGAGGGGCCTCTGTTTCTACAACAGCCATTCCCTTTGGTTTCGCATAAAAACTAAGAGGGAGGGACTTCGGTTTTTACAACATCCCCCCTTGGTCTCACATAAAAATCAAGAGGAGAGACCTTGGTTTCTACAGCATCCCCCCATGGTTTCGTACAAAAACTAAGAGGGGTCTCGGTTTCTACAGCATCTCCCCCCTCAGTTTCATCAAAAATTGAGAGTGGGGGTCTCGGTTTCTGCAGCAGCCCCCCTCGATTTCGCTCAAAAACCGAAAGGGGGATCTCAGTTTCAATTGCAGGCCCACCCTCAGTTTCGTCCAAAAAAAAAAAAAACAAGAGGGGGGGGGGGTCTCAGTTTCAATAGCAGCCCCCCTCAGTTTCGTCAAAATCCGAGAGGGGGGGTCTTAGTTTCAACAACAACCCCCCCTCGGTTTTGTTAAAAAATAAGAGGGGTGTGTGTGTCAGCATGAACAACAAGAGAGGGAGCCTCGGCCAAGAAACACATTGGTTTTCAGATAACACCCCTATATAAAACTGAGACTTTTCAGCCCGCACCAAGGAGGTCTCGACAAGTAGCAATAAGAGAAAGGAGTCTCGGTCGAAAAATATACTAATTCTCCAGAAACACCCCCTATAAAACCGAGACTTTTCAACCCGCACCAGTAAATGCAGAATTGCGACCATCTCAGCGGGAGGATCGTCAATATGAAAAGAAGGTCAATACAAGGATCCTACACGGATGCGTTGGCTTGGCTCGGTACTCAAATCATGACTCCGCTAACCTAAACTGCGATTCTGATGGCCCTATTCAACCATGCCAGACTTCAAAGGTGTTTGCCCCATGGTATCCCAATTGACCTAGAGGTCCTGACCCGACTAGGAGGGAGTAGATGTGGGTGCAAAAATTTTACCAGACCGGACCAGACACACATGGGCCCACGCAACGGCCCAAGTAGGCAAGTCCAGGTCCATCGACCTTCTTTACAGCGCCCACAAATCAATCCCCCCTTATTGGGCCCAAACAACGGGCCAATAAGGGTCCAACTAGGAGGCTCGGACAACGGTCCACATGAAGGCCCAAGCCCGATACCACCTCATCACTGCCATATTAGCACAGACTTCAGCTATAAAAGGACCCTTATGGCATACTAAATAGAGGTTGGTTGGTTGGTTGGTTGGGGGTTTGGAGGATTTATCAACGGAATAGAGGAGATTCCAGAGCCAGTGCTAGAGCTCTCTTCTTCCTTCTAGTTCTCTTCTAGTTACTCTGTGCAATCCTATTGTACGAAGCTTCTCTCGGCATGTCGAGAAAACGCTCACTCCTCATCTACTCATGTTATAGTGAATATCAGGTGGCACCTCTCGCCCGGAGTCGTAGGTCGCAAGACCGAACTTCGACAATAACTCTCTGTGTCATCTCTCTCTCTACACTCTAATCTCTATTTCTCTAAATCATCCATATTCAATCAAGGCTGTGGGGCGGGGATTCTCGATCAAGGCGGCTTGAAAAAATTCCCCCACATTAATGACAGTCACTGACATTGGCAACGACATGCTAGTCCAAAGGTAAAATGGTCAAAAACTTAGTTACAATGGTATTGTTTCGAAAATAAAAAGCTTTGTGAAGATTCCTATAATTTTTTTTTAAATTGTTTTTTTTACAATATAGAATTTGTTAGGGGCATATATGCAAAAATCCCAACTACTAAAGAAATCTATATAACAAGGGACGATGGTTTTGTGCTGACTAGACAAAAAGGAACCAAATGCTGACTAGACAAAACTCTCTTGCGATCACAGCCGTTCCCTCTCTTCTTTCCCCGATTTCTCTTTCTCTCTCTCTCTTCCTGAATCTCTCTCTCACTCCCCGTATTTCTCTCTCTCTTCCCGATTTCTCTCTCTTCCCGGTTTTGGCTCGGGCCGGATAAGGAAAGAGGAAAGAGCTGACGGGATCTTGGAGGGGACGTCTTGCGCGGGGGATTCGGGTACGTGAGAGGGGACAACTAAGATCAGATGAAGAGAGAATCCATGGAGATCTCGGGAGATAATGAAAGAGAGAGAATTAAGGGGGAAAGAGAGGGACGATCGCAGGTGAGAGAAAACGGTATGAGAGGAGCGATCGGGTCGGTGAGAGCTGGGTGCATGGACGGTTGGGATGCATTTTAAAGATAGAGAGAAGTGATCGGATGATGAGAGAGAGAGAGAGAGAGTGGGCTGGATGCGACCCGGAGTCTTGGACGTGCATGGGTCTCACGAACAACTGTGGTCTTGAGAGGGACACGTGGTTGAGGGGGAATCGAAAACGGGCGGTTGCGATCATTCGCTTGGGACTCGTGATCGGGTGGCTTTGCATGGAAAGAGAGAGAAAAGGGGTCTGATCGGGTCGGGTAGATAGACTAGGATAATGGGAACGGTTATGATAGGGTATTGTGATTGATGTTCATGCATGGTGGGATCAGGTTTGATTTAAAAGAGAAAATAAGAGAAAGACATTTATATAACAACGGATCAGGTTTGATTTAAAATAGAAAATAATAGAAAGATTGAGAACCCAAAATTTTTTGTTGCATTTCTCTTCCCTATCGTCTGCCCCCGAAGTCATAGTCTTTTGTTGCACCTAGACCCGACCGGTGCATCGCACTCATCCCAACCTGTAGGTAAAGGGACGACAGTGATTAGGTACAACCTGGAGCATATGCAGGGGGCCAATCACATCTGTTTCTTTGCCTGTCGGTTCGGATTGAGTGCGATGCACGAGTCGGGTATGGGTGCAATGGACGGTTGTGACTTGGGGGGTAGACGATGGGGCAGATAAATGGGGCAGAAGATTTGGGTTTGGGGGTTGGGGGGCGGGGCGAGCGGAGGTGGGGCGGTGGTTGCCCGCTTCGTGCCAATCGGGGGGTGTCTTACCGTCGAAGACGGCCCGTTGCATTGTTGGCAGGTGTGTTCAGTGGTCCGCTGCAGTGCCGACAGGCACGAGCATGCACTAGTCTATACAACTTGGCACGTCGGTTTTGTGCTGCCTAGACAAAACGGAAGTTGACTAGGACAAGCTTACTGGACAAAAATGAACCGAATGGATCTAACCATTCATTCAAAAAATCAATGCACGATCTCTATTTCTCCGTCCATTCGTTCAAAAATCAACGCATGATCTCTATTTCCCGGTCAACCGACTCCATCCCTAACTATTTAAATTGCACTAAACCTCTAAAATCCCGGCCCATTTAAACTGCCCTAAACTTGACCATTCATCCCGTGATCGATGTTTGCATCAATGGCTATAGACACGCATGTTGAAATTTCGGCCGCCCCAAACCATCGGGTCGATCTCGAGGAATCCGTTCGAATATAGACAACTGTCATTGATTAATTATAAGGGGAGGGGGAGTTGGTCACACCGAAGGCGCCTGCTTCGTGCCAATCAACACAGGCGAGGAAATGGGTGTCCTTTATGAATGCCGGTGCTGTCGTCGAAAGTGTTTTGTTGCCAAAGGCGTTCAGGTGTGTTGCCGCCGAAGGCGGCCCGCTGCAGTGTTGATAGGTATGAGCATGCTCTAGTCTATATAACAAGTTATGGCCGTTCTGGTTATTTAAGACATTGCCATCCTCAAAGTTGTTCTGAGACAAGTTATCCATCCGATCTAATCGTATGGATCAAACATATCGCAATCTCCCCCATTCCGATCTCTCTCTCTATTTCTGTCTCTCTCTCCCTCTCCGATCTCTCTTCCCCACAAACTCTCTCCGTCTTTCTCTCTCTCTCTCTCTCTCTCTTCCCCATGATCTCTCTCTCTCTCTCCAATCCCTCTCTCTTCCCCATGCTCTCCCTCTCTTCGTCTCTCTCTCTCTTTCCCACGATCTCTCTCTCTTCACCCTTTGGGTGGGTTGGATGGGGGTGGGGGGTCGCGTCGAAGGCGCTCATACCAATTGGCACAGACATTCACTAGTGAACATACAAGTTAGACCCACCAGGGGATTGGAGAGTTGGCAAAGCAACCGATGCTTTGGTGATGAGGTTGTGGGTTCAACTCTTCCTCCCCTCGATTTACCCAGGAGTGAAGTGGGAATTGCCGAGTGGGTCGGGCTTCACTCCCGGAGGGATTAGTCCGAGCCTGAAGTGGGCCATTGCCCGAAAGGTTTCGGGACACCCGCCGATGTCAAAAAAAAAAAAAAAAAAAAAAAACATACAAGTTAGGGTCGTTAATTTTTTTAGAAATATATTTTTAGAAAAAAAAATAAAAAATTTTATAATTTTTTATTTTTTATTTGGTGAGAAATCTATTTTATAAGAAACCAAGTTACTCTACCGTAATTTTTTTTCCTACTGTCAATTTGAAATGACGCGCCGCTAGGGAAAAAAAAAAAAAACCGCGAGCAACCAAAGTCTCGAGACTCGCGACCCTCGTTCATTCGTTTCTCTTCCGCTAAACCCTGGTTCTCTTGTTCCCTTCTCCCACGCCGGCGCTAGGGTTCAGATCAGAGGCATCAGGTAACCTCTCTCGTCCTCTCTCTCTCTCTGAGGTTCTGATCAGAGGTTCAGGTAACCGCCTGGGCGTCGGTCTGGCCTGCGCGACCGGCGCCGCCCGCGGGCGACCACCGGCCAGTGCCTCTCTCTCTCTCGCGCGCGCTTCGGCGTATCGGGCCTGGGTCTGGCCTGCGCGACCGGCGCCGCCCGCCGGCGACCACCGGTCAGTGCCTCTCTCTCTCTCTCTCTCGCGCGCGCTCTGGCGGATCGGGCCTGGGCTTTGCTGCCCTGATCCGGCTGATCGGATCTGGCCTGTGCTCCGGTGGATCGAGCCTCTCTCTCTCTCTCTCTCTCCCCTGCTCCGGCTGATCGGGGTGAAGAGTTTTTGGGGAAGTTTGACATACGTCCTGTTTGAGAGAACTTTTATTTGTAGGACACATAATTTTTAAATATAGCTGAAGTCCCTCCCGAAGAAGCTATCTCTTTCTGAATACGAATTTATACTCCTTCTGAAATGAATGTATTACTCTTTCTGATGATGAATATATACTCTTCCAGAAGAAGAATGTACACTTGTAGAGACCTTAGCTAATATAGCAAATTATGATGTCCTGCGGCTAATATTGCAAAATAGTTAAGGACCTATACCTAATTTACCGAATATTTTTTTTACTTGGGTCCATTTTGAGTTGGAAGCAAGCACTGCCTGAGGCATTTGAAAAGAAGTAATGATATTCGGACAATGTAAAAAACTAATGAATCTTGATTTTATGCCTTTGATTTTTTAGGTTGTCCGAATATCATTACTCTTTGAAAATTGATCAACTAATGCATCTTGATTTTCTGCTTTTGCTTTTTGTGAACTTGGCCATAGGTATTACGTAAGACGGAGCATTGTTCAACATACCTAGTATATAGGACTTCATCACACCTAGTATATAATTATAAAAAATCCAGCCAATTTGAACTACTACTCCCTTTCTATAAATATTATTACTCCCTGATACCGTGATACGTATTTGTACTCCTTCTCATGTTAGTATTAGTGCTCGCTTTTTGATCGGTATTAGTAGTCTATAAGTCAATATACTAATAAACTTGGACTCTTTTTAACATTTTTCGATTTTAAAAGGCTCTTAAACTCACTTTTGAAAAAGGACCAGAATAATAAGCTTGAAAGTTACAACTAAATATAAAACTAAAAAACAACTCTAGTCTACTCAATTGAATTCATTATGGCAAGGTTTCAAGTTTTGGTTTTGGTCCAGCCCCCTAGGGATCGTTTTCGGCTATTCGGTACAAAGTTTCAGCGGTTTCAGTTTTGGATTTTCTTAAAGATAAAAATAAAAAAATCTTAAAAAACATCAAAAATTTAGAAAATTAATATAAGTTTGAAAAAAATTTAGGCACTACTCTATGGTACATTGAATTCTTTGATAAGAATCAAAGAGCTTTTGGATATATACTAAGCATACAACTTAGTAGATTTTCTAGATTCGGTTGACCACCTCTGTCTGACCATCTGTTTGTGGCTGGTAGGTTGTGGAGAACTTGAGTTTTGTGCCCATAAGGTTTCAAATTGTCTTCCAAAAGTACCCGACAAATTTGACATCTTTGTTAGCAACTATGGTCTTAGGCAACCCGTGGAGTCTAACGACCTCATCATAGGTAATTCGTGCAACTTTAGAGCCGTCAAATGTCTTGGAACAAGAAAAAAAGTGTGCCATTTTCGAAAACATGTCCACTGCAACGAGGATGGAGTCGTGCTTGCTCCTAGACTTCGGTAGCCCGTAGCCTTAGCACAAAGTCCATACTAATGTTCTGCCAAGGACGATTAGGAGCTGGAAGAGAGATATCAAGCAAATGTTTTGTTTGTGTTGTTTTGCGCAATGACACATACAACATTGGCTAACAATTTTAGCAACATCCCTCTTTAAATCAGGCCAGTAGATTCTCTGCTCTACCAAAACAATTGTTTTATTTATGCTAAAATGACTAGCTAAACCTCTAACATGAAGTTCCTAAACAACAAAATCCCTTAGTGAAGTTCAGGGGATACACATGTTGTTACCCCTAAATACAAACTCATCTACTAGAAGGTAGTAACTAGTTTCTCTAGTGCGGCCTTCCAACATGGTATCATAAATCTTAGCAAAATCCGGACAAGAAACGTAGTCTTCTATCATTTTTTTAAAGCTTGTGACTTTAATACCTATAGAGAGAAGTATTGCTGCAGATTCAAGGCATCACAAAGAGATGACAAATTGAAGTAAATGGGTTTAAATGTAATTCATAGAGGAAATAGTTGAGAGAGGGTTCACAAAGGGAATGAAAGGTGGGAAGATGGCCACGTGTGAGAAATAAGGAGAGGGCAATCAAGAGGAATAAATAAACGATGGGAAATTTTTTTTGTTGCAAATATCTGGTGCCATGATCATTTAATACAAATAAACATAAAACTATTATTCACGATCGCTGATTTGCATCAAAATATAATATAATGCAACCCTATTCTAACTATAAAAAATCATGTACTATTGATACAACTTATATACGATAATTGTGTTTATGCAACTTTTGTAGTAGGTTCCTGATCGTACTTTGCATCAAGCATGGAATTAGTTCCTTGGAGTAAAAATATCATTGAAATAGTTTGCTTTTACTTTTTGTTGATTAATTTGTAAGTGTTGCAGAGTACCTTAAGAGTTCAAGTTTAATGTTATAAGAATGGAAGATTATTTGTGATGGCAATTATTACTAACTCTTTCTTTCCAAATAGTGCCAATATAACTTATAAATACTTGATTCCCGTTGTCAATAAATTGCTTCACTTGGTTTATTTTTTGATCATCAAGTAGGTTGCATTCATTGTATTATAATGTCTCGTGTTTATGTCGGGAACTTGGATCCAAGAGTCACTGAAAGAGAACTAGAAGATGAGTTTCGGGTATATGGGGTACTTCGAAGGTAAAGCATGATTAATCTAATGAATATCATGGAAACATCTGAATTTCATTGCAATAATGATTGTTTATTTCTATGGCACTGTATTTTATTTTTGCGGTTAATTTGATGTCTTGTCTACTTGAGATTCATGGAATTTCATTCTACTCTTGGGAAGCAAATGCAAATTACGTGCAGAAAGATGATGTGCTGAATTTATGTTTTAGTAACACAATGAGTAACCCCCAAAAGATATTTGGATGTGCATTAAATTACTTTTGACATTACATGACATATATGGATGGATAATCTTTAGAATGTGTGAGACAATTGGTTGATGTTCATCAGTAGTTTTCAAATTTTCAAGAAATAATTGGCATTGAATATTCTTTTCGAAATTACATACCATCAAATATTTTTTTAATGATAATAGTTCATAATATTCTGGTATGTTATTACTTTATAAAGACATACTTCCCTAAAACCCAATCATCAAGTGTATCTGATATTAATCCAGAGGTTGATCTAACATAGAAATGGGGCTTGTCTTGGTCTAACATGATGAAAACTTAACCCAAAATTGGGTCTAGATCTAGGTTGGTCTTATTTTGTATTATTACCTTTGATCTGTAGACACTGACACGGGTGTCGAGTGTCGACACGGATAAGGGTGTCGTACACGGCAACATCATAGAAGATGGATACGGAGACGTGTGTGTGTGTGTGTGTGTGTGTGTGTTGAAAATTAGTACCCCTTTGGAATTTGGCTCCTACACTGTCTACCATTTCCCTTTGTTCACCTGTTTGGAGAAGGGAGAGACTCAGCATTCGATTTAATAACATGGAGCGATGGTATCATGCCGTGTCGACACGACTCTGAGGGCTCAATTAGAGGTGTCCCCCATGGCCCCATATCATAGATTATTACAGATGGGGCATGGTTTAGCTTGGGTTTAGACTAGATTAACACAATATTTGTGACCCTAATCTTTTGATCTTTCTAGTTTGAGTTTAGTGAGGTTAGTTTGGTTCTGTAAGAGATGGATATGACCTACTTAAGAAGGCTTGATTTTGATGGAACTTTATAGCCTGGGTTTGGTCTACATTTTGTGCATCAGTTAGTCCATTCATTCTTATTTAAGGCCAACTCCACTTGTAGCTTAAGCCTTCTGAAATCTTTTTGCATCCCCTCTACTATTTTTTGGTCATCATCCATTTGCTTCATATGAAAAGGTTCAGATACACCATTTTATTGCAGTGGACCAGCAACAATTTTAAGGATTTGCACTTGAAGTTGCCATGTGCACTCTAAATCGAAACCTTGTGCCACTTAGTTGTAGACTTGGCAAAAGCCCTCTGTGCTGCTGTGCATCATATGAGAATCTGAGGTAAGCTTGAGTCTCGAATGGAGAAGAGGACATTTATTGGCTACTCCAAACAAATTCATTGATATTCATTCCTTCTACTCTGATGAGAACCAAAAGCTCTTTGTAAGAAAGAATGTGGTATTCCTTGAACAAGCTTTTGCCTTGGACTTCACCAATAATAATCATGTTCAACTCTAAGAAGTTCAACCTCTAGTTGAAAATACCAGAGTTTCACCTTCATCACCTGAAGAAGCAAGAGTTGCACCAGTTTTACCTTTTGTTCCTACTTACAGTTACAACCAACTAGATTCTTGTCCCCCAAAACATCTGCAAAGAATTGTAAACACATGTAGTGGATCCAATGTAGTCAAGTGCGGCCCCATATGTGCATATACGGCCGCAGAGTGCCAAACCGCACATTCGAGGGCCGCATATGCAGTTTGGAGCATGTGTGCTAAAACAATATATATGCTATCGCATGTGCCATCTCTAGGGGCATATGTGGGTTCATAAACACTATGCTACCATATATGCTCAACCGCTATATATGGTCAACAAAATGACTGGGTTAAATAATTGACTGTGCATCAAAAATTGACTAACTAGCGTAATTCACTGGTTGGTCAGATTTTGTTAACATGATGAATGACCAACAATCTTCATGTTTTTGCTAAATATCTGCTTAGAGGTTCATGAGGACACGAGGGGACTTATAATTGTGTTGGATCAATGAGACGAGCTAATTTTGGAACTTTGCACTAGATCTAGGGTCGGTTGGATCTCCATGGCTGCCAAACCCTCCATGGTTTTGTTCTCTCTGCCAAGCCCCTTATTATGTGTCTTTTCTTCGCTATGCATATGATAATTAAAGGTTCATTTTTCTTCCAGAAAGCTCGACCCATTCCATAAGGGGTTAGATTGCACCATGCTTGTTCTTTTCTCTGCCAAGCCCCTTATTACGTGTTTTTTTCTTTGCGTAGGTATGCATATGATAATTAAAGGTTCACCATTTTGATATTATCCTCCTGAAACCAGATTGTTTCATTCCAGAAGGGCTGGTGCAAGTTGCCTCAACTTTGTTTCCGTTTGCTTATGTGACATTGCTTCCTGTATTTATGCTTATTTCTTCCAAATTATGTGATGGTTCTTTTCCTTGTTTGAGCCTTCTTCAGTCAGGTTAATGTATCTCTCTTGTAATCCTAATTATGACAATTACTTATTTTTTCCTCTTTTGGGTATACTGGATTTTAGGCTAACTTTTTTCACATGGTTTCCAAACATTCATCCGGTTAATTGTCCCATTTTACGATTTAATGCTTTTGTTGAAATCAATCAGTATTTGGTCACTTATTCAATCCCCAATGACTTTGTGACTTTATGCCGGAGACCTTTATTGAGGACCCTCCATTTTTCATGACATTCTTGTGTAGATGGCTTAATTTGGAAAGGTGAATGCCAACTATTTTTCATTTTGAAGCATTCACTCTTCGAATTTGTCCAAAATTTTCCATTCTTTCATGTCTGATAATTTTTAAATTTGCATCTGTTCCAACTTGTCTTATCCTCACACATCTCTCACTTGTCTACTTCTGCTTTTGGCCATTGTAAGGATTTTCTGTTTTGATATCCACTTTGATCCTTTATGTCATCTCCACTGCTGAGCACTTGTTTCATATCAGGTTTCAATTTACTTCAGAGTGTTTCATGGTTTCTAGTTGTGCCTTGGGTTTTATCTACTTGTATCGGTGTTCATTCTAGCATCAGTGCCCTAGTGGCATGCATTGCTGCCTTCTAGTTTTTTTGGTTGTTGAGGGATCCAATGCTTCAACATATGGTTTTCTAGCCCCTTCTTCGATAGTTTGGTAGTTGGATGTTTCTTGTGTAGTGGTTGTATAGTTTGGCTTTGACTGCATTATTTTGGGGGTGTTTTCTGGTCCTTTTAAATGCATGGGATTCACTTTTAGCGTTCCAACTCCTGTTTCTTAATGTAAACTCGGCAATTGATTATGTTTTTGTAATTGTGTTTGCCTATGATGATGGAGATTTCTATTCCCACTCGAGTGGCTCGGGCTAATCATTTGGTCAATTAAGTCAATTAATTATTCAATTAATATTTACATAAATTCAATAATTGGAGCACTAGGATGGAGTGATTCAATGGAATCTTATGGGATTTCACGTAAGGGGCCGACCCCTTTTCTCAATATCGATTGCATCTCTCTTTCGTGTTAACTTCCATGCAGAGTAAATCTCACTTGCTGGGTTACACACGAGTCCTCTCTTTCGGGGGTTGTTTCCTTTTTTTTTCTTCTTCTTCCCTTTGGGATATTAGCTATATGGATAAAATCTTTGTAATGTTTGTCATATCTTAATTCAAATTTAGAAAGATTTCATGCTACCCGTGAGATCAACTGCATGAATAAGATCATACCTCTTAACATATCTATATTTGATTTAAAAAGATTCTATCCATTATGCTGGATATTACTCGATTGAATTCCCAAATCTTATCATGCCTTCATTCAATTTCAGAAGGATTTGCCCTACTATCCCCTTCCTTTGAGGTGGTATACCCTTCATCTTTTCCTTTTCTCATTGCCTCCTGCTTTCTTTCTTAGTTTCCTTTTCCTCCACCACAGTACTACCCCCTTCTGTGGTTGTATCTAATATTTGAGACATTTGACTAGACATTTTGGTGTTGTTTGGTTGTTAGGTTTTGTTAAGACTTGGTTTAAATAATTTTGTCATCTAGTTGGTAGGTAAAGTTAGATTTTGGTAAAATCTAAAAGCTTGATTTTACCAAAACCTTGCTTCAACTTTCCTTATTCCATCCCTCCCCGTCCTCCCGCCATGTCCCCGCCCCCCACATGTCGTGTTTTATCAGGGACTCCCCTAGGCGACATATTTCCCCTCCGTCTTGCCATTATCTACTCGAACTATCCCAATTAATCATTATCATACCTCACCTCTACTGTATTACACTGGACTCCTACTGTACCCCGTGCCCCTCCTGTCATGTTCCATCGGGAACCCCCACCCGCCTCCTGTATCTCGTGCTTCCTATGACATTTTAGGAAACTTTAACATAATCTCCAAATTCACACTTGCCTATAAATCCCAGGATCCAAACTACGTTTTACATCGAAACAAAATACAGGCAAAATTCACTTTTTATCAGTGTTTTCATAGGCGCCCGAGGTGTAAGCCTCAAGGTGCGCCTCAAGGCGAGGCGCAGATAAAATGGTCCAAAGGTGTTGGTTGAGGCATTCAAACACATGAGGTGTATGCCTCAAAGCCCGAGGCGCACTTGAGGTGTACGCTTCAAGTTCGAGGCGTACACTTCAGATATGTCGGATTTTGGTTTTTTTTTTTTTGAATTGTGATTTTTTTATTATAAAAATACTTTTTTGTGGGCCTCATGGATTAGGTTACCTATATTATAAAAATACTATTTTTATTATAAAAATAATTTTTATGGGTTAATTTGACTTGGAACTTAGAATTTTATGTGTTGGTGCAAAACTTCTCACCAGTTTGTTGTCCACATGGCAGTAACGGGAGGTGACGCGTGGAGGCATCAGGGTCTTACTGGGGGTCGTCCTCACCTTGGGATGCATCTTGAGCGGCCTCGGTCGATCGAAGGGGCGACCTTGGGTAGCCAGAAAAAGAGCCCCCCAGGCTTCAGCTTTCAACTTCAGTATTCTGACTTCAAGGCCTGCCGTCCTACAGTGAGCCGTTGAATTCAAATCAAGAGGATCGGCTGCGATGCGTTGCCTTGAAGACGGAGAGAATCTGGCGGAAGTTGGATCGTCATGCGCGCGAATCAAGCGTGTGGCATCGCACATAACCCACTCCAAGTCGAGATCGTCATCCCGCTTGGAGATAGAGAAGGAGAAAGAAGAACAACACAACGAGACAGCAGTCCCCAGGGAGGTTGCCCCCGTTTCGGGGCACGCCCAGGGCGACCTTCGGTTATCGGAGCAGGAACCACCCCTTCGGAGGGTTTCGAGAATCGAGGTCAATCCCGATTCTTGGGCAAGCAGCATCAGGACCAGAATAGGTCTTGGAATTCAAAGAACATTTCCAGGGAGGCAATCTGACCATCGCAACTGGCTCGCACATGGAAGGGGAGCACTCGTGGCAGTGGCTTACAGCCCGCCTGGTGCCGACCCTGGCCGCATGCGACCAGCTCGTACGCGGAAGAGGTCGCCCTGCGGCTGGTGCTTGTAGCCCGCCCGTAGTCTTACATTAGCAGATCGTTGCGTCCCTTGGACAGAGCACCCGTGGTCGTGGCTCACAGCCCGCCCGGGACCGACCCTGGCCGCATGCGACCAGCTCGCACGCGGAAGAGGTCGCCCCGTGGCTGGTGCTCGTAGCCCGCCTGGAGTTTTGCCATAGCGGATCGTTGCGTCATTTGGACAGAGCACCCGTGGCCGTGGCTCACAGCCCGCCCGGGGCCGACCCTGGCCGTATGCGACCAGCTCGTGCGCGGAAGAGGTCGCCCCGTGGCTAGTGCTCATAGCCCGCCCGGAGTCTTACATTAGCGGATCGTTATGTTCCTTGGGCAGAGCCGCATTTTCCTCGAGGCCTCATTTTTGAGGTACTGCGAGTCAAAGTTCTCGACACAGCTCGCTAGCTGGAAAGAATACCCCCGTCACCGCCAGTATTCGACAACTCGTGAGGGAGCTTGCTCTGTCCACAACGTGATCTGCTCGCCCGTGGAAGAGATCGCTCCTGGCCGAATTTAAAGGTCATCTCGAAAGACTCAACACCCACAGCTTGCTCAGGAGCTTGCCCGATCACGCAACCAGTCAAGGAGTTTGTCCACTTCCCCAGCAGAGGTCGCCTATAGTAAGACGGTATTGAGCTGGCAGGTATCACCACCCCCATGGAGCTACGTGGACAACTGTGGGCCAGGGAAGCCGTCCAAAGTCGGTCTAGGACCTCCTAGACTGGAGTCTTCCAAAACCTCCACCTGGCAAAGACAAGGCCGGTGCATCCCCCCTCACCACCGCCTGGCAGGCTAAACGACAAGGGCGACCAGAGACCCATGTGGACTGGCACATGGGGGCCGCCACTTGTCAACCTCTGGAGGTCTGCAAAAGGCTATAAAGGTACCGCCCCCGGCTCCAAAGTATAGGTTCGAAACCCAAAATAACATTTTCCAACTACTACAGCTCTCTCCTGTTCGTACCTGTTTTGACTTGAGCTTTAGAGGGTCTGCGCTCCTAAGTAAGCCAGCCGTTCTCACGCTTTTTCTGTCTTGCAGAGCAAACCGCACGGATCAGCGAAAAATATCCCCCAATATTATGTATATTGTATCAAGTACTATATAATTTAGATGCAATGCTACACTTTACATACTTTATGGATATATTTTTGTAAACTATTATGATGAGTTGTGGATGTGGAATCGTGGATTTTTATTTATAATATGAAATTATTAATTTTCATATCTTACTATATTTTTCTCTTTATTATTTAATTTTTAATATTTAGTTATATATTTAATAGATATTAAATTAATGAAAAAATACACTTGCTTGGGGCTTACACCTCCCTCCTTGAGGAGGTTTATACCTCACGCCTTGAGGCTTTGGCCAGTCAAACGCCTCGTGTCTGAAAACTTTGCTTTTTATAGCACCATTTCTAAAACCTTGTTTTACAAATACTGTACCTTATGAATAAAACCTGCGCGACTTCCCACCTCCTTGGGGATGTTCACAAACTCCGTAGGTATCTAGACCTTTTCACAGTATAACTCCTTTTGCGACCATCCTCTTTGCTGTCATCAACCTTCCTTGTATTCTAACGATCTTCTAGAGCAGAAAATTAATTTTGCAATACAATTGTGTATTCGGTCCATCTTTTCATTTGACTCTACTTTGACCTTGACATGAACTTTGGTTGTTTCATCTTTGGACTTTATAAATGTTTTTTGACATACTTTTTGTATTATTGTCCTTTATGTACTTGTTGAAATGTTCAACTTAATTGCATGTTTGGTTGTCATTGTGTAGAAGCTTATAGGTAAACATAGTTTTGCATGTTTATTCAGATTTGTGAATACCTTGTCTTTCTCATTTGGGAGAAATCTACGGATGAACACATGATTAAAACTCTTTTGGTCCATATGCAACCGATTACGGAATCTAGAACTCGAACCTAGTTCACATCAGGGGTACTCCCTTTGCAGCTCAATTAGTCACCTATTTAGTTTCTCGTCCTATCTACTTTGGTACCATCATAGCGTATCGCAAAATCTTCCTCTGGAAGTGTTCTTCCACTATTAACCTCTTTATCGAACTTTGTGGTTCAAAGGTGATCTCATATAAACATGATATTATCCTATTGCTCTACATCCTATGTCATTTCCTTTGATGTTGCCATTGTGATTTCCTTGTATTTTGTTTGTATTTTCCCTAATCTTATTGTTTATAAGCTTATTCCATGCTTTTATTATGTGGTTTAGCCTCATTTATGTTGAGTCATAAGGTTCATATATTTGGCATCATGCTAACCCTATATAAGTCAAACATTGTAGCTACGTATGTTATGAAGTTCTGTCATGACCTTTTAAACAGCTATGCTTGATCAACGTTCTTATTCTACAACCAAAATCTGTATGTGTATGGGATCACATCATAATGCAGGTAGACCAAACCTGATGGGATCCCTTTTTCATACATGTTAAGACTTGACTTTAAGCTATAACCTGACTCAACCTGCCAGGGGGTGTAGTCTGACTTCTTCTCTGGCTGGTCGACATGGCCCAACATACATGGCGGATTTATGACAAATGCGACCTACTCATCTCAAGCAGCTCAATCTTGATAATTATAATGACCCGCGGGCTTGGCTTGACATACATATGACTTGATCAACCCAACCTCATAAACTGAATGACCTTATGACATGGCTCACCTTATCTGTAATTTGACCGAAGCTTCTAACTTTATGGACCTGAAGATTGTGACACAATTGGATTTTTGATCTAAATATCTAACACGTTTGGGCCCATGCTACTGAGTTAAAGCTTGACTTGAACTGAGCGTCCAGACTTGCTGTCAAGTATGACTGTGTGGTACGATAGGCTCAGCCGGACTAACTCAATGCGGCTATTGGATATTATACTAATATTGACTTCACTGATACTACCAAAAAAAATACTGCATTGGAATTTAACAATAATATGAAATCAAGGTAATATCTGAAGTGCTCATCTACTTGATCCACCTATTTGAGCCTAACCGTTTAATCTGATTTTTGGACTCTACCATGATTTCAAGCTGAACAGGTTGATTTACAACTTCCGACTATACGGGAATTTTATTGAATTGGATCATTGTGGCCATTGGTCTTGGACTCTTAGGTAGAACCTAGTTTAATCATTAGAATACTAGTCCAAGTCTTCAGTGCATTATTTATTTTTGTCTCTTGCACCATGCTCTCATTCCTACTAGCAAGGTTTCAAATGTCGTTTTCGGTTTTGATTTCGGTCGGCAAAAAAAGAAGGAATTTATCGTTTTTCGGTCAAGTGTCGGTGGAAAAGTTGTAAAATGGAAAGACAACTTTCAGTGAAATTTTTTCGGTGGTCTGTCAGATTTCGGTGGAAATCTCTGTTTTCAGTCACTTTTTCATTTTATTAGTTTGGTATTAAAAAGATAGAATTTTTCAATGTCAATTCAAGATAGAATATTTACGGTACTTTTCGGCCTTGTCGGTGTTTTTTGCTACTTTTGAGGCCTTGCTGGATTGAAAAATTGTAAAACTGATAGTTTCCCCCTTTTTCTATGTTGGACCCTAAAAAAACCGATGAAGTTTGTTCTTTACTGCCGAAATTTGTCGACATTTTTTTTTGAGATCTGCGGGTGCCCGAAACCTTTCAGGCAATGGCCTACATCGGACTCGGACTAGTCCCTCTGAGAGTGAAGCCCGGCCCACTCAAAATTTTATTTGGTTTTCATGGCCTTTTGTATTAGATCCACATGTTTTTTCAATTAGTGTTTAGTTGTACATATTGTTTTGTTAAATTATTTTTTCAGCAGCTTATGTTAGTAATTTGTTAACAACCTCTTCATCTTCATTCTATATTGCTGTTTTGTTGTGAAGTAGTTTCCCAAAATTTAACCTTAATAGCGACTAAAATACTAATTGTAACTTCTTCCCGTCTCTCGATACGGTGTGTAATGTATCGAACTAATAATTTAATTTTAGACCTTAGTAAATTATGTAGATTTTAAGTTAGTACACCACGTAGTATATTTCAATTGACATGCACTTTAATATGTCTCGTAACATGTGATATTGTCTTAAGTACTACATTGTTAATATATGCATCCATGTCATGTATTATAGGGATTCATGTATAATATTAATTACATTTTTTGCTTTGCCCCTTAAAAGGTGTCATGATTTCATATTGTCAAGGGCGTAACTTGACGGTAAACATGGATTAGTGCTTATAACACTCTACATAGATTCCATTATTGTTATTGTTGAGCTATATCTTGATAATGCAACCTCATACTTTATTTGTATCTAATGCAGTGTTTGGGTTGCTCGAAGGCCACCTGGTTATGCATTTGTTGAGTTCGATGACCGAAGAGATGCCCTAGATGCTATCCGTGGAATAGACGGTACATGAGCTACATACCCTTTATTTCAAAGGAATGTGTGGATCTTCTTTTTGGTTCATCTGTTTGCAAATCAGGTTGAAATTTTCAACACTGAAAATTATTAATTCCTAGATACAGGTGTGTCGGCCTATTTTACTGGAAAGGGGTTCCTTCCTCTCCTTTTTCTACATGTATTCCCCACGTTTAATTCTATCCTACCTTACGGGTTGCTGGTATGTATCCCTTAATCTAGTGTAGTCGTTCAACTTATTTCCTAACAAAATAAGACCAGAATATAAAGATAACCACTTATCTCTATATATCATGTAACCAAATTTCCACTTATTTTCTGTGTGTTTCTGTGCCTATTTATGTCGGCCATGTACTTCCATATTAATCCTCCTTACCACAACCATTTATCTTCACTCAGGCACCTAATAATGAATAGAGGCACCATTTCCAATCCTAGCCTACTTTCCTAACTTAAGTCCATGTCTTTAGGTCTATATTTTAATACCTAATTACTTAAGTAATTATATTATAATACCTATGTAAAAAATATTTTTGTAAACTTCTTAAGTAAAGCGACCAGACGGTTAAATTTCTTTCTGATCAAAAAATAACTCTAGTAAAGGGATATCATCTCTTAGAAAAGCGTGTTGTCCATCTTCACGAGTGCATGTTGCCACAACCCTCGTACCAAGAGATATTGAGTTTGACCTTCAATATATCTTAATCGTTGGTAAATCAAAACGACCAACACCAAAGTCATAGTTCGCCTCCCTCAAGCTTAAGAGCCTTTTCACATGGCACCAGTGAGCGACTAAAATATGATTATTTTTCTTGATTTGCCCTCACCAATCGTCTGTTAAGTTTGTCAAGCACCTCTTGCACACTACCATGGACTAATTATCCGATGATCGAGATATGCCACTCTATGCAAACATAGAAGTCAAGTATACAACCATCCAGATGGGTTGTCATGCTTCACCCTGGCTGCAATCATATACGAATAAGCAACTGGTGGCATTAGGTCTCTTGTGCATGTGCTCGTTTTCGGCTGAAACTTCGAACCTTGATGTCCCATGTAATGTAACATGTGGATAATCACACACTCGATGGGCGACCAAACTATACCTATAGAAGCACACAAGATTTTCGTCCAGTGTTCTAAAAAGTGGCATAGGCGGCCTCCTAGGTGCTAGGTCCTCCACCGCCAGCCTAGCCCTTAGGTGGTGCAAAAAAGAAACCCAGGACGCTAGGTGGGGCTAGGCTAGTTCAGGCAACTGCTTAGGTGGGCCTAGATGCTAGAACGAGTATAGATGCTATTTTATTGTTGATAATCTTGAACTTATGGTTTGGATTGTACTAAAATCATGGATATTATGATATTATCTCATAATATCATGCTTGTTTCTGTTCTTGTTAATCTTGAGTTTATGGCTATGTAAATGATACTTGCCCTTTAAAATAATGGTTGAGATAATCTTGAATTTATAGTAATTTTAAAACATATATATATTATATATAACATCAAAATAGTAATTAAAATAATTAAAAAATACTAAAACACCTAGGTGCTGCTTAGGCACTAGAAGGTCCCCTATTGCCCGACTAGTGCCTAGTGCTTTTTAGAACATTGTTTTCGTTTATAAAATTTTAGTAATAATTTATTGATTGCATGCTGGCCTGGATTTGCTTTTGGGATACAATCTCAAAAAAAGCTTGCTTAAAAACCCTATGCAAACAAGTAGCTAACACCCATTTCACATTCTAAGTCCTCTTTGATCTCTTATAGTAGGACCCAATATAATAAGCCAAACAATTGGTCAGTAAAAGGCGGCAGTGTAGTGCAAACATACATCGTGTGGACTCGCAGCTCTCCCCAAATGAGCATGGAGATTTGGATTAAATTGACTCAACAACTTATGTCTACCATAGTATTTAGCTCACCCTCTTGTATACCCCAAAGAAAAAAGGAAAAAAGAAAAGAAATTGGTGTCTATTGAATATGTTGGACCCCAGATAATCTATAATCATTAAGTTCAGCTCCACTGTTCTCTACGTCAATTAGTTAAGAATCCTAAGATAGCACTATGTACATTATGGTGGGACTCCATCGTCAAGGCAGTGCTATGTGGGACCCCCTCCCTCATTTCACTCCAAAGAACCCTACTATTGTTATGAACCTGCAAAAATCATTAGAGGAGAACAATCACCTTCCACTATGCAACTCTTGCATAATCAAGCCATTGTATGCACGTCGATTCATTAATACTTATTTGTTAAAACCATGGTTCAAAAACCCGGAAACTCGACTCGAAATTTGACCGAGTTGGGTAACTCGGGAAACTCAGAAAAAACTCGACTCGGTACCACTCGGTTATATATATATATATATATATATATATATATATATATATATATATATATATATATATATAGGGGGATGCTTAGGTGCGGTTTGCGGTCCGCAGCCATCCGATGCACTACTCCATGCATCCGATGCACGCGACGGGTGCATCGGACGGCTGCGAACTGCACGGACTGCAGACCGCACCTAAGCATCCTCCTATCTAATAATAATAATAATAATAATAATAATAATAATAATAATAATAATAATTACCTAAAGTAAGACAACTTCAAATACCTATTTTCAACTTCCAATGATAAGCAAAATAAGACAATTAGTAAATATACTAAAGGATTTAATAAACCTCGCGACTCAAGACTCGCGGGTTGTCCGAGTCGTGAAACCCAACCCGACTCGACCCGGCCGAGTCACTCGAATTACTCGTCGAACAGATCCAAAACTGAGTTTTTGACGAGTTGACCCGAAATCCAGCCGATCCGGGTCAACCTGGCCTGGTTTCGAGTCAACCTGTCGGGTTTTAAAACCATGGTTAAAACATTTTTTATGGATTCTATTTCATTAATTTTACCTCTTTTATAAAATATCTTTAGATAGTGAAAGAAAATGTTTTTCTTGACTTTGGGTCTACCTTTAAGTAGGGATGGCAATGGGTCGGGTTTGGGACGGGCGTCCCTATCCCAACCTCGTCCCGTCCGAATTCATAGTAGGAACAAAATTCATTTTTACTAAGAATTGAAGCGAAGCAAGTTGGATTGGGCTTGAACTAAAAGAGTAACATTAAACATAGTAGGAACTAAATTCATTTTAACTAAGAAATAAATAGATTCTACACTTTTTCTTAAAAAATATATTCATTGAAGGAAACTTTTAGGTTATGAAAGGTGCAACTAATGTTAATGTACATGCTAATCAATATATGCTTATGTAATTGGGTCGGGTTCGAGGTGAGGTAGGCTAAACCCTACCCCGCCTCAAACCTGATCGGGTTTTTTCAAGCAATCCCAAACCCACTCAAATCCATTTAATTCCATCCCAAACCCGTCCCAGACTTCCAATAGAGTTGGGTCGAGTAACCTGCTAAACCCGTTTAATTGCCATCCCTACCTTTAAGTTTTGTAGAGCATAGTTACAAAGTCGGTGTTCAAGAATTCTTCGGTGGACCTCAATTCTGGAATGAATTTGAAAATTTGGGGTAAATTTTAGGACCATAAAAAACAAATTAAGAAATATAAAGTAATTGATATCAAGGCAATATCTAATGAATTTTACAATTTCATTAGATAGTTCCCATTATCATTCAAAAGTCACATGATTTAATACATCTCATCATCATTTGTAAGATATTAAGATCAAATATGTCAAAAAACTAAGTAATTCGGCGAAGTTTGAGACTTCTTCGGCGAAGTTCTGGAATTATTTGACAAATTGATAACTTTAATAGTTTGGAAATTTGTTCGCGTATCAAACGATCTCCTCCCCCCCCCCCCCCCCCCCCCTCTCCAAAAGAATGATTCATGAATAATTCGCCGAATTGGCAGTCTTAGAGGAGTGGAGACAACCGTACGTTCTAATACATACATTTGTTAAAGGCACGACCACCCCTCTTGTTCTCCCCATCGATTGCATGTATTAGATGAGCATCCATTTTAACAATTTAGTAATCCAGATTCATACCTGAAAAGAAAGTAGGGAGTGCAATTAATGAAAGGGCAGTGCATTTATAGGTTCCGATAAGGTTTGGGGACATTCTAGTGGGAAGATATCAGCATATACTTTGAAGATAGGTATCACATTCTACTATTCCATGGAAAGTTCCTAATTTGAGTTTCAGTTATAGCCTATAGGTACTCAAGATAGAGATTTGTTCTAAACCTTCATTTCAATTTTTAATAATAATTTTCTCTATGTTTACAAATCTGATAAGGTTTGGGGACATTCTTGTGGGAAAATATCAACACATACTTTGAAGATAGGCATCATATTCTACTATTCCTTGGAAATTCCTATTTGGAGTTTCAGTTATAGATACTCAAGATAGAGATTTGTTCTAAACCTTCATTTCAATTTTAAATAATAATTTTCTCTATGTTTTACAAGTCATTTCTTTTCCTATACTTGGGACACTCAGATACATATCTCAGCTTGATTCCACATCCAGCTCTTGCACTACTGGTTGAACCAGTACAATGGGTATGCAGAATTTTGTGGATTGCAACTTTTTGAAGGAATTTCTTGGTCAGGAATTAGATTTTCACATGTATACAGGGTAAAGTGACCCTTAATGATAGTTTTAACAAATTCGCCTTTTTGTCATGGTTTTCTTTCTAGATCCTATTGTACATTCACATCCTAAAATGCATGTACAAATAATCAAGACTTTTTACTCATTTCTCGGTACTTTGTACACTGTATCCAATGCTGGAGTCTAAAGGGGTTTTTTATCCTTTGCAATTATACATACAAAGAGCCAATTCATTACTCTCGGAAATGCTGGTCACCTTGGTGCATGCTTGTAGTATTTATTGCATTCCTCTGAAATATCTCATCAAAAAAATGACTATTTGCCCTTTGCAATATTTGCATGTGGTACTCTTTCCAACTTAATTTGTTATTCCGAGAAAATATTTTTGTGTCATCATTTAAGTTCTAATTACAATCCCATCACCAAAGTGGGGCCAAAACTCTGTTTTAAACCTCGTTAAAACTGGGCCGAGTCAGATCGAGTCGACTTGACATGGCCAGATTTCTAGTAGAGGCTGAGTTGGACCGAGTTTACTCGACTTGGCTGACTTTCAAGTTGAGTCCGAATTTTGAGTTTTTAAATGCTGGGAAAATCTAATAAATAGTGATAATATCCAACGGGATTCTATTTTATCTACAAGCATTTGACATTATGTTTCTCACAAAAATGTTTACCTATTATATCACTTCAAGCTGATGGAATTGCTAGTTTGTTTCCATTTGCGTTATTATTTATATTTTGCAGGGAAAAATGGCTGGCGTGTGGAACTTTCCCGTAAATCTGAGGGTGGAGGTAGGAGTGGTCATGGCGGTGGACGTGGACGTGGAGGTGATGACAAGTGTTTTGAGTGCGGAGAACCTGGTCATTTTGCTCGAGAGTGTCGCATACGCATTGGTCCTGGAGGAATGGGAAGTGGAAGGCGTCGAAGCCCCAGTCCACGATACCGCCGGAGTCCTAGTTATGAGCGCAGGTATAAAATGTTTTTTCTGATACATACTCTTGCGTCCCCATTGAAAACTTGTTTTTGTAGCACTTTTGACATTTTTTAAGATGTTCTCAGTCATCATATTGATTTTTGGGAATAGAAAACAAAATCCACTAGCACTAACTGGGTAGCCTTGTTATGTCATGTCGAAATATGAAAGTTCATGTCTTTCATTTAGTGTCATTTCTGAACCTCTATTTTCTCCCATAATAATTCTTTTCTCTCCGTATTTTGAGGTGGAAATAAAACCGAATTTTCTGGGTGGGTATTTGAACCAGGATGATGACAATGTACCGAACCTCCCAGATGAAGACAGTTCGTCTTTTTAAGACATCACCATCGAAATAGCAAAGTATTATAAACAATGCTTTAGAAAGCGGCCACCAGAAAGTGTAGGTGCTCACCTAGTTTGAGGCTCCCCTTTGCCATCATTCTTAGGTAAAGACCGCCTACTTAGTGTCTCGGCATCTGCTTTGATTGGAACAAAAGTATCAATGGGATTATTTTTCAACTTGCCTTTCTCTTCCTCCTTTCCTCTTAAGAGTTGTAGATGCAAGCAATAATAAAGATCAACATGGCCTCCATTTTGGAAATATAGGAGAATAGGGAGGGAGGGTGAATAGAAGAAAAAGAGGAGAAGTAAAGACTAAAGAGGAGGATAAAGAACAAATAAGAAGGAAAGGAAGAGAAGAGAAAAGTATTGATTTTATTTTACTAAAACCTAGAAATTTTCATAGCCGATATCTACCTATTTGATTAGAATCAATCTCACATCCGTACAAAAATAGTTCCTTTCCCTCATAATTATGAAATATTTCTATGTTTTCTATAGTTTTTTCATAATTAGTTAATCACATGTCAATGCTATCTGCCTAGGCACTCTGGTGCCTAGGCTCTAGGCGCATCCCCACCCTCTCTGTCTGCCTAGCTCGTATGCTTTTCTGAATGTTGATAATGAGCATGGACTGAAATGGTTGAAATAGAGAAAACATAAAATCACCACCACATAGTTAAATACCAAGAAAAACAATCCAACTGCAGCGAAGGGCTTCTTGAAGTTGTTTGCGAATATTATTACTGTGGTCATAGCTATCAGTTGTGTTACCAAAACACAAACACTTGTTGGATTCTTGCACTTGGGTAGATGTTTGACACTAATAGAGCCAAAAAAAAAAAACTTGGAAAACTTAATTACCGAAAAATATTTAACATGTATACATCAGTTATTATTACTCTTGATTTTTTTTATAACTGTAATACCGGTTTCTTTTCAATTTATGTCCATTTGTCTTCCTTAACTTTCCAAAATATTTTTTTAGGGGCAGAGTCAACACTGTGTCTAAAGAGTTCGACATGGGAGAATGTGGACTCGGCAAATTTTTTTTTGGACATGGTGTCATGGTGACCTCACACTCAAAGTGATACATTGCACGCACTTCTCTTTTCACCGGTTTATTTGCCTTTGACCTGATAAATACTTGCCCAATGCTGTGGCAGCAATCTAAACTCTAAAGCTGCATTAATATTTAATACAATGAGCATTGCAGTCTGTTTAAGACCCTGCTATCTGTTTATTACCATTGCCTTAAAAAGTGCAACAAATATCCCGATAGGATTGTTCTTGCAAGGTACCCACCAGGGGATAGGAGAGTTGGCAAGCGACTGATGCTTGGGTGAGGAGGTTGTGTGTTGGACTCCACTTCCCCTTGATTTGCCTAAGAGTGTGGTGTGAAATTCCGCGTGGGTCGGGCTTCGCTCCTGGAGGAATTGGTCCGAGAAATGTTTCAGAAAACCGTCAATCTCAAAAAAAAAAGAAGAGATTTTCTTCCAAGGACCCCTCCCGATCTCCATGAAGTATATAGGAATCTGATGCTGCCATTGACCACCACACAGTTGGTCAGACTTCTAGAATCATCTTGATCATAAAACTTTTTTCTGTGCCAGGAGCTATAGTCCACGCAATTCAAGGTCCCCTCGACGCCGCAGCTACTCACCTCGGCGTCACAGCACATCGCCAAAGCGTGGCCGGAGCTACAGCCGATCACCACCTCATCACCGTGAAGCCTCGCCGTATGCCAATGGGTATGCCCCCAAGATCACTGCTCGTACCTAGCATACACTGGCTGCTACATTTCTTGTTCTTGTAATGCTGTTGCCCTTGGATTGTTTCTCATTGCAGAAGTCCCGACAGGCATCAGCGCCGGAGCCGGAGCTGAAGTGCCCTGAGCTTCTAGAAGAACAGATGGCATCTCTCCTTTAGTGTATTTTCCCTTGGCTTTCTAGATCAGTTGATTTTAATTTGAAATGTTAGTTGGCTTCGACAAAAATGGTTTAATGCGACGTGGAGCCTGTGGACTCCTCGCCTCCGACTGAGAATGCTCTCGTGTTGCTCGCATGTGAAGAGGTTACCCTTCAACTTGATCCCTCTACTTCCATACCTCTGTTATTAACAGTGCTGTCATGCTTTCATCACAGAACTTAAAATCTTTCATGAGCTAAAGGCCCCACCGACCCTTGCGATCGTCTGCTTCTGCCCGGTATGAGTTGCTTCGCATTGTCCTTTCGTCGCACCTCGTGCTTTGTTTGGGTTTTGTGTCTGACGATCAATCGAAGCGAGTGTATAAGCTGGGTATGTTGAGACATGAAGGTACACATTTTTGCTGAGCTGGCTGGCTTAATGTCAGAAGCATGCCATGCTTCCTCTTTGACTCCCAGTAAGTGATGACTATTTTCAGGAGTAATGCTGTTTGAACATACTGCAAGACAACCTGTGGTAGTGTGGGGGGCATCAGCAAGGGCTCTGTGCGTCGGCATTCGCACCAAGCCCTCGCGGACGTCCCCCATACCTCCGCGCAATCGGCCATGGGCCACCATTGCCTCTGACAAGAGTAATGCTATTTGAACATACTGTGGGACAACCTCGCGGGCAACCTGCAGTGGTGTGGGGGGACGTAATGGCTTCGCACGCTGCTCTACAAGAGCCCAAAATGAACGATCGGCTAATTTAAGAAATGCGAATTTCAAATTGAGCGTAGAAGCCGAGTATCGTGCCATGGTCGAAATTGGAGCTTGAAGCTGTTCCTTTCGACCTGCTTACGTTTTCGGATCCATGGTTTGATCGATAGCCCCTTGACGAGTGCGCTCGCTTTGTGCCGGTGTTCAAGGTGTTGAAATGGTCATGTCTCACACGGTTTAGTCTAGGGGTGGCAATGGGTCGGGTTCGTGTCTAGTTTCATGTCGTGTGCAAAACCCCTGGACCCGGACCCGACCTGTTTAACTAATGGTGTCTAGATCCTAAATCTGTATCCGACCCGCTAATAAACGGGTAGACCCGATAAGATCCGATTACCACCCAGGACTATTTAGTTGACCTAATTCGACCTGACCTGAAAGACCTGCTGGTATTATGTATTATAGTATCCGATTGCGGGTAGACCCGACCCGTTGAATACTAAACGGGTCTTCTCGGGTCTACCGTGTCCAGACCCTAAATCCTGACCCGACCCATTTATTAAACGGGTCTATCGTTTACGACCCGTTTACGACCCAAACCCGTTTAGCCCTGACCCAGACCCGCTAACTTTGTGTCGGGTTTGTCGTGCCGGGTCCGAAATTGCCGGCCCTAGTTTAGTCCCACATTGGTAATGGGAGTAGGGATCTTTGTCTTAATCTATCTGATTACTCCTCTCCTCAAAAGCATGTATCTTTGGGAGAGAAACTCGGGTCATCACATGGTATTAGAGCTGGAACCCGCTTTGAGAGCTCTGCCTGATTGTGCCCTTGTCACGCGTGTCAAAATCAATCGAGGTCGGCAGTGTTGGATCGTGGCTGCAGCTGATGGTGGTGAGGAGTATGTGTAATATATGTTTGGACCTACCAGCCTATACAAAACAAGAAGTCCCTTTCTCCGTATTAAAACTCTTACCCATGTGACCTGTGCAAATAATTCCCACCTAAACCAGTGTGTGCAATTGAAAAAACAAGTCAATGGCACGAAAACCTAATCTGACCTAAAAAATAAGAAAGAAATCCAAATAAATTAAGATAATCGTTTTTTTTTTAAATTATCATCATTGGGTGGGACATTTTGAGAGAATCTCAAATCCCTCGAATCTTGGGATCATTGTCGTGTGTGAAGAAGGAAACAATGCATGGCTGGGTTTATGCGATTTGAGAGATCTTAATCCCTTGAATATTGGGATTATTATCACATGAGGGTTGCATAGAACGGAACAAGGAGAGAGAGAGAGAGAGAGAGAGAGAGAGAGAGAGAGAGAGAGAGAGAGAGAGAGAGAGAGAGAGAGAGAGAGAGAACCCTAGAAATCTATGTGATTGTTTGTTTTATTTTTAGGGTTATTTTGACTTTGCACCCCATATTAACCTTATATTAGAGTTTACCCCCCATAGTTTCATTAATTAGACTTTACCCCCCAAAACTAACTGTTCCATCAGCGCACGCTCCAAAACTTTATTTCTTTTCCGTCAGCTCACCCTTTCTCTTAGATGGTGAACTGACGGAACAGTTAGTTTTGGGGGGTAAAGTCTAATTAATAAAATAATGAGGGGTAAAGTCTAATTCAAGGCAAAATTTGCAGGGGCAAAGTCAAATTAACCCTTATTTTTATTATGATGATTGTGTTCTCATCTTGCTTTATCTCGGGGAACGATGGTTGGTGATTGAACTGCTCGTGAACCATATTAGTGGTATCAAAGCGAGGTTCTGTTCAGCCCCGATTCGAGAGGGGCTAGACTGTGCCTCTTCCCATGTTTCGATCGAGATGGGGGTTGTCGGAGTCTATCCATCCCTAGCCTTGTGGCATTCCGTACGAGGGTGGCCATTGGAGTTTGTCCAACCCTAACCTGACGTGGGGGAGATTATTGGGCGTTCCGCATGAGAGAGAGAGAGAGAGAGAGAGAGAGAGAGAGAGAGAGAGGTCCCACATCGACTAGGGGCTGGGCGGTGGTGTTTCCTCTTTTTTAATTGCATCCAGTGGTCTATCCTCGCGAACCTATTTTAATGAGAGAGAGAGAGAGAGAGAGAGAGAGAGAGAGAGAGAGAGAGAGAGAGAGAGAGAGAGAGAGAGAGAGGTCCCACATCGACTAGGGGCTGGGCGGTGGTGTTTCCTCTTTTTTAATTGCATCCAGTGGTCCATCCTCGCGAACCTATTTTAATGGAAAGCAGTCGAGCAAATCTATGAATTCCCAAGAAATGGAAGTTTTTATCAAGGAAATGCATTTCTGGAAAATCTAAAAGAAATTGGGTAAGAGAGGACAGAACAGGATATTTGGATCATGTAAACTGATCTTCTCACCACAAAATTTTTTAGATTAATTTTTTTCTTTTTTTTCAGAAATCCCTCTCGGAGTATGAGGGGGGTTCGGCCTAGATCCCTACCAGTGAATTTTTTTAGATTAACTTAGGATAAAATGTATTCATAGTATTTCTTTTCTGAAACGTAAATGCATACATAATACTAAATGATTTTGATTTTTTCTACGGGAGACATCACCTTCTCTTTAATGAATAATCTAGGTTCACTCAAAACGCCATCATGTCATTGTTTTAATTTCGATCAAAATATCAAAATTTTATTGAAATATTTTGATTTTAATAATTATTAAATTTTGTAGATATTTCGGTTGTTTCGGCGAGATTTCAACCAAAACAATAGGGGTCTACCGAAGTCACGTGATGTCCTCCCAGTTTCGCTATCCACCTCACTAAGATTTTATTGTTTTGTCGTTAAATCGACGATTTCGATCGAAACCAGTCCACATGTTTCGTAAAACCTGTGGACTGATTTTGATAAAACTGAGGTTTTAAATGCTGGCTGATTTCGACTGAATCTACCATGTCTTCTCGTAAATAATAAACATGCACATACTTTCCTCATAAATCTACTTCCCAAGAAATAAAAAATAATAACAAAAATTTTCAAAAAATATGCTAAATATTTTTAAAATGTTCAAAATCCTCCCCCAAATTTAAAATCAGCCGATGTATGCAATCAAGCTAGATTTGTGCCAATTTGTCGCCATGAAACATACTTGGTCATCCGATGCAGGCAACCAAGTGCCTAAGAGTGCCACCGCTTAGTAGTCGGAGGTGGGAGGTTAACGGTGGTGGACCGTGGCTGCGGCGGTAGACGATGGTGGTGGTTGGTGGTGGGGTCGAGCTTGTTCACTACATGTTTATGGCTAGAAGTCTATACAAAATGATTTCTGGTTGGGATCCGCCAAACCCTCCCTCCTTTAGGAGGGGTTCTCAAAAAAAAAAAGAAGTCTATACAAAACAAGAAGTCCCTTTCTCCTTATTAAAATGCTTACACGTGTCTCCTATGCAAGTAGTTTCACCTAACCAAACTGTATTACACTTGCACATGTTTGTGTAAAACATAAATATCTGTTAGCAGATCCGGATGGGAAACAAAAAATCCAGATTGAGAACTGCAGTGGGGTATAAACAGCAACAATCCAGATTTATCACTTTTTTTTACTCTCAAATCCCTTGAATCTTGGGATGATTATTCTGTGGGGAGGCAACAATGCATGGCTGGGTTTATGGGATTTGAGAGAATCTCAATCCCTTGATTCTTGGGATTATTAAGTAGGTAAGGGCCTCAAAACACCATTGGTTTGGAATTTCGATCGAAATATCAAAATTTTGTCAAAATGTTTCGGTTTTAGCCACGAAAGAAACGAAAGGGGGGTTCAAAACCTGGACCTATTTTCAGTTCGGTGAATTTTGAAATTTTAGAGGCATTTATGTCATTTTGTCAATATTTCGATCAAAACAGTGGGGCTCCAGAAAAACAACGAACTGTTCCCCCAGTTTCGTTGTCCGCTTCGCTGAAGTTTCATCATTTTGTGGGCATTTCGATGATTTCGATCAAAAATCAGTACACGGATTTTGTGAAACTTGTGGGCTGATTTTGGTGAGACCAAGAACTTTAAATACTGAATGATTTTGACGAAGGCATCCCATTTTGATTGAAGCCTCCCCATTTTGTCTAGATTTTACTCGAAACCTTCTATTTTCGCCGGATTTTATCCAAAATTGCCAAACATCGTCAGCAACTTCGTGATGTAAGTAACGCAATTTTATATAAATATATGGTGATAATCAAACTTTACTTTTTTTTCTTCAGATTATTGGTATTCCACCTTTGTTATCATGGCCAATGCAAGCTTACTATGTGTGAGATGTGCGTTTTCTTCAAACTATTCAAAAATATGCATACACAATTATAAAATATTTAAACTTTAATTTTTTTTTAAAAAATCCAGTGAAAATCATTTTTATCATGTCAAAAATTTCCACCATTTTAAATTTCAATTTTTTTTTCAATTTCGATCGAAACCAGACACGAAACCGAAGTTTAAAACCAGCCATCAATCATGTGGACAGCCAGGACAGGCGATAGCAAATGCGTGCACAGGATAGATGGTTATTGCAAGTCCGAAATCGGGTACAAATGATCAGAGGTTCTAGTGAAAATTGGCTAGGAGTGTACTAGTGGCTGCCCATCGAAACTATGTTGGTGGGGTCGCTACTGACACTGTCGGGGGACAATAGGAGCGATATCAATGGTCACCCGTTGTAGCTTGGGATGCGGATAACTTACTAATAAACAAAAATTAAGTTCCTAGGATAGCATGGCTATTTAGAGAGAAAATTTAAAGACCACTGATGATGACCGACCAATGGCATTGCGCCACATACACCACGTATGTGGCGCAATGCCACTGGTCTGTCCTAATTAGCGATAATCAAATTATTTTCTCCCTATTTTCAGGTGCAGATACAGAATTCAGATCCCCTCCAGTTGATCTAACCGGTCGGTGAGTCTGGCGACATCACAGCCGCACACGGTTGATGGAGTGCTATTAACTTTTGGGTTACCGGTTATTGTGCGGCTGTGATGCATACCGGGCCCACCAACTGGGGCCGACCGACTGGAGGAGATCTGAACTCGCAGATATAGCGCCCAACAACAACTAGGGTTTAATTGAGAAAAAAAACAACTAGGGCTGTAACGAAAAATAAAAACAACAAATAGGGCCAATCAAAGCCATACACACATAGTTTGAAACCACTAAAAATGTGATCATATCACCAGAACCATAGAACTAAATTTGAAGTGTAGACCTCAAAAAATAATATTCAGTCCTACACTCCCACTTGGATGACATAAAAACATAGTTTGAAATTTTGGTCCAAATTTAGAAGTTTCGTCCAAATACTTCGGTTCCGGACGCAGGCGAAACGCAAGCGGGGGTTCGAAACCCGGACCCGTTCTGATTTTCACAAAATTTTAAGATTTCGAACAAATTTCAACAATTTCGGCCGAATGGTGGCGGCCCACCAAAATTTTGGACGAAACGGTGGTGGTGGTGGGGGGTGGGGTGGGGCACTGAATCCATTCATTTTCGACGAGATTCTGACAGAAAGCAAGGGGCGGCAACAGAAGCCATGTCCTGCTCCCGATCTCGGTATTGATTTCGGCGAAATTAATCATTTCAAGACCTTTTCGATAATTTCAACCAAAACCAGTCCACGGATTTCGTGAAACCTGTGGGCTGGTTTCGGTGAGACCGGGGCTTTAAAACGAGGCAGGTTTCGATCGATTTCGATCGCAGCCACTGAAATTTTGATTGCAAGAATCGTGATTTTGACCAAAAGCCTCTAAATTTTGACCGATTTCGTCGAAATCCGACTGATTTCACTATTGGAGCTAACTGGATCTTGGTTCACTGCCGAAGTTCACCGGAATCGCCGAATCATGTCAGAATTTGTTGTTGGATTCGCCGAATTTCACCGGAATCGCTGGATCTCACCAGAATCTTAGATTTTGCGCTCGGATTTGTTGAATCTTGTTGTTGGTTGTCCTAAATATGAAAACAATTAGCCATATAATCAAGCTATCAATCAAAGAGTAAATCACTCTAAGTGAATTGGCCTAACCATGTAGCTCCTATGGGATCCTAGGCCAACCTAATACCAAATATGGCTCCACAATTGGTGGCATGATTTTTGTAATGCCCAATATGCCTTCTAAAAGCCGCCTCTATTACGGGGCTCTATCTATGGGCCACATGACCAACCTTGGGCTCCTCCACTATAGGCCCACAACCCTCGGGTGGCTTCTATGCAAAGGCAGACATAGAGACTCCTTCGGGTCTTAGACCTCAAGGGCTCTACAAACTTAGCTAAGCTAGATACGACCGTAGTTACCAAGTCGGAAAACGGAAAAACAACAGCAAGGAAAAAAATCGGAAAGATACGATTAAAACAGAAAAAATAAAAAAAAACATGAAAACATTGGAAAAAACAAAAAAAATCTTAAAAATCATACCGAGTATGTATATATGTCATTTTCCAACATTAAGTAATCAATAATTCAAAACATATAGCATATGCATTTATTAAGCACGAACAAAATAAAACATGAACCCAATTTAAATCCGAACCAAACCCGACGTTTTTTTCGTTTTAAACGCGTACAAACGTTTTTTTTCAAAAAAAATAACTTTTTTTTTTTATTCTTCTGTTTGCTACGACTTCGGATCGATACTTGTTTTTTTTTTTTTAAAAAAAAACACCCGATTTGGTAACAATTTTATTCTAAAGACATTTCCATTTTCAGAGAAAGGATTTCTCGTGATCGGACTTGTAGATCAACTAAAGAGGCCATCCCTCTCCGGATAGTGGATCCCTTCGTGGCGATGGTCCTTACAATGTTTCATAACTCACTCATGATATAACAAATCCAACCATCTGATACTCTGGTTGTAGCATGCTCGTCTTAGCTCAAACACAATTGCATATATGGTTCACAAAATAAATCCCATTAACCATGTACAAAATAATTGTTTCTAGTCTATAATTGCAGCAATTTATCAAAGAAATGCATTTATCGAAAAACTAAAAGAAAATTGGAAAGAGAGGCCAAAGTAAATATATTTGGACCCAATAAACAGATATTCTTCATCACACCCGCAACATTATTTTTCAAAAATGTCTAAATATAGTATTATATACAGAGCAGGTTTTACGGTAACATCCTTCCACGGCAATAACCGTTACTCGTCTTTCCTCTAACCTCTTTGCGAAAATTTATCGGGTTTTTTTAGCATTTATCTTGGCTTCATAGGTCTTTGCATCCTGTGCTCTTTTGCTAGATCTAGTTTTTATTTAATAGATCATAGCCAAATCTGCGGTATTGTCTGATCGATTTGTTGCGATTAACTGAATAAAATCGGTTTCACCCAAACCGGTTCGGATTTTGGCCGATCCAATCCCCTGAACCCACATACTGCTCCCCAATCAGGTTTGGTTCACTATCATCGCTCAATTAGTTTGAATGACATATATGTAGTCAGCAGTTATTCCCTGATGCACATATCACAAGACTTGGAGTTGAAACGACCGATTCAGGCTCTTATCATGCCCTAATTTTGGATTTTGTTTCTGATTTTTCTAATATTTTTTTCCTGAAACAACCAAACCAGAACCCGAAACGGAATTCTCAAACCCTGTCATTAATTTAAAGCTATGCTACATGGACATTGACATAATTAAACCCATATAAGCTGCATAAAATTTCAATTTTAACCAAGGGTATCACTCAGAGGTAAAAAGTTACACAAATGAATCTCCATTCTACATGTCTTTGTTGCAGATAAACACGAACCGTGAGTGTGATACACAATATGGCCAATGTAATTACCTAAACCATTTTATAAAAAGCTCATAAAGTACAAGAGCAGGAACAGTGTGCTGCATAACCAACGCTGTTTTTGTAAAAACAAAAGGGCATAATTCAAGCTTGAAGATGGAAAACACCTAAAGTGAGGCGGAACTGAAAGGAAAGCCAAAAGTCTACTTTACCAATGCAGAAGAAAGTTAAGGAACTATACCAGCTCCCAACAATCAACAATCATCTGTGTAATCAAAAGCATAAATAAGTATAATGCATATTTAAAGATTACTAGATCCAATAACATCTTACACCAATGGTAAATTAAAACAATATACTGGAAGAAACTTCCGCAGATTACCTCCAGAGGCGATCTCCTAAAAAACAAGGTCCCTATTGATCACCATGTACAATGTTCACCATTAGGTCTTTAGGAACATCAGGAATGCGAGGCACAACATGAATGTCCACATTAGAAATGTGATGCAGAAACCTAAAAGCAAAAGGGCAAAACATTGAAGTCGTGTCCTACAAGACTCACCCCAGGACGGTTTGAATGGATGTGAAACCTTATTAGGGCAAAAACTGACAAGAGTGACTAGATGATATTCTCTGCCTCATCCTCTCTTTGGCCATATTGTTCCTATGGTCCCACGCAACCACCTTCATCCTAAAGTGAGGCTTCACATCCGTTCAAACTGTCCTGGCGGTAAGTCTTGTAGGACACGGCTTTAAAGTTTTGACCTTTAACTCTCACGACTCATTCTCACATTCCTAATGTGGACATTCTTGATTTGCCTCACATTCTTGATGCTCTTGAAGACTAGATGGTGAACATTGCACTTGAGAACAATAGTGCTCTTTCTGTTTTTAAGGAGATCGCCTTTGGCGGTGATTTGCGGAAGTTACTTGCGGTATGTTGTTTTAATTTATCCTTGGTGTAAGATGTTTTTGGATCTAGTAATATTTAAATATGCACTATATTGATTTATGCTTTGATTACACAGATGATTGTTGGGTTGTTGGTTGTCTCTATTGTTGGGACCTGGTGCAATTTCTTGACTTTCTTCTACATTGGTAAAGTAGACTTTTGGATTTCCTTTCGGTTCCGTCTCACTTTGGTGTTTTTCATCTTCATGCCTGAATTATGCCCTTGTTTCTACAAAAACAACGTTGGTTATGTTGCACACGGTTCCTGCTCTATACGAGAAATACGAGGACCACGTTGTTATGCTGTACACGATTCCTACTCTATACGAGAAATACGAGAACCACACGGATTACTTTAGAGTTTGGACATATCTACATGTTTTTGTTGCGGATATACAAGAACCGCTGCCTCCCGTCACGGTTCATTCGAGCGAAATTATAGGCACCCGAGGGAAATCCCTAGGAGCCAAGCTCTGTCTGAGCCAGCTTTGCTCGGAAGCCAACCGAGTTCACCCGGGCAAAATTTTTGCACAAAAACATTCTGTTAGGATCCTGGGCTCCTGGGCGAACCTATCGGGCGCTCGGGCGAATCCTACTACTAGCTTTCTCCAGGGTTCCACTTTTGCAAGCCAAAACCCCAACAATATCTTTCAACTATCATCCATCCATGTGTTGGCCTCAGATTACTCACGAAATACAAGGTGGGATCCATGTGTAAAAAGTAAGCTCAATAGAATAGAAATTTTAATCTCTACATTCATAAAGATAGATACTAATTTCAGTTGTTTCCATCCTTCTTTGTAATTACAGATGCTTTTTTGGAAGGTTGATGTCAAATTGGCAGCCAGATGGAAAATTTTTGCTAACCTAATTTCAGTTGTTTCCACAAGGATGATGACAAATGATTTTCTAAGCCATCTATATTTTCTCAATTCTCATATCTCAATCCTGATTTCTAGATAATTGTGCTTTATTCCTACTATAATTATTTTTGTAGGTTGTTTCCTACTACCACTTCATACACTATATAGCCTTTGACTAGTCTCCCATATCAAATATTATAACAATGTATGCATTTTATTCAATAGAGGAAATCAAATGTTAACACAATTCAAAACAATTTATCCCTGCCAATATATATTATAAATTGAAATATTAAACATGACGCTTATTTAAAAACTGGGAAATAGCAGACGTGGGTTTGCAAATCAAACATGCCATGAGCCCAACTATGTCATGCAGATCCAAAAAATCAAAGCTCACTTTTCCAATCCCCATGCCATCCAAATACTTGCCTCAGTAGTTGAGGCTGAAGAAAGTATATCTTCAACTTCTCAACCCCATCCAGCATTGCTGCTTGAAATAGGGGCCAAATCCATATTCCAAGATCTAAGAGGAATATGTTTCAGAAATTTTTGCATAAAATCTTATTATGATAGCAAGCCAAACTTTAAATATTGGTTTTGTTGTGTTCCTCTCGGAAAAAATGTGTTTTTATAAGAAGAATATTTTAAATGTTGCATGTGCATGTTATTACTTACTAAACAAAACCTACCCATATAATTATTGGGCATGCAGTGCATGCACAAGAGAGTGTATTCCAATTCCTCACAACAAAGTTTCTCCAACATAAATTCTAAATCATTTAGCTATGCACGCTAGTGCGATGGGCGGGCCAAAGGGCGCTAGGCACACTTTGCATCTTGTAGGATATCATCATCGCCGAGTCACCTTTTTAGGTTACGCACAATGCTGATGGGATCTTTACTTGTTTTATCGAACTTGCCCAAACAAGCACTACGGATACCACTGAAAATGTGATCATATCACCAGAACCATAGAACTAAATACAAAGTGTAGACCTCAAAAAATAATATTCAGTCCTACACTAAATACTTAGATGACACAAAAATAAATGGAACACAGTGGAAAAACTAAATGCCTATACCTTTACGCATGCAATATTCATGAACAGATCTATGCTTCTAACAAAATCTACCATTATGATCTATTTTTACATGACACATGCTTGGTGAACCCAAAAAATAAATGTTTCACATACCTTGATCAGGCCGTCTTTTTGTCAAGAGAATTTGAGCACGGTAACCACTTCTACATAATCGCAACATCCGAATCATCTTCTTTATCAACTACATAAAGCACAACAGATCCATCGCCAGCATAGTTACCAAGTTCGGGTTCGGCAATAAGTCGGCAAGGGTAAAACTCGGGAAAGTTCAGCGAAAATCGAAAAGTTCGGAAAAAAAAACGGATAAACGTCGGGGGAAAAAATGAGTTCAGATTTTAATCGACGATGGTGAAATTTAAAAAAAATCGGCAAAGGTTTTAAGTCATGTTTTAAACATGTTTTTTTTTTTCAAAAAAATGCCGAACTTTGTGACTATGATTGCTAGCACAAAGGATGTAAACACGGCAAAGCAGACGATCATGATATTGTTGGGTTTAGTCCCACATCGGCTAGGGGCTGGGCGGTGGTGTCTTCATATTTACAAGTCGGGTTTTGGGGCGAGAGGGTATCTACAAGTGGTATCAGAACAAGGTTATGCTCAACCAGGTTCTAGTCGGGCCAAGGAGTGGCCAGGTTGTGCCCAAGGTGTGCCTCTTCTCTTGATCTTCGCGCACGAGGGGGGGCTGGCGGGTGTTCAGTCCTAGCCTCGTGAGAGGGGAGGATTGTTGGTTTTAATCCCACATCGGATAGGGGCTAGACGACGGTGTCTTCATATACCCTATGTTGACCTCCCTTTACGACCCGGGTTTTGTGGCGAAAGAGTATCAAACAGATATAACAAATCAAAACATCCAATACTCTGGTCGTAGCAATCTCATTTTTTTTTAGCGGATAGCAATCTCATCTTATTTTAAACACAAACACATATATGCTTCATAAAATAAATCCCATTAAACATGTACAAAACATTTGTTTCCAGTCTATTCTTGCAACAATTTATCGAAGAAATGCATTTATGGAAAGACTAAAAGAAATTGGGTAAGAGATGACATAGTAACATATTTGGACCCAATAAGCTGATCTTCTTCATCACACCCACAACATTACTTTTCAAAAACGTCAATAAATACATACAACTAAATGGTTCTGGTTTTTTTCTATAGGAGACATCACCTTATATTTAATGAACAATCTGAGTTCACTCAAAACACCATCATGTTAACATGTGATTGCCAAAGTGAGCAGGGGTTGGATGATTATTGCACGTCAAAAACTGGGTACACATGATCAACGATTTATGAGGTTGGCGACATAAACGGCGACAGGTAGAGATAGGAAAGTTATTTATGAGTAGTTCTAGTGCCTAGAAGAGTCCAATTGCAATGCTAATAGGTAAACCATTGAACAACAATAAGGCATAACTTGAATAGGATCAACAGGACCAGCTTGATATTTCAATATATCACACTGCTACTTTAAACCTCATTAAGAAATCCTGCAATGGTTTTGACAACGTCTGGAGACTAGAAAGAGGCGCATGGCACAAAGTTCTCATTCTCTAACTTGATGAACATTTAGCTTCAGATATACAAAACAAAGGAACGATGAACTCCCATCTATACGTAGTTTAATAGGATAATAGCAGACCAAGTGTAGTGCTGTTCCCTGTTTTGACCAGATGGAAAATTTTCAAAATTTTAAGCTTTTGCGTTGTCATTTTTTTGGCTCCCTTGTTGCATGAGTTTAAAGTCCATAACCCATAAGGTAGGTCTACCTGCTTGTCAACTAGCCTTTTTAGGTTTCTTAGCAAGCCCCATTTTTGCCAAGTTGACATGGGCCGGTTTTCGGCACAAGTCTTAGAGAGTTGATGTCAGGTGAACAGCCTGTTGGAAGATTCTTATCAATGTTCCGTATAGTCGACCGCATCTTGAGGGGGATAAGACATGGATGACGAAGATTCACTTTTTCTATGATTCGATCAGAACATCGACAACCCAGGTGATTTCCAATTTGTTGGACCCAACGGCTCCAGAACATCTGCTATGCTGATTAATGTTTAATGGAGTAAGGCATGGGAGGATCTTTCGCAATTCCTGTTGTTAGGTTAGCTATTAAGAACAGATGGAAACAAATACAATCACACATAAAGGAGAGTAATCAACAAGAAGTCACTCCAGACACATGTCGACAATTGGATCATGTCAACTAAACACTTAAACCTAAACAAGAGCTAACATACACCGTAAATTCGATTACTGCTTTGAATAAACTAAGCTGGGAAAATTTTCCATCATTCGACCGGGAGCTCGCAATGCATTAGAGAGGCTGCCAGAGAAGTATAAGATCCAAAGCCTACTATGCAACTCATTGAGACTGTCAAGAATTCTACACAAAGCAAGTCCAAGGGAAAGGAACTTTTATTAACCATGAATTTCCACATACTTACAGTATTCATTCAAACATCTATTCCGAACCGGAAGCATGGAAATGGGATGGATCAGCAGCACTGACTGGAAACCCTATCACAACAGTTGTGTTCTCGATCATCTCAAGCCCCAATCCCCGGCCGAAGCGTCCAAGCTGCCCATCCAAGTCCTTAATGCTACGACCCTTATCGAGCTCAACCCTAGCCCGGCAGATTGGGCAGATCGGTGACTTCGACAGCCAGGAATCCACGCACACCGCATGGAAGCTGTGCCTGCACACGGGGAGCAGCCTGCACCTATCGTCCGCCTGAAAGCTCTCGAGGCAGACGGCACAATCGACTGCGCCTCCCCCCTTCTCTCCCTCCACGAAAGTGTACCAAGGGAGCTTCTCCAAATCGTTGGCCGACAAGCCGCCGCCGTTGTAGTCGCCGAACCTCTCCCCTCTCGCGATCGTCCTGAGCCCCTGCCGGAAGGCCCTCCCCACAATGCAGGCATGAAGCAGGAGCAGAACCCCGACGCCGACGAACACCAGCACGGCCGACACGACGATCGCCAGCACCATGATCTGTGTGGCAATGTTGAAAAGGTTGCTGCTACTCATTTTTTCAGCCGTCTTTCACTGCACCCAGATCAATCTCTGCTGCTTCTCATCCAGAAAAACCCCACCCCCAATCTACAGAAGGGCACCCAAGATCCACCCACAAGGCAAATCATACCCTTCCCTTTGATACCCAGATGCCCAAATCCAATCCCCTACTCGAAAGAGCCGGCCACACACTTCAGCACCCCATGTTTTGCTCCACCCCCCAAGGGCTGAAGCCAAAACCCTTCACTGATTCAGAGGGGCAAGGGACAAAGAAGGGCAGAAGAGATGAACAAGGAAGGCTCCTAAGCCTCCTCTGGCTCCAGGCCGAGAGGAAAACCCTCAGCAGCAGCAGAGGGAGCTGGAGTCGGCTGAGAGGCCCTTTGATGCCTCCAAGGACTGGGTCTCCATTTATTATTTAATCTCAGGAGGCTGTAGGGTGTTTGGAGTTGGTGGCGATGAAGCAATTTGGACCCGAATTAATTTTCCCAAATAATTTTGGTAAGTGGGAGCAGGAGGCGATGACAAAGAGATTTTTTTCAAAATAATATTTAAAAAATAAATATTTAATTCAATATCGTTTGATGGAAAGTATTTATTAAGTTAATGTTCTGACAGCCACATGGCATGTCAGTGCCGTAAAACGAGTCAGTATATATATAATTTTTTTTTTCTGTTTCAAATAGAATCGGATATTTAGATTATAGGATCTAAATCCGGTATTTTGGACACTAAGTTTAACCGAAGCCATTTTTTCGTTGGATTTCGGGTAAATCCGGTATCCATAATACCGGGTTTAAACCCTGTAATCCAAATATCGGGTTCTACCTGAAACAAGAAAAAAAAAACATCGCGACTTGTTTTACGACGTTGACATGCCATGTGATTGCTAGAGCACTAGTATGGTAATTACTTTTGATCAAATGCTATTTGATTAAATATTATTTTTAAAAAAATCCTAGATGATACAGGCTATATTGATGTTTTTTTTAATATTTTTTATTTATTTTTATCTCTCTCTCTCTATAGTCTCTCTAGTATGGATGCTGGTGGTGAAAGAACGGTAGCACCTTTCTCTCTCTCTAGTTTCTTTTGGGGTTTTTTGCAAATCCATCAATACAAACTAGTCTAATTGTACATTAACCCCCATAAATCTTATATTTGCATATTGAGCCTCCAAAACATATAAAGTTGTGCATATTTATCCCTCTATTACTATCCATCAACAGAAAGTGACTTAAACACGGTGAGCTTCTAACCTGAGATCCAAATATCTATCTTACCGATACTCAAAGGGTAACTTACCACATGTAATGACTAATTTCAGTTGTTTTCACTGTGAGTATCCTAACCCTAACTTCACTCTGATCTCGTCTCAATGCTTGTCTAGTCCTCTACACGTGCCCGAGCCCTTCACGTTCGTCCGATAGGTTTGGCAGCCGACATCGTTTACACCTTCGTCAACAAGGTAATATTCGTTGTATACTCACGATTCTAAAATGGTAGTTAACCGGTGGGGTGAATATGTATAATTTTTTATGTTTTGTAGGGTTGATATATAAATAAAAAACTTTCAAGGATTAATACGTAATTTGACTAGTTTATAGTGATTAATTTATAAAAAACTTTTTTTTTTTTGGGGGGGTGGGGGGGGGGAGGGATCTACACGGTATCTCCTCTCTCTCTCTCTCTCTCTCTCTCTAGGATATGGGTGCTGGTGAAGGAATCCAACCACCTCTCTCTCTCTCCTCTATAATTTCTTACAAAACTTGTGATTTTATTTATTTATTTATTTTATGTCTTCTTACTTAGTAAGGTAGAAGGGTGATACATCAACGTTGAGAGAATTTTTGCTACCCTATCAATTTGCTGCACCTGCTTAGGGCCCAATGTTGGTGTGCCACGTCTTTCATAAAAAAAAAATAATCCTTTTAAATGAAAGACGTGGCACACCACAATTGGATCCTGCAAATCAATCGGGTAGCGAAAAATGCTATCCTCAACGTAAGGTTGGTAATGCACTAAAGACAAAGAGGTTTTTCCCAGAATGACCCCCCAACTCTGCCGTATTGCTGGGAATAGGACTAGTTGTTTTTTGCATTATTTTTCTGACCATTTTTTTTTTGTTTCGGACTAAAGTACCACTGAGGCTTATAAAGGACTTCACTGCTAATTTCAAAGGGATTTGTCTCTGCTCCACCGATAATATGTCTCCTTTTTTGATCGCTGACGCTTTAGGAAGAGACACATGGTACATCCCATTTCAATGGCCACGATTGGGCCACGGGATTAATCTTAGAGAAATGCTAGTACCACGATCGATTGCTGCCCATCATTGGCCATTGTCGTCCGCCCGTCGCCGTCGACTACCGGTTAGCACCTCCCGCCGATGACGCCACTCCGTCGGCTACCACCAGCCACCGTTGTCAGCGGCCACTGTGGGTGCAAAATTTGGCTAACGCCCTATAGTGGGACCCGCAGCCCTGCCTGGGACCCACGAGCACGACGGTGGGACCCGCAGCCCTGCCTGGGCCTCACGAGCACAACAGTGGAATCCGCAGCCCTGCTTGGGTCCCACGAGCACAACAACGGTGGACCCACAACCCTACCTGGGGCCCATGAGCACGTTGGTGGGACCCGCAGCCCTGCTTGGAGCCCACAAAGGTAACGGTGGGACCTGGTGAATCCCCTCCCGAGTATTTACCAAAACCCATGATATATTGGGGAATAATCGTAGAATATTCTCCATAAACCAAATCTCTTTAAATAGCCAGTCTAATGAAATATTCCGGATTCGAAATTCCAGACCAAAAACCCACTTTCTGTTTTCTAGAGCTCCTCGAGCTTTTTGGTTTTCAGACTCCTTCTCCACCCTCTGATTACCTGTAAGAAGCACTCCTCGGCATGTCAAGAGTAGCCATACTGTTTACTCAGAGATAGTGGATTCAAAGGTTATGTCTTACCGCACGGAGACGTAGGTTTCGGCCGAATTTTGTTATCACATCTTGTGTCATCTCTTTCTCTACCTTTCTATTCTATAGTACTTGTGTGACAGCCTAGTAAGTCACACATCAATGCTTCGAAGTACGCCACATCCCGTAGGGTAAAACCTTCACTCGACTGTTGGAGGAGGGTCACGTGCTCGACTGTTGCATGCACCAAAACCGACCCCACAAATCGAAAACACAGGGGAATTCCCTCTCGACTGTTGCACCAAAACTGACCCCGCAATCGAGAGAATAGGGGAATTCCCTCTGCACGAAAACCAACCCCCACCCCTTTTTGGTGCTTGCACCAAAACTAACCCCACAAATCAAAAAAACAGAAGAATTCCCTCTCGATTGTTGCACCAAAACCGACCCCGCAAATCGAAAGAACATGGGAATTCCCTCTGCACGAAAAACGACCCCCCCCCCCCCCATTTGTGCTTGCACCAAAACCGACCACCCCTCCCCTCGGGTGGTGCACCAAAAACCGACCCCCCCCCCCCCCCCCCCTTTGGTGCTTGCACCAAAACCGATCCCCCCTCCCCTCGGGTGGTGCACCAAAACCAATCCCCCTGGAACTGTGCACAAAAACCGATCCCCCTGGGCCTATACACAAAAACCTACCCCGCTTGGGCTTGTGCACCAAAACTAAGCCCCCCTCCCCTCGGGTGGTGCACCAAAACTGACCCCCCCTGGGCCTGTGCATGAAAACTGACCTCCCCCTTGGGCCTGCGTATGAAAACTGACCCCCCACTTGGACTTGTGCACGGAAACCGACCCCCCCTGTGTGCCTCTGCACGAAAACCGACCCCCCCTGGGTCTCTGCACGAAAACCGACCCTCCCCCTCCCCTTGGGTGGTGCAGCAAAGCTGACCCCCCGGACATGTGCACGAAAACCGACCCCCCCCCTTGGTGCTTGCACGAAAACCGACCCTCCCCCTCCCCTCGGGTGGTGCAGCAAAACCGACACCCCTGGCCCCTCTGCCCGAAAATCGGCCCTTCCTTGGTGCTTGCAGCAATACCCCCCCCCCCCCCCGGCCCCGCCCCTCGGGTGGTGCACCAAAACCGACCCCCCCTCCCCTCGGGTGGTGCACCAAAACCGAACCGAACCGCCCTTGGGCCTGCGCATGAAAACCGACCCCCCCCCTTTGAGTGTTACAAGAAAACCGACCCCCCTGTGCACGAAAATCGAACCCCTGGCCCTGTGCACGAAAACCGACTCCCCACCACGCACCATGCTACTCCTCCACTCGACATCAAATATTCACCTGCGATAACCACCCGTCTACACCTGGAAGTCCCAACAAGCCAGGTTAACACCTACATCGCTGGGAGAGGGTATAATATTTAAACGATGGTCAGTCCCGTGCAATGGGTCGGCAGACGCACACCCGATCGGCCCTTGGCAGGGGGTCGGGCCCTGACAATGGGTCGGCAGATGCACACCCGATCAGCCCCTGACAACTAATCGGCAAACAAACGATAGTCGCCCCCCCCCCCCCGCGCAACGGGTCGACAGATGCATACCCGACCGGCCCCTGACAGGGGGTCGACAGGCGCAACAGTCAATCCCAGACAAGAAGTCGAAAGACGAGTGACCAATTTTTTATTTTTTTTTTGCAAAATTTGACTAACACCCTATAGTGGGACTCGCAGCCCTGCTTGGGGCCCACGAGCACGATGATGGGACCTGCAGCCCTTCCTAGGGCCCACGAGCACGAAGGTGGGACTCGCAGCCCTGCCTGGGGCCCACGAGCACGACGGTGGGACCCACAGTCCTGCTTGGGGCCCACGAAGGCAACAAGTGGGACCTGGTGAATCCCCTCCCGGGTATTTACCAAAACCTCTAATATATTAGGGGATATTCCTAGAATATTTCCCATAAATCAAATCTCTATAAAATGCCAGTCCTGTGAAATATTCCGGATCCAAAATTCCAGACCAGAAGCCCACTTTCTGTTTTCCAGAGCTCCTCGAGCTTTCTGGTTTTCAGACTCCTTCTCCACCCTCTAATTACTTGTAAGAAGCACTCCTCGGTCTGTCGAGAGTAGCTTTATTGTTTACTCATAGATAGTGTATTTAAAGGTTGTGTCTTACCGCACATAGGCTTTGGCCGAACTTCGTTATCACATCATGTGTCATCTCTTTCTCTCCCTTTCTACTCTATAGTGCTTGTGTGACAGCCCAGCAAGTCACACCTTAGCGCGCCACATCTTGAAGGGTAAAACCTTCACTTGACTGTTGGAGGAGGTTTACGTACGATGGTTGAAATCCTTCCCCATAGTCACCACCCCTACCGACCACCGGTTGCTTGCCGCAATCACCCTTTCAGCCACCACCCGCGGTGGCCGATGGGGCAGCAAGGGTGGTGGTCGATGGAGCATTGACCATACCGAACTTGCCTCTGGCTCTTATTTCAATCTTCAATTTAATTGCGGTGTGCCGTAGAATGCTTCGACGCATTTCATTACGTTGTCGTAGTAGAATGTATCGGCGCATCAGTGAAATGCTCTGTCGCACATGGGCTGGCGCCGCATCAGTGAAATACTCCGGAGCATTTCACTGATGTGCTTGTGCGCCGGCGCATTTCACTGATGCATCGATGCATCATGCGCACCGATACATTTCACTGATGTGTCGGCGCATTATGTGCGTCGTGCATTTCAATGGCTATGAATGGGCCATGGGATGAACTTTATAGGGATGCCACCACCACCTACCATTGCTGTGTCGTGCCGAACTTGTCTCCAAATCTCATTTCCATCTCCCATTTCTTCCCTCTTGTTTACTATTTTTATATTACATCCATCCAATCTTTCATTAAAAGCTATTAATGGTGCATACTTCATTTTATGCCTAACTCTAGACGCTTTTGTAGAGGATCACCCGAGAATCACAATGTCTCCGAAATCATTGAATTCCAATGAGAAACGAATAAGATACACCATGTTGAACTTGCCTCTGGCTCTCATTTTTATCTTCCATTTTATTTTGTTGTGCAGTAGAATGCACCGGAGTATTTCACTTCGGGCCGTAGTAGAATGTGCTGGAGCATTTCACTGCGGGCCGCAGTAAAATACGTCGGCATCTTCACTGATGCACCGGAGCATCTTCACTAATGGCGGATGCATCTTCACTGATGCTTCGGTGCATTTTCACTTATGCATCGGCGCATCTTCACTAATGCTCCGGTGCATCTTCATTGATGTGCCCATCGCCATCGACTACCGGCGGGCACCTATCGCCGATGACGCCACCCAGTTAGCCACCACACGCCGCCGTCGACGGCGGCCACCGACCATTGGTTGCTCACTGCCGCCTCGTCGGCCACCACCCACGGTGGTCGATGGGGCAGTGAGGGTGGTGACCAGTAGCGATGGCGGTGGATGGTGGCCGATTGGGCGTCAGTCATGTCGAACTTACTTTCAACTCTCATTTCTTCCATTTCTTTCACTATTTTTACATTACATTCATCCAATCTTCCACTAAAAAGTACTAGTGGTACTGACTTCATTTTATCCTTGTCTCTAGGTGATCTCGTAGAGGATCACTCGTGGATCGCAATGCCTCCAGAATTACTAAATTCTGATGAGAAATGAAGAATGTACACCGTGCCAAACTTGCCTCCGACTTTTTTTTGCATCTCTCATTTCTTACCGTCTACCACAGCCACCGGCCACCGTCCACTCGACGGTAAGGACTCACTAAATACTTTACGCTATGTAAGGACATCGAGGGCGAAAAATGACATCATCCCAATAATCTCCGGCGAAGAGAGGTGGTTGAAGCGAGAAAAAATTCAGTCGGAGAAGATGGACATACTTTTTATTTATTTTGTTTTAGTCTTTAAGGGAAAAATGATCACAAAAATGCAATAGATGTTCGGAAGTGACATTTGGGGAAGTGACATTTGGGGCAAAAAGCAACCTAGTATATTTTCAACAATACGTGTGAGTTACCTTTCGAAAAGAATAAACAATACGTGTGAGTTAGGGGGCCATTCTTGAAAAATCTCCAAGGCCAAAAGATAAAATGCAAAGGTTAGTAGATGGACTGATTTCAAAGTGCCAACCAACCGTCACTCAAGAACAAAGCTTGCGTTTCTCTTGCTCAGTGTGTTTCCCAAAACAGGAAACACAAGCAAAGAGTCTTCGGAGTGGATGCATAAACCCCTCTCCCTTTCAGTGTTTTCAATAAGCTAGTGTGTGGGCCCACCAACCGCAGTGGTTATGACTAGGGCTGCAACTTAGGCGGTTTGTGGGCCCGACCCGACCCGAGTTTTGGACGGGTTTGGACTGATGTGTTCGAATAATAGATTGGGTGAGTTGAAACAGACAACCCGAGTTGCATTCGGGTTGGGCTCGGGTTTAGGGTTCGGTCAACCCTGCCAAACCTGAACTCGAGCACCCTTTATGTATATGCTTAAATATCATGATATGTCACTTGAATAATTTATTATAAAAATTATCTTGTCACTATTGAATGCTTTGTTGTTTATTTGGTTCTTGATTATGAAATAAAGATATTATATGATGATCAAGTCAATTGAATGGATAGAAATCTAATAAAAAAATTAGTTTAATAGTGTTAGTATGGATAAGTTCTTTTTAATTTTTTGATTTTCAAAGGTACTTTTCAAAAAAAAAATCTTCAAAGGTTGTCGATAAGGGTTGGAAATAAGCATACTCAAACCGTACAACCTGACTCAACTTGATCCATCCTACCAAATTATGCTAACCCGAGCTTAACCCAAGCCTGAAATTTTTTACTTGGGCTAGATAACACCGGTTTAAGGTCAGACTGGGCTGGGCTATGAGCTAAGGGTTCTAGTACTAGTATTGACCTCTAACCAGACCCAACCTGCCTGAGTTGTAGCCCTATAATTTAGAAGTATGGTATATACGGAAGTAAAGTACTGAAATCAGTAAGCTAGCAGAAGATCTTTTTTTTTTTCTCTCAATAATCATTAAATTTTTTTTTTTACTATTTATATAAATTCATAAATAACAAATATTGCATTTGTGATAGTACATCCACTTGTCATATTGCATAACCGTATGTAGGGGTGGCAATGGGCCGTGTCGGGTCGGGTTCGTGTAGTGTCCAAAACCTCTAGAACCGGACCTGATCCGTTTAACTAATCGTGTCTAGATCCTAAATCTGTACCCGACCCGTTTATAAACGGGTAGACCCGATAAGATCTGTTAGACCCGTTTACCACATGGGTCTACTCAGTTGACCCGATCTGACCCAATCCGACTCGACCCGATAGACCCGCTGGTACTGTATAATACAGTATCAGATTGCGGGTAGACCCGACACGACACGGCCCGTTGAATTTTAAACGGGTCTTCCCGGGTCTACCGTGTCCAGACCCTAAACCCGGATCCGACTCGGTCCGTGGTGCTGTTCCCTCTTGGGATCGGCATCGGGTGGGTCATCTGGAGACCATACTCTCAAAACTGTTTATCAGAAATTTAGGGAAGTGTGGGCTGAGACAGTACGAAGTGGAACGCCTCCCTGGTCTTCTTTATGACTACTCTTCAACCCTTCACTTCCTAGAAATCAAATGGAAGCAAAAGTCCCGCATTCATTGGCTTCGGGTGGGTGATCAGAATACAAAGTTCTTTCATCATTCTACACTCGTTCGTTGCTGACGGAACCGGATGCACTACCTTGATGATGAGTTCGGGGTGCGTCGTACGACCCCGATGGATTTGGAGTCGATTTTGGTGCGACATTTTCGAAATCAATGGAACCTCCCATTCCCTCTGAGGGATGAGAGTATGTTGGATATTCTCCCTCCCCTCATATCCGAAAGGGACAATTCCTTTCTCACCCGCCCGATCTCCTTTCATGAAATTCATCGTACTTTGTTGTCCCTCTGTATATGCAAGGCACCTGGACCCGATGGTTTTTCGGTTGAGTTTTTTTGTGTCAAATTGGGACATTATCGCTTCAGAGGTTTGCTCAGCCATCTTCTCCTTCTTCGAGGATGGGTCCATGCCACCTGCGTGGAAATCCACTTTCATAATCCTTATTCCTCGAACTGATGAGCCCTCTTCTCCCCACAACTTTCGTCCTATGAGCCTCCGCAATGTTCTGTATAAACTGGTGACGAAGATTTTGGTGAACCGGCTAAAAGGGGTTCTTCCAAGGCTCATTTATAAGGAAAAAGGGGTTTTGCTCCTCGCTCAGGAATTTCTCGATTCCATTCAAACGACCTCCTTTACCTCCGATCATTTGGCCCTCAAGGTGGATATGGCTAGTGCCTATGATCTCATGACGTGGCCCTTTCTACGCAAGGTGCTTGCTCGCTTTGGATTCTCTCAACGATGGATTGGGTGGATGATGGGCTGCATCGAGCGGCCATCATTCTCCATACTATACAAATCTCCTACTAAATGGTTCAGTTCTTCCCGTGGTCTCCACCAAGGTGACCCCCTTGCACCTTTTTTGTTAATTCTTGGTGCCGAAGTCCTGACTCTTTCCTATGCATATGATTGTATCTTATTCGTTGCGGCTGCGAACTCGAAGATGGCCCAGTTGTCCTCCTTATTGCATGCTTACTGTCGTCTCTCCTGCTAACAGATCAACCCTCGGAAGTCCTTGCTAGTTTTTGGACCCTCCATGGTCGACTCTGTTCGATGGAATCTCTGTGAACAGCTTCACACTCCTGAAGTTGCGGGGCCGTTTCGATATTTTGGTGTGCTCGTGTCAGGCACTCGGATCCCGGCCAAGAACTTCCAAGCCATTCTCTATAAAATTATGGTGCGTGTGTCGGGGTAGAAATCTCACCTTCTCTCCTTGGCCGTATTACCCTTCTTCATTCGGTTTTGAACTCCCTTCCGTTGTTTATCTTAGCGAGCACTTGGATCCCTAAGTCAATCGTTTTAGGCATGGAGTGGGAATTATGCTGATTCCTATGGGCTAAGACCTATTCTTTGTCGGGCCTCCACCTTGTCCGGTGGACTCAAGTCTATAGGCCCACGCAATGTGGTTGTTTAGGAGTTCGATGATTAGAGCCTCTACATGTCGCCTTGATGGGTAAGATGGTCTTTCAGCTCATTAATCAACATGACTCTATGTGGGTGTGATTCTGCTTGAATAAATATGGGCCTTCACTGGATCTTTGGAATTGGCCGCAGCCACGTCGTTGCTCGTGGGTTTGGCATGCTGTTAGTGATGGTGTGTCTGTGGTTTGCAGTAATGTTGTGGTTCCTGTCTGGCAACGATATCGAAGTTGGACTTTTGGGCTACCCTGTGGTTGGAACCGTGCCCAATAAATAGGATGGTGGCCCATGTTAACACAGCCCATCATAACCTTTTTAAGTTTTCAGACCTTTTGTATCCTTAGTTGGAATGGCGCAGGGATCGACTTCATCTTCTGTTCCCTCCAAAGTGGCTCTCGATCATCTTGTCTATGCCGGTTTTGTCCTCTATCCCGTCTCAGACTTATTTTTGGGCCTCGATAGATCGGCTAATTATTCTATCCGAGAAGCTTACTCCTGGATGGCGGAGAAACAACAAGATGACCTCCCAGAGGAGTCCTCCCAACAAAGCTCGGGTGTTTGGGTGGCTCTATGGGCCATTCCATCCATGCCTCGAGGTAAGTGCTTCATTTGGAAGGTTCTTCTCAATCGGTTGCCCATCCGGGCTCCCCTCGTCTAGATTGGTTTGTTGTCCTCCTCGGACTGCCCCCGGTGTGGCTTAGAGTCGGAGACTATTCCTCACATGCTCTTTTCTTGTCCCCCATCAGCCGATGTTTGGCCTCTTCTTTTCTACTTTTTCTTCCTCTTTTCTCCCCTCAACACTATCGGAACTTGGCTTAGTGTTATGCCAATGTCCTACGGTCGGGACGGGACATAACATTTTTCCCCTCATGTCCCTTTGTGTTATGGTGGCCTGGCACATTTAGAAGTCGTGCAACTGCGTGCATTTTGAATTACAGGTTGAGCTACCTTCCACTACCTGGAGCCATGTTATCGGGGAAGCTAAGGAGGTCTGTCAGGCTTTGATCTCGCAAAAAAGGATTGCCTCCTCTCTGATTACTACTGTTTTACCTAGATTCGTGAAGTGGTTCCCTCCTGACCCTTGGTGCTTCAAACTCAACTTTGACGGTTCTTTCACCTTGGGCTCCGGGGGAGCAGGTTTTGTTGTTCGGAATTAGAGGGCTGTCATTCAGGTAGCTGGTTGTGATGTGTTTCGGTGCTCTTCGGTGGTCGAGGCTGAAACTCGTGGTTGGGTCTCTGCTATATGGTCAGTCATTGGTCATCCTTTCTGTTGCTAGTAGAAGGTGACTCGAGTGTGGTTCTTCAACGGTTGGTCTCTATCAGCCTGACGGATCCTCTATTGGCAGACTGCCGATATCTTTTGACGAGGTGCCATATTGTTGGGGTGTCTTACACTCTCCACGAAGGAAACAATGTAGTTGATTGACTGGCAGGTTAGGTTGTTCGCGAGGGCTGTGGTGAAGTGTTGCTACAGGAAGTTCTAACTCCCTTGCGTGCTCTAGTGCTCCATGACATATGCCCATGTCAATTATGTGGAGGTAGGGGGAGCCTCTCCCTATCTCCGACTTTGCCCTTGGTAGTGTACTTTTGTTACCAAAAAAAAAAGTTGGTCAGATGAATATGTACTTCAACGTGGGGAAAACAGAAAAGTGACATCATCTTTGGGGATTGTACACTCAACGTGTAGTTAAAATTCAAATGAATCGGAGGGTGGGGCTATATAAAGCCGTCGATTTGCTCTAAGCCAGCTCCATCTATGTACAACACATAACTTATTACGAGTTGCTGTTTACAGCCCACCTGTTATTAGCACCCGCCATAACATGTAGGTAGCCATAGGCAAAAAAAGTATGTATGGACGATTTTATCCCTACCTTCGAATTACAGTCTTAGTTGTAACTATCATAAAGAAAAGCCGACGTTATGAAAAAACAATGTAAGCGATTGAAAAACAATGGATCGTGGTCATAGCATGATCTTATGGATTATGAAAAAACATACAATACATATAAGGCTCATGCAATACAACATATGGATTAGTCAGAGAATTATGGACACCCGTGGAGAAGAACTAAGTCGATGATGAAGATCACTCAGGTAGAAGCCTCTTTTCCATTGCAGAATAGGTCTTATTCCACGACATTGGTCGGCATTTGATGGTGTTTAGGAAGTCCACCGGTAGTACCACATCGGTAAAGGGGGCATCTATCGCCCGCTTTATATACCCTCTATGGATCTCCCCTTAAGACCTGGGTTTTAGGGCATGAGGGTATCTAACATGGTATCAGAGCTGGGTTCACCGTCTCCCTCCGGGTGCGGCCCCTTTCAATTGTGCCTCACTCCGTGTGCTCTGCTTGAGGGGGGATGTTGAGGAAGTCCACTGGTTAGTCCCACATCGATAAAGGGGGCACCTATCGCCCGCTTTATATACCCTTTGTGGACCTCCTCTCAAGATCCAGGTTTTAGAAAATGAGGGTATCTAACGGATGGGATTGTAGGATACCTCTTCTCCTTTAATGCTCTTTAAAGACTCTTTAAAAGATCTAAGATGAAGACCCTTCAGTGGAGATATGAGAGTTGCACGATAGGAGATATGATCAATGATAAAATAAAATTTACTATACGAAAAGATAAAAATTTAAATCTAATCGAAGATACAATAAACGAATTCTCAAAGTGCAACGATCATAAAGCTATGTGTGACACAAAATGTCATATGTGAATTATAGGGTAGAAGATATGAGGATGCATTGCAAATTGAGACAAGGAAAAAGTTGGAGCAAACCATAGATGATAGATGAACTCACTGGAGAAGAACCAGATCGGGGATCTGGTCGAGTTACCTAAAGGCAAGTGAGCCTTGAGTAATAAGTGGTTTTATAAATTAAAGGAAGATCATGATGGGTTAAAGCGATACAAGGTTAGGTTGGTGGTAAAAGGATTCCAACAGAAAGAAGTTATCGATTACTCAGAGATATTTTCTTGAGTGGTGAAGTTGACGATTATCAGATTTGTGCTCAGTTTTTTGATGGTGGAAGATTTTCATCTAGACCAGGTAGATGTGAAGACATTATTTCTACATGGAGATATCGATGGGGATATATATATGAAGCAGCCACAGAGCTACATTGAAATCTGCAAGGAAGACCTGGTGTGTAGACTCAAGAAGAGTTTGTACGGATGAATCAGGCACAGAGGCAAGTGGTATCACGCTAAGATTTGATAGATTCATGAAAAACACTGAATTCATGAGGTGTCATAGGGATCACTTCTGGGATTTTGGATCATTATATATTATTTTGTTGTTGTATGTTGTTGACATAATTCTTGCGGGATCAAGCATGCATGAGATTGAAGTGCTGAAGCAAAAACTCTCTGTAGAGTTCGATATAAAGGATTTAGGTGCGGCAAAGCAAATCCTTGGAATGTGTATCAACAGAGAGAGTTCAAACAAGATGGTGAGACTATCTCAGTTTGAGTATATTGGTAAGGTACTCAAAATGGTTAAAACGTTGCATGCTAAGCCAGTAACAATCCATTGTGATATCACTTCAACCTATCCAAGAAACTAGGTGCAAAAACATGAGAAGAGAAATTGGAGATGAGCAAAGTACTATACTAACCAATTGTAGGGAGTCTAATGTACGCTTATGGTGTGCACAAGAATGGATATTACTCAAGCAGTGAGAATTGTGAGTAGATTCATGAACAACCCGGGCAATGAGCAATGGAGAGATGTGAACATTGTGAAGTGGATTATGAGGTATTTGAAGGTACCAAGCACCTAACGTTATGCTAGTGGTTCATAGATTCGACTGTAGGGATATGTCAACTTAGACTATGTAGAAGATCTAGATGGCAGGAGAAGCACGACATGATATATGTTTACCTTGGACAGTGGAGCAATTAGTTGGGTCTCAAGATTATAGAAAGTTGTGGCGCTTTCGACTACTAAAGCTAAGTATGTTGTTGGAACAAAAGAAAGTAAGAAGATGATATGGCTTATAAGCTTCATGAAGGAGTTGAGAAAGAAGTAAGAGGAATGCATATTTTATAGCAACATTCAGAGCATGATTCATCTTACGAAGAATCTGGCCTTTTATGCAAGGACGAAGCATATCAATATCCGATTCCACTTCATACAGAAGATGTTGAAGAAGAATGTGATAATCATGGAGAATATTCACTCAAAGTCAAAATCCCACAAATATATTGATAAAGGTAGTCACAGTTAAGAAGCTGGAGGCATGTTTAGTTTCTATCGACCCTCAAAACTAAAGATCGAGCACCATGCCGATTATCACAACCAGAGAAAGATTACAGAGCAAATGTAATGTTCTATAGAGTTTTTTCCTCTTAGTATCCATGTAAGAGATTGTTGAATGTGGATCCTAAGTTTGAGGAGACACATGATGCCCAAAATGAAGCCCAACATGACTGAGAAGGAAGGAGCCAAGGTGGACAAAACTATGGCCCCACACATAATTGTGTAGAAAAGACTCGATTAATGCTGAACTGGTCGTGCAGTTGTGCGCATAGTGGGGATATTGTGCGCACGATCTGGGCGGCAGCAGAGCAATAGGCCATAATAGTAAACAGAGTGTTGTGCACAATGGAAAAATCATGTACACGGTCTAGGCATATCGTGCACATGGTTTTCCTACCATGCGCATGCTCTGAATAGCACTGCGTCGACAGTATAATCACATTAGAAAATTGTGCACTTTCGTCAGGCAGAAACAAGATCAAGCTTATGTGTTTGAATTGTACCCTATTTCTTTGGGGGATCCTGTATAAGGATTATTAGGGTTTTCTCGGAGTGTAACGGGTTATCATAATCTCTGTATGATCAGAGAGAGAGAGAGAGAGAGAGAGAGAGAGAGAGAGAGAGAGAGAGAGAGAGAGAGAGTTTTACTCGAGTGATCTTCTCGTTGATTTGAAACATTGTGGAATCGGTGGATGTGGTGAGAGAACATAGGCAAATTACCGAACCTCTGTAAATCTGTGTGTTCTTTCTCTATGGTTTGCTTGTGTGATTTGCATCGTTGATTTAGTTTGTTTCATGTTTGTTGCTTGTCCTGGGTTGAATTACTTTTTGCAATTGTTTATAGATCGTTTATTAACTCACCCTCGCTTCGGATGACCAAGATTTCCATGTCGGTAGATGTTGATCTTGGTCGGTGTGTTGTCTTGTTTATTTCGCAACACTTCTTTCTCTAACTTCATCAATGTAAGCACCGAAGACTATATTGTTCCTGAAAGGGGAATCAGATATGGGTGCCCCTTGTCTCCCTTCCTATAAGTGCTTTCGAGATGCTTGTCCAAATTAGCGGAAGCTAAATAGATGACGGGTATCAAGGTGAGAAGAACTCCACCCCCTATCCTCATCTCATGTTTATCGATGACTTATTCATATTTGGCAAGGCCCTTCTTTATGAAATTGAGCAAATTACATCTGGTCATTATATGCATAGGATGTGGTCAGCCCAGAAGTTTTTTTTTTGAGAAATCCCTCTCAGAGAATGAAGGGGGGGAGGGGGGGGGTCGGCCTAGACCCCTACCTGTAAATTGAACTAAAGAGTTACGTACAACGAATTTGGGGGAAAGAGAATGAGAGGCCAGAAGGTCAACTTTGACAAATCATCCGATTCGTATAGCGGAACACTAGACTCAATGCCAAACATGAGATCAAGAATAGATTTGGTATTCAGCTCATGGCTAATTAAAGAAAAATACATTGGAGGCCCACTCTTCTTGGACAGGAAAGAAATCCCATTCCATAAGTTTTATTGTTGAAAATTTGAAGACAAGATTGAAAACGTGAAAAGCATGGGCTTCTTTCCACATACCTGTGGAGCCTACAAACTTGGCTATGATTGCCAAGTTGGGTGGAGACTCAATGGCCAACTTTATGGAAGTAGCTCAGGAGCTCCCTTTGGGCCACCGAAGAAATACTTTATTCTTTTGGCCGTAGTCGGCTATGGCAGGATCTTCTAGCCTTTGGAATGCAATCTCCGATAGGAGAGCATTTCTGCACCACCCCCATTGATTTGCACCATGTGGTCGTCCATTAAAAAGAACATAATGACGGCAACAAAGTGTAGCGTACGTCCGATATCAAGTGTAACTCCCGTTGTGCCCTTTTAATGGATGACATGGTGCACCACGATTGGGTTGTAATCAAGTACCGCAAATCAATCGGGTAGCAAAGATGCCCTCCTTCAATAGCCGAAACATACGGAAGATGGGATGTTAGCTTATAGCGAACTACTGTGATCCCCTGGCAAGACCCACGAGACATCGACGGACCCCCCCCCCCCCCCCCCGATAAGGAGAGAGAGAGAGAGAGAGAGAGAGAGAGAGAGAGAGAGAGAGAGAGAGAGAGAGAGAGAGAGAGAGAGATGGTTGTTGTGGCTCCATCTCTCGTGGTTACCACATGGCATATAAAGAGGGTTGAGAGAGATGGGGCAATCTCAACAATTGAGGGAGCCCCATTGGGAGCTCCCATTGGGAGCTCCCGCTTATATTATAGATGGTTGTAATAATATAAATATTTGGATGGATCAGCGGCTATGTCGGGTTTATTATTTTTTGGCTCGTCAGATTTATTATTATTATTATTATTAAATTTTAATTTTAGTTTTGGTATTGTAACCGATTGATTCATACGAAACTAGCAATTTAGATCTATTTTGTACGAATGAATTAGAATGATTATATTTCTACATTGCTAGTTTCATGCAAATATAATTTGAATGTCATTCGTACGAAACCAGTAATTTTATACGAATGTAGCTATTCTAAGTTTTGGAATTACGGCTTAGAAGCCCACATCTGAATTGTTTAACTTTCTGCCTATTAGGGAAAAAAAATTACACCCGCATTGCTGCACGGCTATCAGAGTAATACGTTTGAAGAAAATTCCTTTTTCCAACAATTTATATATATATTTTTTAAGAATATAAAATTGTGAAGAAAAGATGGCCCATTTCTCGATCAAGGGTTTTCAATATCGTGAAATTTTTTTTTTTTTTTCCGTTGTGACTTTTGGAGTAGGATTTGTGCTCTAATCCATCTGTATATTATTTATAATGCACAGGTTGGGGTTTGCCTAACCCTTCCCGATATAAGGAAAGTCATCTTATTCTCAAAAAAAAAAAAAAAAAAAAAAAAATCCAAATATTTACGCCAATACGAAAACGAAGAACCAGATACGGCTGCTGAAAATAGATACCATCAGTGCTCATGGGCATTTGATCTTAATACATCTTGTGTTCCCTAACATTGACCAAAACTATAAGCCATGAATCCACCTCAACAAAAGCCTCTAATCGTAATTCACGACGTGTACAAAAAAGAAGAGTTTTCGATCGCGAGAGCTAGTGCCAAAAGACATGGACACATCACGCGGGTTAGCTACCTGGCACCGGGCCCTCTTTGGAAGCAGATGAGGTGACGCGGAGGATCGCCTGAGCACTCAGGGGAGAGAGCTCCGCCTGGCAGAAGGCCTCCCATGAATCAGCTTTTGCGTGGTCTGCAGAGTCTTCGCTTGGTGCGGCTTGGGCCTTCTCATAAATGGCTTGTAATTCGAGCGCAAGGACTCGAGCAGCCTCCCTTGACTCAGGAAGCTGATCTTTCAGCTGAGATGCAGCAATCTGGACTAGCTTGTCGATCCCGTATGCTTTGATTCCTTCATCGCCCTGCAGGTTATATACTGATCACGTGAGCACCGACAAATATCACGACAGTCACGGCATACAGATCTAGCGTGACAACATATGGGTCTCAATATAAAAAACTTGGCTAGTCTGCTCCTATTAGTTTATTTCAATTGTTCGATCTTATGTTCTTCGATCTATCCAGACACATGAATCGTAGTTTGTATCATGATCCAAAAATTGTGGTTCATGATACCATGTAACCTTGATCGCCAAGCCTCTTGATGAAATCGGATCGATCACATTATTCTAAGTTGGCATGGCAAGTCATGCTTTGCTTTCTGCGCAAATTGAAAGTTACACAACAAGAAAAACATCCGCTCGATATGAAGAATAAGAAAATGAGTACACAGTACAATACACCCCACTGCATTTTAAAGGTTGGCTTGGCTGCTTGATTATCTTTTGCCATTCATCAACATACAAAGGGTCGACCTCTCCTTTTCTCCAAACCTTCAGTACAAGATACAAGCTTCATGATTATAAACCTTGTCCATAGCTTTCATTCTGTGTGATGCATACACCTCAAGTGCTTCACTCTCTGTCGCAGCTTAGGGGTGTTTGGCATCGTTCCGGACCCATTTGGTTCTATCCGTAGTTCCATATTTCAAAATCAACGGTAATTTATCACTCCGTCCTTTTCTATGTTAACCGGAACGCTGAACCATTGTATTACATTGGAAATAGTAATTGACAGGATTACCCTCTTTTGGATGGCGTTTAAGCGGAACAACGGTTCCTCATGCAAACACCCTCTTATCTTCTACACAGACTTCCATCTAAACACTTTATTTTTTCAAATGCTAATATAATCATATAGCGACTATAATACATTATAACTAAATATCTCCAGAACAGGTCTTACTGCTGCCATTGCTACCCTCGAAAGTCACATTAACAGAAGTATCTAGTCGGATGGAGAGACTGGCATCTCCTATGGTTTGTTCCCAATAGTCTCCATTTAGGGTTTATGCCTCATAAAACCCTTTGCATGGCGAGAGATGGGGTGAACCACATGACAAGGGTTTCCTCTTAACAGACTACTGTTTATTCCACATCCAGCAGTTCCACGATAGACTTAAACAAACATATTCTTGATGTTGAAGGTACTTGCTTACTTTATATAGAGCTTGTGCAGATCATATATAATGAGTAACCAGAGTTCTGATTGTTGATGATAGTTCATGTCCATCCACACAACAAACTAAAGAATAAACACCTTGAAGTTGCTCGTGTGTCGGTGTTCCATATTAATGCAATCAAAATATTTTGGATGATCCAAATTGTACAATGACATGCTTAACCAACCAAATGTCTTCTAGCATGCAACAATACAAAACCCCACATCAAGTCTTGCTTTAGGGTTCTTCTCTATGATATGCAGACACGGACACGGGTGTCGACACAGACACGGGAGTCGGAGACGGCAACATCATGAAAGATAAATACAAAGACACGTGTGTGTGTACCAACAAAATTATGAAATTGATATAAATTGAAAATTACTATCCCTTCGGAATTTGACTCCTACACGATCTATCATTTCCCTCTGTTCACCTTATTGGAGAAGGAAGAGACTCACAACATTCGGTTTAATAACATGAAGCGATGGTATCATGTCGTGTTGACACGGGTGGACACGGGAATCCGTGTCAACACGGGTTGACACAGCTCCGATGGCTCAATTAGAGGTGTCCCCCATATCATTGGATTTGATACACCTAAAGGTTTTAGAATGTGCTGATTTTTTGTGGATGTCAAATCTAAGCATTGTGATCCTACTCGCAAAAAATCAGCAAATTCTAAAACTTCTATCCAACAGTTTGGATAATGGGTCTATGGATCCCGATATATATATATATATATATATATATATATATATATATATATATATATATATATATATATATATATATATATATATAGAGAGAGAGAGAGAGAGGTCTGTTAGGTTGCGCTGTGCGCTGCCCCAGAGGAAGTGCGCTATGGAATGCCGGTCGTCCGATCGGTGTGAATCGGACGGCACAAACCCTTTCCGCCCGGTTAAAAGCTTTAACCGTTCCCGGCCGTCCGATTGGCTTGAATCGGACGACACAAAACCTTTCCGCCCCGGTTAAAAGCTTTAACCGTTCGATCGAATGTTCGAACGGATGAGATCCGTGACATCTCATTCGAATAGGACAAAAAAAATGATTGCGTTGACTCGATTTTTTGTCCTATTCGAATGAGATGTCAAGGATCTCATCCGTTCGATCATTCGATCGAACGGTTAAAGCTTTTAACCGGGGCGGAAAGGATTTGTGCCGTCCGATTCACGCCAATCGGACAGCCGAGAATGGTTAAAACTTTTAACCGGACGGAAAGGGTTTGTGTCGTCCGATTTACACCGATCGGCCGGCCGGCATTCCGCAGCGCACTTCCTCCTGGGCAGCGCACAGCGCAACCTAACAGACCTCTCTCTCTCTCTCTCTCTCTCTCTCTCTCTCTCTCTCTCTCTCATATATATATATATATATATATATATATATATATATATATATATATATATATATATATATATATATATATATATATATATATATAAGGAATGGGATGCTGCCTATCAAAACAGCATTTTTGCTACTTTGAGACATTGTTTGACCATCCTAGAAGTTTTGGAATTTGATAAAATTTGGTGAGGGTGTTGTCTAGGGTAAGATGATCATCCTCACAAATTTTCATCAAATTCCAAAACTTCTAAGAGGGTCAAATGGTCGAAGCAAAATGCTGCAGATTTTAACGGTGACTGCAGACGACTGATTTTGCTTCGTCCATTTGAACCCCCTAGAAGTTTTGGAATTTGATGAAAATTTGTGAGGATGATCATCTTACCCTAGACAACACCCTCACCAAATTTCATCAAATTCCAAAACTTCTAGGATGGTCAAACAATGTCTCAAAGCAGCAAAAAATGCTGTTTTGATAGGCAGCATCCCATTCCTCTCTCTCTCTCTCTCTCTCTCTCTCTCTCTCTATATATATATATATATATATATATATATATATATATATATATATATATATATATATATATATATATATATATATATATATATATATATATATATAACTTACAGGGTTTTGTGATGGGCTTCTGGACAGCCCGACGGACCTAGTTTCAAGTCAAGCCGGGGCGGTTGCTGGCTCAGCGTGGCGACCCTGGACCAGCCCACGGTGTCCTCGGGTCGGGTCGTTGACCGGGTCGGCCAGGTTGTCCGTTTTTAGACCCCTAGGAGCTCTACCTCATGCTATTATATATTAGTTGATTGGAATGAACTAGATGGAAAAGCAAGAAACAATTGTTTTTTACTAGAGCTGAGTGTTGAAGCTAAATATAGGGCGTATGGGATAGCTGAACTGTTGTGGCAAAAAATTATCATGTTTGAATTAGGTTATCCAATTGGCAATTACAGTTCCTATGTCATTGTATTGTGAAAATTAAAGACAACAATAAATATTCAGCAATCAAATTCAGCACGACTGGACTAAGCATATTGAAGTTGATCGTCATTTTGTCGTGAATGAGTTGACATAGTAAAGGTGTGCCTCACTTTTGTAACTTCACAAGTTAACATTCCCACTTGATGGCTATTCTAGGCAAGTTTGGCATACATACATGCCCCTCTTGAGGGGGAGTGTAGAGAATGCATGAGAAGAGGTGCACAGGTCATCATCACACTCATGTAAGGGCAGTTGTGCCATTCCTAAAAAAACATATTAACAAAAGTAGTAGGGTGCAATTCCTCTACTCTTTCCCCAATCAGATGAAGCAATAATCAAAATACGAGCAATTGCTAGATAGAAAGGGGACGATAAAAGAGAATAAAATCATCTGACAAGTAACCTAAAGATTATAGCATCAAGCTGTAAGACAATAAGATATTTAATGGCCCTGATTTCTCATCGAAGATCCAAGTGGTAACTAGATCAGCAGACGTGTGCGCTGGAGACAATAGCAGAAATTGGAGAACTAATCAAACCATTCCTTAAGCTTATGCCTGCTGTACATGAGAAGGCAAAGAGCAATCGTGGCATAAAAGACCAAAGTAACACATGCCGAGCAGCAGTGATTATAAGCATACCATTACAGTAAATCTAGGTAGATCAGAACTCGTCTTATCAAGGGTTATGAATCAGATGTTTTCTTAACCAATAAGCATACATAAGCATTAAAGATTAAATGAATTCCAAATGAGTATTAAACTTACAAGACGTGGTACACATCGGCTAAGACACATAGATGCCTTCGCTCTAATTCGAGGATTCTTGTGCCTAAGATATGGCTGCAACTTTGGTAATAATAGGGAAGGAGAGACCCAAGTAGTCATTGCTATTAAAGCTGTCTCAGCAGCTTCACATACAAATCGTTTGTCTTGTGAAGACTTGAGAAGCAACTGCAAAAGCTGAACCAAGAATATATATATATATTCATATATAATTGTTGATAAATGTAAAGTGCATTGTCAAGCATGTCAATAACTGATGTCTTAAATAATCTGACATTTGAAAAAGATGCAGTTGCAAAATAGAAACCATAAAAAAAAAACTATAAAGATAACAACATACCATGGGATCAAATGAATCAACTATTAAATCACTGTAAACCTTGAAGATATCAGCAGATGTCATAATTGAAGTTTTGCAGACAGCACTTCTTGGATTTTTCAAGGATTTCACGATCAGAGGAATCAAATCTCCGCTGTTGCCCAAGACATAAAAATGTAGTGCCATTAGAAGATGACAGTATTAATATGAACTATATCAAGCACACTGCATCCACTATTCGAACTAAAAAAATACTCTAAAGCTCCATTATTTATCTTGGAAGACTTGAGTGTATTAAGATAACAAGACTTACAACATGTCAAGAAGTTTCTCCTTGTGATATATTGATAGCTGACGCACATTATTCAGTGCTTCACATATCACAACCCAGTCCTTTGAGTCCAATCTTGCCAACAGCGTCTAAAGAAAGAAAAAAAAATTAAACCACAAAAGAGAAATTCATGGTATTAAAAGATCCAATACAATTGAGACATAAAAGTTACAAGTAAGATAAATGATAGCCCATACATTTAGACTTGTATCCACATAGAGAAGGTCAGTCAGGTCCTCAGAAGCTATATACTCGACTTCAAAGTTTCCTGGCTCAGCTCCATTACTTTCTACATCAACTTCATTTAGTGGGTCAGAGGACAAGGAGGGGGTTTTTTTCATCTGCCATTTGTCAAGACTGTCATTGGTATTCTCATTGTAAGGCTTTGTATGACTTCCTTTGATAGAACTGTCATTTTGCTTGTCCAATCCTGAAACTGGAAGTATATTGAGATCTTTGAGTGCTTTTCCAGACATTTTACCTTTGAGACCAGGGTGAAACAAAAGAGGTGTCAGCAAACAAAAGTATAACAGTATAATTTGTCAGAAATTTCATGAAATAAAAAGTGATAACAATGACTTTGATTTCAAATTCCAGCAAGAACATTTTACCAGGTTCAAATGCTTATAATTGATTGTCATAGATAAGCAAAATCACTTACAAAGGAACAGGGCTTCACCAAATGGGTCAAGAATAATTTGAACTATAGGAAAATATACTCAATGACCAACGACAAGGCATCACATAAGATACTTAATTGCTCCACCATCTCAAAATTTTACTCAAACAAAAGCAAGTGCCCATGTGCTAGAACATAGGGAAAGGGGCAAATGACATCACCCACCCCCCCTCCCCTTTCGAACTATTTGTGTAGGTTCTCATTGGTCTCTTTTTTTGAATAACTTGACCCCCTCAACTATGCTGTCTGCAAACAGATCCCTTATGTAACTTTCAGCCATCTAACTTAACAAAAAGACTGTCATGGCAAAATGAGATTTACTCCTATCCCCATAATACCCTTTCCATCATTATGCCAACATGAAATACCGATTTCTGCATTTTATCTTTATAAGTTGACATGTGATGTTCTTCCACGTTCTCCCTTTTACCAGCCCAATTGATTTCTCTCCCTTTACACCCAAGGCCTCTTTAAGACTACTATTGCTGTGAGAGAGAGAGAGAGAGAGAGAGAGAGAGAGAGAGAGAGAGAGATGGACTGGAGGTGTGATTTTAGTATGAGAGAAATCAGAAATGAGATTCTAAAGAAGGATGCGGAGAAACATAAATTTAGAAAGAGATGAGAAAAAAAATTAGATTTTAGATAAAGACCAATGGGGTTATAGAAAAACTAAAATGAGAGTAAATGAGTTTAGAGAGAGAGAGAGAGAGTAGAGAAACAAAATTTTAGATAGAGAGAGGGGATTCTAAAGAGAGATGAGAGAGAACCTGGATTTTAGAGTGATGATATAGTAGAGACAGGATTTTAGATAGATGGGATTCTAGAGAAGCATGATTTTAGAGAGCGATGAGAAAAAATTAGTTAGAGAGCAATGGGATTCTTGAAAGAGATAAGAAAGGAGACTTCAAAATAATGTGAGATAAACATGATTTTACACAAATAAACAAGAGGGAGAAGGATGTTAGAGAGAGAGAGAGAGGAGACAAAATTTTAGAGATAACTGAAATAGGGACCGAATTTTAGATAGAGAGAAATGGGATTCTACTGTTTCTACAGAAAGAGAAAAAATAAACATTATTTTAGAGAAAGCTGAGAGAAATAGAATTTTAGCTAGAGAGCTATGGGATTCTAGAGAGAAGGAAGGTGACTTTATAATGATAGAGAAGAGAAACACGGTTTTAGAGATAGATGAGAGAGAAAAGTGATTTTAGAGAGATGAGATGACCTTATTTTAGCTAGAGAGAAATATGAGTTTAGAGAACGAGTGCGAGGGAAATGTGATTTTAGAGAGACAAGATAGAACACTAGGATTTTAATAAGAGAGTCTAGAGAATGAGTGTGAGAGAAGCATGATTTTATAAAGATAAACAAAAGATATTTGGCAGTAGGATCTCAAGAAAAATTCATCTTTTAGGTAGTAATCCAAAAAATTACAGAATCTACAAATGTGGTAATAAATTGATCATTGGTAAGGAGAAATCAAAACCATTTTGGGAACATATTTCGCTCAGAGAAGGATCTCTATGGAATCTCTAAACGAAATTGTATGATTTAGCTTGAAATGTCAAATCAACAATTCGTTCTTAATGCGGATTGGAAAATAACATCAATATTTCGGACCTAAAATTCAGGAGAACTATTACTCCTATCTTACTTCCTCAGCTCCAATGACTCCTAGATCTTTTGAACCTTACTATAGTTAATGATCTACTAGATTATTCCTCTTAATGGTGGAACTCTTCAGGTAACTTTACAGCTCAATTGTTTACAAGCTCATTAATTCGAGACGTATTATTTGCCCTCTAACATCTGTCTTTTGGAGAACAAAGGTGCCTCTCAAATTAGGAACTTCATGTGGCTGTTACAAAAAATCAATTTATCAACGGGATTAATCTTCGAAAAAATCATTATCCTAATGTATCAAATATTTCTTGCACTCTATCCGGATGTAGGAATGAAAAAACCAATTGCCTATTTCTTCATTTCTTTTTCTAAATGGATTTTGATGTTTATAAAAGATAAAATTGCGATTAAAAGTAAGCCAAGAACTTTATTCTCACTTTACTTGGGATACTGTAGTCATGGCTATCTGCTGGAGTATTTGGAAGAAGAGAAACAATAAGATTCCTAAAACATTGTTATTGATGAGAAGACATTTTGAAGCTCATTAAGATTAGATTGAAAACATGGAAGGTGACACTCCAAGGCAAAGATGAGGGGAATATCAATCACTTTATTTGTACTATTTTTTTAGCTTTTTTTCTCTCCAAACTATGTACTCTTTTTTTTTTTATCAATAAACTGGTATGAGTTTAAAATGAGCCCCCCCCCCCGAGGGATTTCTATAAAAAAAATATTTTGCAAATCGACCCCTACATTCTAATCAAATTGTGTTCATATATCAACCCTCCAAAACATATAAAGTTGTGCAAATTCACCCCTCTGATACTCTCCTTCAACAGAAAATGACCTAAACACAACGAGCTTCTAACATGAGGTCCAATTAACCATTTTACCCATGGTCAAAGGGTGACTTCCACCTATGTCCACTAATTTCAGTTATTTTCAGTGTGAGTACCCTAACCCGAACTCCACTCCGATCCCAACCATGCTTGTCTGACAACCCTCCAGGCTATTCCGATAGGTCTGACAGCCCTCCTCATTTACACCTAACAGTCAACATGGGAATATTTCGAGTATATCAACCCTTTTGAGACAGCAGCTAACAAGAGGGGTAAATATGCACGAGTTTATATGTTTTGGAGGGTCGATATGTAAATATAAGGTTTCCAGCGGTTAATATGCAAATATGCACAACTTTATATTTTTAGAGGGTCGATATCCATTATTTACTTAATATTCACATATTTATATATAACTTCAATTTTCCACAATGAAAAATCCTAACATTTACTTAACATTTTCATCATTCCTATAAGACTACAATTTCCTACAAAATTGAAATATTGCTATGCGAATTTTCCATATCATATAGTGAAGAAATATTGGTCGAAATTAAAATTTTGATACTTGTCTAACATTTAAATCCTCAACATTCTAGTTTTATGGTGTCTACTAACATTCCAACATGGTGATCATTCTTATAATTTAGGAAGGTTCATCTCTTGGTTAAGTCTCCCAGATATTGTCGGTACAATTTGTTAGGATTCAGCTCATGACACAGGCCCCACTTCTCTTCTAGTTCACGAGATTTGAGATGAGTTGTGCCCTTGAGGAATAAAAGCTCATTGTCACATACGAGAAAAGAGGGGTACTGCCTCCCCTCCTCTATATCTGGGGCAGCCACAACAGCTAGTAGGGAACTATCTCCCCATGATGCAAAGCATCCCATGTGGTCGGAGAAACACAAGCACAAAGGAGAAAGCTTGTGTAAAAGAAGAGAAGGGTATGGTTGGCAGTCTACACGTGCGGTCGGTATGTAGAGCGAAAAGCGGATAGCACATCGGGCACAACAAAGCAGCCTGCATATATGCCGATGGATAGCAGCGTGTACAATACGGGCGAGTAAATGCTTGAACTGGCACAGACATTGTATGCAGAGACCAGAGAAAGCAATACCGGCAATGAGCATAAAGAGTAGAGAAGGAACCCTTGAGCACAAGCGGCTATGAAAGATGTAGTGTCATTACTATCGGTGGACCGACTCGTCTTCGTTGATGGACCGACACTTGCACAAAAGCAATACCAAGGAGATTTGCCAGACAGACCAATCCATCTCCTCTATGAACCAATCCCAGTATTAATCTAGGAACATATTCGAGTGTAGATGTCGATTGGTGCAAGTCGCGATAGAGGCACAGAGGCGCCAAGCGAAATATGTGAGGCGTCGGGTTGCAGATCAACGATAGAAGATCAAGGCATCATGCACGAGATGTCAGGTGCAAATCTAGGGTTTCCAACAGGTAACATATCAAGCTTGTTGGGCACGAGATGTCGAGCATGGTCCTAGAGCTATCAACAGACAACTAATCGAGTCACCGACGGGTGACGGGTGCAACTGGACATAGCAGTAGGCACAATCACTAGCACACCTGTGGACAGCAAGGTAAGGAGTCATCGACTGGCAACAGATAAATAAGTCAACGAGTGCGGGCACGACAATGGGAACAATCGTGGGTACAGCTGCAGGCAGTAGAGGGCGAAGGTGACGTTGGGCGTAAATGCTAAGTATCACCGATGTATGTCGATTTCGGGCTAGTCGGCGTAAGGACATTGGACACAAAGCACTAGTCGTGCTGTGTAGCAGATCGTTGTCGACCAGTGACGGACCGAAAACGGCAGGCCGCTGGTCTTAATGGTCGAAGGAGTTTGTGTTCTAATAAAATATTCCAACAGCTAATCGCTGGAAGACTATCAAGAGAATCATATGCAATTTCTTTGTATTCATGTGAATTTCATATAATTTCTTTGAATTTCTCTCACGGATATGAAATTCATATGAATACAAAAAAAAATCATATGAATTGATCTATTCATATGAATAGATACGGTGAACAGATCTATTCATATGAATAGCCGGGAGCAGGATTATCATCCTTGTTTCAATTTTCAAGTAAACAAAATTAGCATTTTGACAGATATTGTGGGAAAGATCTAGCAATTGATTTCATCTATTTCAATAAAATTACTGCAGAGTTCTGGACCCTAAGGTGAAGATAACAAGTGAACTACTCTTGAACTATAGATTATAAGCAGATTCTGAAAATAAATGCCAGGTAAATCAGATGTGCACGGCATTTAAATCAGAAAAAAAAAGGAAAAAAGAGAAACCCTAAACCCCATTCAGTGAGAGAGAGAGAGAGAGAGAGAGAGAGAGAGAGAGAGAGAGAGAGAGAGAGAGAAGGAAGAAGATCAGTTACCTGGTTTTTGTAAAAAAATTTGAGATCCCCCGATCTCAAAGCTTCGAGATCACGCTCACAAAGTTGAGATCACGATGACAAAGCTTCGAGATCCCGATCACAAAGTTGAGATCCCGATCACAATGCTTCGAGATCCATAAACCCCGTCGGCTTCGAGATCTCGATCACAAGGCTTCGAGATGTGAGCGTCGAAATCGAGAATCACAAACCTACGATCTCAGCAATAGAGGTCTGGTGCTCGTGAGGTAAGAGACGAACAGAGAGCTCTGGTGCTCGAGGTGAGATGAGAAGAGATCGGCGTCATTGAGAGAGGAGGACGGCAGGTAAGTGAGCTGTCAGCCTAATGTCGGACCAAAGGCCTCTTGATCGAATCCAACGGCTGAAACAGAGACAGATCTCTCTCTCTCTCTCATAAGCGATGCACGCCACTTGGAAGGCTGACATCACAGCCATCGGAAGAATTGTACAATTTAGAGTGAATGTGATTCACTAATGGATTATGATTCACTTATTAGAGAGAGATATAGTACTAATGATTTTTCTAATTAACATCAAATGATCATTAAATACTATTAAATACATATTTATCATCTTTATAGTAGGGTTTTAGTAGGATTTATAAGAAAGTCGTGTTCACATATGGGAGAAGGATTTTGGCTCTTCAAAAGAGGTCCATGTGTCTCAACATCGGAGAGAGGGCACCATTTTAGTGTTATACTAATAGGAAACCCGGGCAATGCCCGAATGTGCTTGATGCTTTTCATTAGTAAAAACGATATCGCAACTGTTTGAAGTGAATGTGTGTGATTAACTTGTTAGAAAAAGTGATATTAACATCAAATGACTATTAAATGTCATTGAATGAGTATTTATCATCTTTATGATAGGTTTTTAATAGGATTTAAAAGTGAGTCGTGTTCACACACGGAAGAAGAATTCTGACTCTTTAAAAGACATCCACGTGTCACAACACGGGAGAGAGGCTTCCATTTTAGTATTATACTATTAGACTATTATATATACGAGGGCCGGAAAGCTGAACTCGAGTTCATGATTATGTTGGTGAACTAGAGTTTTCCATGTGACACGTGTACGCGCTTTCTTTTACTTTTTACTTTGTCTTTTCGGTGTTCATTTATCTTAAAGTCTTGCCCCCTCTTATTTACTTTATGTCTTTTCAAAGGATACGTGGCGCAATATAAACCTTGTTTCACCATTCATTTGTGAACTCAAGTTCACCATATAAAGAGAGAGAGAGAGAGAGAGAGAGAGAGAGAGGATACGGGGTTAGGCTGGCGGCCTATTTCGACAAAATGAGCAGCCACCCATTTGATGCCCCTAGGAGTCTTAGAATGTGCTGATTTTTTGTGAGCATATACACCTTACCTTAGATAGAACACCCACAAAAAATCAGCAAATTCTAAAACTTTTAGGAGCATCAAATGTAATATTTCAGATTAACGATGACAACGAATGCTCGATAAAGCATCTAACATTTGATGCCCCTATGAGTTTTATAATGTGTTGATTATTTGTGGGTGTTCTATCAAAGATAAGGTACATATGCTCACAAAAAATCAGCACAATCTAAGAGTCCTAGGGCCATCAAATGGGTGGCTGCTCATTTTGTCGAAATAGGTTGGCAGCTCATTTCCCGTTTCCTCTCTCTCTCTCTCTCTCTCTCTCTCTCTCTCTCTCTCTCTCTCTCTCTCTCTCTCTCTATATATATATATATATATATATATATATATATATATATATATATATATATATATATATATATATATATATATATATATATATATATATATATATAGAGAGAGAGAGAGAGAGAGAGAGACTTGTTACATTGCGTTGTGCGCTGCCCTCGCCTGCTAATGCGCTGCGTGATTTCCCACCGTCCGATCGCGCGGATCGGCTGCGAAACCCGCGCGAAACACCCTGGCCGTTTGATCCCGTGCAGCGCACCCCCGCCCGGCCGTCCGATCGAGCGGATCGGCTGCGAACCGGCGCGAACTCTCCCGCCCGTCTGAACGCCTGATCCCGTGCAGCGCACCCCCGTCGGGCATATAATAGTTCGGTTCAATTCCCATCCGTCGGATCGATGGGAATCGAACGGACGTAAATGTTTTTCGCTGTTACTGTAGCCGCTACAGTAACAGCGAAAAACATTTACGTCCGTTTGATTCCCATCGATCCGACGGATGGGAATCGAACCGAACGATCGGACAGCCGGGGGTGGGTGCGCTGCACGGGATCAGACGGCCAGATCCAGGCCATCAGACGGGCGGGAGAGTTCGCCCCGGTTCGCAGTCGATCCGCTCGATCGGACGGCCGGGCGGGGGTGCACTGCACGGGATCACACGGCCAGGGCGTTTCGTGCGGGTTTCACAGCCGATCCGCGCGATCGGACGGTGGAAAATCGCGCAGCGCATTTGCAGGCGGGGGCAGCGCACAGCGCAATGTAACAAGCCTCTCTCTCTCTCTCTCTCTCTCTCTCTCTCTATATATATATATATATATATATATATATATATATATATATATATATATATATATATATATATAATGCGACATGCGGTAAGTGTGGCACCGCACCGCAGCTGTCTGATGCACCGCTACGTGCATCGCATACACGCAACGCGTACATTAGACGACTGCGGCGCGATGCCGCACGCACTGCATGCCGCATTATATAGGGGTTTCAGAAGTTGTAGATTTTTTGCGACCATCATCATTTTGTCTTAGATAACACAGCCATAAAAAAATCAGTACATTCTAAAGCCTATAAATACATCAAATCTAAACGACTTCATTGATCGTTCGTTTTAATCGTTAATTTGAAGAGCACATTTGATAAGTCTAGAAGTTTTAGAATGTGGTAATTTTTTTGTAAATGTGATATCTACGACAAGATGATTATGCTCACAAAAATCAACTTCTGAGACCTCTATCTAATTATTTGAAAATCAATGTAAAAATTTGAGTACAAAAACAATATCCCCCGATCATGACCCATATATATTTGGGATCGGGGTACACTATTTTTGCACTTAAATTTTTACACCGATTCTCAAATCATTAGATAGAGATTTCAAAAGTAGTTGATTTTTGGTAAACATAATCATTTTACCTTAGATAACACACCCACAAAAAAATCAACACATTCGAAAACTTCTAAGTACATCAAATCTAAAATACTTTATTGATCGTTAATTTTAATCGTTAATTTGAAGAGCACTTTGATAAATTTAGAGGTTTTAGAATGTGTTGATTTTCGATGAATATGCTATCTAAGACAAGGTGATTATGCTCACAAAAAATAACTTCTGAAATCTCTATCTAATGATTTAAAAATCGATATAAAAATTTGAATGCAAAATCAGTGTTCCCCGATCCTGACCCATAAGCTATAATACTAGTTCCTATAGGTTTCTGTAAGATTTACAACTACAAGGAGCTCCCGAAGTCCTCCGGCAAAGAAGAGATGGTGTAACCGAGGTTCGTGGATATTGAACCTGCTATGAAGCCTACCAGTTTTTTAGACAAAGCAGCCGGCGTAACTGAAGCTCAGATGGTGAGGATCAAATTGGGACAACTATCATCAATTATCTGATCAATAAATAGTTCACAGGGGAAAAGCCCAAGCAGATGTTGCTAAAACAAAGGACAAACTTATACAGAATCCACAGTTGTCCTCTTCTCTATAATAATATTGATTTATACACACCAACCTGGATATTTCATGGACTCAAAAGTTGGATGGAACCCAAAATGGCTTCAAACAGAGAAGCCTCATACTGACATTTTTCATAATCATATAACAAATCAAAAGGGATGGTGGTGTTTTTTTTTTTAGGGGTGGGGGGTGCCTATAAAGGAACATCACCGGCCTGTATCGAGCCATGAAGTAAACAAGGATCATGATCAAGTACGAACTGCTGCTCGTGGGCTTGTGGTAGCCATACTAAGAGATGAGATTATTCGAGAAACAAGCACAGCTTCATTGGTGATAGCTTTGGATGCTGCAACATCTTCCAGCCGCTTCCAAGTCAGTTCCCGCCTCTCCTGCATCTCTCTCTCTTTCGTCTCATCTTCTTGGAATCTCTGTAAGCACTCCTCGAAAAGCTCCTGGTCGGCATCCAGAAAGAGCTTCCTCACGTTTAGCGATAGGCTCTGGACGGCCTGGTTCCAGTGCCCGTGGGTGTTCCTCTCCAAGGCTGGGAAGATGATCGGGAGGACAACCTTCCGATTTTGGGTGATCAGGTTGCTTACATGATCATTGTTCCAAAGGAACAATGCACGTTCTGCTACCTGGGATTCCGCATGATAAACAATAGTCAATCTAAGAGATTCAAAACATTGTCAGCACAGTCATAAAAAATCTGCAATTTTCATGCTTCAAACACCGTCTTCAATTGATGTTCTCTGGTTTTCTGATTGAAGTAGGCAAGACAATGCATGGACTGAGTGATTGTTGGCGAGATGAGATTAAGATATAAATGCTAAATCGGATTGGTATAAGAAATAGTGGAGAATAAGCATGCAAATTAGTTGAACAAATATAGAGTAAAATGCGTGGAATCGAAAAATGGCCAACATGTACTTTTCTATTGGATTGTCACACAAATATGATAAGAGAGACAGATGATGGCATATATCTCATATAAAGAGAGCTGGATGAATGAAGCGGAAGGTACTTTTTGGGTGTTACTCGATCAACATATGATAATGCCCATGGTGTTGCATGCGTTAGAATGAAAAAGGTTCCAGACAGACATTAGGTATGGCAAAGAAGAGAATGCTATGGCAGATATGCAGTAAGCTAAGATGGATAGGGGACAACAAAGAATATAGTAAATGAAGACTTGGAGGTCGCACCAACATGACTACGCGGTGATGAACCAACTAAGATGGTAGGGTGCAACAAATGGAATGACAGACGGGTCTCCTGCATTCAAAGTTTTACTTGTCAATCTTTGCTAGACAAGAACCATAATGTTCTTCTAAAGAAACAATAAGTTGCATCATTGGAAGACAGCAATATGCAGGTAATTAGTTGCAGCCAGTTGACTCAACCACTTTCTATTACAATATGAAATAAATGCAAGATCTCAGTCTTCTAGTTTTTTCATATTTATCTGATTCCTTGATAGCTTTACCGTATCTAACAAACTTGCATAGTATTTATTTTTCTTTCACAATGCATAAGTATACTTGGAGTTATATACAATGACGGATGTTCCAAAAGATGGTACAAAAAAAAGACAAAACCACCACAAAATTCGAAAAGAAAAAAGAGGGAGTTGAAGGATGCAGACTTGGATCTCTATTTTGATGATATTAGGGATTTCAATAATAAATCAATTAGAAATATTTTAACATTGTTAAATGGTGGTCATGTAGCATAAGTTGAAAGGCATATAATATGAGTTCAATTTTAACAAAGAGATTCATAAAATAATAGATTTCTTTTATGTGAGCATCATCTCTCTCTCTCCCTGAAGGAACCATAACTTCTTTACGGGAGGGAGGAACCAAAACCTCTCTATACTGAGAAAATCATATGCTTCTTCACGGAAGGTACATTTCTATTAGACTTGGATCTCTATTAGATTTTTCCAAAAAAAAAAAGAAGAAAATGTCTCAACCGGTACCGGTATGTACCGATGGTACGTACCAGTCTGGAGCTGACCAATACCGCGACTAATATTGTGACTTTTAACCTTGCTCAAAATATCATCATCGAGACCCACAGAAACACTCACCTTAACGTGGTTCCTTAAAAAAGGAACCACACCTTAAACAGCTCCCCATGCTCTAAATTCCGGTTTCGTATCAGATTTCAGTCCAATCCTAAATCTCAATTTCGGCCGAAATTGACGAAATTTAAAATTTATAGTTCTAGTTTCGAAACTGAAATTGACATAATTTTATAATTGTAGTTCAAGTTCCGAATGCCGAAACCGAAATTGATCGAAATTTGACCAAAATTGATCAATATTACCGAAATTGACCAAAATGGCCAGTCCCCTCAACTTCGACCCTCGTTTTGTTTCGGCCCTAGCCGAAACCAAAATATTTCAGCGAAATTTTGATATTTTGATCAAAATTTCAAACCATGCCAGGAACATTGCTTAGGTTGATGCCACTCCCATCAGTAATTCAAAACATGATATTCATCACTGCAGAAAGATGCCCAAATACTCTCATTGTTAGAGAGTAACTCAAAAACCTTTTTACCATGTAGAGCCTTTCTCAACATATATAATTGACCAATTCCTATAGCACCCTCCTCAAAAGGTCTACTAACCTCTAACCACTTAATCAAGTGAACTCTCCCATCTTTGTTATTAGACCAAAGAAATTGCCCGAAAGCCTTTTCAATAAGATCAGTAAGTTTCTTCAGAAAGGTAAGTGTGATAAAAAATAAATTGGCACAGAACAAAGGTCAGGCTTTTAAGTAAAGCAACTTTCGCAGGAAAATATAACATCTTTGCTTTCCATCCCGAAATGGGTTTCATGATCTTACAAATAAGATCAACCGAATGAGATCCCACCGGAATTCTTTTTTCCCAAACAGAAACTCCTAAGTACCAAAAAGGACTATGTTCCTCAGCCATACCAACTCTAGATAAAATTGCGTCCTTATTAGACAACTTAACCTTCTTTCCAAATACAACCAAAGATTTATTATAGTTAATCTTTTGCCCTGAAATCCTGCAATATTCCTAAACAGTCAGCATTAATGAATCATATTGTTACACATCAGATTTTGCAAAAGAAGGCAATCATCCGCAAAAGAAAGAGTCCGTAATACACTACAACAATTGGCAGGTCTAACACCTTCAATATTACCCCTATCATGTTGAACAACAAGATTTCTATTAAGAACATCTGCACCTAATAAAACAAATAAGGATAAATAGGATCACCTTATCAGGAGTTCTCTATACGCACAAAACCAATTAGATGGTGAACCATTGATCAGAATAGAGAAGAAAGCATGCATTATGCAACCTCTAATCCAGTGAATCCATCACCAACAGAACCCCAAGTTTCCCAGAACTTGATACAGAAAATCCCAAAACATTCAGAATCTTTCTTATTGAAGAGAGCTTTTTTTAATCTAAAAAAACGGTTGTTTCTCTTCTAAGGTATATGACATGGGTTATGGAATTGATACTGGACTTTGGTTTGCTCCTTGGACTACTTCTGATTCTGTCGTCTCTGTATTCATTTCCTATAGAAATTTTATACATGGCAGCTGTTGCTACCAACTCCAACGATACCTAGTGTCTCATCCAGCCTCCAATCATTTGCTGGTTTGGCCAGTGAAAACATTTAGAGATTCCCTAATACTAGAAGACTTCATATTGTCCTTTGAATTCCAGATAACAAAGGCTTTACTATTACATCTGCTCTAAGACTATATTCATCTATTTTCTAAATGGTCAAAAATCTTATGGTGTGAATCAGTTATCCCTAAGCATGCTGCACTAAGTTGGAGGCTTTCATTACAAGCTATTAAAAGAATTGCTCAAGAAAAGAAGAATTAAAAAGGTATGCAATTCCCTGTATCAACCTTGCCGTCTAAAGTCCTTCGTCTAGACTCTTTCCTAGTCTAGGGGAACATTGGAGGACTTCTCCCTGGATGCATGAGCTTATACAGCATAACCAAAAAAGGTAGATCTCATTCCCCCAACTGGTGGCCTTCTAGGTCCTTCTAGGTATCTTTGCATGTGCCTTTCTTACTATGTTGCCTTGATCAGGTTCTCGGCAACAATCTTAGAACTGTTGACATCAGGTTGATAGCTGGTCCGAAAATTCTTGGCAAGCTTCCTTATAGTCGACCACATGGTTCACACCTGATGGGATAATCCTTTGATGACGATGATGAGAGATCACATAGGTGTGCATTGTGCTGCTGTGATGAAGATAACTTCAATCACATTCTTTGCATGCCTATCTATATTCTAGATGGATGTTGGAGGCTACTTCATTAAAAATGGGTGAAGAATGATAGAATTTTCAGACATTTCTAACATAGCTGAGGCTATTATTAATTTGTCGAAGATAAACAACTATTTGCACAGATGTGTGCTCAGTTTTGTTCACTTCTATGTCATTTGTGGGATGAAAGTGACACCAGTATTTTCAGGGAAGAAGACCCAACTATTAGCAAGACAATTTCAGGGACTATTTTCAGGGAATCATGAAGGAGTTAGCGTCAGAATGAAATATCCAAAGATTCGACCCAACTATTAGCAAGACAATTTTCAACGAATGGGGCTTGCAGTAAATTTATCCCATTGTTAGATACAATTACTCTTTCGTAATGTGGTTTTTTCTTTTTCTTTTTACCTTGAACTAGAGTCTGCTGAAGGCATTCAGCATGACATAAAGTTAACTGAGATATATGGTAATTTATTACTAGACTATCTTTTGTTCACAAAACTGAGAGCACTGAATCGTCGCCCTGAAAAGGGGTGGACAATGACTCCTTAGTAGTGTGTAAGCCATTAGAATGGGATACAGCTTTGTCGATCCTTGAAGTAACAGGTCGTGTCATGATGAATAAAAAGGAGGAACCCGCTCTTCCAATGACAACTGAGGACTAACTTGGCAGGTGTTCGGTAGGACAAGATGGTTTGCAGTGTCCCTAGGAAGAATTCATCCTACATGTGCATTCAATTGGTGAAAATTTGCTTATGTTATATGTTGTAAATGCAAGTAACCTTGTCATGAGGACTCATTGTATCTACTGGCCATGGACTTTGCTGTATGAGCTTAAATATCATTACTGAAATATGGTGCACATTTGAATTAGATTAAGTACTTCGACCATCATGTAGGTGGGGCAAAAAGTTTGAGAATCATATGCACCTGAGATGTCATCATCAGTATCTACATAGACTACATTTACTTGAATGGCATTCACTGGCAGTTAGAACCAAGGGTTAGGGCCTCATACAAGGACCAGTCACGAGTACAATAATTTTCATCATTGGAAGGGTTAATCATGAAAGTTGGCATAAAGATGAACCATGGACACTAAGAACAGAATCGAGACAAGAGCACCTGAGGATGTCTATGTACAGGAGTTTCATTATAGACATGCAAGGATGTCAGATGTCTATGTGCATGGAGTTTCAACATGGAACAGTTGGCCTTTCAATACATGTACTGAGGCACAAAGTTTGTCATGGAGCCACTCCCAACGTGGGGTATCATGTAGTCATGTCATATAAATTTTTGTTGTTAGCAAAAAAGGTTAGTCTGATAAGTGCAATGACATGATTTGAGTTGAGCAAATTGCTGGTTATTGCAGGGAGTCGAGGGAGCATAGTACTCATCCAAATATAGATGACATGTTGCATGGACCACTTGGCTTGAGTAAAAGGCTATAGTGGCAAAAAGGTTTTAAGAGATGGTGAGTGTGCACAAGAGCATTGTTTTTCACTCAACAATCATTAAAAAGAGAAAGACTTGAAAGCATCATAAAGTTATTCAAAGATTAGACCTGGCACAACCTGACCCGACCCGCCAACTGACTAGCTAAAATTGGTCCTAACTAGACTCGTTCCTTAAACAGGTAAGGTTAGGGTTCGGCAAAAGTTGACCTACCATAATTAGGGTCAACCAATTCAACCCTAATCCGACCCGTCAAGTCCACCTACCTGCCACGCCGAACAACGGGGGCTTATGGCCAATCAGAGGAGGAATTTTTTTGGGGGTCACCCCTAGCTACTCTCCTACTGCCCGACATGACCCTGTCCTATCTTACCGCATGGTCCGATCTTAGAATGCCACTCAATCCTCGACACACAACACCAAGAAAAAAAGAACCCTAATAGACCTTGTACCATATCCTCCTTTCCTTTTCAGCTTCCCGGGGAGGCAACGTTAGGGCTAGGGTTGAGCCCATGTAACCTCCTGCCCAACATGACCTTCTAACCACGAAAAAACTAACCCTAATCGAAAGCCCCAAGAGTCTAATCCCAAAGGCTTCTTCTTCTCCTATGATACTTTTGTCTTCTCTTTCACAACAGTATATGATAAGAAAATGCTCAACATAAAAGATAAAAATGATTTATCTAAAAATACAACTCCCTATAATCCCCCATTTGATGATGCTCGATAAGGTCTTTCTAAAGTTGGGATAAGTGTCTTTGTCCCTGATACGGTGATGAGCATTGATGAATTCTATCAGTCAGTAGTCCGCTCGTGCGATACCACTGCAATTGACCTATCATCAATTGTATTGCAGTTGAAGTCCGGAGTATTGACATCTCAATCATCTTCAACGATCATATTGCGCATGATGATGCATGCTGTCATAATCTCCTTGAGCGTCTCACGGTTCAAAAAATGTGTCGGTTCTCGAACAATAGGGAAACGTGCCTTAGAGTACTCCAAACGCTTGCTCCACATCTTTCTTTACAAACTTTTAAACTGCAACAAAATACTTCTTATTTCCTTGAGGAAACATGATTGTTTTCACCAGTGTTGACCACAAGAGATATATACCATCAGCGAGATAGTATCTCATTTGTAGTTGAGCCCATTGATCGAGAAGTTACATGGAGCAGCAAGCCGTTTAGCGAGGCAAAAAAAATATGGAAGACCGGTCAAGAACGTTGATGTCGTTGTGAGATCCTAGTAACCCAAAAAAGGCATGCCATATTTATCGGTGGTACAAAGCTGACTTCCAGAATAACGGTAGGTTTACGAACGTGACCATAGTAGATACCTTTACACGCCTCAGGGTACTACTTCCACTTCCAGTGCATGAAGTCAATGTTGCCCAACATACCAAAGAACATGTGCTCTCACCAGCTAGCTATGAAGCACGGGTACGGGTACGGGTACGCTGATACGACAAAATCTTAATAAACTAGGATACGGGTACGGCGATATATATATATATATATATATATATATATATATATATATATATATATATATATATATATATATATATATATATATATATACTTTTAGTATAATATCGTTATAGATATGAATCAAATCCAAATGCAACAATAATTTCTTCATCATTAAAGCTCTAGCTTCAAAGTTCCAAAACCATAAAAACAAGATTATTCGATGCGAGCCATACGACGATATGGTAATGCATTCATGCAAAAAATACATTGTAATCTCATGTATAGTAATTTTTAAGCATGAGCTATATGACGATACGATCCATTACATTAGAACCAAACCAAGCAAAGTAGCAATACAAAACAAAATGCATAGCAAAGTTCATTCTCATCATCATCTCCGAATAGCATGACCTCCAAGTCGGGCTAATCAAGTGATAGATTTGCAATTTCAAGTAAATCGGCACCCTCCAAAGACTGTCTGCCGTACCGGAGCCGTACCGAAGACTGTCTGCCATACCGGAGCCGTACCGAAGACTGTTTGCCGTACCGGGTACGGATTATGCCGTACCCGTACCCGTACCCGGTAAGTACCCGGTATTGGTACGGTATCTGTTCGGAGTACCCGTGCTTCATAGCCAGCTAGTAATAGTCTCCCGACGTCGTCGTTGTTCGATGGCCCGAAATAGTCATCATAGAAGACCGCAACCATTGCCTTAACAAACCTCTGTAGCCTCTCGATTACAGTACTTTCTCCTATTCTCACATAATCATCCAGGGAATCCGCCACTACTCCGTAGGCGAGCATCTTCATGGCAGCGGTAATCTTCTGAATAGAAGACATGCCCATTGTTCCAGCACAGTTCCTACTATGGAGAAAGCATGGACCGTATTGTTCCACTGTGTCTTGAATTCAAAGAAATAAATCACGACTCATCCCAAATCCCCAACGAAATAGATGGGCTCATGGGCCGAATAAACGGGTTCAACAAAATAATCCCGGAAGAGTTTGTTGTGGTCTTGAACTCGATCATGGTAAATCGTTGCATGACCTGGAACAGAACCTTACTTTATGTTGAGCATCTCCAGTTAGTAAGTCGTCCTCCTCCAAAGCAGTTAATACCAACAACTCAACTTCATCGTAGGAGTTGGAGTCATCAAGAATTCTTCAGGAATAAAACAAAAGCACTCTACACTCATGAATTTTTTTTTCTCCAAAGGATGAAGAAGAGGGGAGAGAGAAGAGTGATCTGTTAAAATGAGATAGGAGTGGCTCAGCAGTTATTGAATGAATCCAAGCCTCATTGGAATCTGAGCCTTTCGCCTGTTGGTACAAAGTCGAGCTCCTAGTGAAATTCGAGCCCAATGGTTAGATATTCGATAACTGGTGAAAATCCGACCCACCTAGAAATTCAAAGTTTCAAACCCAACAGTCAGAAATTTGTACGCACAATTTTTGTGATTTTTTTTTAAATATTAAGTTTTGTGATTGTTTTGTAATTTTTAATTGATTTATAATCGAAACCCAAAATTTGGTAATATTTTAAAAACACAATGGGTTTTTGCCTTTTTGGTAATTTAGTGGGTTGGTCAATTACGTAAATATGTAGATATGTGCAAGGGCTTTTGGTCATTTCAGAAAAGTACGAAAGGAATAGTTTGGTCATTTTAGAAAAAGTACAAAAAGAATAGGGAGGCTGTTGGAGTTGGCTTCCAAGAATGGCTCCCTGTTCTAAGGAGGTCATCTTTCCCTACTTTTGGCTCCCTACTTTAGGAAGGATGTTGGAGATGCTCTAAGGCTTAACACTCAATATACATGGATCTAAACTGCAAATAAAGCAAGCTCCAGCAAATATTTGAGAGATATCACTCACGAAATATTATTGATATTCGGGAGAAGTTATTCTGTTTTGGAACATATGAACAGCTTCATGTGGGTTTGCTTCAAAAAAGTTAGCTCCATGGCAGATGGATCAAGCTTTGGTTAGAGATGGAAGAAAGCATTGCTGTTGGATGGATTTCAAGGAAAGTAGCTTCAAACATTTGGTGTTTATGCTTTAGTCTATGGAATGCATTCAACTACTGCTTCCCAGGCTCTTTTCAAATCCCACATTATGGAGGGATTGAATAAAGCATCTAACATTTTGGCAAAAACAAGTCTTCCCCGAGTAGCTGCTAATGGAGTTTTGTTATCAATGTACTATAGAGAATCCTGATTAATTTAATGAGATCTCGTATGATGATAAAGTGGACCACTAGCAGTTATTGAAACTTCCACTAATTCGAATATATTGATATGACCGATACAAGATGCAGGAACCAAAATATGGTCTGATACCAATTGGTGGATCATGGAACGCAACGGAAGCTATTAAAACTTTATAGATCCTGGATCTCTAAGGATTTTATAAATCATCGAGTGCAGAAAGTAAGTACATGAACCAAAAAAATCATAACATGAAGGAAATAGGAATTTATATCTAGATAGATTATTGTATGAGATATTTTGCAAAGTCAAATGGAAACTTAACACATAACGTCGCTACATATCCATGAATTGGCAATGGATGAGCATCAACGGAAGCTATTAAAACTTTATAGATCCTGGATCTCTAAGGATTTTATAAATCATCGAGTGCAGAAAGTAAGTACATGAACCAAAAAAATCATAACATGAAGGAAATAGGAATTTATATCTAGATAGATTATTGTATGAGATATTTTGCAAAGTCAAATGGAAACTTAACACATAACGTCGCTACATATCCATGAATTGGCAATGGATGAGCATCGAGTTGAATGACCTAATAGTTCGACTCCAAATCCCACGAGTAAAACTCCGAGTAGAAAGTGTTGAGACTCGTGGCCTCTGAAGCACCTACTTCTCTCTCTCTCTCCCTCTTTACCAAAGTTTGGAGTAAAGCACCTAGAGAAGATGGTGTAGGGTGGTCGGCTCCTCTATATATCGTTCGAGAGGGAGGGGACAACTACAAGGCAAAGGAGAAACCATTTATGGCAATAGTAGGAACTCTAGCCCTCAGGGAATATGCTAGGTTAAGTAATCGGCTAAGAGGAAACACATGACGATCAACACATGGTCAGTGCCCCTCCTTATATGTATGGCCACATGAAAAACAAAAAGCATGTCACATTGGAATCCACAAATGGATAAACACCACAGAGGAGATGCAAGGGGTGCCACCTCTAGTTCCATGTTATGAGGAGTCAGGACTATGATAGTCGGCCACCCTTACTTATTGAGGCATCTAACAAGGTTGGTCATCTCTTGGATCTCCATGTGGAAGATCTAATTGTCGATCCCTAGTCTCCTAAATGACCAACTCTTTCCTTTTTTTTAAAGGTTAACCTTGCGTCTCCTGGTGGAGACTCCGGATGACTGGCCCTAAGGATAAGAGAGTGTGAGCTAGGGTAATGTGTAGGTGGCAGGGTCGGACCCAATAGGTTTAAGACACACAAGAGCTTATCCTATGGTTCCTTATTATGGGGACTATGATAGCCAGCCACCCTTTTCTTATTGAGGCATCTATCACAGGGATGGCACTTGGGTCATCATATTGAAACCCTAAATGTTTGTACCTAGTCTCCTCGGTTTTTAACACTTTTCTTTTTTAGCGGTCAACCTTGTGTCTTCAAGTGGAGACTCCCGATATCTGGTCCTAGGGAGGAGAGTGTGAGCTGGGAAACGTTTATGTGGCCAAGTAGGACCGAATGGGTAAAGGTTTAATACAAACAGTTGCTCGTCATGATCCAAAGTGAGACCTTTAGGGTTTCACACACTTGGCTCTAATTGACCTTTAGCCTCCTCAATCTTATAAAATATTTAGACAGTTATTAAGTTATACCTAATTCCACTAAATAAATGTGATTGCACTCCAAAACTATAGATATTATAGTCAAACCTTTTTTTGCTAAATCACTGCAAGTGATGGCCTCTACTAACCTATATCTATAAATAGCAGTGGGACTGTATGATGCTTATAATCAACCCCATCGATTATTTACCTTTTACATACCTTGAGTATCTATTATAATTTGATCATTGTTAAAAGACTAATCACTGCAAGTGAGCGCCTCTACTAACCTATACCTATAAATAGCAGTTGGGAGTCTTGGGACTATAAAATGTTTATTGTCGACCCTATTGGTAATTAACCTTTTACATAACTTCAGTACCTGATTTAATCATTTGATCATTGTTAAAAGACTTTCATGAAAAAAAAATGTATGGTTAATATAATAAAAATTTTCTATAATACTTTTACTAAAACGACAATACACATGAATTTCAGTGATCAAATATCATAAATAACCTCTAGGGAATATTTTACTAGGATGTGAGTTCAAACTTCGCGAATATATGCTCCCACAACCTTGATATTGATTACCCAAGATTTTCTGACCATGATGGATCTCACTCATTGGTTAGTTAAAGTAACCGATATCATGAACTTGAGTTCACCATTACCTCAGAATTAAGAGTTATTGCCTTTATCATTGATGAGTAGTGAAATCAAAAGTTGACAATATTTGTTTGATTTGCTATCATCACGATCCAGTTCACACTACAATTGAGTCTCCTACATCGCTACACCTATGATTGAGATAGATCAACCTAACAGATAGTGGTCGAGTGTGTAACGACCTTTTAGATAAACTGTATGCCTTTATCACTGGTTTGGAACCAATATGAACATGTTACAGAATTGTAGTGATCTAGATCTCCTGCGGATGAATTGTGCTCACTATATCACCTACAGTCTAACTTGTGGGCCCTCACTCATCTTGTACAAGTGATACAAAAGGTAATCCAACTCATGAACTAGATTATATAATTAACACTCACATTATGCAATAAATGATTCTAAATAACAAATCACATTTGCATGTCAAAAAAACCAACAATATCTATGTATGAATGTTTGGATATTTCAATGTTATAGATTATATTGTTTGCATCGCACACTCCATCTTTAATTATTTTCCATATGTTCTTATTTTTACATGATGATATGGACATCATTTTTTATTTTGCTAGGAGTCATGTTTTGCTTGATAATCATGGACGTACTAATTATTCTTGGACTGTGCTTCGTATAAAGAATCTATGATTTGAGATATCATGACTACCTTCTCGTTTTGTGCTATAGTTCATTTTTTAATATCTCGTGTGGCATGATTCGTATTTCTACTCCTTTGTCTTGTTTGTACTGAGGGGCAGAGAATATCGTGTGCTTATGTGCTCTTTTCTTTTCATTATCATCTCATATGTGATATCTCATTTCTTTACCTATACTGCATGATTATATCCTTCTGTAAAAAGGTACCTTGATGTGTTTTGTGAGTCATGTACAGGAAATAGGTATACAAGACTCAAAAGTGTGATGACAAGTTGTTGAGTCTTGAATGTTCTTTTCATTCATCGTGGTCACCAAGTTATGTAAGAAAATATGTGCTAATAAGGAGAGAGACAATCAGTATAATTTTCTTGCATGAGTTGTAAAGTTTTGTACCAAAGGGGGCGATCGTGACAACTTTAATGGTTCCTCCTCGGTTGACAAAATTTGTGTGCCAAGTCATATCTCGATGTAAGTCAATGTGGTTCAATCTCGTGTTCATGTCGTACTTCCACAATGCTGAAGATAAGATGAAGATTCCAAGCGACACACGTGCATTGAAAATCAACATGAAGGCTGGATTCCAACTGTCCCGAACTTTCTAAAAGTACAATTCTCGTAAATGGATTGGAATTTGGTGTTTTAATACATAGAGGCTTAGTTCGAATATATTATATCGATTGCCTTGTATATTGACTCTTTATTTTTTTTCCATATGTAAATGGTATTCTTATTCTTTACATGATGATATCGGCATCTCTTTTTTTGCACTAGTAGTCATCTGGTTTGCTTGATAATCATGGATGTACCAATTATCAGTGTTTTAAGTATCGTTATCGTTGTCAATATCGCCAAGTTGCCCGGGGGAAAAATCGAGAATATATCACTATTTATCGTCAAATATCACTAAAAATTAGGCAAAAAAGGGGGGAAAATGGCAAAATGAAGATTTTTTTGAAGGATTTTTCTATATATATCCCTTTAGGATGTATAGATACACCATTATGATCAATCTATAATACATATTACAACGCGTTCGTTTTATTTACAAGTGTGCCACTATATCATAGATATTTCACTAACATACATAAAACAATCATTTACACTAAGGGACACTCAATTTAGGCTCTATACATGAGTCTGTGAACTGTCCGACACTGTCTATGAACTGTTAGAAACTTTGCAACAGTCTGTGAATTAAACAATCACAAAAAAATTACACACACTAGGAAATGATCAAAACCCATATGGTTCACCGTACATAAAAGCATATCACAAATTCATAACTCATAAAGCATAAGACATATTAAGCATAAAACATCTGATAAACTGACAGTACATAACATAGCATAATACTCTGAAAATGATTTAAACAAAATAATAATAATAAATTTGGATAGCAAGTAGATTGGACGTGTAGCATTGACAAACTACAATTTCATTAGGGTTTATTGGGTTTAAATAGATGAAACCCATAAATCCCAATTAATTTTATGATAATCATGATGAATCACATCAAACTTGATGTGATTCATATTTATATTCTATTCTTCACGAATATCTACTTAAGAAATTTGAGAAATTAAAAAAAATATTTGAAAATATACCTCAACTTAGAAATTTGGAAGAAACCCCAAATCCGTGAAGAGAGGCTTCAATTCCACCAAGAACAACAAATGATGGGTTTGGCGATAAATCAGCGATATTTGGCAATATATCGACGATATTGAGCGATAAATGGCGATATTAACGATATATTGGCGATATATTAGCGATATGTCGATTTTTTTCCTAAAAATAAAAAATTTAACTTGGATTGGTGTCGGAGGCTAGCGATATATCGCCGATATTTAAAACACTGCCAATTATTCTTCGTCTATAAAATCTATGATTTGAGATGTCATGACTACCTTCTCATTTCGTGCCATAATAGTCTTTTTCATACCTCTTGTGGCATGATTCGGATGGCTTCTACTTTGCTATTTTTTTTGACAAAGAAGGGAAAGAGTCCGTCATAAAGGGGAGAAAAGATCATGTGTTTATGTGCTCTTTTGCTTTCATTATCATCTCATATGTGATATCTTGTATCTTTACCTATATTGCATGATTATATCTTTTTTGTAAAAAGTTACACAGATGTGTTTTGTGAGCCAAGTACTGGAAATAGGTCTAAACGAATTGAAGTGTTTCATGATGACAAGTTGTTAAGTCATGTGTGTTCTTCGTATTTATTGTAGTCATTGAGTTATGTAAGAGATGATGTGTTGATAAGTAGGACAACCAATGTAATTATCTTGCATGAGTTATAAAGTTTTGACACAAAGGGGGAGATTGTGGCCACTTTAATGGTTCCTCCTTGCTTGATAAAATTTGTCATCAAATCATATCTTGGTGTATGTAAGTCCATGTGGTTCAGTCTCGTATCTGTGCCATACTTCCACAATATTGAAGATAAGAAGTCTCCAAGCGACTCTAGCGTACATTGAAAATCAAGTGAAAACTATATTCCAACTATCTTGGACTTTCTAAAGGTATACTACTCTTGAATGGATTGGACTTTAGTGTTTTAATACGTAGAGCCGTAGAGGCCTAGTTTTTGAACTTAGTGACTTGATCGGTTTGAATATGATTTTCATTATCCAAAAAAGGTTTAAAATGTTTCACACTAACATTTACAATATTTTAGGATTTGTAAAAGGTATTTTTTAAGCTTACAAACCTGGGTGCTGAAGTTGCCATACCATTGTCATGACCATGGGTACACCCTACAGGGAAATTTCATGCCCTAGTGCAGGGCATGATAATCCCTAGCATTGGGGGCCGGCCAACCCTTCTTTCCGGACTGGTTCAGGTCGGATGTAGACATTGTGCTTGAGTCTTTCGGGTCTTTAGACTAAGAAATTATAATCACTTTTGATTAAGAAAATTTCGACTGGCTACAGTAACGACAGTTGTATTCAACTCCCAAAGTTAAAGCAGTAGAGTAATTGTATGCAACATGTATACAAGGAATATCCGACTATTAACAAAGCAACAAGAACAATGATTCTGAAAGACCATACAATTGAGCAACTGTCCTCACAAAGCTATAAGCAGTGTCAAGAAGGTGAAATCGAATACCTGGAAGTGAGCGCTGTTAAGGCAGCGACTAATCTGTCGGAACAAGGGCACCATGCATCTCTGGAACTCGGCCTCCTGAGTAGCCTCCAGAATTTCCTCCAGCTCACCGATAAATATGACCTCTTTGGAGCTGTTGGTGATCGGCCAATACTTCAAGAGCCTCCTTATGACGGTATCTGCGAGCTTGAAGTCCTTCTCCACGAACTGCGTAATGCAATAAGAGAGCTGCTGGTGGTACAGGGCAACAGACTTGGGCTTATGGAGCGGAATCAGAGCCCGGATAAGGAACAGCTTGTGCTCCTCTTTGAGCGGCAGAGCGAACCCATTAATTATGCTCCCCAAGATCTCGAGCAGCTCAGCGATCCCGTTGTGCTTCTCCACCTCGAAGATGAAGCGGTAGAAGATGTTGTTGATGGCTCTCCGGATGAAGGGACGGTGGACCATGAACTTCCCGTAGACCCGGTGGAGTATGGTCTTGAGGTAATCCCTCTCGCGCTGGTCCTCGGAGTCGAAGAGGTCGAGCAGCCTCAGCACAAAGGAGTGGTCGATGTAGCGCTTGGCGAGCTTGGCATCGGTCTCAGGCGAGGCGACGAACCGGAGGAAGAACTCGTAGACAACCTGGAGGTGTGGCCAGGCGGGCTCCATGGTGGGCTCCTCCTCATCGGGGTCGAGGCTATCGGGGATCCGGCTCTCGCTGTTGGAGGAGGGGAAGGTCCGAAAGAGGTTGGCGGCAACCATGCGGGTGACCTCCTGCATCGCGGCCTCGTTGAACTTGGCAGTGACGGTGCCGACGTAGTCTACGAGCTCCAGCAGCGTCTGCCGCTTCACATCCTTCTCCCGGAGGTTCTTGGCAGGGTCGGTGAAGTCGAAGACGGCGCAGCACATGGCGAGCTTCCGAAGGAAGAGGCCGGGCTTGTCGGCCCCCGGGACGTCGCGGAAGCTGGGCAGGGGGTCGTAGGCGGGGGCGTCGCCGTTGGCGACGCTGGTGCCCGAGGGTTTCTTCAACGGCGTGGATTTGTAGGCGGCTGCGGGGCCTCTGGTCGAGCTGGTGACTCCGGCGGCGGAGCTGGGGTGGCCGTCGGCGGCGTGGTGGTTGGGGGCGTCGGTGGGGGAGGATTTGGAGGATGGCTTTCGCGGTAGCTTGCCGAGAATCTGTTTGATCATATTTACGGCGGGCAAACCCCTAGCACCGATAAACCCTAACGAAAACCCACAATCCCCAAGATCTCCTATCACCAATAGATTTCAAGAATTGGGGACTCTCTCTCTCTCTCTCTCTCTCTCTCTCTCTCTCTCTCTCTCATAAACACATCCTATCACCAATAGATTTCAAGAATTGGGGATTCTCTCTCTCTCTCTCTCTCTCTCTCTCTCTCTCTCTCTCTCTCTCATAAACACATACTATCAACAATAGATTTCAAGATTTGGGGATTCTCTCTCTCTCTCTCTCTCTCTCTCTCTCTCTCTCTCTCTCACACACACACACACATCCTATCACCAATACATTTCAAGAATTGGGGTCTCTCTCTCTTATAAACACATCCTATCGCCAATAGATTTCAAGAATTGGGATCGCTCTCTCTCTTGATTTCAAGAATTGGTCTCTCTCTCTAGGATTCAGAGGGATGGAGGAGAGAGAAGATGGAATGTGGAATGAAGTGAATACAGGGAAAGGGCTGAAGCTGGCAAACGGTTCGAATCGAATTCGATGAGGATGGGGGTTGTCCGCCTCGCCGGTGCCGGAGCTTTGGAGTGCAGGGACGGACAGAGCTGCTGTTCAATCGGCGTCAAACTATGACGGGTCCTAGTCGCGGTAAATGGGCTCTCGGGGTAGGGGGAGACATCAGGCGGGCCGCGGTGTTGGACTCTCGTGGGCGTCTGCACGTGTAAGAGGCTTTAGACTGTTTTTGTTTCATTTTTATTCGGGTAAATTATAGTTTGGGGGCGGTTTTAGACATAACCCTTTGGTAACCCTTTGACCTCTTATAGTTATTTAAATATGTTTTTTTTTTTTTTTTGTAGAAGGTGATTAAACTGTTGATCACAAAAATGTACTTACAAGTACATCATATGCCGTAGTCATTCATACACCTTGAAAAGGAGACAAGCCCACACAGTCATTACATGTACATCACAGGCCGTAACCACACAAAATCATACTGAAAAGGAGACAAGCCCGCACACACCAAACCAGTTCACTTGAGAGGAAGGTCCCTAATCATGGCGTCCGCATGAATGTCGTCATCTGTCCCCTCCTTCCGGCGTTTCACTGCTACATTGTATAAAACAAATGCGCTAGATCGGGAGGCGGCTGCGAGCACAGAGGCAACATTCGCAACAACCTCCGCATGAGTAGGCAGTGATGCCTTCTGCACGGCATCAACCACCAATGTCGGACGTCCCCGATAACATCCATTGGAAGGCACTTTTTGCGCCAAAAAGGTGAAGAGAGCTCGCCTCTATAAGAGACATCACACGATCCTCGAGGAGGTGGCCTAGATACTCGTCCCAACGCATCAACCTCGGTCCCGGAAGTAGTTGAACCACCACCAATAACCAAACCCATCGATCCCGGAACGGGGCCACGAGGGACCCCCTACAACCGACTAGCACCACCTTTGGACCTACCTTATTGTCGATCTCACGTCCCCTGAGACGCGACCCCGCCCTGACAGGTCACCGCTGCCTCCACCCAAGCCTCGAGAGTCCAATCGCTCAGGAGCTGTCTGTGATTTGGGATCGATTCGGGACTCCCACACGAGCTCTTCGCATACCTAAGTACTGGATTAGGTACAGTCGACGACTCAATTGGTACAGGTTGGTGCCCCTGGAGTCTCTACACTAACGCTGCCCTCGAAGTGCACAAAGGATCTCGTTGGATCCCACGAAATCGCCCTCAGTTTATGTTTACCCCGTTGGACCGTAGTCCATGTCGCCTCTGATGGTTGCCCTGTAGACATGGGCACCGCCTCCTCCACCCGCGCTGGCACCGTCGTGACTATCCCGTCAACTGCCATCGACCATTGCGGCGCAACAGTGCCCTGTGACCTAGCCGTACAAGAATGTCCGAGATGCCCACACTACGGGCAAACACTGGGCACACCCCCAAAAATAAAAGGGTTGCCACACAGACAAGTCCGAGCAGTCCAACCACACCCCAGGCAGGCAAGGCCTGCTTGAGTGAAATCTCCACACACACCCGAGCAAACTTCCCACAGTTATGTCGACTGGTAAAAGAATCCAAACCCACTGGCATACCAGCCACTGACGCAATCGTGACAATAAGCTGCCTTTTCTAGATTCGGCTGGAAGATCTGGGAGACGAAGCCACACGGTGGCGTGAGAAATATCATTCGTAGCTACACAGAACCTCGGCCATCAACTCTCAAGAGCCAAAGTTTGACCACTGAACACCCACAGGCTGCCTAAATTTAAAAATATAGAAACCCCGATTAAGAGGTAATGTGACGACTGTTGGAATTGGGTTCCGCTAATCAGAGTCGCAGCGGAAGCAAAAGAAAGATCCGAAGATCATACGGTGTATGTTTCATTACAATTCATGATACAAAACAATCTACATGCAAATCTACGATCTTAGCATATGTGCGGACACCCTAGAGGCATACTACGATCTACGGAAGACATGCATGCATCTACTTAGATGTTTAGATTCATCATACCTTATGGATCTATGATCCAGAGATTACAGAACGATGAAGAACCGCACTTGAATCACAAGGGAAACTGTCGGATAGCACCTTGTCCTTTGCGAATTGAAGAATCCTCGAAATCCCGTCTCTGAGTGCAGGGATTACGAGCCGACGGAGGAATCCGTTGCGAAGACGATGGCGAGCCTCGAGATTTTCTCCTCCTCTTTCTCTTTTCTTCCTTCTCCTTCTTCCTCTTCCTTCTCCCTTCTTCTTCCTCTCTTTTCCTTGGCCGAAACCACAAAGGAGGAGGACTAGGGGTCGGATTTTTGGAGGGGAGGGAGTAGAAGCATTAGGGCCGGCCCTCCCCTCCCTATTTCCTTTATAGGGCCGGTCTCCCATGGCTCCAAGGAGCCTAGGGCCGGGCCCTAGGTGGATAGGGATGAGAGGGGGTCGGATTTAGGTCTTCCGGGTGTCTATCGTGAAGTCCGGACGAAAACGTCATTCACGAAAAGCGAAAAACTGAAAGTGAGACCGAGTGAGGTGCGCTACTCGGAATCGAGTTCCGTCAGTGCCTGTGAGCTCCTGGAATTATTCCACTCAATCTAAGATCCATATTCAATATGTTCTGAGCCATATTTCAATATTTACCAAAATACCCCTACGGCCCGTAACACATGTGAATTAGGTTCTTTGGCTCCGGGCTTGCGCTCCATCGCGCTACTTCGCATCCAACATATCCAACTAGGTCGGGAAACAATTCCTATATGCAACGACAGGGGGGAACCTTCAGGGTTTGGGATCTCTAGCTCCAACCGGATCCCTGATTAACTGTTCCGGTGACACACCGAAAGTTCCGTTAATCAGCGCTAATCCGATTAACCCGTGTAGCCACCCAGAGTGCGACGCGAGTTGAACTCTAGTGATCCTAAACTTATGTTACTCCCTCGTAACCTTGTTCTCTACTATACTCCGATAATCCTTAGTCCCTCCTATTACTGGTGCCATGATACGACTCGGGCGGTGGGGAGCACCGTCAGATCCCGATCAATCATCTGACTAGGGTTTGATGACTTGTCATCTATAACACCACACGCCTTTCGGTGCTATGCCTAGCATCCGGAACATCGTCAGTCATACTGACAACCACCAGGCCTGGGTTAACTGTGTGGACAGATTGACTCATCAAACCGTACCCATCCAACACTGGACGTCGGATAACCTGTAGGGATTACATGTCACTCAAGCGCCAGCCGGGTAACCCAACGTACCGTGGTATTGGACTATGGAAGGTCCGCACACGTTGGCACATCAAAGCACCACACAACTAGTTGGCCCAGTGAGCATGGTCCCTCAGGGTTAAGGACAGATTATCTATAGTAGTAAGACGGTTTCTGCACCAGTGTCGGAATCACTGAACTGTGCACCGTCTTGGTTCCTGTTCAACACGATCATCGTGCTTGGTCAGGTGAATGGGAATCCCATGTTCCCATGGTGGAGACTTCACTACATCCTCTACCTACCAACAGCTTGTTATCGGTGAAGCGACCAGCATCACCAAAGCTGTGAACTAGTTCTAGGTCTACACAGAACTGGTCCACTGAGTCTCCCAAGCATGGATCCTCCATGCACCTCAGTGGCCTACTGTGTTCCCTAGGGTCCTTTTATTATATGAGTATTATCATACACCACAGTAGTATTCTAATTAAAGCAATAACCAAAGTCATCTTTATTAATGTTAATACACAAAATCCACGCTAAGGACACACGAGCAACAATAATGACTAAGATCCAATAGACTAATAGCCAAGACTCCTAAGGCTGTGATGCCAAGATGGATAAGGTGAGGTGTTCAAGGCCACTGAGTTAGTCCCACATCGCCTAGAGAGAAGAAGATCATGAGATACAATTTCCCCTTCCAAACATCGAAGACGCGTTTTAAAACCGTGCGCCGCTACGGAATTCGTAAGAACTCCGTAGTTAAGTGTGTTCAAGCGAGAGTAGTACTAGGATGAGTGACCACTTAGGAAGTACTTGTGCGAGCACATGCAAAGTGGACAATATCTTGCGTGTTTGGGGTGGATATTACAAAATGTATCAGAGCCAGTTCTCTTCGCAATGGGAGGTGCTAACCCTACACGTGGACATGTAGCCCTTAAGGGGGGTGGATTGTGACGACCAAGATCCAATTGGCCAAGAGCCAAGACTCCTGAGACTGTGATGCCAAGATGGATAAGGTGAGATGAGGTGAGGTGTCCAAGGCCATTGAGTTAGTCCCACATTGCCTGGAGAGAAGGAGATCCTGAGCTATTTATATAGTTTTCCCTCCCAAACAAGAAGACGTGTTTTACGAGCGAGCATGGATGATAAATAACCAAAAGGCACACCAGGCCCAAGCATTTAGCCTAAATAAGCACAACTTCATTCCTGGTGTGCCTCCAATATCTCATTTGCTGGAAATCAGAGACACCGACTTTGGCCACTAGAAGGTTCTGAAGCTCCTCCGGGGTGACGCGAGAGCCATCAGCAGAGGATGTCGTCGGGAACATAGACGCCCAACATCGGACTCTTGCACCTCCATCCTCAATGATTGCTGCCGTTGGATAGGACAGAGCAGCTCCACCAACCCCTCCGACACCATGTTGTGGGTCAGGATCTGGGGGTAAACCCTCGCGCTCCACCTCCATCGTCTCTGAGGGCTGGAAGTCATGCTCCACCCCGCCTCCGGTAGCTTCCGCTTCGTCCGAATATCCCACCACCACCGAGAATAAAAGCGACCCCGCACTAATAACACACACCAACTCCCCCATTATAGAGTCCTCGTCGTTTGCTAGCACTGACCAAAAGCCATGCTCTCCCCCGCCACCAACAGCCACCGCACCGTCAGAAGATCTCGCCATCAGCGAGGGAGGCCGCATGAAGTCGCGATCCCCTGCACAGAGCGGCTCCACCAGCACGAAGTCGTGATCCCCTTCCCAAACCCTAGATCGCCATTAGCTCTCTCTTGCCCAAACCCTAGATCGCCATCATCTCTCTCTCTCTCTCTCTCTCTCTCTCTCTCTCTCTCTCTCTCTCTCTCTCTCTCTCTCTCTCTCTCTCTCTCTCCCTCCCAATATGTATAAGCTAGTATGGATTCTAAGCAAGTGAAATAATAACACAAGGGGTAATTTGGTTGGTTTTAAAGTTATGTGTGGTCACGTGAGAGGCACATGGTTCCGTCGAAACAAACGTATTTGTTTCAACGGAACCATGTGCCTCTCACGTGACCAAGCATAACTTTAAAACTAACCAAATTACCCGTTATGTTATTATTTCACCTGCTTAGATACTCCGCATCACTGTTCTTCCCCCCCCGGTCACATTGAAGCCTCCCATCAGGTTTGGTCGCCTTCTTCTCAACAACAATTGGAGTTCCCTCATATCTAAATTACTCTCCACTGTGAATACCCAAAGGGATTTTTTCCAAAATGATTTCATAAAAAATTAAAATTATTTAAATAGCATCATATCTTTTGAAATTCTAAAAGTAACGTTTGTACAACCACGTGCACGTGAGCACAAAAAACACCCCGCCACGTAGCTTAATGGTGAACTCTGCATCCGAGATGCGGAGTTTACTTTTGCACTAAACACTGCAACTGTGTTGAAGGGTTTCATCGAAATGCTTGAATTTATGCAAGTTTGAGATGCTGGTTGACACTAACCATGGTAATATAGTTATTGGGTTCCTCTCTTAATCAAACCTGACATCCTGGATGTCGAGTTCACCGTTGATTTTTTAAAAAGGAAAGCATACAACATGGTAGGTTTTTTTGGGTGCTGACCCACCACGTCATTGCCATAGCTAATTAGACATTACTTTTGGAATTTAAAAATATATAGCAATATTTAAATAAATTTTTTTATAAAATCATCTGGTAAAAAAACCCATACCCAAAACGAGATATAGCCAACCATTTTTCTCCCATTTTCTATTTTTTTCTATTCTCCCCCAATTTCTTTTCCGTCTCTTTTATTTTTTTGTTTTGTGTTAGTAGTTGTACTTCCCTCGGTTATAAACTACTATTTCACTGGGAATACCCAAAACGAGGTACAATAAACCCCTTTTTTTTTCTGATCTTCCCCATTTTCTTTCCATTTTTTTATTTGTTTCTATTCTCGCCAATTTTTATCTATTCTCCCCAATTTTTAAACTGTAACAAGCAGTAATTTAGGATAAATTCGTCATTTGACAACCACCGTTGGGTCCGTCAACTCAAAAATATATTTAAATAACTATATGAGGTGAAAGTGTCATGAAAAAAATTACAAGGTTATGTCTGAAACAACCCCCAAACTATAGGCGGTCAAAGTGTATTTTGCCCTTTTTATTTTTGTTTAAGGCAAATCACAAACATACCCCCTAAACTATACACCCAATTTCACATTGGTCCTCGAGTATTTTTTTGAACAACTTGACCCCATAACTATTCTATGTCTGCATGTTTTCAGTTGTCAAACATAATTTTTAGAGAAAATTAAGTATAAGTCCAACATATAACATCAGGAAAATGTTCGGGACAACTAATAGTTTCATCTAAGCCAAGGTCCACAGAATCGTAATAGTTTTAAGGGTGAACCTCTCCCACGGTTTTTTGCACAGAATAGATACTTTATCAACCGCTTTGGAAGACTTGCATTTTTTTAAAATACCAAAAATGGCCTTGGGACCCCCCCACACTAATTAACAGTATATGATATAGGAACACTTTTTTTGTACAAAAATAGTGTTACGGGTTGCTATAGTGATTTCACTATAGTAGCTATAGTGAAATCATTGTAGCTGCTACAATGATTTGCATCATGGCTGCTAAAATGACTTCCCTACATTAAAACCATTGTAGTAATGGTACACAATTATATGCAAATAATACTCAATTTAATTGAATAGTATTTTGTATATTTGAGTTCCATTTGAAACCATTATAGCTGCTATAATGATTTTCATCGTGGCTGCTAAAAGACTTCCCTACAGTAAAACCATTGCAGCAATAATACTTAATTATATACAAATAATTGTGGGCATCGAAATTAGTCCGTAAATTAAACCCGACCCATACACAACGGCCCGTACACGAAACCCAGCCCGCGCATAACAGTTCACGAAGGAAAATGACCGAATCTAACTCAAGCGGACCCAAAGGGGCCCACCCTTGCTAGTGGGACCCACCGGACCCACTACCCAGAGCCAAAAGGGGATCGGGTGGGCCCACCCAAAATTGGGTCCCACCGACCCCCTCTTGAAAACTGTGCCACCTCCCCATGGGGAGGTGTGGCTGACCAAAAAAAAAAAACTACAACCGTCATGCACGGGGGGAGGTAACCTAGACATCTACACAATTGTGGATCCGCGTCGATCCCTCGATCCAACGGACAATGTTGCAAGTCGTGTCACCATCGATTAAACGTGCAAAGATGGCTCATATCTTGAAAGATTGAACTCAATCTAGCTCATAACCACCGCTATAAAAAAAAAGGGATAAATATTGTTTTTCCCAAAAAAAAAAAAAAATAAATTCCAATGATTATAGAGAGAGATATTCAAGGGATTCAAAAATCATAATCATATCTCTCCCATCCTCCCCCCATCGCCTATAAATAGAGGGGCGGGGGGATGGCTTCAAGGGTCGGAAAATCAAAAACTAGAGACGTGAAGGTTATGCAAAGAAGGAATCTCCAACACTTGATGACCACCCAATGCTTCACAAGGCACGGACAAGCACATCCCACACGAACGGCTTAGCCCACAAAATCCTCAACAACATGAAGACTTTGCATAAGAGATCAAAGCTTCAACTCCTTGCACGAAGAAGAAAACATGGAGAAGAAGGCCCGGAGTCGGCATCACCCCGTCTTCTCTACTAATCTTCAACTCCGATAAATGCCAAAAAAACCCAAAGGAGAAGATCAAGGTCGGCATCACCCGGTCATCTTCAACTTCAAGAACGTCAAAAGTCCCGGAGGAGAAGATCGAAGTCGGCACCACCCTGTAATCTTCAACACAAGACGATGCTACAGTCATCGCATGAAGATCGATGCTACACTCATAATTTTCAATAACAAAACTGATGCTATAACCATCGCACGGAGTTCGGTGCTACACTCGTCGTCTTCAAAAGAAGCGTTCAACTCAAAAATTACCAAAAAAAACCTGAAAAAAAAGAGAAGCAAAGTCGATGTCATAACTGTCGCCGTCAAAGCTCCATCCCCAAAAAGAGGAAGCCAGAAGAATGAAGAATACTTGGAGACATCGCCTTCGTCATTCGAGGAGAAGATCAAGCCAAACCCGAAGTAAGAAACCAAAGCAAAGCGAAGGTAACACCCGCGCCAAAGCAACATACACATGTGCCAAAGCAGACGTGCTACGGTGATCACAAGCAAAAGCAACGCGCGTTCTAATCGATACGATGCAAAGTCCAAAAGAACTAAAGCACCACAAGCCTCTTCGTTTATATTCAAGCACCAACGCCAAAACAAGGCAAAAGCCATAGCCACGTCAAAGTCAATGCCAAAAGCAAGATCGACACTGTGAACCGACGATCAATGATGCCAAGGTCCAACAAGAGTCGAGGAAGATACGAAGACCGAGAAAACAACCTTGAAAGCTTCCTAGCAGAGAAGGTACGAAGTACGGAAGGGACAAAAGTAAAAGTTAAAACCACTCGACCTCTTAACTTGTAAAGACCTCTGTCCTGGGCAACCCCTCCAGAGCTCTCGTATGAAGTAACGTGGAGACGCAGATCAAAGGGACCCTCTAAAGGATCTCTCCCACAATCTCCTTATCAAAACCTTCGCCGCACACTACTCACCATTATAAGGATTTTGAGTCTCTTTGTTTAAGCCGAGTACCATTTAAAATGATACTCAATTATATGAAAATGATACTCAGTGCTACAGTGACTTCATTATAGGGAATTGAGTATCTAATCTAACTGTATAATACTAAAATGGAGCCCACTTTCCTGTGTTGTGATACGTGGACTTCTTTTAAAGAGTCAAAATTCTTATTTGGTGTGTAAATGTGGCTCTCTCCATAAATCCTATTAAATTCCTACTACAAAGATGATAAATACCCATTCAACGACATTTAATGATCATTTGATGTTAATTAGAAAATTATTGGTACTATCTCTCTCTCTCTAACAAGAAAAATACACCTTAACACGTGAATCACACTCACTCCATATTGCACACTTCTTCACACGGCTGTGATGTCATATGTGCCAAGTAGCATGATTAAGTTCATCCGGGAATTGCCCAAGTTTCTTACTAGTCATTGTCATATAATTAGGTATCATTTTAAATAAATATATAAGCTATAGTGAAATCACTGCAGTACTACAGTGAAATCACTCAATTATATGAAATGATATTCAGCGCCACATCGATTTAAAAGTAAAGAATTTAGTATCATTTGCATAAAATTGAGTATCATTGCTACAATGATTTTGTTGTAGCAACGTTGTTTTGAGCAGCCACGATGAACTCACTATAGCTGCTATAGTGATTTCACTGTAGCAGTTATAGTGATCCCACTATCGATTTTAAAACTAGACGTTTCGTAGGGATCGTGGGCGATTTTATATGCAATGATAATTTGATAAATTTGGTAACTTATCCTTACCATTTTAGTCATTTAGTAATTAATTGAACCGTTGCAATTTAAATGATGAAACAAGAATATGGGCTAAGAGGAAAAAGTTGTCGGGACCTATCCTAAAATGTAACTGTTAAAAATGACTGGTTGCTATCCGCCCCTAATTTTTATACCAAACTACCCACGTCCTAGTCAGCATAAGTAATATTTAGGAAACATGTTTAGCCATATTAAAAAGGGCATTTTTGAGATAAATGTTAAATTTCACTGTTGAAAATTGACGGAAGGCGTGAACATTCAGACAAAGCATAGTTCAAGGGTTAAGTTATTCAAAAACATAATTGAAGGACCAATATGAAATTACGTGTATAGTTCGGGAGAGGTTTTTATAATTTTTCTATTTTATTTTTTTAGAAAAATTTTATACATACCCCAAAAATCTGTAATTAGCCCCCATTTCCATCAAACTTGAACACATCACGTTTTCTTTGATCATACCCCATCGTATCCCCAAAAATACCCATGTCCCTTACACCCTCACAATACAGCCAAGTTAAATGGACCGCCCACATTAGGCTTGATGAGAGAGAGAGAGAGAGAGAGAGAGAGAGAGAGAGAAAAGTAAAGAGAGAAGTAATGGATTCAAGAGTTAAAGAAGCCAGATCAATATCAAAAGTAAATCACAAAGGCTTGACTACGGGATTGTATATATTTCTTGCCGACGAGGTCATCGGTCGGAGGTGGGTACGCCGACAAAGGTGTTGATTCCTCTTCTTTCCCTATTGCTATATGGATTAGAGCTCCAATGAAGAAATCCGATCGAGGGCATTGGGGTTGGGATCGCGAACCCTGTTGTCGTTATAGCTGTCGATGCCTCCACCGCCACTTGCTTCCTTCTCAATAGTAGTCGCGGCTCCTTCCTCCTCTATACCTTTGAAAGGGTTCTGTAGTTAAGTTTTATTTGGGATGTGGGGAATAAGCTAAGGGTATAATTGTTATTTAAAAAATCTAAGTAAGTTAGTAAGAAACAGATGGGTGTCAGGGGCTAATTACATATTTTTGGGGTATGAATAAAATTTTCCTTTTTTAAGAAAAATTTTAAAAGTCCCAACACAACATCTAACCTAAAGTCCCAACATTAGTTTCGTTGAGCTGAAGCACTCCTAACTAACCCCATTAATAGGGTGTTAGTGGGGCGTTATTGTAAAAGGACTCCACATTGTTATTCAGTTCAACGAAAGACAACAAATAGCAAAATTATCCAAAACTTATCAAATTTAAGGATCATACCATTATATTTAAAAAATATTTTTTTTATCATGTTTCAAAAATCATAACTTCTTCGATTCAATAAGGAATGCGACGATTCCAATTGCGTTGGAATCCTCGTCGAATTATCTTTTACTTTGTCGAAACATATTGGAATTAGAATTATGAACAACCCTTATTTTCCATGTGAAAAAACTATGAAGCAATAATTTTGTATAGAATTTTTGTAAACTCAAGTAACAACCATCCATTGCACCAAGCTCCGACTCGTGAATTGCACTTGGCCCAATCGGACAGTTGCGCCCTGAGTGTAGATAACAATGCGTGTAGAAAATTCTGGCTGAATAGCATTAAGGATATAAACCAGACTAAGTCGGTTTTTTTTGTGACTTGTCATTTGTTCCCGATATGTTTTCCTCCTCTTTAACTACATTTATGGGTGTACTGTTTTTTATTTCAAGTTCTGCATGCCTTTTTATAGATTGATTGTTTGTTACAAGAAACTAATACTCTTTTGTTTCATATATCGGTTTTTTTTTTTTCATTGTTTCATTTGTTCATCCTGATTTTTTTGCCTGATGTGATAATATGGATATTATTCAAAAAATATATACTATGAATCATTTTATACTTACCAAAATTCAAAAGTATCAATTCAAAAAATAAGATATTTTTGAGTGTAGATTGCTTTTAAATTATCAGTAAAAAATAAAATAGATAAGCAATAACAAACTAGACATTAGTGTGTGAAAATCAACAAAAATTTAAAGAAAAGACTTGCAATATATAATATTTTATGATTAAAAAAATTCTAGAGTATCAATTATAATTTATTGGGGATTTTCTTTTTCATGGTATAAGAAAGCCGCACAAAGGAGACGCTCATGGACTCGGGTGAGGAGAAACTTCAGACGCTAAAAGAAGGTTTCCAGGAGAAGAATCGTATGGTGGTTCACTATCGGTGTCAAGCTTGTCAGGTGCCGTGAAAGTATCATTCGCGTCAAGGGTAATGCTCTTGCCTTTATTATAAGGGTGTTTTACAAATCAACCCCTATAATCTTCTCTATTTACATATAAACCCTTATGAAAGTGATATTTATATATAAACCCCTCAATTCATTCAAACATTATATATTGACCCATGTAGTTAGCTGACATCCAAAACAAGAGAATATTGTTTTATTTCATCCTTACTATTTTACATAAACTCTGTAAATACCCCTCCAATGCGATAATACTTCGGATTAGGTTCAAGTTAGATTCAGGTTATGTCTATGTTTGTCTTGGATTAAGTCCATGTTCAATAAAGATATGTCAATTTAAGTAATTAAAACAATGGGTAAATCGGTTATTTACCTTTTAGATTAATAAAATAATAGCCGAATGAAGGAATATTTTGAAAATATATTTTTTATTATTTTGAATGCCAACTAGCTGTAAGGGCCAATATATAAATATTGGATGATTTAAGGGGTTTATATGTAAATATTGACTTTATAGGGGTTTATATATAAATAGAGAAAAAAAACCCTTATTATAATTCCTTTTGCTCTGGATTACTTTGTATCCGAGCTTGCTCAGGGTGATTTTTTCTATTTGAGTTTTTATCTTATAAATCTATGTGTCGTCTCTGTCCGGTTGCTTTGGTTGTCTATTAATTTGTGAGAATCATGCATTTCGAGAATATATATCGCATCTCCAGTTAGCCTTGACCCTATCACTTTCGCACTATAATTTATATATTATCGTGATCATATCAGTGTACACACTGCTTGCATGCCTTTGTATCCTTGCCTTAGTGGTTGAAGTCACTTGTTGAAAGGCTCTACCTGGATATTCGTCAAGAGAGAACTTCCAGGGGTTCATTATAACATAAATACTCCCTACCTTCTTTCACACTCATTTTTTGGGGTGGGTTGATACCTCCTCCATAGGTATCAACCCTCGGGGTACTTCAGTTCTTCTTCCTTTAGTCCTTCCTTTGCCAAGCCGTCCTAGGGTCGGCCTCTAACTTTGTTTGAGGCTTCACGACTGCTATCCTCAACTAAACTACATTAGTATCATATTCCTCTTCTCTTGCATATTTTTCTCCCCTGGCAAAACGCTCTGCCATGCTAGAGGATGTCCTCTTGGTCAAAGACATGTATAAATAGGACTGCCAATTGGGCTGGGCTAGCTTGATACCAGCTTGTTTGGCCCGAAAAAATTTGGACCGAGCTTTATGTGCTTGGGTTGGACTAAGCTTGGACATGATTTTCAGCCCGAACTTGAGTTCGAACCGATTTCAGGGCGTGTTAAGCTCGATCCGTATTAGGCCCGAACCCGAAGTAGTAAGGGTGTTTTAGACACTCCACTTGTAAGAAATTTTATTAGTGTGTATTGATGATTCATAATTGCATATAATGCAAGAAGAAGACATCCAATTTTTTGCAATCAATGATTATACAAATTGTAAACAGTAAAATATTTAATTAGAAAACTGTTTGTGTTTCTAATGGTAACTATATTAGTTTATCGAACCATCCCCTCTCGATATATTTTGCTTATTTAGGAGCTAAAAGTTATGCACAAGTTGGTTTTTAGTAAGAGTTGCTATTGTTTAGAATTTCATAGCTTTTGTTGCTCAGTAAAATTGTGAGTTGTATTGTTACTTATAAAATGTAGAAGCATAGTGGATGGCATTTTTTCATTAGTTTTCCTCCCAATGCTCTTATTCGGGCCAGCCTAAGCTCAGTCCGAAATCCGAGTATAAAAATGGGCTGAATTTGGGCTAAACATGTTGGACCGAGTTTGGGCTTGGGAGGGCCACCTAGAATTCAGATTGGGTTTGGGCAGACCTTGACCGACCCAGCCCTGTCCGATTGACAGACCTATGTATAACTCATCGGTTTTGCTCATGCTTTGGTGGAAAGCTGACATTACTGTTTGAGGAGTATTATCCTAAACTTGGAGCATGTCTTCATTGATCCTCTTCTCAAAGGTTCTAAGGTCTTTCATCTGGCTTGGGCACTGACATCTTTCTTTGGCTTCACATTGCTCAAGTAACCAGAGGTGAAAACTCAACATAATTCTTCGAAACTAGAGATGGATACTTTGGCCACTGATCGTGGACATTGAAATTTAGATCGTCAGGTGTCGCCCCCCAAAACATTAGCGAGATGGTTGATCGTCAGTGGAGAGGAGTCAAACCCCTCCTCAATCCTCTCATTCGGATTCTGCTCTGGAGTGCCAGAATCACCCATGTGATATGTGATGAGAGGCCTCAAGATTTACTTGATCTTCTTGATTGACTCTCTTCTTCGCTTGATTTGCTATGAGATGCATCGATCGTCTCGAATTGCTCCATGAATAAGCGTGTTCAGATGGTCATGCCTCACATGGGCTAGCCCATATTGATAATGGGAGCAGGTGATGAACTGCTTATATACTTGTCTTAGACCTCTCCTTATAAGCCGATTTTGTAAGGAGACGGGTATCCAAGGATCGGGATTAGTCACATGGTCTCAGAGCAAGACCTGCTTCGGGAGCTCCTCCCTATAGTGCCCTTGCCCCGCGTGTCCCGCATGAGGGGGGTGTTGAGATGGTCATGCCTCACACGGATTAGTCCCACATCAGTAATGGGAGTGAGTGATGAACTGCTTATATACCCACCTTGGATCTCCCATTACAAGCCAGCTTTGTGAGGAGGCGGGTATCCAAGGGTCTGGATTCATCACAAAGCGGTTCTTCTTGTGTACCATGCAGTCTAAGGATCCCGGATATGTCATTTGTCGGCCTTGAGGGTGCAGACATTGCAATGTATATGTTGGAATTAAATCCCATTATCAGAGTCGCAGCGGAAGCAAAAGATAGATCTGAGGATCTCATAGTGTATGTTTCATTACAATCTATCTTTCAAACAATCTACATGCGAATCTATGATCCTAGCATATGTGCAGACACCCTCCTTAGAGGCATTCTACGATCTACGGAAGATATGCATGCATCTAGTTAGGTGTTTAGAATCATCATACCTTATGGATATTTAATCAGGAGAGAATAGAACGATGATAAACCGTACGAGAATCGAGAGAAAAGCTATCGGATATCACCTTATCCTTTGCGAAGGGAGGAACCCATGGCATCCTATATATGAGTGTAAGGACGACGCGCCGACGAAGGATGGTACGTAGCGAAGTCGATGGTGTGCCTCGAATACATCCTCTTTCTCTTTCTGTCTTCTTCTTCCTTCTCCTTTCCTTCCTCCTTTCTTCCTCTTTCTTCTTCCTCCTTTTTCTTGGCCAAAACTAGCCACATAGAAGAGAGAGGGGGGGTCGGATTTCTCAAGGGAAGGGAGAGAAAATTAGGGTTTTTCCCTCCCACTCTCCTTGTGCCTTTATAGATCGGTCCCCAAGTGGCTTACGCTAGCATAAACTACTTGTGGCCGGCCCTATGATGGTCATAAGAGAGGGGGGCGGATTTCTCCAAGGTGATAAGGCTATGGGATAGGGTTTCCCTTATCTCCATGATACCTTGGACGAAAACACCATTTTATCGGCATATCGTTGATAAAGAGATAGAATGAGGTACGCTAGTCGGAATCGAGTTCCGTCAGCGCCTATGAGCTTCTAAAATTATTCCGCTTATTTTAAGATCCATATTCATTATGTTCTGAGCCATATTTCAGTATTGACCAAAATACCCCTATGGCCCCTTAACATATGTGAATTAGGTTCTTAGGCTTCGAGCTTGCGCTCCATCACGCTACTTCATATCTAACGTGTTCAACTAGGTCGGAGAACAATTCATATACACAATGACAGGGTGGAACCTTCAGGATTCAGGATCTCTAGCTCCAACCGGATCCCTGATTAACTGTTTCGGTGACACACCGAAAGTTCCACTAATCAGTCATAATCCAATTAACCCGTGTAGCCACCCAAAGTGCGACGCGAGTTAAACTCTAATGATCCTAAACTTATATTACTCTCTCATAACCCTGTTCTCTACTATACTCTGATAATCTTTAGTCCCTCCTATTATTGTTGCCATGATTCGACTCGGGCGGTGGGGAGCACTGTCAGATTCCAATCAATCATCTGACTAAGATTTGATGACTTATCATCTATAATACCACACATCTTCCGATGCTATGCCTAGGATCCGGAATGTCGTTAGTCATACTGACAACCACCAGGCCTGGATTAATTATATGGACAGATTGACTCATCAAAATGCACCTATCCAATACTGGACGTCGGATAACCTGTAGGGAGTGCCAGCCGAATAACCCAATATACTGTGGTATTGGACTATAAAGGATCCGCACATGTTGGCACATCAAAGCACCACACAACTGGTTGGCTTAGTGTACATGGTCCCTCAGGGTTAAGGATATATTATCTATAGTAGTAAGACGGTTTATGCACCAGTGTCTGAATCACTGAACTGTGCACCGTCTTGGTTCCTGTTCAACATGATCATCGTGCTTGGTCAGCTGAATGGGAATCCCACGTTCCCGTGGTAGAGACTTCACCACATCCTCTACCTGCTAACAGCTTATTCTCAGTGAAGTGACTAACATCATCAAAGCTGTGAACTAGTTCTAGGTCTACACAGAACCGGTCCACTGGGTCTCCAAAGCATGGATCCACCATGTGCCTCAGTGGTCTACTGTGTTCCATAGAATCCTTTATTATATATGAATTAACATACACCAAAGTAGTATTTTAATTAAAGCAATAACCAAAGTCATCTTTATTAATGTTAATACAGAAAATCCACGCTCAGGACACACGAGCTACAACAATATCACCTTGTAATTTGATATGGATGGAGTAGTGGTCCAAGGGCGCAACCCCCCCCCCCCCCCCCCCCCCCCCCCCCCAAAGTTGGCAAAATTTCAAATAGCCCTTTAAAATTTTAAATTTTGGATTTCCTGAGTCCCACTAGTAGTGGAGCAGTACGATTGTTGTTTGGCCCAGCTTATACCTCTACACCTGTGCACCTTTGTACAACCGTTCATGTGGCCATCTCTGCGTGCTCCAAAACTGACAGGGACGTGTCGCGCGATGGCCATGCATGCGCCGATATATGTAGTGCAGGAGTGGGTCTTCTATGTGTCGATCAATGGTTCGCCGTGGGGCATTGCTCTTTTGCTAGTACAAAGCACGTCTCGAGCCGCCTAGGGCCATGCCTCCCCTTCGGGTCATGGCTTTGAACCAACACCTTTTGAACCCGTCAACCTTTTGGGTCACAGCTTCAGTTTCGAGATCTCAACTGCTTCCACCTGGGGGTGGGATTGTTGGTATTGGTGGGAAGATTCTTGGTCCTTCCTCCCCACATGAAGCTGAGACACCGGTGATGAAGGAGGGCATCTTATTTTTGATCAAATTACATATGAACAATATAGTCCTGGAAGGAGATAACCTCTCAGTGACTACACTCCTGTTGGAGGAAAACTCCACCGCCACTTGGTGCATCCATAATGACATTATGGAGTGCATGAGACTTCTGAAACTCTTTCCAAACTATATCGTCGATCATGCTTTCCGAGAGGCAAATCACGTGGCTCATACTCTAGCCGTTGGGAGGGGCTGTTGGCCTGTTGTGCCTCCGAATGACATTGCTAATGTTATTTTAAAGGGTGTAGCTATTGTGGATGAAATTGAGATTGTTGTAATTAAGAACTAGGGCTGGCAATTCTGGACCCGACACGACAGACCCGACATGACCCAACACGAAGTTAGCGGGTTTGGGTTAAACAGGTTCGGGTCGTAAACGGATCGACACGGTAGACATGTTTAATAAATGGGTCGGGTCTGGGTTTAGGGTCTGGACATGGTAGACCCGGGAGGACCAGTTTAAAATTCAACGGGTCTTGTCAGATCGGGTCGGGTCTACCTGCAATTCCATACTATAGTATGTCATACCAGCGGGTCGAGTCGAATTGGGTTGGATCGGGTCAACTGAATAAACCTGTGTGGTAAACAGGTCTAACGGGTCTTATCAGGTCTACCCATTTATAACGGGTCGGGTTTAAGTTTAGGTTTAGGGTCTAGACATGATTAGTTAAACGGGTCGGGTCCGGGTCTAGAGGTTTTGGACACGACCCGAAACTAGACACGGCACAAACCCAACCCGACACAACCCATTGCCACCCCTATTGAGAACCAAGACGTTGTAGCTTGTACTGATCGACCTTCTTTTGAGGCGGGGGTGCCATGAATAGAACCACCTTGGTTTCTATCAAAAAAAAAAAAAGAGTAACGTGCCTTAGGTCCTTGTAAAACAGATCGATTTAGTGTAGGGACTCCAAAACTGTTAATTGTAGCAGTGGTCCCTATGATTATGAATTTAATAACGTTTAGTAATTTCAAAAAGCACGTGGGGCATCTGCAGCTATTTAGAGTTTGTTACGTATAACAAACTTTTGAAAAAAGATCAAAATAATATTTTTAATTCTTTCCTTCTTCATGTGAAGAGTTTCATGCACCGTCCAAAAAAATTGTGCAACAGTGATTCACTGTTGTTTTTTTAATAATTTTTTAAACAAGATAGTAACATTTGCTACAGTAATTTCACTGTAGCAAAAAAATATAAATTTTAAAATCGAGTTTTCCAAAAAAAAATATTTGCTACAGCGATTTCATTGTAGCAACTAATAAAATTCCGAAAATAAATAGTAATGGTTGCTACAGTCCTTATATATGTTCGGATTTCTATTGATGGCAAGGTTTGTAATTTGAGCAAAATCAGAAGGATATCAATGGATCTTTAAAATAATCTGGCGGTTAAATATAGCTGGCGGTGTCCCGTTCTTTACGGAGGGACCCCAACTCAAACAACCTTTTCGGTGTCCTGCACACTAAAAAGGGTATCTTATCGGGGTCTGACCGCTAACTCTCCCTTAAAAAGACTGCTTCCACCTATTTGCTCCTTCGGTTGCCGATCATGATACATGCTCGGCCTCGGCCAGATCGATCTTTCCGCCACTCTTACCCACCCACATCTATTATATAAATCGAGGACTCACTCCAACAACTTATTTGACATTATCATAAGTTCTAAAGGAACTTCCACACTAGCTGCCGGGGCAAATATGTACTAGGGAATGGGTCAATCTTTATTGGCATCTTTGTGGATTTTCCCTAGCATCCAAAAAGCCAGTTCTGAGGTGAAATGGCAGCGTGATGTCGACGACAAAGGCATTGCTAGCTCCACCATTTGGTGGGATAGCCAGAACTCGAGGAGTCAAGGCAGGGGGGGTGTTTGCCCTCGCGACAAATTGATGTCCAAGGAAAAAAAAAAAAAAAACAAAGGCAGAGGATTCGGTGAAGAATGCCAGCTCTTTACAGGCAAAAAGGACACTAATGTTTTTTTAAAAAAATTTATTTTAATCTTTGCCTCTTCAAGGCTAACTGTACTACTCTCTCTACTCTGACATGTATATGTATGCCCTCAAGTCGTGTGCCTCGGCTCCTCCTTACACAGAATCCTCCCCCCCCCCCCCCCCCCCCTCCTCATCTCATCTCCTGCTCTTCTGAATCATCATGGCTACGACTGTGAGTGCATCATCCTCTCTCATTCTATCTTCTCTTGGGTCTATGCTTCTGTTGCTCACTAAGTTTTAATCATGTATAACTGAACTTCTAGATCATGTTGAAATATATATATGTTTGGCATTCCAAGCTTAACCAGAAAAATGTCATGCTGAATTTCTCTGCATTCATCCTTCTGAAGCTTCGGGTGCGTTTGGCATTGGTTTGGGAGCTTTAGGTTTTGATTTTGAAATACATAGTTTTTCAACTATAACTTGTTTTGCGCTTGTTTCCTCTATTTTTAAAATATTTTTAAAAAAAAATATTATTTATATAATATACTCTTTCCTATCGTTTCAACACGTACTACATCGATACTTTTGAAACGGGTTACAATGACAATATTTTGTTAAATTGAAAATATATCATTGTGCCCATCTGCCCTCACTTGCTGGAACCCCTCCGCCCCCACCCCTTCACACCTCACCTTTTCATTTTCCTCTCCCTCTTCACTTGTTGGAACCTACTCCAACACCGCCCACTCGCCAGAACCCCTCCTCCCACTTTTTATCTTGATAGAACCTCTCCTCCCACTCGCTGAAACCCCCTCCTCCCACTCGTCGGAACCCCTTCCGCTCTATCTCCGTCCTTCACATATTGTCTATTCCTTTTCCTCTCTCTCGTCACTCGGTGGAACCCCCCTCTAACCCCTCCTCCCACTCGTCGGAACCCCCTTCAACCCCTCCTCCCAAATGTTGGAAACCCCTTCACCCCCACATATGCCCCTCACCGTGGTTGCTATAGTGAAATCACTATAGTGCTGAGTACTATTAGGCATATTTGAGTACAATTTGAAATCAATATAGCAACAACGGTGAATCACTGTAGCTGCTACAATGAAATCACTGTAGCAGCTATAGTGATTTAACATGGTACTCAAATATACAAACTAGTACTCAGAAAATTGAGTATCATTTCAAAATGGTACTCATAAAATTGAGTATCATTTTATATATTTAAATATCATTTTAAATCACAGTAGTAGTTACATGGAAATTATCATACATGGTTGCTACAGTGATTTCACTATAGCAACTACAGTGATTTGAAATGATACTAAAAAATATTCAATGATACTCAGTGCTACAATGATTTCACTGTAGCAGCCACGAGGAAATCCTTGTAGCAGCGACAGCGAAAATCATTGTATCAGCTACAATGATTTTACTGTAACAACTACACTTAAATCACTGTAGCGGCTACAATGATTTTACTATAGCAGCTACAATGAAATTACTATAACGGCTATAGTGATTCCGCTATTGGTGTTGAAACTATGAGGGAACAACATTTTGGTTAACGGAGTGGTAATTTTATAAATATGACAACTCTCCTAGGCATATGTGTCTTTTTTTCAGCCGCTGGACTTAATGCAATTTGATCTTTTAATTTGGATATGTAATAGGAGAACCTTTTTGTCAGGGCCGACACTTCACATAATCTTGTCATGGGGACCTATCACTAAGTCCCCCTTTTTTGTATGGGGGCTAAACTTATAGCTTTAGTATTCTGAAATCGGGCAAAAAACAACCCAGACCCTCAACCAGAATTGATGCCAGGCCCCAATTTGAGCGAGGCCACAGTTCACTCGAGCAAAATCCTTAACCGTTTTGCCTTCGCTACCTATATAGATTTCCCCCGGGAAAAATTTTATGTTTTTCTACCGTTCGACTTGGGATCAGGGTTTCAAGGGGACAATTCACAACAGTATTCAATAGTCCAATTGTTCATTGAAATTGATTTCGGGATTTAACAACTCATGCAAAGGGAGTGGGAGGTTTAGCGGTTTAGGGGGTGTTTGGCATGCAGAACAGCTGTTCCACTGGAATCTCATCTGGATGAGGATATTTTCGTAAATCATTTTTTTAGTGTTAATTTAGTGGTTTGGCGACCGGTTGGTAGAGAAACTGACGGAACAATAAAATCTCCTTTCCAAATCTTCAGTCCACCAGAATAAACACTAGACATTACTTTCAAAATCCGAAACCGGGAGTAGAAATGGGCGGTTCAGGATTGATGCCAAACACCCCCTTAGTTTATCTGCCATTTCTCTAAGTTTTCACCACAATCGTTTCATGGAAGCATATATGTTACCAAGTCCTCTTAGTTTAGCAGCTCATGTATCTTGTCTTAAGAAATTAAGTCCCAATTTCATAAGGAATTGTTTCTTGGCCGAGTTGCTGGTGGGTGACGAAGGATCACCAAGTTTTTGGTTTTTTTTGTGGTCGTGGTTCGCCGGTGGGCGTGTTCTCCGATGATGGTCAGAGGGGTTGGTTTGTTACTTCTTTTTTTTCTTGCTTTCGTACACCTGTGTGGTGTTTTGTTGTGCGCTAGTGTGGTGCTTTCTTCGGCCGTGGATGGCCTGGGTTTTCGCCAACAGTGGCGGCTGTTGCCGGGTGTTTGTTTGTTCTGCTCATGCCAATCTGTGGCACCTCCCGGAGATCTTTTGATCTCCCCCTTTGAATACAAAAAAAAACCGCACAACTTCTGTTTATTTAAGGAGTCAAACAACTGTATCAAGAATGCATTGTTCCCCTTATCTGTAATAGATAATTTTTCAAAACATAAGTTTCTGACCATTTTGATTTCCTTTCCAATGCACTGCATCTCCAGCGACAGGCGCACGTTCCAAAGTTCGGCGATTGGGACAGTGGCGACATCGAATTCACCACGTATTTCGATAACGCACGCAGAGGCAAAAGTCCTGGACCGAAGAAGCTCAACCCAAACGATCCTGAAGAGAACCCAGATGGTTTCAGAGGCAGGGCATTTCAAAAAAATGAACTGAGGGGCCAGCACTATGGCGACGATTCCTGCGATTATCATGTGGTGAAACACCACCAACCCAGAGTTAAGTTGGATCCACACAGAACTAACAACCGCAAGACCAGCAGCGCAGAGTCTAGCAGCGAGAAGAGAAATTCGGACTACCCGAATCTACGATCTCAGCATCGTCGGGAGCCGAGTAAGTACTCAACAGCAGTTAGTCATGGCTTCGCACCATCACCACAAAAGGCTGTACTTAAAACCGCGAATGGTCGACAGGCTGATGTTGTAAGTAAATTCTGCTCCCCTTATGTTCCACCAAGTGTAATGCTTCATACTCTCCTTGATGAAATATTTGGGCAATTTACTTCCATTTGTATGCTCTATTGTTACAGCCACATCATGGTGCTGCAACACTGCCAAGATTTGGTGTTTGGGACGAAACAAATCCGAAATCAGGTGATGGGTTTACGATTATATTCAGTAAAGTTAAAGAAGAAAAACAGGTTGCTGCGGCCAAGTTGCCAAAGGCTCCAACCGATCCAGTAATCATCACATCGACACAAAAAAGCTCCACAAATGCTTCCCCATGGTCACAGGTAACTCATCTGATTACTGCTCTTATTTTCAAAAGATTTCATATCCACAACATAACATGAAATCTTAGACAAAGCGAGTGATGATCAGTATATCACAAGCATAAAAACATCAACTTATTGAAATAACAACACCCGAGTACTCCAAAAGGCCGACATCTTGAAAGGAGGACAGTACAACATGTATATTAAGAGAGGCCACTCTGCTCCCCTTATCGATGTACCAGATCGGGCCCAACTCTGATACCATGTGACAATACCCGAGTGCTCCAAAAGACCGACCTCTTGAAGGGAGGAGAGCACACCGGGTATATTAAGAGGCCACACCGGGTATACCAATGTGGAGCAAACCATTCAACATTATTGAAAATACAACAGCAACAATGGGAATTGGGAAGCCTTAGTCCCACAAATTTTGCCAACTAGACCTTACGGGTAGGGCACGGGTCTAAACCCGAAAGGAAAATTTTTAGTTTATCAATTAATTACATGATAAATCTGGTTTTGTGTCTCCATGTATTCATAAATTTCATCTGTATGTCAACTATTATTATGCAGAGATATTGCTGCTTATTTCCGGCCAGCGAATGATTTCCATGGGTCTACACTTGCGCATTGTTCTTCTACAGATTTTTTTCATTTGAGATTCACAACAGGCAAAAAAGCAGTCAATAAAGAAGCAATTCAATGCTCATTATGCTTGTAAAATAAGTATATTGTTGAACTCAATGTTCAAATGATAGTCATCATGGATGTTGAATTAAGTAATGGCGGCGGATTTTCGAGAAACCATGGTTTCCCTCCCGGGCGGTCGCAGGATCGAAACCTGGGCTTGTCTTATTGTCATGTGGCGTATAAATAAAGTTGTGCAGCTGTGGGCAGAAACAAGGCTTGGTCCTTGGTGAGGAAAAAAATGCTAAATCCGAGAGACTTCTAGCTATGAAGTGTTTGTAGAAATACCAAAAATGATGCAGTATTTTCATGCAACCCGAAACTAAGAGCATCTTCAAGGGATGCCCTACGCAGCTCCCTTTGCTGGAGTAGGGAGCGGTCCAGACCAAAAGCCCCTCAAACGAACTCCCTATGTGGCTCGCAAAAGTAGCGGTTCGGTTTCAGTTCAGATTGATGCGAGGGGCAGTGGTAAAAGCTTCATTGAGTGGACCTGTGCATTCCTTAACCATCCTATCCAGGATTATTATCTATTTTATAAGGGAGAGAGAGCGGTCCGTCTCTGGACAAAAGACTAATTAGCCTAAAAGACAACTAAATTGCAAGGACAAAACTATCCCTCACTGTACTTCAAATTTTCATGTCATTCCATTCCTTTCTAAACTACACTGAATACTAAACCCTAAGATCTATAGGCCATGGGATGAACCCTAGACCTAATCCTACTTCTATTCCCTAAATACTGAACCCTAACCCAAACCCTAATTCAATATTCTAATAATGAAACCTAACCTTACTTCTATATCCCTAATAGTGAACCCTAAACCTAAACCTAATTCTACATCCTAAATAGTGATCCCTAACCATTATTCTATACCCCTAACAATGAACCCTACCCCTAAACCTAACCCAAACCATTGTAGCAGTTCGAAAATACTGTAGCAGTCCAAAATCATTGTAGCAACAGTGACGATAGTAAGTGTGGTGATGTATGCGGGAGAGTATCACATGGTCAAATTTTATATTTTGAAAAATAATTTAAAAAAAAAAAAGAAAACGGTTAGCAAAGGATTCCATAAGCCTACAACTGTTATATAGGGATTGTCTCTTAATCTGAAATCATTTCGTAGGCCGCATCTAAACCGAAACTATTGGTTGGACTTGATGTAACTCAACACTGTTAATGTGGGCCTATAGCTAATAACCCCTCAAAAAGAGTCGCATGTAGACTATCAACTGAACCAAACTACCATAAATAGAGTTGAATCATTTACAAATTAGTAGTGGAGTGTATGTTCACATGATGAAATTAGTAATCCCAATAAAAGTAGTTGGAGGCATCAAAAAAATTGCATCCTTTGCTGTTGAGGGCACTAAAGACTTCATTGACCCGGCTGAAAAAAAAACTTGGGGAGATTCATTGTTTGAAACTTAGAGCAAAGCTTGAATGGTGCCCAAGGCCGTGGAATGCGAAATGAAATGCCACCTGACATTAGTTACAACCTACCAACTTACATTCTAATTAATGACAAAACCCTAGCCCCTGTGCACTTGAGTTGCGGTCTCTATTGCTTTGCAACACTCTGCGCTTTCCTTTCCTGGATTCTTTTGCCCGGATTTTGCTTCGAATGGGTCAACTTCCGAAGAGAGGCATGCAGAATCATCGCTGGCAAAATGGAGCAGCATGAATGGTAATCAAGAAAGATGCATGAAACACCAAAGTGTATGTATGAGATTCGAGTAGTCAGTCACCTGTATAACTGATACTGATGGTCCAAATGAGAGCCAACTGCAGACTGCAGAGATAGAGTATCACTGTGGTTGCTGCCATCCAAAGGAACAAATTAGATCACCATCGTGGCAGATCAAGAAACAAATAGCGAGCTTAGATTGGGAAAAAAAAAGGCCATGAAATAATAAATGGTAGAGATTAAACTATTTACATCATTAACTTTTTCAGTTAGTACTGGAATAAGATGGAAAGGTTGTCTCATTACTCATGCAAATTGAGTTTAGCCATGATTGTATCAACTAAAAAGAATCAGCACTATTATTTAAATGACAAGATTTAATTTACAGTTTTGCATACTGAATGTCCAGTCCAGTAACCAACTAACCGACTGTAAACCTACTTAGGTGTGTATGGCAGCTCATCTCTCCTACATGGATCTCATCCACACACCTGAGTCATCTAAAATACACCAAAGTGGACTAATGGATTTATGCGTCTCAGGTATTAGGGTTTGTAAGTTTTAGCAATGTATGATTAATTAGTATCGGGCATGCTGGAATTGGCACGAAGGACACACCAATCCCAACAGTTTATGTCTAAAAGTGTAACATTGCCTACAATGTCCTTTTATAGTTTACGATTTATTGAAATGAAAGAGGAAACAATGGCAGCCGTGAGAATGAGAGGACGACAACAGCTTAAACATGTCACACACTTCCTGAACATTTTGCAAAACAGGAATAATTAAAGAATGCAAGGGTCTAAATTTATGAAATCTGAGATTATGCACAAGGTAAAGGTTACACTATCATGAATTCCTATACAGAGATGTTGAAAGACATCTAATAATGTGTGGCACAGAGCAGACAACACAAAGGTGAATGTATAGTTAAACTAATGAGGTGTGGTCAAATCTGAAAGCAACAGAGCATGTGCTCTACGCAGAATAGTCAAGAGGAAAATAAACATAAGGGTAGAAGAAAAAGAAGATGAAAGGTAAAATCTAAAATCTAGAATTCCTTCTGCAAATAATGTTCAAGAACCATACATAAAAGTCAACCATGTATACATCACAGCAGGAAAGCCCTTAGATTTAGTGTTTCCAGTATACGAGTCCTTTCCGGATTCGTAACATATTAACAAACCAAGTCCTACTATAGCCCGCATCCAAACAATTAACTGTTTATGGAATTCAACTAAACTGTTGGGAAGAGTTGAAGTCCAATGTAAACTACAGAGTAAACCCCCCCCCCACTTACCACCACAAACCTTCAAATTAATTCCCAATTGGTGAAACTTTCATAGAACATAAATAAACCTTATAACCTCAATTTTCTTAACTGAGTTCAACTAAAACCTAAACACAAAGCTAAATTCCATTCATCAATAAATTTGGACCATTAGTCTTTCCATGATAATGACAAATCACCCTCGAATAGTTGGCAACTCTGACACATCTGTAAGTCCTAAATAGTACGCTCAGATCTGATATTGATAGATAGCCTCATAGCGCTTGATGCATATACACCACGTCCTTTATCAAATAGAAATCTTCACAATCTTGAAAGCAAAATATGACTATCGATGTTTGGTAAGATCATTAAGCCCATTTTCTCTGCTAGGTTGGATATATCTTCAATATCACCTTTGAGTTTAGATGGGAAAAAGAAAGATTCAAGCTTTTTCTTTGAACTACTAATAGACTATTATCCTCCATCAGCATATTCTTTCTTCTTTCTTATATTTTATCAATATACCAACTTGCTATCATGTGCCTTGGTTTCCCTTTTCGTTCCTCCTTGTGTTATATTGCTGCATTTCCCTCAAGATGTCAAAAGAAGGATATCCAACTTCAGACTTGCTAGACTTCAAGTACACTCTTCTTTCTAACTGGTTAAATGGACCTTTAACTTCACTGGCCAACTAGATATCCTCGCACAGCACAGGAAAGTAGTATGTACGGTTAAGAAAATCTAGTGAGTACTATGTTTGAACTTCAAACAGGTTGTTCCAATTTCCAAATATTCATCTGCTCAGCAATGACGCTACACGATTCTTCCCATCAAGTCCTTCACTTTTATGGTAACTAATTGGACCCTCTTAAGTGGTGTTTGGATGAGCTTCCAAAACAGCTTCCCGCATCAGGAAGCAAGAACATGTTTGTTTGGACAGGCTTCTCGCAGAGATTTTGGGTTTCGAGTTTTTGTGGTAAGTTGTTTTGTATGCAATTTTCAGTTTTTTGGAAAAGCTTCCATGGGAGCTTTTGCGGGAAACTGATTTCAGGCTTACCACAAAAGCTCAAAGCCGAAAGGCCCTTTCCAGTGAAGCTGCGCCAAACATAACCTTAGCCTTTTGGATTCTTGATGCAACTGAAGAAGCACATAATAATAAGGCATTCAAGAAATTCTTTGATTCGATTTGCCAATTAAAGTTAAATATATTGGCATACAGTTTATAATGTTTTTTCTGAAAAATTCTCTAGGAGGACAATCAGATGGAGATGTAGAAAATCCACTTTATCGTTCAACTCATCACATGAAACATCTTCCCGCAATTTGATTTCACTAGCCAACAACAGCACTTGTACCATAATTGTGAACTTCTGAATAAGCTTCAACACTCCTTAAGAAGCTTTGGAAGAGAAACTCTTCTTGTCTAATCACACTTATTAATCACTTGGATCTCCTCGCACCGCCAAGAAACATTCTGTTTTTTTAGCTCAATTGATTGTTTAATCTGCTATATAAATTTGCAGTCTGTTCTGATACGACTTCAATGTAGCTTAATAGAAGAAAATAATGTACAGAAGTTCACAATTCAAAGTTTACCTGTGCAAATGATGTTCAAGATTCAACATATGGGTACTACTTTGCACATTGCAATTCGTCTCATTTCCAAGCCACCTTTCGATGCACATCGGAGGAGGCACACAATTCTGCAATGCAATGCGCACATGCAAAAGCATTCTAGCATGTGTAGTGTGAGATTAATTACCAAAAAAATGTCTAGTGTGAGATTTCTATAAAGTGCAGGTTTATGCAGGCGCATGTGTATGGAGCCCAAAAGGATAATGCACTAACGGGCTTTGCTGAGCTAGTGAATGTGCGAGCAATACAAGGTGGGTTACAACACATGCAAGTGAACCACTAAGACATGCAAGCCCAAACTCCAAAGGTTTAGCAATCACTTGCTAGGCTGCTAAGCAGATGACCTTTCCTGATTAGTGGGCCTACGGCTCATTAAGGTGACTAGTTTTGATGATAAACGTGGGGTTCCAAGCAACTTTGATAATAGACAGTTGTCCAGGATAATTTTTGATGATAACCCAGGACCTAAAACCTATCCACATGGTTAACTAATGAGCTGTATTTTTTTTTAGAAAAGGATGAGAAAGAAAAAGACAACAATAAATCCTTTGAGACCAAGGCCCCTAGCCTAATGACAATCAAGAATGGGGCCCCAAGATAACCCACAGGCCAACCAAGAAGACCGCTTCTTCTCTAAGAATTGCCATTCAAAATAAGATCTGAAAGTGATTGTTATCAAAGCCATCAATATTACTTGTAATATTTGGGTAGTTAGGCTTACTCGTTTTCATTAGAGGCCTGTTTAGTTGTCAAAGTTAAAGTTCTGCACTTCTAATACTGCTGAAATTTATTCTTAAAGCTCCCTTTTAAGGCTTTCATTGCATACATCATTTTTTTCCTGAACCTCACATGCATCATGGATAAATGCATGGTCTTTTCCAAGTGGGTTAACTTAGGCCTAGGCTCGCCTTGTCTTGGATGTGACCAAATCGAATTCAAGTCTATAAACTAAACATAGATGATAGATCTAACCCAATCACATAATGCATTAGATTCCGACTGAAAACAACAGGGCCCCACCGAAGCCACGTGTTGTCGCCCATTTTGATGCTAATTAGGGCAAAATTTATCATTTCGAGGGCATTTTAGTAATTTTGACCAGAACCAGTCCACTGATTTCATGAAACCTGTTGATTGGTTTCGGTGGGGTTGGGGCTTTAAATGGGGCAGGTTTCTATCGATTTTGATCGCAACCACATATTTCGACCTAATCCACCAGATTTCGACCTCAAACCTCCAATTTCACCGGACTTTGCCGAAATCCGACTAATTAGACTGAAGTTGCCGGATCATACCGCCGGAATCACTGGATTTCACCGGATCTTGCCAAATTCGACGTTAGATCTCACCGGATCTTACCCCCGGATTCGTTAGATATCACCGGATTTGTCTAATTTCGCCGTTCAATTTACCGGAATCGTCGAATCTCGCCTGAATCGTCGAATCTTGCCGATTCTTAATGGCAAATATGCCAAATGTCGTCAGATCTTGTAGAAACTGCCGTCGGATTTCACCGGAACCACCATCGGAGTCACCAAATTTTATTCAGTTGAATTTCTATTGATGTCACCATCCTCACCGCCTTCGCCGACACAATTGCCTCTACCACCACTGCCCTCGTCGACGCAGTTGCCCCTGCGACCATTGTCGTCACTGACGTAGTCGTCTCGACGTCCATCTTTCCGACAGGTATTCTCGCCAGTATCAGATATGTCGGATAGGTATACACCTATCGTTCCTGTTGAAGAGCGGGTCATCGGTGGGTGGTCTAGGTGGGACGTATCAAATAAAGTTTATATGTATGGGATGAGCTATAATATTATTTGGAATGGAATGAGATGTAATTTTATATGGGGAGTAATGTCGTACGCCAGAACCAGTTCCCCATTTTTTAGAAGAATATGGATGGAGATATTGTTTGACAAGAGGCAAGTTTTTTTTGAGAAATTGACAAGAGGCAAGTTAAGGGACATCTGTGTTATGTTGTCGAGAGACAACTAATAAATGAAGCAGTAAAGTGGAACTACGACTGTTGAGTGAGGGGAAAGACAGAGAACTATTAATTAATTGGACAAAGTCGAGCCGATGGCGTTAAACGAAACAATGTAAACATATCATATATGACGATTATCATTTTTTCAGTTTGTTGGTATTCCAAGACTTATATTTTAAAAGATTTAATAACATCCAAACCCCTCTTTTTTTACCATTTCAAAATTTTCCACCATTTTGGTCAAAATTTAGAAATTTTAGTTTCACTCAAGATTGAAACCAAACACGAAACTAAAATTGAAAACCACGGCCAGTCGGCCACCATCATCGGGAGGAGGGAGAGGGGATGAGGATGACGAGGAGAATGAAGGACGACTACCTGCACGGGCATTAACAACGACGTGCACAAATACCTAATAGTTCAAGGGTAAAATAATCAAAAAAATAGCTACATGATTTTTTTGCAACAGTCGAGATGTGTTAGGGGGTTATTAATAAAACTTACAAAGTCAGGAGGTTGAGGTGTATGCAAAAATCCCTAGTTTTAGGAAAGCTTCCATGCGATTGTTCCATTAAGGGAAATTATTAACATCAAACACTGGAGGTCTGACAAAAGAACCTCCTCTCCTTGTGAATCCATATCCAAGAGATAATATCCCACTTGGGTAGTTACACAGCATAGTCACCAAGTTTGGGTTCGGTAACAAGTCGACAATGGTAAAACTCGGGAAAATTCGACGAAAATCAAAAAGTTCGGGAAAAAACGAGTAAAAGTCGAGAAAAAACGGATTCGGATTTTAATCGGTGATGATGAAATTTGAAAGAAAAAAAAAATCGGCTAGTTCGGGGCGCTCAAAAGTCAAATTTTAAGCATACATTTAAATAATAAGACATTTCTAACGTGACTTATATAAAGATGATAGGTCAACAACAACAAATTAACTAAGTTACTAGTATCATGATAAGTTGATAACGGTATCTCAAAAGAAAATATCACAAAACTTAAGATGTCCATTGTCCAATATTCACTAATCAAAGTAAAATATAAAATAGAAATTATGCATCCATCATGTCGTCGAGAGCATCCAATGCCAAACTTGAATCATCCTCTCTTGCTTCATTTTTTTCATCCTCCATGAATTCAATGTCACCGGACTCATCATCAGAAAAAAGTTGAATTTCAATATCATCGGACTCATCATCAATGCAGTCATAAAGTTCAACTAAAAAAAAATACGTTTATTAACATTTTTTGAATAAAAACGTCAAAAAAATACAGTGAATTTGATAACCTGTAAAAATTGGGGGGGAAAACGGTAGCAAATCAGCTACCCATTAGGTCGTTTTTTTTTTTCAAAAAAATGCCGAACTTTGTGTCTATTTATATAACATGGCACGACGGTCTATATGCTGACTAGACAAAATGGAACAACTTGCTGACTAGACAAAAATGAACGGATAGATTTTATCATCATCTCTTGATCTAACCATAGAGTGGGACTCATCCCTTCACTTATTCACAAGAGAAGTCCCTCAATTAATACAAAATTAATTGGCTCACAAAGAAGGCAACCCAATCACCGGAAATCCCTCACGAAAATCACTCTCAAATCTCAATTAATATAAGAATCTTTAGAGTAAATTACACTTTGCCCCCTAAAGGTTAGCTTAAAAACATTGAACCCTCTTATAGCTATAAAACAACATTTTGCCCCCTACAATTCAGTTTCGATCAGATAAAAATCACCAAACAAGGAAATTATGTAGCTGACAAAAGGGTGTATTGTGCTAACATTTCAAACTTTAGGGAGCGATTTGGAACAAAATAAACTACATGGGAGTTAAGTGATTTTGAGCAAAACTACAGAGGGGCAAAGTATAATTTATCCTAATCTTTGGGAAATTTTATTCATACCCCAAAAATCTGTAACTAGCCCCGTCTCCCTATCGACCCTTTAATACCAACATTGTCCTTTTCTTTTGTACCCCAAACCTCAAAGCCCTAACTTAGCATATTTTGTACCCCCAACCCAACCCAACCCAAGGTCTGTTTGAACTTCCTTAGCCCTAGCCTAATCCGTCGGGTTGGCCAGGTTGATCAGGTTGTGCGGGATGGGTTGATCGGCCTCAATATGGTAGAGGAGAAATAATTCGGATTGGGCTCGGGTTGGGTTCAGGTTAGCCCGCCCAAATTTGGGTTGGGTTCGGGTTGGGTTCCGGTTGGCCCGCCCAAGTTGCAGCCCTACGTCTGCCTTCAAATAGGGGTGGCAATGGGTCGGGTCGGGTTGAGACATAGGTATAAAGGCAAAACACCCAACCCGAACGCGACCCATTTAATAAACGGGTCAAAAACTTAAACCTAAACCCGACCCGACCCGTTTACTAAACGGGTCGGGTCGGGTCAGGTTGGCTACCAAAACGGCCCGGTGATTTGGTTACCTCACTCACGGCCAACATACCCACCATTACGGCCCGGTGATTTGGTTACCTCACTCACGGCCAACATATCCACCATTTAGACCCGGCCCATTATGAAAAAAAATAAATAAAAAAAGGCCCCATTTAGAATTTTCGCCTTAGGCCTTAGTTTGTATCGAGACGGCCCTGCTCTCTCTCTCTCTCTCTCTCTCTCTCTCTCTCTCTCTCTCTCTCTCTCTCTCTCTCTCTCTCTCTCTCCCCGGGGTAGCGGAGTTGGGGGTTGGTTGGTCGCACCGAAGGCTCCCGCTTTGTGCCAATCGGCACGGGCATGCCGAAAGCAGTCAGGTGTATTGTCGTTGCATACGACGGTGGGGGTGGTGATGCCCGGGGGGTGTGTTGCCGCCGAAGGCAGCCCGCTGCAGTGCCGACAGGCACGGGCATGCACTAGTGGTTACAAAGCGAACTCACTCCAATACCATGTTCACTTAATTAGGCTCTGACACCAATTGAAAAGTCAAGTTCAAGTTTGCTGGTGGGTTCACATTGGAGGGTAATTCTCACCCACCTTTCAAGAGGGTGAACAAAATTACCCTCCTCCGTTGACCAAAGTCACCAAACAAATATATGAAAGCAATCTCAAAGATAATGTATGTGAAAGATTGTATTCTCCAAATCAAGCACAACATAATTTGTCAAAGATGGATCTGAGAATATATAAAGCAAGTCTTAACTAGGAAAACAGAAAAGCATCTAGAAAGTGACACATATGATTTTTTTCACAAAGGATGCCTACATCCAACAAGAGTTTAAATGGCGATTTTGGTAAGTCAAACAAAAAAATACTTGTCAGATTTCGGTTAAATGTCGGTGGAAATTTTATATTTTTAAGAAAATATTTCGGTGGAAATTCATCATATTTTAGTCAAATTTCGATCAATCCAAATTCACATGTTAGTAAAATGATGTCAATTATAAAAAAAAATCAAAATTGAGGAAAAATATAATTTCTCACTAAAAAAGATGAGTTTTGTTTTTATAAAAAGATAAAATATTTCAGCAAAATTGTCTAGAAAAAGACAAAATGTCATATTTCAGTCAAATATCGATCATTTCGGCCGACATATCATTATGTCGGTCGAAAATTTGGGACTATTCAAAATTCGGTCAAATTCTATGTCGGACCCTTAAAAAAAAGAATTTTGGTAATTTCGTAAAAAATTTGTCGACATTTGATTCCATGACATCCACGAGGCTGAAGTTTGTATACACAATGCATAATTAAAAAGAGGTTACAAGACTTGGCAATGTTACAAACTCAGTCTGGTCCTATTGATACCAACACACATTACTCAATCTCCGCCTTCGTCGCAGTACCGAATACCTTCCGATCAACTCTTCTCTCGTCACTATGCCGACGAGCCAACATCTACAGTATCTAACTAGCCAAGTAACCACGAACCTAGTCCATAGTCTGATCTCCTCGAAGAAGACTCCCAAATATCTTCGGCCCAACACCTTTTGTGGATGAAGAAGTTAGAATAAGGGTGAATAGTTCCTAGATTTTTCTAGCACGGACTAGAATGACTAGAAGGAAAAACCATAAAACTATCTCAGCGCAAAATTTATGGAGGATTGTGGTGCAACGTGAGATTAAAAGCATTTGATTTTGTGTGTTGAACAATAGTTTATATAGGTCTCCATAACCCTAGTCGCATCCCTCCAGATTTGGGAAGAGAACCCTAAGCAAAAAAAATATTCCTAATGATGTCTATCAGGTTGACTCCTGCGATCAATCGAACAAAGTAAAACCCATAAAAAAACAAGATTTGACAAAGTATTGATTTGTCGTATGCTCCTACCTGATCAATCATATTAAACAACATTAGATTCTAATATCTCTAAAATGCATTTAGGATTTCCGATCGATCAACACTTACTATTGGATCTATCGTACAAAAATGTTTTCTATCTCGGATTCTCGGGTCTATTTCGAAACACTGATATTGACGAATAGCTTTTAAAATTTGATCGCAGATCAAATCAAGGCCATATAAACTGATTTTTAAAAATAGCTTTCCAAATCCTTCTTCACAATGATGTTCTAAATCCTTTATAAATAGTTTTTGAATGTCATTTTCCAAATTCCATTTCAAACCATTTCAGAACTCAATCAAAGCTTTTGGTTTTTAAATATTTTTCGAGAATAATACAAAATCATTTTCATTTTTTCTCGAAAATTTTTCCTGCAACATTATGCATAACATCAGAATTATGTGTATGTGATTTATCCATAGACTAGAAGCCCTAATGCTATATCCAAAATAAACCAGTAGGATAACTAGGACTCTTGGTGTCCGTTACCTGTTACTAAGAAGACCATAGTTAAGTGGAATTGAAGCGGCATGAATCTAAATCATTGATCTGATATTTTCTTTATGGATTTCATCTGTAGCTTCTCCAAAGAACTGAGCTTGTAGCAGCTGAGACTCAACCCACTTACAACTTGAAATGTGGCGTCTAAGGTAATTGACAAAACTAGTCATAACAGTGTGTGGCTTGTGTGCACCTACTGTGTGCATATGTCGCGAGTGCTCTTGTGCATGTTGGAAGAGCAGTAGGGTAGTCATATGCAATGCACAACCTCTCGTAGGGATTACGCTCTTTTCTATATCTAAACAAATATGGAACTGGATGAAAAAGAGTGAAAATACTGGTTTTAGAATGCGGAGAGAATTTGACGACAAAACAGTCTCTGAAGTTGGAGAAGCTGTGTCCGTTGCCTTGGGAAAAGGCTTTCGGTCCACCATCATCTGCCGCTTGACCTCTCGGAATTTGAGAGTGCCATCCTCTCTCCTTACCTGTTGTGGTGCTCTGTGAAAGCAGGGATACCTACACCAATTGAGCATCAGAGTGAAAAAGTGAAGCCATCTGTTCATCCACCTCATTGCATTAAGAACTAGTAAGTATTTTCTTCGCGCCACTGATGTGAGTACCAAGCCCAACTGAAAAAGGTGGTGAATTGACAGTGGTGAATTGACAGTTGGGCCATGTTAAAGAATAGAAATAAAAGAAAGAAGAATAAGAAGTTCAAAGTAGGAAACTAATCCTAAAGTGGCACTCTGTGTATGTTGTTGAATTTCAAGTTATGCATACCAAGGTGCTAAGTGCTAACTAACCAAATTGTGATGGTTGATTGGTTATCCTTTATCGAAATTAGAAAAGAAAAGCGAGAATATTGTCTGAATCGAAGAACACAACTCGAAATAAAATCAATCAACATGGTCGATTTAATCAAATCAAGGCTTATCTATAGTTGCATATACTTCCAGATAGAGAATCTGGATCAAAGAACACAACTCGAAATGATTTTGTTCCTCGAACAGATTACAAGAATAAGGATCGACAGAATAGAAGAACACGTCTCGAAAATAGAATCAATCAGCATGGTCGATTTAATCAAAACAAGGCTTATCTATAGTGGCATATACTTCCAGATAGAGAATTGAACTCCCAGCGATGGTGAACTCACCAAGTTGGGTGAGCCGAACTAAGGCCTGCCTCAGAACCGGGTGCCGTTGCTCCAGCTCCCACGCACCGCTGCAAAACCTCAGCAGTTCCCAGATAAGCAGGCTTGAGATCAAACCCACGAGGGAGACCGGCATCTGGTACCTGTAGAGACGAATGATAGGTCAGAGATTTCAAAGTGGGGATTCCAACATCAAGAGGGGAGGAGGCGGGGCTGACAAGGAGCAGGCGAGGAAGAGGACGGAGAGGAAGGCGTAGTTCCGAGCGTAGCGCCGCACGTTCTCCTGAACCCTCATCCTGAGCTGGGAGGGGCCGGCGGGCCACGAGTAGGAGCTGGCGCCGCCGATGAACCCGAGGGTCCAGGAGGGGGTCCCGCCGGAGAAATCCTCGGCCGTGAGCTTGGAAAAGGGGTTGAGGGTGAAGATGGAGACGAGGGTGCGGAGGAAGAAGAGGGCTTCGGCGAAGCAGCTGCTCTTGACGGATGCGACGGCGGTGGTTGCGGTGGCCGTGGCGGTGGTCCTACTCCGGAGTAGGTCCGAGGAGGAAGGAGGTGAGGGGTCGGTGGCGGTGGTCCGCTCGTCGAGGATTTCGAGATAGCCCGTGTCTCGGAGCCATGCCTCGAAGGCAGGATCCGGGACGCTCAGAGACAGCGGATTCGCGACGAACACCATCGGGATGCGCTACAGACGGGAGAGGGTCGGAGGATAAAGAAGGCTGGGGAATGGAGTGGGTGCGACCCAGATGGGCGGGGATTCCGGCACCCCATCCGAAACCTTTTGGGCAACGGATCCACTTCTGACTGAGAAAGTAAAATTTTACTACCACCGCACTAATCTTTCTCTACAACCCTTTAAAAAAAAAAAATTATCTGACCAAGAATATCCCTAGTGGAGAACGAGTTTTTTCGTGCTGAACATACGGCCCCCTAGCGCCCCCGCCGACAAATAAAAATGTCGACGACGGACAAGAAGGTGCCGGTGAGGTGGGAGAAAGTATATGGATGCCGGCGAGGTAGGAGGAGGTGTATGGGGTGCCGGTGCGTGGAGTGGGAGAGCAAAAAGAAGTAGGGGTGCCGCGCAGTGAGAGTGGGGATGTAAAGAGCAGCGGTGAGTGAAGAGGGAGGGGAAGATGCGGTGGGAATGGGTGCAGGGCATGCTGGCGACAAGGTGGGAGGAGGTGGTGGAGGGACTTCCTACGAGGTGGGAGGAGATGGTGGAGGGACTTCCGACGAGGGGGGACGGAAATGTTTGAGGGGGTTGCCGACGAGTGGAGAGGGAGAGGAAGAAGCGGTGGGGAATTGGTAGAGGGCATGTCGAAAAGTGGGAGGGAGGAAGGAGACGAGAGGAGGAGGGGGCTAACTAATAAAGGGGGGGGGGGGGGGGGGATTGCATGAGTGCTACTGACGACGAGGGTGTCGGAGATAGCGAAGATACCTAATATTAGGGTTTAATGGGGTGGGAAGAGGGAATTCGATTTTAAGGGATGTGAATAGAAGATTTTGGGGTGGTAATAAAACAACCCCTCCCAAAATGTGTATCAACCCAAAAGCTTTCAAACACATTCCCTTATGAATATGTGTAAGCAAATAAGGGGGCCAATATACACATCAATATGTGAATGATCGTCAAGTAAGAAAGAACCCTCCGACTGTAGCAAATATGTTGAAGGCTCCAAAGGATAAGGGAAAGAAGGTTGTTGCAAACAATGTGAGCATTATTCTTTCTAGAAAGATTTATGATGTATAGACACACTCCGTGACTTTGTGGATGGGGTTATGCTTTGTTTTTTCTACATTGGCCTAATTACTCGCTGCATGTGGAGAGTGACTTGATGGTGGCTGCATCTCTTTGAGATTTTCGTGCTCTGCTTCAGGATCTTTTGACCCGGGATATTAGCTCTTGCCGGTTCACGAGGAGATAATGGTTGCGTCTCCTACTTCATATTTGTCTCTATAATGTATGGTTTTCACAAAAAAAAAAGAGGCGTGAATAAAATTTCTCCACATGTAACCCGATAGAACCCTCGTTTGTCTCTCTCTCTCTCTCTCTCTCTCTCTCTCTCTCTCTCTCTCTCTCTCTCTCTCTCTCTCTCTCGTGCGTGCGTGCGCGCACCTAGCTCAGATCGGACCATGGTACACAACACCAAGTATCAGTAGTGATCTCCCTGTATTGATATATAACCGAGGCCTTTTGTATGAGACATGTTACACATTCCTGCAAGTATGTTGTTATCAGTCATATATGGTTGATGTTGAGTGATAGGTAGTGCTGCTTAATAGTGGTTGTTGTAAGAGTCAATAAGCGATGTTAGTACGGTCGTGTGTGTAAGTAGTGGAGTCTGTTATGGAGTCATAGTAGGAGTTGTGCAGTGGGGGTCACGTATCATTTGGTATCAGAGTAATGATCCTGCCAAATAAATTGGGAAAAAAAATCATAGCCAAATTGAAGGAATTAATCATTGATTTTGGTACACTGAAGATTAAGATGCAAAAAACATCGCCAAAACGATGGAGCACTTCAACAAGCACAATAAATACGATAAGAAGGTACAACATTTCAGAATATAGTTCATCAAGTCATTGGAAGGCGAAGCATGAAGTGAATCCCCTTATATGAGGCAATGATGTGTTATGGGCTTGGATCTACGGATTGAAGCCATTACAAGAAGAATTATGGTTCCAATCACGTCTCCCATCGACGTCTAACATATTTAAAAGAAGATCCTAAACCCTGAGAACAAAGTTTTGCTAAAATGATACGTGATCAAGGTCTTTATACGAGGTGTGTTGTTCCGTGTGCCTGCAAGTATGTTGTGATCACATGTGTGGTCAATAGTGTTGCTTGGTGTTGGTTGTTGTAAAAGGTAAGCAGTAGTCTTTTGTGGAGTTTTTTTTTAAAATCGGTGTTAGATTCAAAAAATCGAACATGTATTACATCTAGTTCCATTTTAAGTTCCTATTTACAATAAGTTCATCGATATGATTACTATATAAAATCTAATACTTTGTCTATAATTTCGATTACAAATGATATGATTTTAACCGTTTTGGATAACATTTTTTTTTAAATACTATAAATAACGATATATGAGATATGTCACTTTTTTTTATGTAAAATAATGGCACGGATTGCTACAGTGATTTCATTGTACCTGCTATAGTGAAAATATTACAACTGCTGTAGTAAAAGCACTATAAAAACTCATAATTTCATAGTGGATGCTACAGTGGTTTCACTGTAGCTGTTATAGTGAAATCACTGTAGTTGTTACAATAAAATCACTATAGCAACCCGTGATTTTTATCGTGACTGCTAAAAAGATATTTCTACAGTAAAATCATTGTAACAAAGTACTCAATTTTATGCAAAAAATGCTCAATTGAATTGAGTATTTGTATACTTGAGTACCATGCACGACTTACTACATTTATTTCATTGTAGTTGCTATAGTGAAATGCACTGTGTTGGCTAAAAAGGCTTCCTCACAGTGAATCATTGTAGCAAAATACTCAAATATATAATTTTAAATAATACTTAGTTTAACTGAGTATTATTGTGGCTAAAATTGTTTATTATAGTGATTTCACTGTAGCAAAGTATTTTTAGCAGTCACAAAAAAATCATTATAGCAGTAATAGTGAATTCACTGTAGCAAAGATGCTCAAATATATGCCAATAATACTCAATTGAATGAGTACTATTGCTACAAAATTGAGTACTATTGCTACAATGATTTTCACTGTAGAAACATATTTTTTAGCAACCATAATGAAGTAACTATAGCAGCTATAATGATTTCACTATAGCTGCTCCAGTGAAATCACTATAGCACTACAGTAATTCCACTAGCTGCTACAATAAAAATCACCATACCACTTTAGTGATTTCATTGTAGCTGCTACAGTGAAATCAATGTAGCATCTATAGGGGTCCCACACTAGGTCTCAAAACTATATGTTTCGTAGAGATCGGGCGAAGTTATATAGATAATGACAGTTTGATAAATTTGACAACTTAATCATAGTTATTTTAGTCTGGTAGTAACCAAGAGAATCGTTACAACTAATATGCTAAAATGTGGACTTGGGTTTAAAGAAAAAGATTGTCGGGATCTATCTTAAAATGAAACTCTTATTTGTTTACGAAGTTTTTTATTTTTGGATAGGATTTACTTATGAAACCATACTGAATCCATCTCTGCCATCCATCTTATTGCCCTTTCATCCTAGTGGTGGGAGCATTATCATAGGGGTCCCTATGAATTTCGGTACGGCACCAAAGTGCGTACCAGAGAATTGTCCTTTTTATAATCCGTATCGTGCACCATCCCACATGTAAATCCCTCTGCTTCTATGTTCCAATTAATACTATTTATACAATCTACATCGACACACAAATTGACAAACCGATTCCATAAGTTGTGGCGGGGCCCAGGAGAGCCATGGACCCCGCCACCACTTCATGAGTCTGGTTTGTCAATGAGTTTGTCGACCGAGTTGTACAAATAGCATTGCCCTTATCCGCCTGCTACGACTGCGAGAAGAGCGTTTATTGCAGTACTCCTTTTCCTCTCTCTGCACCGCTTCCCCCCTTTTCCGCTCGCGAAACCCATCCCCCGAATTAAAATTTCCCCATATACCGGCGGAGAAGCCCTAGATCTCACCGCCCTCAAAATGCCGCCGATCCCGACGAGAGCGCGCCCCACCCTCCGCCCCTGATGGATCCCGACCCCGCCGCTGCCTCCGCCGCCGCTGGGAGGCAACTCGAGGCCCGCCCCGCCCCCCTCTCCATCGACCTCAACGAGATCCCCCCGACGCCGCCGGCCTGCGACACTCCTCCCACCCCCTCCCTCCTCCCCCACGATGCCCTCGCCGTGGTCTGCCACTTCCACGGCACCCTCTCCCCCTCCCGAGGCCTCCCCGCGGACCACCCCGGTGAAGCTGGCGCCGGCCGGGCTCCCCTCCCGTGCGGGCTATGCGGCCGCCCCGAGACCCGCGGTGGCACCGTGGTGTGCGATGGCTGCGAGCGCGGCTTCCATCTGAGCTGCGCCGGGGTCCGACCCCCACGGCAGCACTTGGCTCTCGAGGACTGGCTCTGCATGGAGTGCGCAATGAGCGGCGGCCCCAAGAAGCGGTGGACCCTCGGGGCTGCCAGGCTCCTCGACATCAATGCGCTGCCCCCCAGCGAGGGGGACGGGGATGTCTGCGTGGACGAGGAGTTCGAAAATAGCAACACCAGTGACTACTGCAGGCATTACATCTTTCCCTTCCACCCCTTGTCAATCTTTTTTTTTCGTTTTCTCTTCCATTCATGTGCTTCTAGCGCATGTTAATAGCCACTAGGATAATTTATATTGTTATTTTTGCATCTCCCATTATCATTTAGTACTCCTTGACGTTTGCATATAGTGAAGTTCAACAATGTCTTCTGAAATGAATGGATGAACAGATCTACGGTTGTATCATAGTGGTTAACCCCTCCGTTTCCCTTCCGGGAAGTCGCAGGATCCCCGGGCTTGTCCTACGTCGTATGGCATATAAATAAAGTGGTGCACCTGTGGGCAGAAACAAGGCTCGGGCTTTGGCATGGAAAAAAATAATTTGCGCTCCTGCAGTTGGCAGGGTATGGACCGTGGTCTCTCTTGTGCAATGGCACTTACAAGTGTCACTCTTACCAGGACATATATATGTCCTCTTAAAAAAAAGAAAAGAAAAGTAAAAAAGAAATGTATGGATAAACTACCTCCTAGTAGGTTGTAACCCACTTGATAATTTAATTTTTCTAAGCATGGTTTTAAATGTCAAGTGTCAACAAAAGTTCGTTGACATCGTCAAAAATATTGGTTTTAAATGTCTCGTTTGAATAGAAAGCACCGGAATTGTCAATAGTGCAATTTGTCGGTGGACATGATTTCGGCCACACATGTAAATTTGAAATTAGGGTTTGGTGATTTCAGTTGCATGACTGTTCCCAGGCCTTAGTCATCGTGTCCCATGTTACATCGGTTCACATGCGCCACGACATGTTCACGTCAGCCACCGCTCCCCTCTATTGCATGTCACCCGAGGCCACTAGCAGCATGCCCCCTCTTTCTGATTCCCCTTTCCCATGAACCTTCTTTCTAATTTCCTTTTTCCATCTTCCCCATGTGATTAAAAACCTAGCCCCCAAACAGATTAGCATGTACACTTTAAAATAAAACTCTTGTGGGTCGAGTAAACCAATTGCTCTTTAGGTTGAACCCAATCCTTTAGAACTCCTATAGCTGCACCTGAACATATGTTCTAACCCTTTATTAGATTAATCCGAAAATATTCTATTTTTGGAATTATTAATAAGGGTATTTTTATTTTGGTAAGATTTGATTTGATTCAAATCTTTTTAAATTAGTAGGTTATATATTTAGTTAGTAAGATTTGATTAGATTCAAATATATCATTATCTTATCTTTTATTTGATTGTTCTCTTTCTTTTGAATATCGTTGTAAGCCTATTTAAATATTTTTAGGCCTCCCAATGTAAGCAATTATGAATGAATGGTTAATGAAAAATATTGATCGTTGCAAATGCGTCTTTAATCCCTTGGTGTGAAGCCCTGGGCTCGATGCGAAGCCAATACCGAGAATGTTCCTGGTGTGAAGCCGTTGGTGAGAAGCCGAGTGGTGTGAAGCCTTGGTTCTTTATCTCATTATCTCTATCTCTTATCACATGATGATCGATCAATTTGTACAATACACCGCTTTGTCCCTGACTCATCTTCCCATTTATCTGTCTCGTTTTGATGATCGGTTAATTTGTGCCGGACACCCCTTTGCCATGCATCAACTTGGTATCAGAGCTCGCCTTAGTGGGTTCCACTCTATCAAGCGATATCGAGGTTTTCACTGTGCCAACCATCAACGATGTCGCCATCTTCATGGACATCATTCATCATCAACTCCATTTGTCTTTGAGATGCTATGAATACCACCCAAATCCGGAAGAACCATACTACTGCATCGATTTCGCTGTACTCGAGGACGAGTTATTTCAAAGTCAAGTGTCTGATGCGGGAGCATCCAACAATGTATTTATTATTTATTGGAAATAATAATGGCTAAAATCAGTATTTTCAAATAAAATATTTTTTTTTTTATTTCGGAAATAATATTTTAGTCCAAAAATATTTAATGTTTGGAATTATATAAGGTAGTTATATTTTTATTAGGGATAAGAGTTGATTAGATTCAAATCTATATTTTGCTTTCTATTTAAAGGCTCCTCCAATTGTAAGCATAGTCATCAAGTTCGGGTTCGGCAATAAGCCAATAAGTTGACAAGGGTAAAACTCGGAAAAGTTTGACGAAAATCGGAAAGTTCGGAAAAAAACGGATAAAAGTCGGGGGGAAATAACGGGTTCGGGTTTTAATCGGCAATGGTGAAATTTGAAAAAAATCGACAAATTCGGAGCCTTCAAAAGTCAAGTTTTTAGCGTATATTTAAACAACTAAGATATTTCTAACACAACTTATAAGATGATAGGTCAACAACAAATCAATTAAGTTAATCATGTAACTATGCAAATGTAAGTAACCAACAAAACAACAACCCGACAAAGTAACATACTAAGTTACGAACATCATGATAAATTGATAACGACATCCCAAAAGAAAATATTACAAAATTTAAGATATCCATTGTCCAATAGTCACTAATCAAAATAGAAGAAAAAATAGAAACTAAGTATCCATCGTGTCGTCGAGAGCATCCAATGCCAAACTTGCATCATTCTCTCTTGCTTCATTCTCTTTATCCTCCATGAATTCAATGTTATCGGAAGAAAGTTGAATTTCAATGTCACTGGACTCACCATCGATATAGTCACAAAGTTCGGCAAAAAAATACGTTTTTAATCTTTTTTTTCAATAAAAACGGCAAAAAAAGGCGAATTTGGTAACCTGTAAAAGTCAGGAAAAAAACGGTAACAAATCGGCTACTCATTAATTCGCGTTGTAAACGCGTTTTTTTCAAAAAAACGCTGAACTTTGTTACTAGAATTGTAAGCACTTATGAATGTTGAATGAAAAATATGGATTGCTGTGAAAGCTTCTTCTTTTCCTTGGTGTGAAGCGTCGGGTCCGACTTGAAGCCATCAAAGAGGAGGTTTTTGATGTGAAGCCGTCGACGAGAAATCAAGGGGTACGAAGCGCTGGTTCATCTACCCAACTATCTATCCCCTTCCTGGCGACGATTGAGCTATTTGTGGGGGAGCCCTTGCTCACCCTGCATAAAAAATCTTCTGAGTTTTGATTTAGTTAATCGAATGTCTCGGTTCTTGTTTCGCACACATGTTCCACATGTAGAAAATTCTCCATGTGTTGAGTCTTATTGTGGAGGAAAGATTGGATTGGTCTGCTCACTGAACTTATTGTTAAATTCGGATCGATCCTCAGAGCACTGATCTGTCACCACTAGGAGAGTTTGTATCCTCAAAAAATTTCAGATCGGTCTCCAAAGGCCTAGATCTCTTTGGATAGTTAGACAAAAGTGCTGTGCACCAATTACGTAGCCAGATCGGTCTGCCTAGCTGTCTGCGTCCTATCACAGATTTTTCAAAGCCTTTTACAAATTCAAAATGCATTTTTTGGTATTTCAAAAACTATTTTAGTTACAAGATATAGTTTGTTTGGCTTAAAAATATTTTGAATATAAAATTATTTTTGAAAATTCTTTTCTCAAAAACATTGCACGAAACGTGCAACTAGCCTATCAACTAGTATCAAGGATAACTAAGGTATCTAGGTCATCATTACCTGAACCTTATGATGAGTGTGGCAACCTGAGCTTGGCTTGGAGCTTGATTTGGTCTTCAATTCTAAATATCTCCATTGTTCATCAATGCTATTGATCATGAAGCTCCATCACCAGTATCTGATAACTCTGTGACAATTCTACACACACTTTTGCAATTTTCTTATGTTCACGGATTTGGCAACACTAAAACCTTACATTACAGTCTTTTTGGGTGAAGTGCCCAACTTCACCACAAGTCTTTTCAGATGAATTGCCTGGAACAAACTTTGCAAGTTTTTTTGGTGAAGTGCCTAACTTCATAACTTACTGTGAACAAACTTTACAAGTTACAATAATGTAGTGACATGGCACATATGGAAAGTATGAACAATCGATCTAATTGTCGTTTTAGTCAACTTATGCTAACGGTTCACATGTTGACAATTTACTTTTTCTTTAACTTTTGAAGTAACTGTGACTAAGCTTGCCAGTTTGATGTTTATCATCCATTTGGGCACTAGTGTCATTTTGTTCTTTCTTTGTCTCCTTTTTAGATGCTTGGACAGGAAGTCAAATGTTTCTCCTCATTGGAGCCGCATCTAGTTTCATGAACAAATTATCCCATGTTCTTTTTTTATAGTAAGATAAGATTAACAAGCGGAACCATTAAGTGACATCAAATATTTTCAGTTGTTTTTTTTTTTGGGAACTTTATGTTAGGCATTAATTTGATATTCTAACTCTGCTTACCTGTTGGTTGTTCCCCTTGGTGGACAAGGATCTTAAATGCAAGTTCCTGATTGTAACTTATATTGTGCAGATTGAACAATCCAGATGGAGCCTCTTTTTATGGCTTTGCTGGAAAGTTTCCACTCCCAAACAATGGTCATATAAGGAATGCCTTTGATTTAGAGAAGGATACTGGTGCAGTGACTGACGCTGTGGAAACAAGTTCAGGAGCGATATCTCATCATGGACTAAGTTCTACTAAAGAATTTGAAGGCCCTGTTTCGGGCTCTTCTCCTATAGGAAGGCTTGCTTTTTCTAATGCAACATTATTAGATAATTTGCAGGGTGAGATGCTTCTGCAGTCTCTGAAAGACTTCATTACAGATAAGGGGGGGTTCCTGGGTGAAGGTTGGCATGTAGAATTTAGACAGTCTATGAATAGATCTTATTGGGATGCTCTTTATTGTGCTCCTGATGGAAAGATGTTTGAGTCAATATATGATGTTGCTCATTATCTTGGAATAACATCCACCTTCACTTCTCTCGGCATTGATGACAGAAATGATGGGTCTGGGATAGTGCACAGATTATTGCCAACTCGAAGAAGGAAAAAAGATCTGGCAAGAATGTCAATGAGAAATAATTCAATAGAAAACCAAGACAGTGGGAGGATCAGGTGTTATGGGGAGCGTTCTTCTGATCCTGAGGCCATGGAACCTCAGCACTGTGATGTCAGGAGTGCTTTAAGAAGCACAAAATCTTCTATGGAACAAAATGCTTGCGATGGATTTCAAAACTTGATTGTAAGTAACTGGACATTTTGTACTTGTTTTGGCTTCATGCATTTGTATTCTATGTTCTGCATTAGCCATCATTCTGAATTCAGCAGGTAAAACCTTACCCGAGGTAATTAATTATTCAATATATTCGTATGCATACATACACGCATCCATACATGCACATAAGTACATAATATATCCAATTATATTTTCTATTAGTTGATCAATATTCATTCTTGATTTTTCTGCATCTTTGACACCCTGCATCAGGTTGGGCTTCCTGTTCAATATGAAGATTTTTTTGTTCTCTCTTTGGGAAAAGTTGATTTACGAATGTCATATCATGATGATCATCATATTTGGCCCATAGGTTATAGATCTAATTGGCATGATAAAATTACTGGTTCACTTTTTGAGTGTGAGGTGTCAGATGGTGGTGATTCCGGACCAGTTTTCAAGGTCAGGAGGTTCCCTTGTTCAGTATTATCCATCCCAAATGGGGCAACTGTTCTTGTACGTAACAAAATTCATAGAACTGATATCTCTGAGAAGACAGAAAGCATTAGCATGACAATTGATGCAGATGATGACAAAGATGATGACATTCAAATGCTCCTATCGGATCATAGACCCTCGGAACTGGATTATGCATCATGTATTGGAAACGATTTTGGCGGAACAAAAGATCGATCCTTTCTGCAAATGGATATGCAAGAACCGAGTATTTTAACAGCCCACCTTAATTTCCATCCGGAATGGTCTGCTGAACCTTCAACCACGAATTCAAATTTGAGGGACGAAATTGGGGAATTCTACATTGAAGGAAGATCATCTGCTTCGGTATGGAAGATGGTATCACAGACTCTTATTGACACTTGCCGTGAGGTGTACAGGCAGTCAGGCCGTTTACAGTTCTGCTGCAGTCACAATAATGGAATGCTCTCACCATACGCAGATGACGATAGTATAGACGCTGTAGATCGTATTGGCTCCTTAGAGAAATTTTTCTGTGCCTTTGGGCCCATTAACACTCCACGAGTAATTCAGAGTGATATAGATCTAGAAGCTGCATGCAAATCAGTCACAAAGTGGATAGACCAGGATAGGTTTGGATTGGATGCGAGTTTTGTAAAGGAAATTATTGAAACCCTTCCTGGGTCGCGTGCTTGTTCACGATATCAATTTGTAAATTGTAAGAGTGATTCCTCAACATCTTGGACTGTTAGAAGTGGGTTGCTCTTAGCCATAAATAAGACGGAACAAGGTCGAGATGAGGTTGCATCACATGCTTTATACAGAGGGCTCAAAAACAGCCTGCAAGATTTTGCAGAAGAAACCCCATTAATTGACCGCCAGCCTCCGCAAGGACGGCCTCTGAGCAGTAGGCTTCCTGCAGCACTGGTTGGAGATGTTTTTCAGGTATTGTGCTATTTGCACAAAGTAAAAAATAATTCATGTTGGAGAAACTAGTCAATTTTTAACTTACGATTTTTGAGTTCAACTAATTTCTCTCTTGCAATTTTCTTTATTGTCATATTTAGGTATGGGAACTGCTGTGGCGTTTCTATGAAATTTTAGGTCTGAAAGAACCTTTATCTTATGCGGAACTTGAAGAGGAACTGATTGATCCGTGGCCCTGTTACTCAAATCATCTAGAGAAGTTTGCAAAGGATATTCAGGATTGGAGAGACCCATCTTCAGAAGGAACTGAGAGTACAAATGACCCAGCCTCATTGACTGGTGAATTTGGTTTAGAAGTTCATAGAGAAAGCCCATTTACACTCGTTCCAATTGAAACAGCATCTGCGAGGGAAGCTGCTCAAGCTAAATTGGCATCACATACTTATGGCAGATGTAGTGGTATAGCTTTAACAAAGGCACATATCTCGCTGCTGAAAGTGCTGGTTGGTGAGCTCCTTTGCAAGGTTGTAGTTTTTGTAGATCCAGTTTTCGATGCTAGAGAATCAAAATCCAGGCGTGGAAGAAAGAAGGAATTTGAAAGCACTTTTGTAAAGGAAACAAAGATTGATATACTTACTGTTAACGAACTGACATGGCCTGAGTTAGCTCGTAGATATGTTTTAGCTTTCTCATCTATGAATAATGGCGTGGATTCGCCAGAAGTTTGTAGCCGTGAAGGTGTGAAGGTGTTCCGCTGCTTACAAGGTGATGGTGGTGTGCTTTGTGGTTCACTTTCTGGAGTCACTGGAATGGAAGCAGATGCATTGGTAAGAAAATACCGCATCTCATCTGTTATCTTTTTTATGTATTGGTAGCACTTTATTTTCCAATTACAATATTTTTTTATAATGATCTGCATTTCCTGTTTAAATGTTATGTTTTGATTCAGTACGAGCAATGATTGCCCATAATTTCGATAATCAAGAACTCTGCTGTGCTGACACCTGTGGGTACTTGGACATGAAATGTACATTTCAGTTTTTGAAGAAACCTGATTTAAAATATACATATAAACCATATAATTTGTTATTGAAAACTTGTGCGTGATATTGCAAAATAAAATTTATTTGATATCCATAACAAAGTTGGGCATGAAGATGATGCGTATCATGAAACAAAGATTTCTTCAGTAATCATATCAACCATTGCTTAAAAGTACTTTTGACAATCTTAAATGATCAGAATGTTACATTTATTGAGTTCCAATGCGACAAGTGTTTGATTACTAACATTAGTTGATGTGGAGCAGATCATGTGTCTACGAATCTTGAGACACGATAGGAATATTTTATTAATTATCAGAATTAATAATTAGGGTATTTTTAAATTTGGTTTTTAAATAAGTTTGACAATAGATTTGGTTAGATTTTAAACTATGATAGGTCTCTTATAGATTATATTTGATTGGGAGCCTTTATATTTAATTTCCATTTAAAGGCCCTTGAGCCTCCCCATAATTGTGAAAGATTAATGAAAAGTGTTGGTTGCTGCGAAGGCATCTTTTTCCCCTTGGTGTGAAGCCTGGGCCTGCGTGAAACCATCATAGAGGAGGTGTTGGGGATGGTGGTGTTCTACAAACCAATCCCTTACTAGTTTTGACATTATTAAAGAGAGCTTCTTTTCTATGAATTATACATTATTACACTTATTTCATTGTTGCAGGAGATGCACAATAGTCCAAGCATAACATAGGTTAGGTTGCAGGCTTGCAGCTTAGGTATATTGATGAGATTTACATACAAGAGGTCTAAGTGTACCAGGCTACCGGACTACTCTACCTGATATGGTTTACAGTCTATGATAGGACTGTACATCCTATTTGTAAACTGTAACATTTTTTATTTTCATCTAGTGGAATGGTTTATCTCGATTATCAGAGTTGTTTCTCTAAGTCAATTGTGTTGGTGTATTTGGATTGCACTGCACATGATCACCATGAGAACACATGATGCAGGACAAACTGTCGGTCTGATGGAGGGATCTAAGGAAATTGGTTTCAGTTAAGTCGGGTCGGCTTTGAAAAAGTTATTGAGGGCTTAAGGGTTTAGCTATATAAGTTTTTGCACTTTTCGGTTTAGGATGGATGGTTCTTGCTTTCTAGGAAATCACAATTCAGAAACAACCAAAAACAAAGATTAAAAGTCGGAACGAACTCACTAGATGACGAAGATAACTGCTATACTACTCCGGCTCGAAGGTTTGCACCGCGAAGAATTCTCGGATCCACGAGAAGCAAGCAATTACCATAATCGCATCAAAGCCTTTTCTTTATTTCAAAATAGTATAAGAAAGATTGTTCTCCAAACCCTAAGACATGGCCTTATATAGAGGCTTACTAGATAGACTAAAAAGGAAGGGGATAAGAGAGAGTTTGAGAGAGAGAAAGAGAGATGCATGGACGAAACCTTACGTGATGTATGTTCGTGTGACAAAGTAAGGGGCGACATCTATCTTGGGCTGCCCAAATAAAAACCCCACTTAGGTTGGGTTATTATGACCTTATGGGGTTCCTTGATAAGTCCTCTCTCCTAATTAAAATAAAACAAAGCCCACTAATTAAGTCCAATAACTATATCAGCCCATTACATTCATATCACCCACTAAAACAAAAAACGATCCATCAAACAATGTCTGAATCTTGATCTGTATTAAACAAACTGCAGCTCTGATCATCCTCTACGACATTGTCACTCGTAGGTTTTCATCTGTTGCTCATCTTGCCATGCGATTATCATGGAATCAAATGTCGACAAATTTCCTGCGAAATCACTGAAATGTCTTTTTTTGGAGGGTCCGACATAGAAATTGGCTAAATTTTTAATAGTACCATATTTCCTTCCGACATAACGATATGTCGGTCGAAATGACGGACATTTGATCGAAATCCGACATTGTCTTTTTTCCAGACAATTTCACTAATTTTTTTCCATCTTTTTTAACAAAACAAAGCTCTTTTTTTATCAGTATGAAATTATATTTTTCCTCAATTTTGATTTTTTTTTTCATAATAGACAATATTTTACTGTCATCTTTATCCTGAAGTATTGCTAAAATATTCCATCTTTTTCATATCAGACGAACAAAATTCAAATATGACCAAAAAACGATAAATTTTCATCGAAAACACCAAAATTTGATTGAAAAATGAAATATTTCCACTGAAATTTGTCTTTCCATTTTTAAAAATTCCCATCGACAAATTACTAAAAAAGAAATTTTTTTCTTTTTTTGATCGACCGACATGGACACCGAAAATGACATTTAAAACCTTGGTGATAATGTGTTGCTCATCTACTGATTGCATAAACTTTAAATCCTGAGATGTTTGTGAATTTGAGGCTTGATGTTTATCACTTTGACTTGCAAACCAATGTGACTGACTTGCTGGTCAATAGACTCAATACTTGTGTATCTTGGGTGGCTTGCACCGAGTACTTGGGAACATAGTTACCAAGTCGGAAAACGGAAAAAAAACGGCAAGGGAAAAAATCGGAAAAATATGATGAAAACGGAAAAAACGGAAAAAAAACGTGAAAACATCGGAAAAACAAAAAAAATCATAAAATTATACCAAGTATGTATATATGTTATTTTCCAACATTAAGTAATCAAAAGTTCAAAACATATAGCATATGCGTTTATTACGCACGAACAAAATAAAAACCGAACTCAATTTAAACCCAGACCAAACCCAACGTGTTTTATACGCGTATAAAACGTGTATTGACGTTTTTTTTTCAAAAAAACGAGTTTTTTTCCTGTTTACTACGACTTCGGATCGATATGCGTTTTATACGCGTTTTTTTCAAAAAAACGCCCGATTTGGTAACTATGCTTGGGAACACAATCGATCGTCCAAGAATTCCAAACTCTATAAGAGAGAAGGTATCCCCTTAATTAACTCATGAAGTATGGTTACTAGAACCGAGCCTGGTTAGATGTTTTGATAAAGAGTTTATCAAATGGATTTTATATATAATTATAGAATATTATCATTTTGTTAAAACTATTTTCTTACAAAAAGTTGTTTTCATTAGTTATAATCAAGAATGAGAAGTTGTAACGTAAGGACACGAGCTACAATGAACACTGGGTAACTGCATCTCTCTGTCAACACTTGTGGATACCAGATATGAAGGGGTTATATGCAAATAAGTAGTAAGGGCATTTACGTAATTTATAATTACCACAAAGTGCAATCATAGTTTAATAGTGGTTTTAACCATGATTAATTGGACAAGAGTCCTAATTTAAATAGGATGAAAGTCCTAAATTATAGGGATTTTCCTACAGACAGAGTCGTAATCCGATTAAGATTTAGAGGTGGAAAATGTAGGGAGTCCACATGATCTAAAAATCCTCCAGTATCCATGCCCCAAAAGGAGTCATTATTCCACTATTTTTGGAAGTCTTAGTGGACTCCCATAAGGCCATCCATTGGCGTCCTAATAGCTTCAAAAGTCCCACTTAATTGGAACTGTTAAATCCCAAAACGAGCCTAATCCTTGAGTTGGAATTATAGTCCGACTTGGACTCTTTATACCCCATGGCTAGGGAGACTTTGTAAGCACACCCATGACCAGCCAAGACTAATGGTTGCATCAAAGGAGTGGCGCAAGGGTCTGGGTTCAAGGAGGAGAAAAAAAAGAGGAGCTCCCACAAGTGTAGAGGTCTGGCCAGACTTGAAGGTCATAGGAGTTGATTTCTCGAGGTTGCAAAGTTTCTTTTCCACAGGTTTTTCATTAAATCAGAGGTATCATCACTCATAATCCTTAGATTAAAATTTTAATCTAGTTGATGATGTCCATCCTCGAGAACCAATCTGAAACATGCAAGTGATTCGATATATCAGAGCAACTCTCTAGATATCATATTCATGGAATACGATTCACTTTCAATCCTTTTTTTTTTTGAATCAAAATATGAGACCCATGAAGATGATAGATGGTGCTATCTCTAATAAGATCATGATAAAAACTATTTTAAATAAAATTTTGATGCAATTTCATTGTATATATGATGCTATTATATATGTTTAAGTTGCATGGAAGTATATCATGTGATGAATTGTTTCATACATCTATGATGTGATTGGAAGTTCTATGATTCTCTCCATGAAGCTTGTATGTTTGTGATTATGATGGATTAATTTTGTCTTTCTATGTGATTGTTGGATGCAAGGAACAAAAAATCGATATATTTCGCAAAATATCGCGAAATATATCGGAAAAATGAAAACCCGATCCGAAATAACACCTGCAATCTCGAGCAGAACTGAAAATGTCAAAACATCGAGCGATTTCGCGAAATATCACGATATTTCCACGAAATATTTCAATCTCCACGAAATATCGCGAGATTTTGTCGAAATTTCGTGAAATTTATCCGAAATTCTGTGACTGACTGGTTATAAAAGGGGACTGGGGGGTCTGGTTCTCAGCAGCTTATTTACATATAATAACATTTAAGTAAATGTCGTTTTACTTAATTTTTATTTTCTCCATTTACTTTAAGTTATTATATGTAAATAAGCAAATACCCCCCCATTTGATTTCAATAAAAATATCAAAAAAATCAAAAAACAAAGGAATCAAAAAGTAAACTTTCAATTTTAGTAGGAGAAAACAGTTTTTATGGATTTTTATAAAATCTACATGGTGAGAAAAGTGATTAAATCAACTCCTTTTTAGCTCAAAAAATTCCACAAGATGTAGAAGTAAGAGTACATCTAGAAAACCATGGTCCGTCTTAGGAAATTTTAAATGTATAAAAACTTTTCTATATAAAAACTCTTTTTTTCAGACTTAGTAAAAAAAAGTGTTTCACATTTCAGCATAATTTTTGCACAATTTCAAATTTGCATAACTTTCTTGTTTTAAGTCCGCTTTCAAAATCGTTTGAAACATTATTTTAACAATCAACTAATCTTTATTTCAAAAATATTTTTTTCCAAAAAAAAAGATTAAAAAATATTTGAAAAATATATATCAAAACCGAACTAAATAAGATCGCACAAGACTCACATACTCAATACATTGAATACATGTTATGTGAAGCTCTACACCCCTAGATAGGGTACACATTATTTGAGTGTTCCAAAGTGTGTATCTATACTTGGTTTATGACTATCCGGAGTTTCACTAAAAAATTCCATCAAAAAATCAACATTTCCACCATTTCTATAAAATTGCAATATTTCCACACTGTCGAAATATTTCCATATCCAGAAAGTCAAAATTTCCACCGAAATGGAGATTTCGAACCTTGGTTGGATGGCACTTGTAAAGGGCGAGTGAATTATAAACTTGGTTTCTCTATTGCCATGTTTTCTTTATTACTAGATACCTTTTTATACGCCAAAAATATAGGGTCAGTGTAATTTTCTTAGTATGAGAGGAGGTTGAAGAGGCCAGTCATTGAGCGATGATGGAACCGTGATGGAGGTGAATTGAACAACTTCTTCACAAGAATATCCAACACATCAAGAGGATGCATGGAGCATTAGTCTAATGTAGATGAAAAACCTTGTTTTTTACCGACAGAGGGAGGGATCACGGGCAATATTCTTGCATGATAATAGCTTTACTTATCTAATGATTTCATTGCTTATCTAATGATAGTCTTGCTATCTTGATATATCCATGGACAATTCCATGGTTAATGCAAGCTATTAATTGTGATTGGAAGAGAAGGACATGAGTGTAATCATGCAGGAGGATCATGAGGTGAACTAGTGGTCTTTTAGATATTACATAAATTTAAGCATTTATTTATTTTATGTTGGTTACATTAAGTCTGACGGGTGTTACATGCTTGTGCATGTGTATGGCCACAAGAATCTTTTCCCTGTAGGCTTTCTGAAGGGAAGAAGGATGCTGTTTCTTGATATTGTCAATGCTATATTCAAATATTTGCTGGACTATCAAGAATGTGACTGATCTAGTCAAATGCTTTTGGAATTATGAAAAAGAGTCACAAAAAATTGTGTACAAATAACCAGAAAATAGGGTTAAAAAGGTGCTCTACTATGTGTTGTTGTCAAGCAATGTCTACTATGTGTTGTTGTCAAGCAATGTCTATGAAAGTTTCTTGTACAGTACGTCACATAGTTTTGTTGAATTGATGTAACCATCAATTCGAATTAAGTTATTTTAGTTACTATGTGTTGGTTTGTCAGGATGATAAAGCATTTTTTTGGAAGAAATGGAGGCTATTAACTATTGATAATTGCAATGCGAAAAATAAGTATTGCATTAATATTGCATGAGAGATTTCATTTGTTATACATATTGGATTTGACATTTTTACCATTTTCCTTCCATATGTTTGATATAAGTTGTATACATGAGTGACTCATGTCTTGATTAGGGTTTGGGCCATATTTCATCACTTATTTGTGTTGTAAGTGTGAGGTTTGTACTCAGCTTTCCCATCAAATTGTTATATATATATATATATATATATATATATATATATATATATATATATATATATATATATATATATATATACTCCTAAGGGACGTCCCCCATCATTATATTGGGGGACAAAAAATTTTGAGGTACCTAGAGGTTTTATAATTTGTTGATTTTTGGTGAGGATGATCACCATGTTATAGATAGGGCCCCTACCAAAAATCAACAAATTACATAACCTGTAGGTCCCTCAAAAATGCTCTTCAATTTAACGGTTAAAATGGATGGTCGATAATGAATAAGTGAATAACATATTTGAGGGACCTTGAGGTTCTATAATTTGCTGATTTTTGGTGGGGGTCCTATCTATAACAAGGTGACCATCCTCACCAAAAATTGGCAAATTATGAAACCTCTAGGTCCCTCAAATTTTTTTGTCCCCCAAGATAAGGATGGGGGACGTCCCTTAGGGGAACCGGACTGTATATATATATATATATATATATATATATATATATATATATATATATTTATATATATATATATATATATATATATATATATATATATATATATATATATATATATGGGTCGGGATCTGTGGACATGTATTTTTGACATGTCGTTAAGTAAACCTACATGGAGGTTTTAGAATTGGCAGAATTTTTGTGACAATGCTCACCCTATCATAGATGGCATATCCACAAAAAATCAACTGATTCTGAAACCTTTAGATGTGTCCAATGTGCTGAGGTTTATTGACCGTCTATTTTAACTGTTGATTTGAAGAACACATTTGACGCACCTAGAGGTTTCATAATCGGTTGATTTTTGTGGATATGCCATCTATGGTAAGTTAAACATCCTCACAAAAATTCAATAAATTCTTAAACCTCCGTATAGGTATCTTGATGACATGTCAAAATGATATGTCAAAAATACATGTCCACGGATCCCGACCTATATATATATATATATATATATATATATATATATATATATATATATATATATATATATATATATATATATATAATGGCGTTACATTGCGGCTGCTTAACGTGCAGCCGCCCCCCTCGGGGGTATTTTGAGATTTTTTTTTGGAGGTTGATTACCTACCCCTTGATAGCACACACAAAAAATTTCAGCTCAATCCAAGACCTATAGGCCGTTCAAATGTGATCGGCTCTTACCAATCGTTCATCTTTACCATCATTTTGATGAACACATTTGAATGGCCTACAAGTCTTGGAATGGGCCGAAATTTTTGTGTGTGCTATCCAAGGGGAGGTGATCAATACCTAAAAATTTTTTTTTTCTCGAAAAACCCCTGAAGGGGGTGTCGCACGTTAAGCTGCCACACAATATCACGACCCTATATATATATATATATATATATATATATATATATATATATATATATATATATATAGAGGCATGCTATGCTACGGCTCTGCGTGCATCACAGACGGCTGCGGTACACTGCCGCACTTACCGCATGCCGCATTATAGCATTTCTCTTTCTCTCTCTCTCTCTCTCTATATATATATATATATATATATATTCATGCAATACATCTGGGACAGTGAATAATAATTCAGTTGACCAAAATTTGTTCGAAATTAATGCTAGAGTTTTGGTAGATCATCAATGAACTGGATTGCGCTGACTTATGAGATTCTCAGCTGCTTGCAGAGGCTGAAAGGCAAATATCTGATCCTACGAAACGAGAATGTGAATTTTTCCCCATGGACTACAAGAATTCTGATGCGGTAGGTACTTGTGAGCCAGCGGTTGTTAATGGCAGTAGTCTTCCTGAGTGGGCACAACCACTGGAACCTGTACGTAAGCTACCAACCAATGTAGGAACAAGGATTAGAAAGTGCATTTATGAAACTTTGGCTAAAGATCCTCCAGAGTGGGCAAAAAAGATTTTGGAGCATTCTATAAGTAAAGAGGTTTACAAGGGCAATGCATCAGGGCCGACCAAGGTAATCGATCAATTCTTTTATTGGTATTGTGCTATAATCTTGTTCGCCAAGCCCCTGCTTCAATTTTATGGAATGCTTTTGACTTGGAGTTCCAATGATCATGCATGGCATTTTGTTTATTTTTACCTGTTTAGTTATTAAAAGTTTTAATTTTTTTTAGTTGCCTTGGAAATATGAATAATTTTTTGCACAATGCTATAATTTGATTGTGTACCATTTTTTAATGATAAATATATATGATTTTATTGCTTTCTTGTGGTATGAATGAATTAATGTGATTGAAGCATTAAATCCTGGACCCACCAAGCCTTTCTTTATGTTGCTATCTTTCTATCTTTGGAAGATAGAATTGGACCACGGATTCTAATGTTCCAGTACATGATGAGGTCTTTTGGTTTTCCTTTTTAATTTTCTTTACTTTTTATTTGTTTTGGTTACTTTACTCTTTGATTCCTAAATTTACCAAAACAAAATCTAGGAGCATCACTAACCTATAAATAACTTGCATAACAAAGATGCCTTTTACCATTAATTATTTTACTGTCTATACGTTGTCGGCTAAGGTTCAAAGGATACAAATATATAATATTAAAGCTAAACGCCTTACAGCCTATCCAACTTTATGTAAACCATCTGAATTGGTGCCAAAATCTTGGCCAAGGCCATTGGATGAGAGAAATGCCCGTCATGTAACCAAGAAGGACGATTAGAGCTTTTGGGTATTTATCGGTACTTACACAATATAATCTATGCATCCAAGGAGAAACATTATTAAACCATTAGTAATCTCGGCGAAGCGCATAGGATGACATTTTTCGTTAGTTGGTAGTAGGAAACTACATTCTTGTCCGAGGCACAGCTACTAAGCTATCTTGGGTGCATGTATGACACGACTGCATTGTACTATAGTTTTTTCACTGTTTTTTTTTTATCTTGAGTTCAAAGGGTGCAAGAAATGACCTGATGCTCTGACTTGCAGTTTTCCTACTAAACGAAGATTAATTTCTCACTTGTATTACATAACATATCATCTTTATACCTTTTATGGAATCAAATGTCGACAAATTTTCATAATATGAAATTTCCGTTCGACATCACGATATGTCGATCGAAATAACCGACATTTGACCATAATTCGATATTCCGTCTCTTTTCTGGACAATTGCTCTGAAAAAATCCATCTTTTTTAGCAAAGGATTGCATCTTTTCCAATGAAAATTCCATCATTTTTCTCCATTTCATATTTTTTTTCTAATAACATACCTATATTTGACCGACTTTTGACCGAAATTTGACCTAAATCCAACTAATTTCCACCAAAATCTTTCCTTAAAAAGAACAAAATTCCAGCTGACATTTGAACAAAATCCAACAATTTTTCTTTTTTCTACCGACCAAAATCGACATTTAAAACCTAACCTTTTATATTGATACCTTGCACTAAAAAAGAACAGAAACTTCCGATTGTGTTTGGTGTGATTTCACTCATTTCAGTACCGTCTCTTTCATGCATCATCTCAACTTGGTTGCCATGAGTTTCTTGGGTAAAATGCAAGCCCTCTAGATAAAAAAGATGAATATGGGGTTATACTTGACATCAATGTTTTTAGACTCGGACTCGGAAAGCGACTCGTTACAGCCCTTAGCGACGCGACTCGGAAGAGTCGACTCGTGGCGCGTAAGAGTCATAAACATAGTGACTCGTTTGATTAATATATATAATATTAGATAAAACAGTAAAAATTTGGGAAAACTTAGAGATATATATTGCATTCATATGCCAAATAATATCACAAAATGCATCAATGTCATGCAACTATCAAAATATAATGGATAAAAACGACCGATCGAGTCAGGAATGAGTCTGACCTTGACTCGGACGAGTCATGGGACGAGTCAGACCATGACTCGTCCGAGTCAGACACGAGTCAGACCATGACTCGGACGAGTCAGGTGGCCTGCGAGTCACTGGTCCGAGTCGGGTCGAAATCGAGTCCGAGTCGAGTCAAAACGAGTTGACTCGTCCGAGTCAGAACGAGTCTGAAAACACTGCTTGACAGTATCAATGTTTGATTATTGATTTCCTTTTATTGGTCGTATCAAGAAACTTGTAGTGCAATTCCTTTGAAATCAACTTTTTATAACCTTGGAAAATAGATATCCAGATAAAAAAGAATATGATATGGAAACTTGTATTTCAACTTTGTAATCATCTTTTTTTAACTTTGGAAAATAGATATCTACGTAAAAAAGGATGTTAGATCCAAGACAGACACTTTTGGTCATTGGATTGTACTGTTACTATCTGTCAAAAGTTCCCATATTTTTTAAATTCTGATTGAATTATGGTTTTTTATTTTTTTTTCAACAGCGTTGCACATCGTCTAATCTTCTGTTGTACCCAATTGAAGACTATTTTAGCCTTTCTATTATCTCCTTTTCTCTAGTTAACTTTTCTGGTATTACCCTAGCATAACTGTTTTTGAACTTTTTTTAGTTGAGTTTAGAGAGAACCTTTTTTGCTGCATGCATTAAGAACCATGGTATTTTCTGATGGTTGGGTACAGAAAGCTGTTCTATCTGTGCTGGCAGAGGCATCTGGTGGCAGTTTGCAGCAGAAACCTGACAAGGGACCGAAAGAGAAAAGTCTTATTTCTTTATCAGATGTCATTATGAAGAAATGTCGTATTGTGTTGCGTCGTGCTGCTTCTGCAGATGAAGGAAAAGTTTTCTGCAATTTGCTTGGGACTACTCTAATGAACTCTATTGATAGTGAGGATGACGGTGTTATTGGATCACCTGCCATGGTTTCTCGCCCTTTGGACTTCCGCACAATTGATTTAAGACTGTCTGTCGGAGCTTATCTTGGATCACACGAGGTTTTCCTTGAGGATGTTCGTGAGGCATGTTCACTTTCACCCATTTCCTTTACTGGCTTCAATATCAGAGTTGTCAACTGCCTTTTGGTTGTTGAATTATTAGCTGCAATGTAGTCCAAGTTAATTATTTTTGCATTTCGCCTGACACTTTATATCTGCATGTATTGTTATGGACATCTTTCATCAATTCCTTCTCGGCTCTTACAATATTTTGATTTAAACGACCTCGGCTCTACACAAAGAAGAGGGATAACTGATCATTATTTCAGCTGTGCATGGGTTTCGATGCAGTCCATGGAAAATATTGGTTAGGCATATTATTGCACTTCTGTTTCTGAACTTTTGTTTTTGTTTTGTCTTGATCAGACTTACAGATTTTGAGTTATGTTGGTTTATATTTTGTGTGAAGTCTAGGTGCGAAGGTTGTTCGCACCACTTTATTTGTTGGGTTAGCTTGACTTTTCCTATTTGGTTTATTGTTGAAAGTAATAAGCACCGTTAGATGATCCATATGAGGGACATGATCAAAAGCGACTTAAGTCGCGTTGAAGAGCCTAGATTACATCATGTATAAGAGGATAGAGGGGAGGGTTCTCGCCCAAACCCAAGCTGTCACCCATCGGAGCCATACAACGTTCGTACGGGTGCTTTGGGAATCGCGTGCTATCCCTTTCCCTTGGTTTTCTCTTACCTCGTTCTCTTTCGTTACATATTTTCTTTCCCCTTTCTTCTATTTTCTACCTCTTATAGAGGACCTCCTATGAAACCCAAATGGATAGATTTTGATGAATGTTGTTTTTGGTAGGGTTGCAACTCGAGCAGGTTGGGCTGGTTGAGGGGTTGTGCGGGGCGGGTTGGTCGGTTTCAACATGGTAGAGGAGAAACAATCAAGATAAACCAGTTCCTTTGCGATAGTACACCACAAAAAACAACTCTTATGTAACCGGTCAATCTTGACATTTTACTGAAATTTTGTGAAATTCACCTATATTTCACCGAAATTTCGGTGAACTTTCTGTGTGCTGGTGATTTCACACGAAATTTTGCAATTTCGCCATAGTTTTAATTTTACTCATTCTGCCAATGGGATTTCATGGTATTTTGCTTCAGGGATTTATAAAACTGATTTATTTCTTGAAATTTCATGATTTATTGCGATTTATAGTTCCTTGGTTGTAGGGTGCGGTGCAACAACCCCCCCCCCCCTCCTCCTCCTCCTCGTGCCTCTGATGCTCATGAAATTCACGAAGGCGTACCCCAAGTTGCTCTCAGATCCCACCCAACTAATTCAATGAGACTCCGTGCTACAGTGTAAGAGGCTAGGGTTTGCTGGACGAGATTTTTCCAGCAAAATACCATTTTTTTGGACATTTCAAAAATTTTCCACCATTTCGGCCGAAATTCCGTAATTTAGGTTGAAATTTCGGTTTTGGTTTGGATCGAAACCAGACACGTAATCGAAGTTTAAAACCTTGGTTATTTTTTTGTTTGAGGAAATTAAAACCTTGGTCATGGCCTCTATATTCTGTCCTATGTAAGCCAATCCTGAGGAATCATAGGAATGAAATAAAAGTAATATAGAAAAAGTTTGAACTCATTTCATTTATATTGGGCTCTATGTTAATAATTTGTTTTAGTGCGGCGGATATGGGTTGTTTAGTTGTAACATGGTGATTATTTAAATCATCTACTTATTTTCTTCTCCCTCTCATCTCTTGTAATTTACAGTTTTTTTTTTCTTTAGGCATGAAGATTCACCCCAGGGCATTTGTGCATCCTAACACAAACCCCTTGTTATTGGCTTATTGCAGCCAAACCTAATTGTGCTAGTTCTGGATTCTTCTTTATGAAATGGGATTCCACATTGATAGAAAAAATGCACATGATGCAAGTAATGGTATTGTGCTAGTTACATGCAAGATGAGAGAACTCAAATAGCATAGACAATACTATTATGGAGTTAACAAGTTGTCCTTAGCCTTGCTCAATCTTGGATTGAAATATCTTATGGTAGCTTGTGTTTGTCTTGAGCGTGATCAAGCTCAGAAAAGCTTGTTCAATCTTGGCATGTTAACTATTGAGGCGGATTAATCAAAGATTCAAAACTTTGTGATAACAGGCCCACCTCTTACGTGATTGAGCTTAACTAAATCGAGTTTAAAGCATTTTTAGTGCATGTATCTCAACTTTGAAGTGTAGAACTTTTGCATCTCTTTCTACCAGTACAGTGTTTAGCTTATTATACTTGTGGAAACTATCATAATTTTTACTTAAAAACAAAAAAATGCCTTCCTTTTGAGGCAAAAAACTATAAGGATTAATCCATATTAGGAGTCATGAAACTGAGCAACACACTTCACAAACCTCGGGAGAAATATTTAATTCTCTCTTGATGAGGACAGATTGGTATAAGAATATGAAGGCTCATTCAATTTGTTACTGCAAAGTTGTACTTTTTTTAAATACTATATAGCGATGTGAATCCAGTTGGTTTTCACCAAGAGATGAATTTGGAGATTTTTCAAGGTCGGCTGGGCCAGAATAATGTGAATAAAGTCTTGTGTTGCTAGTTTTTTTGGAACTCTAATTATGCTAGTGCTGTACCTGCGATCTTGATTAGGAATTACGCTTAATTCATGGTTGACTAGATTGGGTCGGGCCAGTTCTCTAGCCAAGTAATTGTCTACTGTTATTCTACTTTGAATGGTATTAATCTTATCACCTTCAAAGGGATTCTAAATTGTCCAGTTACATGTTTTTTTATAACACTCCATTGACCACCGTGTCAACTGAGTTGGGTATGTTGCGATATCGTATCGTGGCAGTAATGTGTCGTTATTGTACACATCACACAATGCGCTTGTCTTGGTTCCATCGTTTGAGCCATACATAGATCTCAAAATCACCATTCAACAATTTCTCTCTCTCTGTCTATTTCAAATATATTTTAAGCAAGCTAAGCATGTTTAGCTTGTGTTTGGTTTTTTTGCTAGATACAGGCCTGTATTGCCTGCAGCACGAGCTGTTAGTGCACATTTATACCCTCATCACTTTATATGCTTTTGTATTATTTCACATTGTTGTGTCGAATTTGAAAAAAGGAGACTGAGTTTTTTTTTTGAGTTTAAGAAATAAAATATGAAAATAAGGTAACTTCCTATTCAGCATTTAACATCATTTGACTTATTTCTTAAAAATTTGAATGTATATGGTGAATTATTTAACAAATAAGAATCGTTTCTTTTCAAAAACCTAATATGAATAAAAATTTGAGGAAAAATTTCAGTAGTACTCTTTTCTTTAAAGCTAGTGCATTCATTTTTTGTTTTGTCTTTGAGAAAGCTAGGGATGGGTAAATTTGATTGCCATGTGGGAGCGTCTGAGTTTTCATGTAAGATAGCTACATGCTTCGTGTCATGGTCAATTGACAAATAATCCTTGGAATATGATTATCATAGCCTTTCAAATTTTCAATGCACCACTTGTAAATCGTCATGACACTAGATCTTATTTTACTAAAGTACCACTTATGCTTCTTTGGTTTCTTGTATCGCTCATGTGTTTCCTCATGCTTTGGTGTGCATGTTTGTTAAGCCATACTTTTCTTCACGTTTCCTGTATGTTATATTGATGGAGAATGGACATAATCAAGAGAATAGATAGGATTTGATATATATTCTTTGGGTTATCCCATTCATCTTCTTAATTTTGGTAGATCATGTTTTATATGGGAGGCATGATTTAGTTGTTTTTACCTTTGTCATTTATGTGAGAGTTCTACTATTCGAGTAGCCAAGTGACTTATTTAAGAAGAGATGGGACCAACTGAGACACAAATTTGCTGTGAAAGAATAATTTTATTGAGGTGTGTTCCTCTTATTTTCTCTTTTATATTCTTCTAGATCTTCTTAATCTCTTACTTTCATTCTCTTTTTTCTGCTTCTTATCATTGTTGCTGATGCGGTTGATAGTTTGTGCCACTATAACTGCTGCAACATCTGCTTTTTAAAGTTTCTTTATTTTTATTAATATTTATATCTTTCTTTATTCTGGTTACTGCTGCTCTTGTTTTCTGTTGCAATATCTGTCCTGTAAGATCTATTATACCCTGACAAATTGAGCCCCCTGATCCCACAACATCCCTCTTTGTTTCCTTGAACAAAGTTGAAGACCTAATATCTTTCTGAACACTCAAATAACAGATCCGTGATCTGCATATTTTGTGGTACACCTAGCAATAATCTTCCAAAACCCTTACACTTGAAGCCCTATTAACCTGAATTGCTTTTGTACGAGGCGTTGTAGGTTGCACCGGTTGATGTCTGAGCACCATCTGGCTTGTTCTATCAGTTTGACAATCCTTTGTGATTTTTCCACGTATTTTTGATCATAATGTATTCTGATTTAAAAGAACTCATGAAGCAGGTCTCTTTGAATCTTGAGTCACTATCTGGAACAACACGGTCAATGGAAATTCCAGGTCTTCGACAACCACCCCCAAAAACAAAAAACATGCTTAAACCGAATAAGTAAATACGCACACATCTATATCATACCCTGAAAAATTGAGCCCCCTGATCCCACAACATCCCTCTTTGTTTCCTTGAACAAAGTTGAAGACCTAATATCTTCCTGAACACTCAAATAACAGATCTGTGACCTGCATATTTTGTGGAACACCTAGCAATAATCTTGCAAAACCCTTACACTTGAAGCCCTATTAACCTGAATTGCTTTTGTACGAGGCGTCGTAGGTTGCACCGGTTGATGTCTGAGCACCATCTGGCTTGTTCTATCAGTTTGTCAGTTTGACAATCCTTTGTGATTTTTCCACCTATTTTTTGAGCATAATGTATTATGATTTAATAGAACTCATGAAACAAGTCTCTTTGAATCTTGAGTCACTATCTGGAACAACACGGTCAATGGAAATTCCAGGTCTTCGACAACCACCCCCAAAAACAAAAAACATGCCTAAACCGAATAAGTAAATATGCCTTATAGAAAAAGATGGATATTGCCAATGGATCGGCTTGAATGCGACTTAGCATCTTCAGAACCAACGTCACGTGTTGAGGAAAAGTTTGTAAGATAGTAATCAAGGGGGATATCCAAACAGATGTGCAAAAATTGAATCTGTAGTTTAGTGGAAGGTGACACTATAACAGCTAATTTGAGTATTATCCTATTATGCGGGACAAAAGTTTTTTTTTTCCCTTATGTATGAGAGCCAGGTTCTATGTAACACGATACTTGATAACCACATCCTTCCTCATTTGTGGATCGTGGTTATTTGATGATTGCATGAAACATATGATGGAGAACATCTATATCTTCAACCATGGATGCGACTTTATGACCACGGAAGACTAAAGCTAACAAACACACCGAGAAGTCTTCTATGATGATGTGTAAGTTTATAAATGATGTATGACATTCAATACCATGACTTAAGGGAGGAATGCCCCGTCTAAGATTTCACTGTTGTTACTGTACTATGACTTAAGGGAGATGATATAACAATGTCTAGTAAAATTGACAGAATAAGATATGTTGTATATTTCTTGGCTGAGTCGCACGTGTAAAATATTACCAAATCCAGAGATATTCCAAAAAAATGAGATATCATAGGTGGGTTCCTAATATAGCATTCTTTGATTGAAGTTGGTCATGTGACATTACTTACACTTTGTCTATGCCTGACAGGTTTGGCGTAATATATGGATGGTTTATGGGGATCGACCTGATTTGATGCAATTGGTTGAAACATTGTCACAAAATTTTGAGTCCTTGTATGAGAAGGAGGTTCCTCCTTGAACTCTTATCTTTGTGTTCTATAGAAGTATACTTGAAATTAATAATATTTTTTTTTGTCTTCTCTGATAGATGTTGCATTTGTCTCCTGATATATTACTGGTATATTTGGTAGTTATTACAACTGATGTCTGGATGGTATATTACCATGAAAAAAGATTGTCGCCTGATTTTTTCTGGTTGAAGTGTGGGTTAATCAGTTGAATTGTATGTATTACCACACTCTTTAACTTCGTTTCTTGTTTATACTGGAGTGCATTCCCTTTACTTTGTCAAGCCATTAGCAAATTGTTAATTAAATGCATGTTGTGAGATTAAGAGAAATAGGTATGTTTATGGTTTGGTTAATTTTTGTTCTACTCCAGCAATGTACATTATGTGACACTACAACTCACTGATATCTAGGATCCCTTCTTATTTACACCTCAATCACTGTTACCTGGACACAAGAAACGGGTGACATGTGTTTAGGGGTCCTGAGGAATACGACATAGAATTCCTAAATTTTCACACAAAACTGGAATAACACTGCGAGTGTGCCTTGAAGAAACATGGCGTGTCTGGGTGATGACACGGAAAATTTTGGGAAAAGTGGAGTCTCGTAACACTCCTCGATACGCTCAAGAAAAATGATGAGTATGACTTAGTCAAATAACCTATCAGAAGTTATCTTAGCTTGTGCCTTAGGCTACATATTCTCAGTTTTAGCCCTCAAAAGGGTCTCTTATGTTATCCTTTACACATTCGATCAAGGAGTTTAATCCAAGTGGGTACCTGAATAATCGTAATCAGCTAGAACACCTTGGGTGGTTGGGATTGGGTGTCAATGAAAGATTGCTCATCTAAGCCTTCATTTGGTTCTTGAAACTTCCAGCACCTGTAATTTCTTCTTCTAATGTTTGATTGGAGTTTTCTCGGTGTCCGAAGTGCAATGACACATCCAAGATGTCAGAGTCCTCTAACCTCCATTTTCTGTTTGTTCCAAAGGTCATTTGTTACATCAAATGCAGCATTCATAAAAGACTTACGACATGCAAAAGCAGAGTTGTACGACAATTCGAGCATGCTCAAGGATGAAAAATCAATGCATGAAACATCAGTTAGCTGATAAATAGACGTGGGTGGCATATACTCGTATAATATACGCTCTCTTTTCTAAATTGCATTCGACATTTTTACTTAAATAAAGAAGGATATTGTTAATTTGAGCAAGTAGGTATACAATAATACGGAAAAGCACATGCTGTGAAAGTACAACATTTTTGTTTCCTCCACCATCCTTGTGCACATACTGGATCTTGTTCTTACTTCCTTGTAAGGCACTACGAAACCAAGGTTGGGATTTTGGCTTTAGTTCAAAGTGAAATGTTCCGATCATTTTGGCTTCAAGTTTTGTTTTTTAGGCTAGAAATATTGAAAACTTAAAAAAACATTTAAAATTATTAAAATCAAATCATCATCATCATCACCACCTGACGTTAATCCTCTAAGACTGGTGAATGTAAGGAAGATTTCACTTTAACCCCCTCTAGATTGTGTGAATGTAAAGAAGATTGTCACTAATTTTCCGATCAGCTATCATTTGACGTAACCCTCTAAGATTGGTGTCCAAACCGTGCCCAAGACAACTTGACATAAGAGGGGAATGCCATGATAGGAAGATTGACAATTATCCCCTCTAAGATGGGGTGAATACCGTGAATCTAAGGAAAGTTGACAGTTATTTTCTGATCAGCTATCTCTTGATGTTAACCTTCTAAAATTGGTGCCAAAAACCTATTGAAGATAACTTGACATAAGAGGGGCATGCCATGAAATAAAAAAGGACAGTTGGTAGGTGGATAGTCGTACCGTTTTGGTTACGCAATATATGTTGCGTAACCAATAAATACCCAACCGTTAGCATAGAAAAACAAGTACTCAACTGTTAGCACATTTGATGTTATGCTGTACCGTTGGGGCACACGTCCTCAGTTCGAATACTGCTGCCATGAACGCTACTGTTGAGTGCAAGTATGGCCAAAATGGTAGAAGAAGACGTAATTTTGAACCCTATCCGGGGGGTTGGTACCTGTGCAGTTGTACCAGTAGGTTGTAACTTGACTACAAAAAAAGCAGGAAGAAAAATAATAGGAGAAAAAGAATAAAAAATGGAAAAACATATAGAATAAAAAACAAGTAAATTAAAAATAGTAAATAATTAAAATATTAAAGTACTATTTATTAAATAATAAAAGATAATGTATTCTAACGCATTACTTGCAAATTTGTCTAATATTTTTAAAAAATCATAATCCCAAAGATTTCAAAATGTATAAAATCAAAATATTTACAAATAGGAAATAAAAATAAGAACATATATATATATATATATATATATATATATATATATATATATATATTAGAATTAAAAGAACTATATATCTAATTTTGTGCAATATGGAGGTAGCACTACACATTTTCAATGCTCAAGTGCATGAAATTGATAGAAATGATGGAATATGACTATCAACTACTGAAATGCCCTATCAATTTATAGAAAGGATATTCGTGTGGCTTGCAATTTCCTATCAATATGAACTTGTTGGGGCATCTGGAAAAGGGAACTCCCGAATCTTCCATAGTAAGCAAGCTTCAGTCGAAGAGACCTGGTCCGCCATTACTATGTCTGTGAAGAGCTGGAGCTCGGGTTTTTCCTCCAAATTAGTGACTTTGATCTCTCCCTCTCGTCTCCTTTTGTAATTTCCTTCCGGTCTCTATTTTATTAATAATAGCTTGAGGTATAGATTAACCCCATCCTCTCCATCTTGGTGAGGAATTCCGCTAAAAAAAAACTACTAGAATGTAAAAAAATATTATAGCGATATAGTTGAAAACTATGTTATGCCATTGTAGTATAAAAGCATGTGCTACTAGATGATTAATGTGAGATACGACTCATGTTGGATAATGCTCAAATTCATAGTACCATCTTTTGATTGTGCTTTACTTTTTTTGTCAAAGTGATGTATGATTGCTCCAATGGTAGACATAAATTTGCCGTAGTCTCGTTTAGGAATCAGTATGGAGTGGTTAGGTTCATCTGGCCAAATATCCAACCATTTTAGACTTTCAAGCTCAGGTTCGGTCGAACTAGCAATTTTATTTTTGCAAATCTAACATTCCGGTCATTCGACAACTTATACTTGTTAAAGTGGTCATCCATCACCATTTTACCATCAAAACTAGGAGCATCGACTTTCTCTTTTCATGATATCCATATTAGGATCTCAGTATCGCCGACCTTGCCCAAAGTATTCCGCATGCTTATCATCACCCTATCATCCCAATGGGGTGCATGTCGCATAGGGTCGCGTGCTCGTGCTTGTGATCTAGTATTTGTCCTGTGGCCTCTTTGTGCCTCCTCGTGAAGTTGGTGCGGTGGAGGGTTATTCTTCACAGTTTCTTGACTCATCCCTCGAGCATTTTTCTCATTATTTGTAGTGTTCCCATTGTTTCCTCCAACTGGAGGAGTTGGATCATTGGGTGGTTCCACATTTTCAGTTTGGGGATCCTCTCTATTTGACCCATCCTAAGTTTGGTACTTTCAAATTCGTACCCGTAGGCGAAGTTTTAGCAACAATTCATCCCTTTGCCTATTTGTCAGAGGTCCTCTATAAGTTTGTTCAGTGCGGGTAGCCATGGGTTCTAAACCGAGGCTTTGATACCAATATGATGCAGGATGAACCTAGGAGAGGGTTCTAAATTCTAATGCACAACCTAAGATGAAATTATCATGCAACAATGCAATGTTATATGAGAATGCACGAATGACTAAGGCTCCAAAGATCTAACCCATGGCAACTCAATGATCGTAAATGCCTTAAAACTAAGGTTTTTAACGTCAGTTTCGTGTATGGTTTTAGTCTAGACCGAAATCAAAATTTCGATCAAAATTTTAGAATTTCAACCGAAATGGTAAAAAAATTATAATTTACTGGGAAAATATCGTCCAACAAACCCTATCCTCTTACGCTGTAATTCAGAGTCCCATTGAATTGGTTGGTTGGGGTCTGAGAGCAACTTTGGGTACGCTTTTGTGATATCCAAGATGAAATACCAAGAAACTAAAGAACAAAAACTTCATATATTTACTTTGTTTTATTTAACATGATCGCCTTCATCTCGTCTCATTATTTAATAGTTGTTTTTGTCTTTCCCTTTTTCTCAAATGTCACTAGAGCTCTATTTCCCTCCATCTTTCCGCTTCATTTATTAGTTGTCTCTCGACAACATGACACCTATGTTGAGGGACATGCCTCTCGTTAAACATCTCCATCCATATTTTTCTAAAATAGAGGGAATTGGTCATGATGTACATATTTATTCGCCATATAATATTACGGCTCATCCCATACAGATTAAGGGTGTTCATGGCTCGGGTTGGATCGATTTTTTTAGAAATTTAGAACCAAACCTAAGTTGATTGGTTCTTTAAAAATTGGAACTGAACCAAACCATTTCTTGGTAATAACCAAACCACACCGAACCAAAAAAGTTCGGTTTGTTTCTGTTCTGTGGGTCGGTCAAAACATTTAACAATCTTAAACATACAACTAAATAACCAATAAAAAGTAGCTACTGTCTACTTAAACATACAACTATGTAATTAAAAGACAACCTTGTCAAATAAACATAATTAGCTTCATAAACCATCCAAATAAAAGTTCAACCAAGCAGGAATCCATAAAGCACTCGACAATTCAAATAGATTTACTGGCTATTGTTTAACATACCTATATATATATATATATATATATATATATATATATATATATATATATATATATATATATATATATATATATATATATATATATATATATATATAGGGGCATGCTATAATGCAATACGTGCGGCATTGCATCGCAGCCGTCTGATGCACGCGCTGCGTGCATTGCATGCACGCAGCGGTGCATTAGACGACTGCGGTGCGGTGCCGCATTATAGCATTTCTCTCTCTCTTTCTCTCTCTCTCTCTCTCTCTCTATATATATATATATATATATGGTGCCTGGACCTGAGGTGCAGCATCGTTGCTGCACCTCAGGCATTGTTTACTTGTCCTAGAAGTTTTGGAATTTGATGAAAATCACCAAATTCCAAAACTTCTAGGGGGTCAAATGGTCGAAGCAAAATCAGCCGTCCGCAGTCACTGTTAAAATCTGCAGATTTTGCTTTGACCATTTGACCCCCCTAGAAGTTTTGGAATTTGATGAAAATTGGTGAGGATGATTATCTTATCCTAGACAACACCCTCACCAAATTTTATGAAATTCCAAAACTTTTAGGGAGGTAACCAAGCTAGAGGTGCAGCAACGATGCTACACCTCGGATCCTGCCATATATATATATATATATATATATATATATATATATATATATATATATATATATATATATATATATATATATAGAGAGAGAGAGAGAGAGAGAGAGAGAGAGAGGGGAGGGATACTCTTACTCATAGCCTCTTACTCATATAGTTACCTATGATCCGGGCCGTCCATTAGATTCTGACGCACGGTTCAGATTAGATGGGGAGTTAAAGCAATGGTGTCCGCATTAAATGCCCGTATTGAAAGCCCGTATTAAAAGCCCGCATTTAATACGGACACCATTGCTTTAACTCTTCATCTAATCTGAACCGTACGTCGGGATCTAATGGACGGCCCGGATCATAGGTAACTATATGAGTAAGAAGCCATGAGTAAAAGTATCCCTCCCCATATATATGAGGGCTGGGTTCCTATGACATGTCATAGGGAGTACCCTATGACATATGGTGAATTAGTAATGCTAGAATGTGCTGAATTTTTTTGAGGGTGATCACCTTACCTTAGATAGAATGTCCACAAAAAGTCAAAGCATTCTAAAACTTGTTGGGACATCAAATGCTAGAAGCTTTATTGGCCATCCATTTTAACCGTTAAATTGAAAATCATATTTGATGCCTCTAGAAATTTTAGAATGAGCCGATTTTTTGCGGGGGTCCTATCCAGGGTTTTAAATCTCGGCCCATACCGGTACGTACCGGCCGGTACGTACCGGTTTTGGCCGGTTCGAGACCGGTACTGCATCCGATCCCGATACCTGGCCCGTATCGGCCGGTTCAGGCTGGTACCGACCGGTACCGACATGTTTTTTTTTTTTTTTGGATTTTTTGGGTTTTTTTTAGGTTTTTTTTCTCAACCGGTATCGGTCCGTACCGGCCGGTACCGGTACGTACCGGCCGGTACATACTGGTTCGGGGCCGACCGGTACCGCGACCGATACCGTGATTTTAAACCTTGGTCCTATCTAAGATATGGTGATCATCCTCATAAAAATTCAGAACATTCTAAATATTCTAGGGTTACTAACTCACCATATGTCATAGGGTACTCCCTATGACATGTCGTAGGAACTCATTTCCCTATATATATATATATATATATATATATCCCAACGGTTCAGGTTGGTTCGAGTCACAAAACGCCGAATCTAGAACCGAACCAAACTGATCGTTTTTTTTTTATATTTTGGAACCGAATCGAACCGAATATTAAAAAAACCCTATCCAAACCAAACCAATTAGGTCGGTTTGGTTCGGTTTACTTGGTCGAATTGAACCAAAGAACACCCCTAATACAGATGAATTCTATTTGGAACGTCTCACTTACGCCGCCCAGTGGCGTTCCGTTCTTCAACGCGAATGACGGGTACATACTTATCCCACAACTCAGTTCCTGGTGAGAACACCAACGGGAAAGATGCTTGTTGAGACTGACGGGTTCGGCGAAATTCGATGAAGTCTGTCGGTGGGATCCAACGAATTCCGGTGAGGTCTGACAAGATGCGACAAAAATCGACGAGGTTCGGAGGCGGGATCTGGCAAATTCCGAGGGAATGCGACGAGGTCCGGCGGTCGGACCCAGCGAATTTCTTCGGGATCCTGCGAAATTTGGTGAGGTCTGGTGGCAAGACTTGGCAAATTCCGGCGGAGTGTGGCGAAATCCGGCAAGATCCGACGGCCAGATTCGGCGAATTTCGACGAGGTCCGATGGTGAAAGCTGGTTTTTCGACGAGACTTGACGATGTCCAGTTAGGTCCGACGGCAAAATTGGGTAAATTTCGGCGAGATCCGACTAGGATTGGCGTCGAAATCCGGTATATTTCGGCTAGTTCCAGTGAAATTCGACAAGGTTTGGCGGGTTACAGTGGCAAAATCTGATATGGCCTGACGGCGAAATTCAGCATTTCGGTGAAATCCGGCAAGATTTTGGCGAAATTTGGCCAAGTATGTGACTGGCTTCGTTTGAAATTCGGTCAAGACCAAATGTAAAGACCCAAGCCTCTTGAAATTAGCTAAAACCAAAATGATTGATTTGACTCGAAATGGGCAAATTTAATCAAAATCATCACCGAAATGGGGGAAGCACGTAATTTCGGTCGGCCGTTGCTTTCGGTTGAAATCCTATCGAAAATGACGAATTGCCCTGGTTTCTAGTGGGATCCCATTTTTCCGTTCGAAATTCTTGTGGCCCCCACCCTTTTTGTCCATATTCCATGAAATTCGATATAATTACTGAAATGTCGGCAAAATCTTAACGGTTCGGTGTTTCAGACCCCTTTTCGCTTCAGCTTTGGTTGAAATCGAAATATTTCGTCGAAATTTCTGTCTTTCAATCAAAATTTGAAATCATGCTTAGGTCATGCATAATAGTTGCATTACCTTGTATTAGTTTTAAGCATGATAGTTGCATTACCTTATATTAGTCATGCATAATAGTTGCAACTAATATAAGAACTTTCTTGACCTTGTTTTTGCTATATCTGGTTGAGGTCATGCTGCATTTTTTGGTGATCTTAGTCCAACCTGTATTATTATTAATATTATTTGTAATCTTTGATAAATCCGCATGACACCCCTTTCAGCTAGATTTGGTGTAGACGAAATGTGTTTATTAATTTAATGGTCAGTTCTTCTTGGGCAATCAAACTACTAGATGGAACTTGCGGATAAATAGGGGGTATTCTTGTGCTGATGATAAATTCTCTCTCATCATAATCTTTTTCTTATAGTGACATGAAGTAATAATTTGGTCAAGATCAATCTTTGTAAAAAAAAGTGACCTTAATAAAGAACAATTTTTTGGTTGCAACCTAGTTTTGGTTTATCAAGTTTTATATTATCATAACGTTGAGCTTTTGTACATGAATAATGAGTCATCATGAGGGAAATCTTTGTGAATTCAATATCTTTCTGTTCATAGTACACTTGCGAGGAGAACACTATAGTTCTTGGGAGAATCTGAACTTGCTTTGGATGATCTGTCACTGAAACACATGGTTTTGTTGAAGATTCTCCATTTATTTCTATTTATCCTCTCAGATAAGATTTCTACAGCATAGCTGCTTTCTTTCTTCATTTATAAATTGGTTCTCAATGCAGGTGCTCAGCGTAGTACAGAAGTTTGTTAATCATGCTGGTACTGAGTGCTTAGATGCAGAAGCACAGAAAGAATTTCATGATATTCTTCTTGGTGCAAATGAAATACCAAAAGCTCCTTGGGATGAAGGAGTTTGCAAAGTTTGTGGCATTGATAAGGATGATGATAGTGTTTTGCTTTGTGATACTTGTGACTCTGAATACCATACATATTGCCTAAATCCTCCACTAGCACGGATTCCAGAAGGGAACTGGTATTGTCCATCATGTGTTGCAACTCAACATAAAACTCAAGATGAATGTCAGCATGGTCAGGTTGTCAAGCGCCATCCGAGGAGGCATATGGGAGAGGAAACTCGTGCTTTTCAAGAGGCTTTGAATCAGCTGGCGAGCACAATGGAAGAAAAAGAGTACTGGGAGCTCAGCATAGAAGAGGTTTGTTTATGTGCATATTTTGTTTGTTCTCAATAAAATATACATAGCTATGGTCACTTCTCTTTGTTCTATGAAGTATGAACCAATCTGTCTTCCGCCTTGTAGAGATTTGATAATCTCAAAATTTCATGGCAAGAATCTGGTCTATTTGACTACATTGTCATTCTGCATTTTTTTTTGTTTCCTTATGTCTTATATATGATTTCATGACTTCACCGTTTGCAATTAAATAGTCCTATAAATAATAAAGAATATCAACATTGACTAACAGTCGTGAGAGGCAAATAACCTATCACAAAAATTTACTTTCTGATCTTACATGCAAGAATACTCAATCACCATATCCAACATATATTTCTTTTTAATTTGGAGCTTTTCCATAATTATGTCATAATAAAATATGCATGGTGGCAAACTGCGATATATTGCTGGTAGTTTTCAGACTTAGGATTAAACATTTGGTATTTTGGATCATGAATATTCCTACAATGTTATAAGAATATTCAACATGCTAGTTTCCATATTTATATGGCAAGTGGATTGAAAAATTTCGTACTGTATTTACCTTTTTAGTGCCATATTGTAATCTAGTATTTCTTAAAATAATCTTCTTGCAAGCTACATTGGACCATAGTTACCAAGTTCAAAGTCGGGAAAAAATCGGTCAGGGGAGAAGTCGGAAAAATCGGAAAAGTCAGAAAACAAATGGTAGAATTTTAAAATATATTTATATATAGATGTTCCACCAGGTTTTTTGAGCCGTACATGACGGGATTAAAACATGATTAATCAGGATTAAAGCATGTAAGTCGGGTTAATACACGAAAATCATGATTTTTTTTTCACACAATTATGATTTTTTCAAAAAATCGGGAAAAAGTCGCGTAGCGAACGTTTACTAAATAGGTCGAGTTTTAATCATGACTTACTCAAAAAATCGTAGTTTTCGGTAAAAGAACATTGGATCATTATTTGGATATCTTGGTAGTTAAGTTTTTTGGAACTGATACCGGCTATGATGAGATGTGATATCAGAATAGTCACCGGAGTGTCCCGAAGTTAGTTATGGCCGGATCCAAATCCTCGAATCTAATCCAAAGTTTTGATAAGTTACGACTATAAACCTATTTACTCTACGGTCTCTACCAACTACCTTATATTGTCAAATTATGCATGTCACAATGGAATATCAATCTCACAACAAAGTGTAAAGTGCAACAGCTGTTAATAATCACAAAGATATTTGGAACTTCACTAATCGATGGATGCCACATATTATGTATATATCTTAGATAGACATAATACCGTTAAGCATCAGAGAATAGAAAGCATCACAAATAGTGATACAAGATTTATTTGGTTCGACCCCATTTAAGCTGGCTATATCGACAGGACAAAGTTCTGGTTCTGCACCTTTTTTTTGAGATTCACAAGATTATTGAGATTCACGAGATTACGGACTCAATAAACCTTTACATCAATAATCAACTCGGTCTAATTGCCAACGCTGGCCATTGGATCTTTGTCTCCAGTGCCTTGTAACTTCGTCTCCACAAAACCAAACATCATTACCTCATCTCAAAGTGCATATCGAAGTCAACAGAAAACCTCGTCTTCTCCACTTTGGATATTCCAGTAACCACTTGACTCACAAGGAACGACATCCATATGTTCTCCACATAGAATGCACAACCAACCTGTAGAAAGGCTGTTAGGTTTCTCAATGGTGTTACAACTAGAACAAGGAACTGTAATCAATTCTCTCCTAGGAGGAATTAACTCCAATGCAATGGCAAGAAAGGTGCTATTGATAGACGAAAGAAACCCTAAGACGTCAAGTTGTAAACCCCAAAAGAGTCCTAGTGGTTTATGATTTTGACTGTCCAAAAATGCCTCGACTGACCGATCTAGAGCTTGATCGTTCCGACACTATGATAGACCCGAATCTTGACGGATTAACGTACTTCATTGATCTAACAAAAGTATTAGACCGAGGTATGGGTCCCCTCGTGATCATCTTAAAATCTCATCCAACTAGTCCACATGGGAGTCTGATTAGTATGACAATTATGAATATGATTTCTCTGTATTTTTCTGATTGGTAAAATCTCATCCAACTAGTCCACATGGGAGTCTGATTAGTATAACAATTATGAATATGATTTCTCTGTATTTTTCTGATTGGTCCTTGTGGGAATCCTATCGGTTCTTTTCTTTTGGAGGTCAAGTTCTCTTATGATGTATGATGGTTGGCAAGTTCTCTTATGTCAAGTTTTCTGGTGTAAAGTCCCAATCGCTGTAAACTCCTGATCGATCTAACTCAAGGTTCAGTCAAGCTGCATCCAGAAGCTGGTTTCTCATCCTGAACCTAGGCTCCAAGTTGACAGATCTGCCGGCTATTCTCGACTGGTTGAACAGTCTGTCTAAGCCCTTGGAGGATTTTCAAAATAATTTCATAAAACTTTTTCAAAAATATATTCCATGTAATTTAAAAAGCTTTTTCCAATAAAGGGCGCTGAGAAATTATTAGTTCATTGATTAATTTTTCATTCAAATATCTTCTTCAAAATTTCTTTTTCAAATCAACTTTGAAATTCATAGAACGAGTTCTATGTATTTGTTCTAACCTACAAACTTGTACCAAGGGTTATCTAAGTATCTAGGGTCACATTATTGAAGATTGCTTGTGAAGTGACTCTGAGAACCTGAAACAGTTCAAATTTGACAACTCTTGATCTGAAGCTTCAGCATCGGCTTCGCTTGATTAGCTCTGTCACTCAAACACTCGTGCTACGTTTTGCATCTTAGACTACGGAATTTCATTGGTTTGGGTGCATATACCAAAATCATTTTCTGCTCATTGTATAATGGTCATTGAAATTGGTAAGATGAATAATTGAAAAATGTGGGTAGCTAATATTATAAAACCCTTCTGTGCTTGTGTATAGCTGTATATATATTGCATATGCTTAGTAGTTACTAGCTCGCTCCAATATTATTGATTCAAGAAGGTCAAATGACAGACTAAACAAAGATTTGATTGTACATGTATTTGTTTCAGTATGCTCATGCTTGCCTATTGGTATGCATGTTTGCACATTCTCTTATTTGATTTTCATCATCAAAATTGTGCTTATCTTTTATATGAACTCTCGACTTATTACTGTTTCACAATTGTCATCTGTTTATTACGTCATGTTACGATTCGACAAGCTGGACTCAAACCGATATGGCTTGTTGGTAATTCTGCACTTATCGAATGGTAGTTACATCTTGTTAATGGTGGTCGAATCTTTTTTCAAACAGAGTTATAAATGTTTCATCTGTATGGGTCTGACGCTTTCTCTAATTTGAGTGGAATGCAGAGAATCTTTTTGCTGAAGTTTCTATGTGATGAAGTTGTGAACTCTGCACTTATACGTGAACACCTCGAACATTGCGCTGACAGGTCGAATGATCTTCAGCAAAAACTGCGTTCTCTTTCTGTTGAGTGGAGAAATTTAAAATTCAAGGAGGAATTAATGGCAATGACGACGGTAAAGGGAAACACAAGCAAATTGAGTGGACTTGGTGATACTGTAAGAGAAGGAACAAGTACTATGTATGCTAACCAAGGTAGATTGATGGGACAACAACAAATCAGTAACAAATTGAACTCTAGCACAATCTCTCCTGGGAATCCACTAAAAAGGGCATATAAACCCACAGAGGATTGTCTGGACAATGAACAAAGTGATGTCAGCAAGAACATGAGCAAGTTGCTTAAGAGCACAATGGAACATGCCAATGGCAATGAACTTCAGACGTCTCCTCTGTATGACCTGTCAGATTCTATGGATATTGTCTCTGGAACATGCACTATTGATAACCATATTTTGGATAAGGCTTTGGTACCTCTAAATATCTTCTCCGTTACTAATTTTAGCAAAGGAGATGAATTAAATGGACAAGATGAGCAGTCATTACTAACTTCTTCACACCAAGCTACTGATGAAGCAGGGGGAGTGGTCCATGGCATAGTGCATGGAAATGTAGAGAGAAGGGTAATGGGTGTTGAAAATAATAATCATGATTCTTTGGAAACAAACAACATTCCAAATAAGGACAGGCATATCCCTATACTGTCCAATGCTAACGTAGTTCATGGATCATTTTTGTTCTCTGACAACTTAACAACTCATATGGAGGAGTTAATGCCCATCGGAGGACCATTTCCTTCAAATCAAGATGCAACATACCAAGGAAAACACTATAATGTTGATGCTGGTATGCCTGAATCTGAAGCCTCCGACCTTGAGATGAACTCTTTAAAGACTGAGATTTCTCATTTGCAAGATACAATTGCTAGTTTAGAGTCACAGCTTATGATGTCATCTCTGAGAAGGGAATTCTTGGGCAGGGATTCTTCTGACCGATTATACTGGGTAATCGGCAGGCCTGGTAAACGTCCTTGGTTGGTGGTTGATGGATGCATCTCCACACCACAGGAAAGAATGGAAGCAAAAGAAATCAGGGACCTTAAATCTACTAATTCAGCAGATTTGTCTTCTAGCCCTTCTGTATCCGGGAGACATAATTATCCAAGTATATCTGATGCTGTTAACCCATCTGCTTCTTATTTGAATGAAAGCTTATGCCGTACATCTCCATGGCTTATATACGACTCCGATGATGAAATTCGAGAACTTGTTGGCTGGTTGAGAGATAGTGATCCTAGAGAGAGAGAATTGAAGGAAGGCATCTTGCACTTGCGAAGACTTGGGCTTCATCAAGACATTAGCCTTTTTCCTGATGATTCTCAACTGATATCGAAATCTTCAATTAGTGAAAAGTTTCCAGCTTCTCATTGTTTAACTACTAAAGCTGCTACTATTCTTGAGACCAAGTATGGTCCTTACTTGGAACTGGACGTCAGTGAAATCCCTAAAAGACGTGGGAGAAAAGTGAAAGTAAGTTGCGATGAGAGAATGCACAGATGTGAGTGTCTAGAACCTGTATGGCCTTCTCGTCACCATTGTCTTTCTTGCCACCAAACGTTCTGCACGGCCATAGAACTTGAAGGGCATAATGATGGAAGGTGCACTCCAACTAGTCATGCCTTCGATGAAGGCAAAGAAAGCGATGAATCATTGAAAGGGAAGGGAGTAAGATCTGATAGTACCAGAGAAAAGGAGCACTGTGATGAAGTAGATACTGTTGAAACGTTGAAGAATGTCAAATTAGATATCAGCTTTAAACTAGTTAAACTTCGAAGGAGGAAATGCCCTTATGATCTTGATGAGATCTGTAAAATGTTCATAACAAAAAATTCTAACAAGGAGTTGGTGCAGGAAATAGGACTTATTGGTTCAAATGGGGTCCCGTATTTTGTTCCATCACCTAATTTGTTGCTTGACCCCCCACAGATTTTCAATCTAGGTAAAAATTATGATACCAATCTGATTATTGGAATGGCTTCTTCTAATGAATGGCTGCCATTGTCAGCACAATGGATGGGAGTAGGAGCAAATCCATTCCATTTTGACAATGGAAATGGACCAGGAGGAGGCATTATGTCACATCAAAATTGTGTTATTAATGGTACAGACGAACATTTACTTAAAGGTCAGGAATCAACTTTGGAGTATACATGTGGTGCAGAAGAGACATCTTCAATAACTAATGCAATTCAAGGATTGGAGGTTAGTCACAAGTGCACAATTCCCGAGTCTTCATTGAGGCCTCTTGTGGGAAAGATTTCTCAAATCCTCAAGCGACTGAAGATGAACTTACTTGATATGGAAGCAGCGCTGCCTGAGGAAGCACTACGACCTTCAAAGGCTCACTTACTGAAAAGATGTGCATGGCGTGCATTTGTGAAGTCTGCAGAGTCAATATTTGAGGTTTGGTCAATATCATCTTTTTTTTTTCCCACCAAATGCTCTCATTTTTTCATGTGGTTTTGATCTTATCAAAATTTATAAGTCAAAGTTTCATAGCTTGCGATAGTAACTGCTGTTAAGCTATGATGTATTTTATGATTTGAAGTTTGATAGTTTGCAGCAATTTCTCATAATGTTTTATTTATTATCAAAGATAACTCTCATATTGAACATTTAAGAGCATTTAAGACTGATATAACCCATCTTGGACATGGAAACTATAAACTATGAAAACGGGTACTAGTCACTTGGTCAGATTTTTTTTTGGGGGTCATTTCTGTACTGTCACAATATATTATAGGTATTTTTGCAAATAGGCCTCTGGAAACTAGGCTAATTGCATATTAACCTTTGAAAACTTCATATTTACATTAAAACCCCTGAAAACTGTATTACTTGTGCAGATGGACCCCTTAGATGTCACTTTGGGAGGAATATTCCTGGTATATTTGTGGTTTGACTTACTTTCATACAATGGTTTTACTGGGACAATTTTACCCTTAACTCGAAGAGGAAAAGTTAGGCTCCGAGAATCACACAAAAAACTATAAATTAGGGCACATGGAAAGCATGTGTGGTTGGGGTAAATGGTATTAAGGGTAAAATGGTTATTTGAGACCGCATGCAAAAGACAAAACGTGGTGAAAGTCTATCTGGTAACGGTGGGACTGGTGGGTGACGGTAAAGCCTGAATATACTTGGAATACTCCTCAATATACAAATAACCTAGTATAGTGTCCAGGGGTTAATATACAAATAGCCTAGTATCCAGGGGGCTATGTGCAAAAATTCCATTATGCTGGTTTCATAAGTAAAGAATGAAAGTAAGAGAGAACATAGGGGAGAAAAAATTTTTGGTCTTGTGCTATCATCTAATAGATGGTTAATGTGCAAAAAAATTATTACCATTATCTGTTCATTGGACTCGGACAAGTGATGGTACAGAATTCAATTTTTTTTATATTTCTGTTATGATTCCTGCAGATGGTTCAAGCAACGATCTTATTCGAAGGCATGATCAAGACGGAGTACCTGAAAAATGGATGGTGGTACTGGTCGTCTCTCACAGCTGCAGCAAAGACTCCCACCGTCTCATCTCTTGCTCTCCGGTTATACACATTGGACGATTGTCTTATCTACAACAAGGAACCTGCTTCAGACCCTACCGAAAGTGTGAAACCGATGAGCAAGGTTTGGAAGAAGAGGAAAGATATGGAATCTGGTTCTTAGTGATGCATGTCAAACATACTCAAAAGGGAATTTCAAGTTCCACAGGGTTTTTTTGTGGTGACAGTTTACAAGATCTGAGAGGGCCCCGCAAGGTGTCGCATCATTCTTGCTAGTCATAACCAGTTTACGAGAGAGGATGTTCGTGTTCTTGCTGCTGCCACCGCTCTTTGTAAATATATATCGGAGTACAACTGACAACACTGACACAAGGTGGGTGCCAGGTTTAGAAACAGAGACGCGTAGAGGGTGCACGCTGACCAGGTTGTGCTCTCTCAGGGAAGGCGTCTTACTTCGACATGGGTTTGACTCAGCAGCAGCAGTTTTGCTGGCCATCATAGTAGCAGATTTTATACTTGTACGAAAGAGGAAACAATATAAAAGCAGCTCAAGTTGGCCAATGTTTTAATCAAATGTGGGGATCAGCTAAATTATATCATTCATCTCTCTCTCTCTCTCTCTCTCTCTCTCTCTCTCTCTCTCTCTCACACACACACACACACACACACACACACACACACACTCACAGACACACACACACACATTTGATGAGATAGCACCTGCTCGTTATATAATCACAAATATTGCTTCATAGTTCCAGAAACGCGATGGCATCAATTGTTTTGTTCTTTTTAGTTTGGATTTTAATATTACATACTTATGGTGAGATGTGCAAGAACAGGTGGAGCTGATCTACATCTTAATCTCAGCAAGGTCCCAGGTGAAGAGTCGGTAGCTCCAGCAACAAAGTGCCTCCATGGTGCAACCGACGGTGCCGGACCTTGACCTTATCTGATCGGAATCGGTCCCGAATGGAGAGAATGTGTCGATCAATGAACAGGTATGATGCAAGCGCCTCTTTACAGTGAATGATCGCTTGATTTGCCACAACCTTTCACCACTCTTTATGGAATTGTATGTCTTTCTGATTTTTCTAAAACGCTGATTCTACAGTAAATCTCTTGATCATTCAAAACTTCTCCATGTTTATTCAGTTTTTTCTAATGCAAAACTCGATAGGCTTTGCAAACTCATGAGATTACTGTGACAGGACACTTGCACTATATCTTCTCTTCCCCCCCTTTTTTCTGGAGCTTTATCTAATCTGTTTTGTTTGTTCCTGTGCCTGTACAGAGAGAGTGGTAAGAATCTTCAGGATGAGGTAGCAGGATAGAGCACCAAAGCAATATCTTTGGATCGATCAGTGTTGAGTTGCATCAAGTTGCAGCCATGGACTTGAATATCTGGCTAAGCTGTAAGATGGAGGGATTTGTTCGGCTCGATACTGCCAGATGCTTCAAAGATCCTGCTAAGGTGTAAACAAGTTGCAAGTTGGTCGGGCCAGTGCTAGGGACTTCGAAAGATCGGATGGACGGATTTCGGATGATAATGAGAACCGAGGAATGGGATCACCAAGTGATCGAGTGCATCTTTCTAATCCAATCACATCTGTTGAGGGCTATCTTTGTTGTCAATGAAAGTTTTCCGTTCCTTTTCTAACGACTTAAGTTCCATCGCTGTTTTAGGTCTTTCCCTTCTTGGTCCTTTAGTAGTAATCCGAGACATCTCCTTAGTGGCTCTGTCTCTGCCATTGTTGTCAAGTGCGACTGCATATATAAAAAATATATTAAATTCACTCCTACCCTATATAACTCCCCATCCTTCTTATTTCACCTAACAACCATTCTTACTCTTTTAATATCTCAGGCATCCTCTTAAAGGTTTGAAACTTGAAATTTTTTTTTTCCAAGATCAAAGCTCTCATATTTCACTGATTTCTCGTCCCTAAAGATCGAAGCAACGGTGGGGAAGAAACGATGTGGCAACGCTGATAATAGGTCAGCATGCGACATGGATGAACCTCTTGTCAAAGGGTGTCGAGGAGACTGATGTCATGTACATCGAAGGAGATGACTCAGGTAATGATGGGTCGGTCATCTCAAAGAGTGTCGAGGAGACTGATGTCGAGTACAGATAATGATGGGTTGGTGATTGGATCTGGCGATGGTGGCGATGAAGACCTCCCCTGTTTGTAAGTCCAAAATTTTATAGATTATTGGGTTAGTTTTCCCTTATTATTGTAAATTTTGCTGCCTCATAAAAGGACTACTTTCTTTCTTCATAAATTTTAACACATTATTTTTTTAAGATGTTGGTCGGGGTCTGAGCTAAACCTCCTCTCCCATAAAGAGTTTTCCTTATTTTATGAGTTCTAAATCTTGAAGATATATATTTTAACAAATTTTCTAATTCTTTTGAATTGTTTTCTAAGTTGTGTCAATAAAAAATACACAATATGGATGTGCGATTGAACAATCGCATATACGATTAGCTTAACCAGAGTTGTGTGGTCGCACATCACACTCGACAACATTGGCCTTGGCTCTTCGTTGTACATGTTCATACTATCTTGATCTATTCTTCAGTATTTTGTCATAAATTAGTGCATGCTCGTGCCTGTTGGCATTGCAACGGGCCGCCTTCGGTGGCAACACACCTATCAGCAAAGCAGCGGGCCGTCTTCGGCGGCAACACACCTGTCGGCACTGCAGTGGGACGCCTTCGGTGTCAAGACACTCCCTGGCACTACAGCGGGGTCGTAAAAGAGGGCTCGATATGAGCGACTGGATTTTGAGGGAAATGAGAGAGGGGCGACTGGATTGGGGGTGGGGGGGTGGGGGGGGGGGGGAGGGGGGGGATCTGCGCGATTGTGATAGCGTGCGCGCGTTAGAGTGTAGCAGCCGTGGGCGACGGATTTTGTGGGGATTTTGATCGCGTGATGTGTGGCAATCAGCACCACTACAATTGCATAATAGCCACACAATTTTAGCCACCACGATAGGTGCATTGCACTCAACTCCAACTACATCTCAACCGTTTTTCTGATTTGAAGGACGATTGCGGAGAGAGAGAGGTGAACCCAAATCCTCTCCCCATTTCTCTGCCCCATCGCCCCCCAAGTCACACTTGTCCAATGTACCCATACCCGACTAGTGCATCGCACTCATTCCCAACTGGCAGGCAAAGAAATGGCTATGATTGGAGATCGGGGAAGATAGAGACGGACAGAGAGAGACGGAGAGAGAGAGATCAGGGAAGAGAGAGAGACGTAGAAAGAGAGAGAGGGAAAGAGAGAGTGTATCCCAGCCATCCGATCACCGATGCACCCATACTCGACTAGTAGAGAGATAGATCATAGAGAGAGAGATATGGGGAGAGAGAGATACGAGGAGAGAGAGAGATCGAGGGAAGATATAGAGATACGGGGAGAGAGAGAGTCACAACATGCACCCATACGGCCATACTCGACCAGTAGAGAGAGAGAGAGAGATCGGAAAGAGAGATATGGGGAGAGAGAGAGAGATACGGAGAGAGAGATATGGAGAGAGAGAGATGCGAAGAGAGAGAGAGAGAGAGGCGGAAGAGAGAAAGAGAGAGAAAGAGAGAGAGACGGAGGAGAGAGATTGTGTGGAAGAGAGAGATTGTAGGGAAGAGAGGGAGACTTAGAGAGGGCGCAAGAGAGAGATAAAAGAGAGAAAACCGGGGGGGGGGGGGGAGAGAGAGAGAGAAAACAGGAGAAAGAGCCAGGGAGAGAGAGATACATAGAGAGAGAGAGATACGGGGAGAGAGAGAACGGAGAGAGAGAGACATAGAGAGAGAGAGAACCGGGAATAGAGAGAGTCAGGGGGAGAGAGAGAGACTGAGAGAGAACGGGAGAGAGAGAGAGAGAAAAAAAACCAGCACATTCTAAAACTCCTAGGGGCATCAAATGATACAAGTTTTATCGAACGTCTCTTGTAACCGTTAATCTGAAATATAACATTTATTGCCCCTAAAAGTTTTAGAATGTGCTGATTTTTTTATGGGTGTGCTATCTATGGTAAGATGTTTATGCTCACAAAAAAATCAGCACATAGGGATGTCAAATGGGCGGCTGCCCATTTCGTCGAAATGGACCACCAGTATATATATATACACACACACATACAAAAGTAAGAAATCCGGACAATGCCAGGATTAACTCGTACACCACTTGGTACATAAGGCATCACAGCCGTCTGAAGAAGTTTGCAATCTGAAGTGAGTGTGATTCACTCGTTTTGATTTCACTTGTTAGAGAGAGATATTACTAATGCTTTTTCCAATTTTAACATCAAATGATCATTAAATACAATTGGATGTGTATTTATCATCTTAATAATGATTTTTAATAGGATTTATGAGAGTTGCGTTCACACATGGGATAATGATTATGACTCTTCTAAAGAGATCCACATATATAAAACAAGGCACGGCGGTTTCGTGCTGACTAGGACAATATAGAACCCAAGGCTGACTAGGACAATATGGAAAGGCTCAGACCGTCCGATTATATAAAGAAAGGCTCAGATAAAAAAGAGCATGCTGATGTAAAGGATGATTGAGATTCATTTGGGTAGGGGGAACTGATGAGATTGGATGGAGTTAAGATGGAGAGGTGAGATTGAGAAGAATAATAATTAAATGAACAAAGGACCATATTGTGAACAAATTATATTTTATAATATAATTGAGGGTTTTTATGTAAAAAATTAAGGACGCAGTAGGTATTAATTCTATTGTTCACGCGTTTTTCCCACCAATGATTAATTACCTAGAGCTGCCATCAATGCGTGCGGTCCCCCTCCCCCTTAATTGGAGAACGTTAATGTAACAATCGTTTCCGGCCGTCCGATCGGTGTGAATCGGACGGCACAAATCATTTCCGTCCGGTTAAAAGTTTTAAGCGTTTCTGGCCGTCCGATCGGTATGAATCGGACGGCACAAATCCTTTTCGCTCTGGTTAAAAGCTTTAACCGTTCGATCGACTGATCGAACGGATGAGATCCATGAGATCTCATTCGAAAAGGACAAAATGTAATCATAAGAACCGATCTCATGCGATATCTTGCTGGATGCGTTAATGTAATAATCGTTTCCAGCCGTCCGATCGTTGTGAATCAGACGGCACAACTCCTTTCCGTCCGGTTAAAAGTTTTGATCGTTTTCGGCCGTTCGATCGGCATGAATTGGACGGCACAAATCCTTTCCGCTCTGATTAAAAGCTTTAATGAGATCTCATTCGAATAGGACAAAATTTAATCATACTTTTTTGTCCTATTCGAATGAGATCTCACGGATCTCATCCGTTCGATCATTCGATCGAACGGTTAAAGCTTTTAACCGAGGCAGAAAGGATTTGTGCCGTCCGATTCATGCCGATCGGATGGTCGAAAACGGTTAAAGCTTTTAATCCGTGAGATCTCATTCCAATAGGACAAAACGTAATCATACCTTTTTGTCCTATTCAAATGAGATCTCACGGATCTCATTCGTTCGATCGAACGGTTTAAGCTTTTAACCGGGGCGAAAAGGTTTTGTGCCGTCCGATTCATACCGATCAGACGGCCGAGAACGGTTAAAACGTTTAACCGGACAGAAAGTCATCACAATCGTTCTCTCTCTCTCTCTATATGCACGATATTAACTTCTTCCCTTATATATATATATATATATATATATATATATATATATATATATATATATATATATATATATATATATATATATATATATATATATATATATATATATATATATATATATATATATATATATATATATATATATATATATATATATATATATAGGGGGCGGGGATGCTGGACCTGAGGTGCAGCAAGAACGCTGCACCTCGGCCTTGTTTTGCCTACGTAGAAGTTTTGGAATTGGATGAAATTTGGTGAGGGTGTTGTCTAGGGTAAGGTGATCATCCTCACAAATTTTCATCAAATTCCAAAACTTCTAGGGGGGTCAAATGGTCGAAGCAAAATCAGCCGTCCGCAGTCACCGTTAAAATCTGCAGATTTTGCTTCGACCATTTGACCCCCCTACAAGTTTTGGAATTTAATGAAAATTTGTGACGATGATCATCTTACCCTAGACAACACCCTCACCAAATTTAATCGAATTCCAAAACTTCTAGGTTGGTAAAACAAGGCCGAGGTGCAGCGTTCTTGCTGCACCTCAGGTCCAGCATCCCCGCCCCCATATATATATATATATATATATATATATATATATATATATATATATATATATATATATATATATATATATATGCACAACATTTAGCTCCCTTACACTATATGCACTGTCTATATAACAAGGGAAGGAGGCTTTGTACTGACTAGGACAATATGGAACCAAATACTGACTAGACAAAAAAAAACAGTCATACAGCTGTTCATTCTCTCTCTTCTTCCGATCTCTCTCACTTCATGCCAATCGGAGGGTGTCTTGCCGTCAAAGACGCCCGACAGGTGCATTGTCGCCGAAGGCGGCCCGCTGCAGTGCCGGCGGCCAAGTGTGTTGTCGTCGCACCGAAGGCTCCTGCTTCGTGCCAAACGGCACGGGCATGCCGAAGGCGGTCAAGTGTGTTGTCGTCGCATACAACGGTGGGGGTGGGGGTGGTGATGCTCGGGGGGTGTTTTGCCGCTGAAGGCGGCCTGTTGCATTGCTGACAGGTGTGTTGCCGCCGAAGGCGGCCCGCTGCAGTGCCGACAGGCACGGGCATACACTAGTATATATATATAACAAGGGACGAAGGTCTACATACTGACTAGACAAAACGGAACAACTTACTAACTAGACAAAAATGGACGGATAGATTTGATCATCATCTCTTTATATAACCATAGAGTGGGGCTCATCCCTTCACTTCTTCACAAGAAAAGTCCCTCAATTAATACAGAATTAATTGGTTCACAAAGAAGGCAACTCAATCACCCGAAATCCCTCGCGAAAATCACTTAGAAATCTCAATTAATATAAGAATCTTTAGAGTAAATTACATTTTGCCCCTTGAAGTTTAGCTTAAAAACACTAAACCCCCTTATAGCTATAAAACAACATTTTGCCCCCTTCAATTCAGTTTCGATCATATAAAAATCACCAAACAAGGAAATTATGTAGTTGACAAAAGGGTGTATTGTGCTAACATTTCAAACTTTAGGGAGCGATTTGGAACAAAATAAACTACATGGGAGTTGAATGCTTTTGAGCAAAACTACAAAGAGGCAAAGTGTAATTTATCCTAATCTTTGGGAAATTTTATTCATACCCCAAAAATCTGTAACTAGCCCCCGTTTCCCTATCGTTTCTCAATAACTTACTCAGCGACCCTTTAATACCAACATTGTCCTTTTCTTTTGTACCCCAAACCTCAAAGCCCTAACTTAGCATCTTTTGTACCCCCAACCCAACCCAAGGTCTGTTTGAACTTCCTTAGCCCTAGCCTAATCCGTCGGGTTGGCCAGATTGATCAGGTTATGCAGGATGGGTTGATCGGATTCAATATGGTAGAGGAGAAATAATTCAGTTTGGGCTCAGGTTGGGTTCATATTAGCCCGCCCAAATTTGGGTTGGGTTCGGGTTGGGCTCGGGTTGGGTTCCGGTTGGCCCGCCCAAGTTGCAGCCCTATGTCTGCTTTCAAGTAGGGGTGGCAATGGGTCGGGTCGGGTTGAGACATAGGTATAAGGGCAAAACACCCAACCCGAACCCGACAGGTTTAATAAACAGATCAAAAACTTAAACCCAAACCCGACCCGACCCGTTTAACCCGTTTACTAAACGGGTCAGGTCGGGTCGTGTCAAGTCGGGTTGGCTCGGGTTGGCTCAACAGAACCCATGTAAACCTACCGGGTTGGGTCAAGACAAGTCGGATTGGGCCGGATTTGATCGGATTGGGTTGGGTTGGCTCGGGTCGGGTCGGGTTGACACGACCCATTTGGTAAACTGGTCAAATCGGGTCAAATCGGGCTATAAGCACAGACCCGAACCCGACCCATTAAATAAACGGATCAATCAGGTTGACCCTTATATGACCCGAACCCGTTTAGGCCAAATCTAAACCCACTAACTTCGAGTCGGGTCAAGGATTGCCACCCCTACCTTCAAGTACCAGCCAACTGCATGGGGTTTGTTTAAGAGTGGGGTGTATTCAAGAGTGCATATAATTAGGGTATATTTAAGGGGGTATGTGTTTGATTGGGGGTATAATCAAGTTGGAGCGGGCCATTTAACTTTATTAGTTTAGGGTCTAGATACGATTAGTTAAACGGGTCGGGTCCGGGTCTAGGTCTAGGGGTTTTGGACATGACCCGAAACTGGACACGACACGACAAGTTAAACGGGTCTCTCTCTCTCTCTCTCTCTCTCTCTCTCTCTCTCTCTGCGTGTCTGTGTTTGTGCCCGTGCTAAATGGCTACCAAAACGGCCCGATGATTTGGTTACCTCACTCACGGCCGGCAGCATCTCAGCCCACAGCCACCATACCCACCATTTAGGCCCGGCCCATTATGAAAAAAAATAAATATAAAAAGGCCCCATTTAGAATTTTCGCCTTAGACCTCAGTTTGCATCTAGACGGCCCTACTCTCTCTCTCTCTCTCTCTCTCTCTCTCTCTCTCTCTCTCTCTCTCTCTCTCTCTCTCTCTCTCTCTCTCTCCCCGGGGTAGCGGAGTTGAGGGTGGTTGGTCGCACCAAAGGCTCCCGCTTCGTGCCAATCGGCATGAGCATGCCGAAGGCGGTCAGGTGTGTTGTCGTCGCATACGATGGAGGGGGTGGTGATGTCTGGGGGGTGTGTTGTCGCTGAAGGCGGCCTGCTGCAGTGCCGACAGGCACGGGCATGCACTAGTGTCACTACATGGTAGAGAGGTTTCTATTTTAGTATTATACTAGTAAAAAACCTGGGCAATGCCCGAATGTGCTTGATGCACGCGATTTGGCAAAGACGACATCGCAACTGTTCGAAGAAATATGAAATCTTTAGTGAGTGTGATTCACTTGCTAGAGAGAGAGAGAGAGAGAGAGAGAGAGAGAGAGAGAGAGAGAGAGAGAGAGAGAGAGAGAGAGAGAGAGAGAGAGAGAGAGAGAGATTAACATTAAATGTCATTGAATGAAATTTTATCATTTTTATGGTAGGTTTTAAATGGATTTAAAAAAGAGTCGCATTCACACACGAAAGAAGAATTCTAACTCTTTAAAAGAAGTACACGTGTCACAACACGGGAGAGAGGCTTCCATTTTAGTGTAGATACTAGTAAAAAACCCGGGCAATGCCCGAATGTGCTTAATGCACGCCATTTGGCAAAGATGACATCACAAATATTCGAAGAAGTGTGAAATCTTTAGTGAGTGTGATTCACTTGTTAGAGAGAGAGAGATTAACATCAAATGATCATTAAATATCATTGAATGAAAATTTATCATCTTTATGGTAAGTTTTTAAATGGATTTAAAAAAGAGCGTTCACACACGGAAGAAGAATTCTAGCTCTTTAAAAGACGTCCACGTGTCACAACACGGGAGAGAGGCTTCCATTTTAGTATATATATAGAATAGTAAGAAACCCGGGCAATGCCCGAATGTGCTTAATGCACGCCATTTGGCAAAGACGACATCACAACTGTTCGAAGAAGTGTGAAATCTTTAGTGAGTGTGATTCACTTGTTAGAGAGAAAGAGAGAGAGAGAGAGAGAGAGAGAGAGAGAGAGAGAGAGAGATTAACATCAAATGATCATTAAATGACATTGAATGAAAATTTATCATCTTTATGGTACGTTTTAAAATGGATTTAAAAAGAGCCGCGTTCACACACGAAAGAAGGATTCTAGCTTTTTAAAAGACGTCCACGTGTCACAACACGGGAGAGAGGCTTCGATTTTAGTATAGATACATAGATATATATAGATAGAGAAGTGCTATAATGCAGCATGCGGTAAGTGCGGCACCGCACCGTAATCGTCTGATGCACCGTTGCGTGCATGTGATGCATGCAGCGCGAGCATCAGACGACTACGATGCAATGCCGCACGTACCGCATGCCGAATTATAGCATACCCCTATATAAATATATAGACTATTAGATACTATTAGATGTACGAAGAAAGACCATACCATATGAGCCTCTTTAATGCTCTCATTCAATGCACCTTTATGTTTTTTTCCTTTTTTTTTTTTGTAAGATTCACCACGTGGCATAACAATGGTTTTATGAGTGCCAAGTGGCATCAAATGCTTACTGCCCTCGATATTTTTTCAATACGTAGTTATTATTATATTTGATTTGGTAACGATCCAAGAGCGATGATGCTATGCATATATGCACGCTATCTATACATAAACTGCATCCTTGTCGCAAGAGCTATGGGATGGAAACGGTGCACTAATCTTGATGCACATTGAAAGTACGCATGCCGTCCGTTTCTCTGCGATGGAGCTTGATTGATAATCATGGGCTCCAATCATCATCCTCAAAAGATACACTGCATCAACCCCATGATTATTCCTAGATTGCTTGCTTACCTTAATTTCTTGGCGCGAGCAATGCTATGAAATGAAGCCAACCGGACAGCCAACCCATGCACGTGGCACCCGATCACAGCCGTCCGTTGCCACGTATGAAGGTTGGCTATCAGGTTGGTTGAGTAGCATTTTCCTTGTTTTCTTGCCAGCCCAAAAAGGCCTACCAAACTGACGCAATTTATTAACTAGATTTGGTGGAGAAGGGATCGATGCCAGTGAACTTTACAAAATCAGCCATTCCATTCATTGCCATTCTCAATGTAGTACTCCTTTTAATTTGAATCGGGTGGAGCCCACCACTAAGGAGCACCTCCTCCCCCTTGGTGAGTGATGGCACGGATGGAGAGAGGGAGCCCCGTTCCCTCCTCGACCATCCGTCTCATCCTCCTCTTCCTCCTCCAACACCTCGCCGCCCGAGCGTCAGCTCGGGCGGCGGCCGTGGGGGCGGCGTCCTTTGACTATAAGGACGCCGCCTCCAAGAGCCTACTCTACTTCGAGGCTCAGCGCTCCGGCCGCCTCCCCTACCACCAGCGCGTGGCGTGGCGCGGCCACTCCGGCCTCACCGACGGCCTCGAGCAAGGAGTCGGTTCTCCTCGATCTCCTTTTACCGACCCACGTCTAGCTGCTCTCTCAACCATGTCGATCACCGGGTAAAGAGCTGTGTGTGGGGATGGTTTGCAGGTGGATCTCGTAGGGGGCTACCACGACGCGGGGGACCACGTGAAGTTCGGCCTGCCGATGGCCTTCACCGTCACGATGCTGTCGTGGGGCGCCGCCGAGTACGGCGACCTGCTGGCGGCGGCCGGCGAGTACGATCACGCGCTGGAGGCCATCAAGTGGGGGACTGATTACTTCATCAAAGCCCACCCCTACCCGGACGTGCTCTGGGCCCAGGTATTAGGGTTTCTGATCTCCTTCCTTCTCTCTCGATCTTCGATCTCACGTCTCACCTCCCCCCATTGGTTGATGAGGTGGGGGACGGAGAGACGGACCATTACTGCTGGCAGAGGCCGGAGGACATGACGACGTCGCGGCGGGCGTACAAGATCGATCCGGAGAATCCAGGATCGGAGCTCGCCGGGGAGACGGCGGCAGCCATGGCGGCCGCATCCATCGTGTTCAATACAACCGACCCACATTACGCCCGACTCCTCCTGCGTCACGCCCAGGAGGTTAGTACTGTCTGCTCGCTTGCTAGCATTGCTTCCAACTCTAAGCGCAGCGCTCCTGTGGTGGCGCAGTTGTTCGGATTCGGGAACAGGTATAGGGGGAGGTACGACCGGAGCGTCGGGGCGGCGAGGGGGTACTACCCGTCGATGAGCGGGTACGGCGACGAGCTGCTGTGGGCGGCGCTGTGGCTGCACCGCGCAACCGGGAGGCGGGAGTACCTCGAGTACGCGGCGGACAATGCGCACGGCTTCGGAGGGGCCGGGTGGGCGGTGGCTGAGTTCAGCTGGGACATCAAGTACGCCGGCGTCCAGGTCCTCGCCGCCAAGGTACCCGCCGGATCGACTTAACCAGTTCCCTGAGTTCGACCATACTGGGTGAATTGAGACTCAATCCCCCACCTAACCCAACCGGACCTAACCTGATCGCTATAGCTCAACGATAAGAATTCCTTGAAAGGCCAATATGAACCAACCACTAAAGCGCCATTACATAACCGAAGAGAAATCAGATGTCACTATCCTCCTATACCTTAGTTGAGACCTTCATTTCTCTTGGGGGGACTTAGTGTTAGGTCCCTGACAATAGATCGGTTTGGTGGACAGACGTTGAGGTGTTTTGCACCAGGTTTTATTTCTCCAGAAAAATGAATTTACAGTAAGTCTCTTCATTTACGTTTCTCTCCTCTAATAACAAAATTATCCCTAATACTAAAATCACAAATGTTACTCTTTACTGTAGCAAAGAGTAACAATCTGCTGCAGATTGTTACTCTTTGCTACAATGATTTTATTGTTGTAATTTTTTTTAAAAAGCAAGATTTTTTTAAAAAAATTTAGATTTTTACTATAGTGATTTCAATGTAGCAAGAGTAATTTACTACATTGATTTCACTATAACAATATTTTTGCAGTAATTTTTTTTTTAAAAAAATACTACACTTATTTCACTATAGTAATTTTTTTTACAGCAAGACTTTTCATAAAAAAAAATGCCACAATGATTTAATTCACTGTAGCAAAAGAGTATCAATCTGTCCAGATTGTTAATCTCTGCATTGCTACAGTGAAATATGATTTTAAAAAAATTATTACTATTTTTTTTTTACTGAATAGTTACTTTTCTATGTGATTTCACTGTACCTCTTAATGTAGGGGGTAAAATGAATATTTCTTAAGCTAAAGAATCTAGCACTAGAGCATCTGTTTATCTATCCTTATCGTTAATTATGATCTGTTTAAAGGACCTAACACCAATTTGCCCTTCTTCTTTATCCTCAGCTTTTGATGGAAAGAGGACTCCAACTTGAGGAGAAGCACACGCAGATACTGGAGCAGTACAGATCGAAGGCCGAGTACTACCTGTGCTCCTGCCTCAACAAGAATAATGGCAGCAACGCCGGCCGCACCCCCGGCGGCCTCCTGTTCATCCGGAGGTGGAACAACATGCAGTACGTCTCCGGCGCCGCTTTCCTCCTCACCGCCTACTCCGACTACCTGCGGAGGGCCGACCAGGTACTGCACTGCCCCAATGGCGCTGCAAGGCCCGACGAGCTGCTTGCTTTCGCGAGATCTCAGGCCGACTACATCCTCGGCTCGAACCCCATGAACGTCAGCTACCTGGTCGGATTCGGGCGCAGCTACCCGGAGAGGGTCCACCACAGGGCGGCATCCATCGTCTCCCACAAGGAGGACAAGGACTTCATCGGGTGCGCCCAAGGGTACGACGGCTGGTACGGCCGTCGGAAGGAGAACCCGAACGTGCTCGTCGGGGCCCTCGTCGGCGGGCCGGACGTCCAAGATGAGTTCAGGGACAAGCGAGGGAATTACATGCAGACGGAGGCGTGCACGTACAATACGGCCCCGATGGTCGGAGTGTTCGCGAGGTTGCACAGTGATGGAGTGGAGCCTCCGACTTCTTTTCATTAAGGGGATTTTTTTTTTTCTAAATTCAATTTTGAATTGTTTGGCTTTATATTTGTGCTGGAGTTTGATATAAAAATTTACAAAAGATTTTTTCCAGCCCCCAACTCACATGTATTGCTGGAAATAGATCATCGGCCATCGAAGGTGGTGGCTGATAGGGCGGCGGTGGGCGGCAGTTGGTGGTGGTGCTGCCATCCCCTAGGATTCATCTCATGACTCAATCGTGGCCGTTCAAAAAGGATGCATCATGTGTTGCTCTCTAAAGCGTTAGCGATCGAGATGAGAGAGTTCATCAGTGGAGCGGAGTCGAATTCTTTTAAAATTGGGGGTGAAGCCCTTTATAAATTTCAGGGGTACTTTAGTTCGAAACAAAAAAATAATCAGAAAAGTAATACAAAAAGCAAGTGGGTCCATTCCCAGTAATTCATGAGAATTGGGGGCCGTTTAGGAAAAAACCTTAATTTACATATTCTCCAAAATCTTTTGAATGTCAAAGTACTCTAAAATCTGAGACTTGAGAAACTGATTTTCGTAAAATCGAAAGCTGAAGGCGGAATCAGCTTTGTGCGAATATATGCTTGCCCTCTATTGATAGTGAGTCACACACTCACAAGTTTATAATTTAGTACCTTTTAAATTATGCTTATTCAGGTCTTAATCCAAATTGATATAATACTATTGATTTTAAATATTTGTTTGCTCTAAAAGCTACCCCTAAGTGTATTGTTCAAGTTTAGATGATTTAGGTAGTTTTGGACCCTTAGATGTTAGTTATTCTCCATTTTGACCTTTTACGTATTTTTTGGAATTTTTGCGGGGCCACCGTGCATGAATCATTCTAAGCGTTGGATTTGCGTGTAACCACTGCTCACACAATCCGAATGGAATCCTCGATGTGTGACAATTGGTTTGGAGTCGATTTGTTTTACGGTTGTTGCGCGATTTTGTTTTGAAAATCTAAAATTTTAGTAAGGTCGTGCGCACAAATTTTAAACTGTCTAAAATTGTGTGCACATCAAGCTCGTGCGCATGACTTTAGGCACATTTAAAAGTTGTGCGTACAACCTGCGCAGAATTTCAATTCTTTAAAAGTTGATCTAGGGATTTCGTGCACACGACTTGGCCGTCGTTTCCTCTCCTTCTCTGGTCTCCTAGGGCTGTTCTTGGTCTCCCCTCCCTCTCCTCTAGGTAAGAGATCCTTCCCCCTATTTTCATCACTAAAAATCTGATTTTTAGGTGTGATCTTCTTTGATTTGGGTTTTACCTGAATTTAAGGATTTTTAGGTGTGATCTTCTCTGATTTGGGTTTTTCTTTGCTTCTTACCTTGATGATCATCTCGAGGATGAAGAATGCCACACGGAGGGAGGTGGGGGAGTCTAGTGCACCTCCTCTTTAATTTCTCACCCTCTATTTCATCTCCGTGGATGAACTTTCTCGTTTCAATTTGTACTTTGCCTCTCGCAATGTCATTTGTGAGTGGCTAATCGACTTTGATTCATGCGATCTCCTGCTTCGAGTCGCCCTTGATAACTCCTCCCTTACCCAGCCCAGTTGGAGTCGACTCTAGCAGGATCTACCCCCCCGCCTACCAGCTCATCACTCGGCATTTTTATGACAATATGCACTCGATGGTTGAGGTAGTCGGGAAGGGTCAGTCCTTCTTTATGTATGTTCAGGGGGTCTCGATAACCATTACATCCAGTGTCCTTGCCCAGATCCTAGAAATTCATTGTCCGGCCAGTCTGTTGACTCTTCCCTCAGTCCAGATCTTTGGTGAGATATGGCGCCGTTGGCTGCACGCTCTGGCCGGTGCCCGTCACGCTACATCGACGAGGGTCACCCTAGCTTTCCTGTGACCAACCTTACTCCTCTCTATGACATTCTTCGTAAGTTTGTTTAATAATTGCTTCTTGCTAAGGGGAACAAGGATGTTGTCATTTGGGAGATGACTCAGTTGATATACGAGATCGGTAGGGGTGTTACTTCTTCTTTTAAGGTCTGCAATTTCAGTACGTACTGGATGTTCTTCTGCTTTGACACTCGAACTGACTATGGGCACTTGTTCTTCCATTCCCTAGTATTATCACTAGGATTCTTGAGTACTTTCTAGTGCCTTTCCCTTCTGGCCTAGAGATTGCCCGTCCTATGAAGCCCATCGTGCTAGAGTCTTTTCTAAGGGTCACCCAAACCCAGCAAGTGAGTATCGACCTCGTCTCTAACGATGAGGGGGAGGAATTCGGTCATGGCGAGAGGGTCGCGGATGGCGATGACAAGGAGGACGAGGACCAGGATGCCGAGGAGCAGCAGTCAGCAGGTCCATTGACTCTTGAGTCTCTCTCTGTATAGATGGCCCTACCAGCAGGAGACTTACTACTCGCACCAGCCTGACCTGGAGTACTTCTACGATGAGCAGTTCGCCCAATGCGAGATACTCGACAGGCTAGATCGGCGCACAGTCCAGGAGGCAGGATGTGACGCTTTGAGTGTTCTACACCACTTTGGTGCCCGGTGATATGAAGTCGTCGTCATTTTTTTTCCCGACGCCATCTTTCCCAACATTCAACGACATAATTTCTTTCCTTCGCAATAAATATTTACCGATCGAATAGGAATTTTACCGACGGATATATTCCATCGGTAAAAAGTGTTTTTTTTTTGTAGTGAAACCTTTGAAAAGTACACAAACTACCGTGTTCCACAAGTCTACAGTCTCCACCTGTTGAAGACGATTCTCAAAAGGGTAATTCTATGGTCCCCACTTCTGTACCGTGCCGAAATTCATAGGGACCATCCGATGGCCCTATGGTGGATCTCAGGCATCCCCCTAGGGCTCATCCCATGGCCCCTAGAATAATGCTTCCATTACTCTGATGCTTGGATTTCTAACAAAAAGGAACACAAAAAAAGACATTTTCATAACGGTTCAACGAATCCTCTTCCACTAACTAAAATCAGATACACTGAACAACTCGAATTCACCTATACGAATAAAAGAATGAAGTAAGGTGCATGGCCTGATGACGATCAAGTAGCAAAAATAGAGCAGCATGGTGTATCATCACACCTCCAGCGTCGCCTGAATAATCTAGAACAATCTTGAGTCCGGGAACGGAAACAACGCCGCAAGCATGTCCTCGGTCTCGTCTGCTGGATCAGAAAAGAATGCCGCAAGCATGTCCTCGATCTCGAACGTATCGGCAGGACAACTAGCAAGCATGTCCTCGATCTCAAACGTATCGGCAGGACAACTAGCAAGCATGTCCTGGGTCTCAACCGTATCGGCAGGACAACTAGCAAGCATGTCCTGGGTCTCAACCGTATCGGCAGGACAACTAGCAAGCATGTCCTGGGTCTCAAACATATCGGCAGGACAACAAGCGGGCATCCCCATGCTCGGCACAGTGCTGGTGGCTGATGGTTGGGGGCTCCTTCTGCTTCTCTCATCTCCATCTCCAACCTTCCGAACCTTGGCCTCAGGCCCCATGACTCTCGAATCGTCGGCCTCGGGTTCTGGAAAGCAAGCTTCAGGTTCCTCAACAGCTGAAGTAACGGAAAGATGTGACACTGTGGTGGACACACATGATTCTGAAGCTGCTGAGGAATCCACTGGTTGAATACTGCCTTCAGGGAGGTTAAGTCGGGCAGAAGGGCCGTACATCACCCTGGCAGCTTCATCATAAGCAAGGGCAGCTTCCAATGCAGTGGGAAAGGTGCCTAGCCACAGACGGCCGCCACGGTTGGGTGCCCGGATCTCGGCGACCCACTTTCCCCAAGTACGCTGCCTTACACCACGATAAACGCAGTGGCCGTTCTCCGGGCCTCCCTTCCCTTTCATGCAGCCCTTTCGCGAACCCTTGCCTTGTGGTTTCTGGATAGGTTTCTCGGCATCCTCAGAAGATTCCAATCGGCAGTTCACCTCCTTCCACTTGGCGAGAGTCTCTGCAATAGAATCAGGCCTCTGCCTCTTCCTCCGGGTATTTTTCTTCCTGGAGAAAGAAAGAAACCATCATTTAATATTCAAAAAAAAGAAAAATGGATTGAATGCTCGAATCATAGAATTGAACCATAAAGATAGCAGATTCAGCACTTCACAACAATAGTATATATAAATTTGATATATTTCAAAACTAATAAACAAGGACACAATATGTGGTATCCTTTCTTCACCGACTCCTTGCAGATACAAAAGCCAACAAGGAAGCAAACCAACCAGCCAGGTCTGCACACAAACCAAAGGAAATTAGCCTCCTGTGAGTTTTTCTTCTTTATATCTAGCAAAAAAATGCAGCCATAATAGCCTATCTATTTATTGAACCTCACCCCGCTAACCTAGCCTCAATTCCAGCTCGTTGCATTCAATCTAAGAGACAGAAGAAACCCTTCAATTCTCTACAGACTCTATATCGATCATATATCTCTCATCATCTCTAGGATTGCGCTATGGAGCCGCTCCATTCTAATCATCCTTGAAACAAAACAAGGATAGATGCCGAGGAGAAGCTGATGATTTCTGCCCACAACGGTAAGAACTTCGGTGCTGAAGAAAAAAATGGTGAGAATGAAATGAGTATAAACATAAATATAATACCTACTAACCTAATGCAATCAATTTACCCATGAGAACAGGCCCTTGGTGCTCTCCCAAATCTAGCTCCACAAAAACACAAATACACTGCACTGCATCCATAATAGTACCAGATGGATCAGAAACTAGCGAACTAATGTAAATTCTATAAAGAAGAGGGGAATATAGGGTCATGCCACTTCAATTAGGAATTCCCAATGTGATGAATAAGAAACTAGTGGACTAATGTACTCATCTAAACTAGTGCACTAATGTATGATGTAGACTAGTGAACTAATATAAAATTACAGCTATGTTTGAGCTCAGCCTCAAAGGTCCGTTGTGTTTACACTAGTGATTTCAGAGGCAGGGACGTAAGGCAGGGCGCTTTGCCAGCCTTGGGGCGGGGTGTAAACCCCAAGATTAGGGAGTACAGTCCTCCTGTCTAGCCAACACGCTAGTCCTCCCCTATATTTAGGTACCACGTGGTACTTTTTAACTAATTTTTTTTAATGGATGGTCAATCCACTCTACTTGGACCATGATTAAAAAATAATAATTAAAAAAAAAAACTTAAAAACAACCTGATCAACGGCCGACAAATTTAACGGTAAACTGTAGAGCGCATATACCCCTTGCTATTGTTAATCTAAAAATACCACTTGCCATTTTTTTTTTCATATTTTTTTTTATAATAATTGTTAGGAAGGGTGAACCCACCTTGACCAACCCCTAACCTAGGTTAAAAATTGCAACGTAGAACTTGAATTGAAGGGAGGACTAGCGTGTTGGCTAGTCGGGAGGACCATACACCCTATTCCCTTTGATTTAATATATATATATATATATATATATATATATATATATATATATATATATATATATATATATATATATATATATATATATATATAGCAAAAATAGATTAAAAAATATATAAAATAAAAAAAAAACGATGAGCAAATTAAACATTTAAGCCTATAAATATGGTTGATAAATCACAAATATATTAAAACGATAATAAAAATGAACTTGTTAATGTCCTTCAATTTCATTTAAGATCTAATTCTAAGTTTCTAACCAAAATTCAAACTATTTATGTCCATAATCCATAGATTCTATCATTCCATTCATGATATAGCACCAATTTAAAACAACTTTAGTTCTAAAAAATATCATATTCGTCGTCTAAGAGAGTAAGATGCATATAAGAGATCACACGGTGGCAATCAAATAATTTTTTTCAACTATGAAACAAACTCTAGTGGGACATAACCCAGACCATTGGGGCGTAAAAGACATGCCCCGGGGTGGGTCCCGGGGCACGTTTTCAAAATACTGGTTTACACCCAACCCACAATTTCTAGAGAGGTCAGAAAACAGATGCTGTCCTCCAAACTACGAGTCATTAACTATCTTGGTTCAAACAAAATTGGAATTAATAGAAGAGATAAAATGCCATCAGAATAGCCCAGCTAGTTATTGAAACTTACTGCTAACCCAGCTTCAATTTCCAGATCAATGTATCCAAGATAAGATACAGAAACCCTTCAACCGTCCTTTAATCAAAATTATGATGGACGACGAGACAAAGCTTATGATTTCTCGCCACAACGGTGAGAATTTGGGCCCTGAATCAAAAATTGTGATAATGAAACGAATACAAACAAAAATATAATCCCTAATAACCTAAAACAATCAATTTACCCAGGAGAACAGACCTTTGTTGCTTTCTCAAATATAGCTCCACACACATATGCACTGCACTGCAACCAGAAGAGTATATAATCAATTTTATCCACGAGAACAAGCGCCTCTTGCCCTCACAAATATAGCTCACAAGAAATCACAATGCAAATGCACCACACTGCTACTAGAAGAGTACATAATATAATACCTACTAACCTAATGCAATCAATTTGCAATGAAAACAGGCCCATGTTACCCTCCCAAATTTAGCTCCACAAAAAATCACAACACATATGCGCTGCACTGCAACTAGAAGAGTACAAGATAAATAAGAAATTAGTGTACTAAGGTAATTCAATGAAGAATAGTGAAATCCATGAGCATGCCATTCTATTAGGAATTCTCGAGACAAGACCACTAGTACTCCACCACTGATCCTTTATTCAAGAAACATGTCTCATCAATCCACACGCCTTATGCCGCTAGATAAATGACATACACGGCTGCGTGGTGATTGCCATATGATGGAAACATAGGAAGCAAGATGGAGCTAATTTACCAAATCGTTCACATCACCCCGTGGTGATTGGCCAACCAAATTTTCAAAAAGCCAATTCAATTCACATGGGTTAGGAAAGAGTCTAGATGAGTAGATAAGGTTCTAAATAAGTCGTGGTAGGGGCCTAATGGCTCAAGTCTTATTGTACTAGGTACAAATTCCGTGTTTGAGAATAAATCGGCAAGGAAGCAAAGTCCAAAGTTCGCGAAAAATCCAAAAATTTCATGATGAGTTCATTCGATAAAATTTTGAAAACATAAAACACAAAATAAAATTTATAGCATACATGATTTTATATATAAGGCATATACACAAAATCAATATATATGTGATGATTAAAATAAAATAATCATCAATAAAATAGACAAAATCAAGAAGAAAATCGTAAAATCCAAGAATTAATGAGTACGCCCCAGGCCACTGAAAAATTTGTCACATAATTCATATGGTCTTATACCCGTGATTTAAGGGTCGAATCAAGTAATGTTCATAAACATTAATCAACATGGCAATTTGAGGTGGTCAAATCTAATCGTCGCTTAAGGGTCAATTAGAAGACTATATAGGTTGCAACAGTTCCAACTCGTGTGATGGAATGGAGAGAGGATCAACGTTTCCTCATACACAAGCGAAGGGCGATGAACCAAATTCGCGAGTGGTTCGGATCCATAATCTTGATTTCTTTAGCTGATCGGGGCATGCAGAACCATAATAATCTCAAGTAACATCATTTCCACAACCCTAACAAACCTAAATCGGAAATAGTTAAATCATACAAGCAACGGGCGATGAACCAAACTCGTTTCTGATCCACAATCTTGATTTCTTTAGCTGATCAACATGCAGAACCATATAAATCTCAAGAGAATAGATGAAATTTCCACAACCCTAACAGACCTAAATCAAAAATTAGTTATAATACAGGGCTTGAACAACTAAGTAGGAAATCCAGAAATCCGACAGTCATCCCATATGAGAATTACAAATCATGATCAGGGACATCGAGAGGTATCGAATCTGACCCGTCGGACGAGGTGGGTGGGAAGCAGATATCCATGGTGAAAATTCGGACACCGATTCTCTGCGGATCTCTCTCTTACGCCCTCTCGCCGCTGGACTGGGAGAGTCGAGAGCGGGGCAGGGGCCGGCAGTCAGGGAGTTCCGGGACGAGAAGAGGAGTGGACGGCGAGCTCAGAGAAGAGGTCGAGAGCGGAGAGAGGCGACTCCGACGAGCCGTGGCGGCGGCGGGGATGAACTAGGGTTAGGGTTAGGGGGAGGACCGAGAATCAGAGAGAGATAGAGGGTACGGGCTGCGCTGAGAGAGATGACTGATGAGGGAGTCGAGGGCACGATCTTAAATAAGGGCAGCCGGGGCGGGGCTAATCGTTCGCACAAAGCTACCCGCCAACGGTACTTTTTATTTACCAATATACCCTCAACTAAGGGAATTTTACCCGATCCCTACTCTCTCTCCACACCGGTGCTCCCTAAATAAAGGGCAGCCGGGGCAGGGTCAGACATTTTTTTTTTAATATATATATATTGCTAAGGTCCCCAGCAACAAATCGTTGGTAGCGGCAGGACATGCAACATTTCCATTTAAGGTAAGGTCACTGACTTTTATCAGAAGCCCCAGAATGCCATCAGGCCTACTATCTTCTCCCATCTCCCTCTCGAGCTCGAGCTGCAATGGCGGAACCTGACGCGAGCAGCAAAAGCAATGTCGAGTAGTAGAGGTGGCTGCTTTGGAGAGCAGCTTCGACGATGGCGACGAGCCGTGGAGGTGAGCAGAGATTGATTCGGTCGTTCGGTTTAGGATCGTAGGTCTTGGGTTCATCCGTTAGCTTATAGATCTTTAGGTTTAGGGTTAGGTTTAGGTTCGATTCGGTTCGGTGACGACGACTAGTAATGGAGGCGTTCTGTGGTTCAATGACATTCAATTTTTTTTTTATTATTGTGGAGGGTATTTTCGTCAATAGAAATTGTTTGGGCTGTATCTTAAAAGCAACTCCTTAAAAGGACTGTTAACATCCTTTAAAAAAAAAGAGGACTTTTATCCAGCTCCCCTTATTTTTTGGGGGAAATGTGTGAGCCGTCCCTAACAAAGAAACCAGTTAAGTTAAATGAATTTGAAATGTTATGGACCAAAATGACCTCCACTGTATTTTAAATTTTCTTTTGTATGCCACGGAACCAGCAAACCTCCAAACCTCCAAACCACCGAACCGAACCACCGCTTGTCGCCACCAGAGTTGCTCGCCGCCGTTGAATTGAACCTAAACCTAACCCTAAACCTAAGATCTATGGGCCATGGGTTGAACCTAGATCTTCGATCTAAACCGAAACATCGAATTGCTCACCGCTGCCGCTCACACTACTGTTGTCTCGTCGGAGTTGCTCGCCGTCGCCGTTGCCGTCGCATGGTTCAGAGAGATGGGAGAAGAAGAGGCAAAGGGTACTTTTGGGATTCTGAAGAATATCAGGGATCTAACGTTAATTGAAAAGTTTTGATGTCCTGCACCTATGTGATTTGTTCTGTCAGGAAGTAATCACTAATTAACTTTTTTTTTTATAATTTATGTTTTATTACATAGGAGAAACACTATAAAAAAGACGTATTTTGCTGACAGAATATTTTAGTACCGTCGGTAATAATAAGATTTCTATTGACGGTAATAATATTACCCGTCGGTATAATAACTTTAATTTTTTAATTATTTTTTCCATTTTAATTACCGACAGCAAAATAAAGTCCGTCGGTATAATATCTTTACCGACGGACATAATATATTCCGTTGGAAATATATATATATATATATATATATATATATATATATATATATATATATATATATATATATATATATATATATATATATATATATATATATATATATATATATATATATATATATATTACCGATGGTAATATATATACCTGTCGGTAATAAAAAAATACTATATATAATAATATTTGATATTATTTTTACCGACGGAAATTAAATGGCCGTCGGTATTGAATATATCTTTACCGACGAGAATTTAATTTCTGTCGGTATTGAATATATCTTTATCGACAGAATATTTGACTTCCGTCTGTAAAAATCCACTTATAAATCAGCTCAACCTGATCCCAACCCTATATTCTGTGATTTCTCCCTTCCCCTCCCCGGTTTCGATCCCCCCCCCCGCCGGCGTGCCTCCGGCTCCCCCTCCTCCTCCGGCTACCTCTGGTAAGTCCCCTCCTCCTCCTCTCATCCTCCTCCTCGTCATTTTGTTCCAATTCGCACCCTAAAATTTGAAATGTTAGCTCAATGCCTCTTTTGTCAACTGTTTTGTTCCAAATTGCACCCTAACGTTTGAAATGCTAGCACAATACCCATTTTCAAATTGCACCCTAACGTTTGAAATGCTAGCACAATACCCATTTTGTCAACTGCTTAATTTTTGATTTGATCATTTTATCAAGGGCTGATTTTTGGATCGATCGGATCGGAATAGAAGTGTTCGGAAAATTGCTAAAAAATTTTGGAATCCCAAATGTTATTCTGATTCCGATTCCAAAATTTCAGAATTTCAAAATCCAATTCCGATTCGGAATTATGGAATTTTTTTGGAATGTTATATTTTTGGAAATCAGATTTAGGGTTTAGGTTAGGCATAGGTTTAGGTATGGCTGCAAATGAATCAAGCTGTTCGTGAGCGGCTCGTGGCTCGGCTCGATAAAAGCTCGTTCGGTTACTAGTCAAGCCAAGCCCAAGCCTAGAGTTTAGGCTGATTTAATAAACGAGCCAAGCTCAAGCGGACCAAAGCTCAGCTCGTTTGGGCTCGCGAGCATGCTTTAGGGCTTGTTAGCAAAGCTCGTGAACAAGCTCGATAGGCTCCCTAGTATGAAGTTTAGGCTTATGAACAAACTCGATAAGGGACTGTTCAATCATTATTTGAGCATAGCCTAGTCTGAAGTTTAGGCTCGTGAACAGGCTTGTGAACAAGCTCAAGCCAACCAAAGCTCGGTTTAGGCTCGTTTAATAAACGAGCTAAGCTCAAGCAGACCAAAGCTTGACTCATTTGGGCTCGCGAACATGCTTGTTTTGGGCTTGTGAGGAAAGCTCGTGAACAAGCTCGATAGGATCATAAAGGGCTCGTGAATAGGCTCATAAATGGCTTGAATAAGCCTAACATATAGCCTAGTATGAATTTTAGGCTCGTGAACATGCTTGATAAGGGACTGTTCAATCACTAATTGCACATAGCCTAGTCTGAAGTTTAGGCTCGGGAACAGGCTCGTGAACAAGCTCAAGCCGACTAAAGCTCGGCTCGTCTCGGCTCGATTATTAAACAAGTCGAGCCCAAGCCTGAAATATAGACTCGTTTAATAAATGAACAAGCTCAAATATATGCTCGTTTAATAAATGAACAAGCTCATCTCGATTACACATTTGTCTCTAGAAATAGTATATATTAATCTTCAAAAAGAGTACATATTCTTTTAAGAAAGAGTATACATTTGTATTTAGAAAGAGTATAAATTCGTCGTGAGGGACTTGAGCTATATTTTGAAATTAACATGTCCTGTAAGTAAAAGTCATCTCTCAAAAAGGACTTATGTCAAACTTCCCCATATGACAACTTAGGTATAGGTCCTTAACTATTTTGCAATATTAGCGCAAGACACCATAATTTTGCAATATTAGCCGCAAGACACAATAATTTGCTATATTAGCCTCAGGACACCATAATTTGCTATATTAGCTAAGGTCCCGACAAGTATACATTCGCCTTCAGAATGAATATATATTCGTCTTCAGAAAGTGTATACATTCATTCTATAAAGAGTATACATTCATCTTCAGAAAGTGTATATATTCGTTAGGGTCCTACTAATATGGGATCCTTATTTATTTAGCTGATTATTAGAAGAGTCCCAGTGTACCCCCTCGACTATATCATTGGGGGGTACATCTATATGTTAAAGGGGTGACTTTAACATTCAAATCTTTGTTGCCAAAATATAAAGTCCTATAGCTAGGAGTGATCCCACTATTATAGAATTCTTATTCATAAACCAGATTATGAGAGAAGTTCAAGTGTTCCCTATCGACTAGATCATGGGGGGGGGTGCATCTATGTGTTAAAGGGGTGACTTTTACACCCACACATATATGGTCAAAATAAAAGAGTCTCATAGTTAGGTGGGGTCTCACTATTGTAGGATCCTCATTTATATAGCAATTTATAGAGGGGTTCAAGTGTACCCCTCACCCTGACTATATCATTGGGGGGGTAAATCTATATGTCAAAGGGAAAACTTTAACACCTACATTGTGTGGCCAAAACATAAAGAGTCACATTGTTAGAAGGGGTCCCTTGATTGTGTGATCCTTATTTATATGAAAGATTATAAGAGGAATCCAAATGCACCCCCCCCCCCCCCCCCCCCCCCCCCCGACAATATCTATATGTCAATGGGGTGACTTTAACACTCGTATGTAAGTGGGCAAAATATAAAAAGTCCTAAAGTTATCTGGTGTCCTACTATTGTGGGATCCTTATTCATGTATCAGATTATAAGCGAAAACCAAGTGTACTCTCCCCCGACTATATCATATGGGGGTACATCTATGTGTCAAAGAAGTGAATTTAACAACCACATGCGTATTGCAAAAATATAAAGAATTTCATAGCTATGAGGGGTTCTACTATTGTGAGATCCTTATTCATGTGGCATATTATAAGAGAAGTCCAAATGACCCCCCCTCCCCCAACTACATCATGGGGGAGTATATCTATGTGTCAAAAGGGTGACTTTGACTACCGTATGTATGTGGCCAAAATATAAAGAGTACTATAGCTAGGAAGGTTCCAATTATTATAGGATCCTTATTTATATAGCAGATTAAGAGAATAGTTTAAGTGTAACCCCTCCCGACTACATCATAGGGGGTAATTCTATATATTAAAGGAATAACTTTAACACACATATGTGTGTGACCAAAATATAAAGAGCCACATATATTGGAGGGTCCCACTATTATGGATCCTTATTCATATAGCAGATTATGAGAGAAAATCAAGTATTACTCCCCTGACTACATCATAGGGGTACATCTATGTGTCAAGGAGACGACTTTAACACCCGCATGTGTATGACCAAAATATAAAGTCCTAGAGCTAGGAGGGGTCCCACTATTGTGTGATCCTTATTAATATAGCAGATTATGAGAGGATTCAAGTATACCTCCTCGACTATATCAAGGTGTGGTACATCTATATATCAAATGGATGACTTTAATACCCGTATGTGTATCGCCAAAATATAAAGAGATCCATTGGTAAGAGATGTTCCACTATTATGGGATCATTATTCATGAAGCAGATTATGAGAGGAGTCGAAGTATACCCCCCTCGACGAGATCATGGGGTCATGGGGGTACATCTATGTATCAAAGATCTGACTTTAACACTCACCTTATGTGGCAAAAATATAAAGAGTCTCATAGATAGAAGGTGTCCCATTATTATAGGATATTTATTCATATAACATATTATGAGAGGAGTCAAAGTGTGCCCCCCTGACTATATAATGAGAGGTACATCTATATGTCAAAGGCGTAACTTTAATACCCGTATATATGTGATCAAAATATAAAGTCCCAAAGCTACGAGGGTCCTACTATTATGGGATTATTATTTACGTAGAAGATTTTGAAAGGACTCCAAATATACCTCCCCCGGCTACATCATAGGGGGGTACATCTATATGTCAAAGGGGTGACTTTAATACTCGTTTATGTATGGCCAAAATATAAAAAGTCTTAAAGTTAGAAGTGGTCCCACTATTATAGGATCCTTATTCATATAGCAGATTAAGGGAAGAGGCCAAGGGTACTGACCAACTCCATCATAGGGAGTAGATCTATGTGTCAAAGGGGTGACTTTAACACCCACATATGTGGGATCCATATTCATGTAGCTGATTATCAAATGAGTTAAAATATACCCCTTAACTACATCATAGGGGTGTACATCTATGTGTCAAAGGGGTGAATTTAACACCCATATTTGTGTGGCCAAAATATAAAGATCCTTAGCTAGGAGAGATCCTTCTATTGCGAGATCCTTATTCATATAGAAGATTATGCGCGGAATCTAAATATACCCCCCGACTAGATAAAGGGGGGGGTACATCTATGGGTTAAAAGGTGACTTTAATACCCAAATATGTATGTCTAAAATATAAATATTTCCAAAGCTAGGATGGGTTCCATTATTGTGGGATCCTTATTTATATAGCAGATTATAAGAGAAATCTTAGTGTACCCGTTCTAGACTACATCATAGGGGGTACATTTATGTGTCAAAGGGTGACTTTAACACCGCATGTATGTAGCAAAAATATAAATAATCTCATTGATAGAAGGGTCCCATTATTGTGGGATTCTTATTCATGACGCAGATTATGAGAGAAGTCCAAGTGAACCCCCCCCAACTATCGCATGGAGGGGTACATTATTGGTCAAATAGGTGACTTTAACATATGCATGTATGGCCAATATATAAAGAGTTCCATAGCAAGGAGGGGACCTACTGTTGTAGGATCCTTATTCATGTCACTGATTATGAAATGAGTCCAAGTGTATCCCCCCTAACTATATTATTAAGGGTACATCTATGTGTCAAAGTGGTGACTTTAACACCTTAATATGTATATCCCAAATATAAAGTACATTAGCTAGGAGGGATCCCACTATTATGGGATCCTTATTCATAAAGCAGATTATGAAAAGAGTCCAAGTATACCACCCCCGACTAGATCAGGGGGGGTACATGTATGTATCAAAGAGGTAACCTTAACACCCGTATATGTGTGGAAAAATATAAAGGTCCCACAGATAGAAGGGGTCCCACTATTTTATGATCTTTGTTTATTTTGTAGATTAAGAAATAAGTCTAAGTGTACCCCCTGACTACATCATGAAGGGGATACATCAATATGTCAAATGGGTGACTTTAACACATGTATGTATGTGGCCAAAATATGAAGACTCCCTTAGCTAGGAGGGGTCGAACTATTATAGAATCCTTAATAATATAGCAGATTATGATATGAGTATAAGTGTACCACCCCTCGACTATATCATGAGGGGTATATCTATGTGTCAAAGGGGTGACTTTAACACCCGTATGTGTGTGACCAAAATATAAAAAGTCTTACATATAAGAGGGGTCCAACTATTATAGGATCATTATTCTTGAAGCAAATTATTAGAGGAGTCAAAGTATACCTCCCTTCTTGACTATATCATGGGGGGTACATCGATATGTCAAAGGGGTGACTTTAACAAAAAATCATCCAAGTCCGAATTATTTGATATCCGATCGAATTCAAACCAAGTTCAAAATCTAAAACACAATAAGTTATGATTTTTAAACACTTAGACTCTAAATTAGTCAATCAGAGGAAAAAATATTTAAATATCTACTAAATACTTGCTCGCAAGTCTGAAATATGAAAAACCATCCAAGTACGAATTATTGAACGTGATCCGATTATGATCCAATCGAATCCAAACCAAGTTCAAAATCTAAAACACGCTAATTTATGATTTTCAAACACCTATACTCTAAATTAGTCAATTGGAGGGTAAAATCTTAAAATATCTATTAAATACTTGCTAGCAAGTCTGAAATACAAAAAAATATTGAAGTTCGAACTATCGGAAGCGATCTGATTACAATCCGATCGAATCCAAACCAAGTTCAAAATCCGAAACATGCTAACTTATGATTTTCCAATGCCTAGACTCTAAATTAGTCAATCGGAGGATAAAATCTTCAAATATCTACTTAGGACCTGCTCACAAGTCCGAAACACGAAAAACCATCTAAGTTTGCATTATCGAATACGATTCGATAACGATCCGATCGAATCCAAATCAAGTTCAAAAATCTGAAACACGCTAATTTATGATTTTCAAATATTTAGACTCTAAATTAGTCAATCGGAGGGTAAAATCTTCAAATATCCACTAAATACTTGTTGGCAAGTTCGAATCATGCTAATTTATGATTTTCAAACACTTAGACTCTAAATTAGTCAATCGGAGGGTAAAATCCTAAAATATCTATTAAATACTTGCTCGAAAGTCTGAAATACATAAAAACATCGAAGTCCAAATTATCTAAAGCGATCTGATTACAATCCGATCGAATCCAAACCAGTTTAAAATCCGAAACACGCTAACTTATGATTTTCCAACGCTTAGACTCTAAATTAGTCAATCGGAGGGCAAAATCTTCAAATATCTACTTAGGACTTGCTCACAAGTTCGAAATACGTAAAACCATCTAAGTCTGAATTATCAGATGCGATCCGATAATGATTCGATCGAATCCAAACCAAGTTCAAAATCCGAAACACGCTAATTTATGATTTTCAAATACTTAGACTCTAAATTAGTCAATCGGAGGGTAAAATCTTCAAATATCCACTAAATACTTGTTTACAAGTCCGAAAGATACTAATTTATGATTTTCAAATACTTAGACTCTAAATTAGTTAATCGAAGGGTAAAATTCTAAAATATCTACTAAATACTTGCTCGCAAGTCTGAAATATAAAAAAACATCCAAGTCTGAATTATCGGATGCGATCTGATTACGATCCTATAAAATCTAAACCAAATTCAAAATCCGAAACACGCTGATTAATAATTTTCAAACACTTTAACTAAAAATTAGTCAATCGGGGGGTAAAATCTTAAAATATCTACTAAATACTTGCTCACAAGTCCGAAATACGAAAAACTATCCAAGTACTAATTATTGGATGCGATTCGATTACGATCCAATCAAATCTAAACCAAGTTCAAAATCCGAAACATGCTAATTTATGGTTTTCAAACACTAGACTATAAATTAGTCAATTGGAGGGTAAAATATTAAAATATATATTAAATACTTACTCGCAAGTCCGAAATATAAAAAACCATCCAAGTCTGAATTATCGGATACAATCAGATGACGATCTGATCGAATCCAAACCAAGTTCAAAATCTGAAATACAAAAAATTATGATTTTCAAACACTTAAACTCTAAAGAAGTCAATCCGACGGTAAAATATTTGAATATCGACTAAATACTCGTTCATAAGTCAGAAATACGAAAAATCATACGAGTATGAATTATCGGATGTGAACCGATGATGATCGAATCGAATCCAAACCTTATTCAAAATCCGAAACAAAATAACTTATGATTTTCAAACACTTAGACTCTATATTTGTCAATCCGACGTCAAAATCTTTAAATATCGACTAAATACTCGTTCGTAAGTCGGAAATACAAAAATTCATATAAGTACGAATTATCGGATTTACTAATTGGCATATAATTTTGGGGGGATAAGTCAAATTTATCATTTATATTAATTATAGATGTAAACTATTTTTTTAACAAATACATGTTAATTGCAGCATCATGGGATGAGAGCACCAGCGTTGGTGCCAGAAGGCATGAGGGGTGGTTGATCTAGGGCACGTAGCTTCCCTTAGTTTTGAATTGTGTAGAAATAATTTCTTAATATTTTGAAAAAAATATGGTAATTTTCTGGTATTTTCTGTGATTGTAGTAATATTTGGTAATATGTGGTAATATTTGAATATATTTGGTAAATTGTGGTAATATTTGGTTTGATAAATTATGGTATTATTTGTGGTAATTTATGGTAATATTTGGTAAATTATGGTAATATTTGAATATATCGTGGTATTGTTATAAATATTTGAATATATTTGGTAAATTATGATAATATTTGGTTTTGTAATTGTGGTAATTTTTGATATTATTTGGTGAATTATGGTAATATTTGAATATATTATGATATTGTTGTAAATGACAGGAATCTAATAACCAGATTTTAAAAAAAAAATTAAAAAAATTCAAGTTTTATTACCGAAGGATCGTATATAGTCCGTTGGTAATAATAATTTTATTGAATAATATATATTTAAGTTTAACCGACGGAATATAATCTCCGCCGGTAATATACATATCTTTACTGATGGATAAAATTTATTATGTCGGTATTAGTAATTACATTAAATATTAAATTTTTACTTTAACCGACGGAATACAATTTCCGTCTGTAATATAAATCTCTTTACCGACGGATATATATATATACACCCGTCGGTAATAATTTATTATATTTTTTTAAAAAAATTCATATAGTGCCGACGAATTATATATATGGGTCGGTATTAATATTTATTACCGGCGGAAATATGAAGTCGTCGTCATTTTCTTTCCCGACGCTATCTTTCCCGACATTCAACGACATAATTTCTTTCCTTCGCAATAAATATTTACCGATGGAATAGGGATTTTACCGACGGATATATTCCATCGGTAAAAAGTGTTTTTTTTTGTAGTGAAACCTTTGAAAAGTACACAAACTACCGTGTTCCACAAGTCTACAGTCTCCACCTGTTGAAGACGATTCTCAAAAGGGTAATTCTATGGTCCCCACTTCTGTACCGTGCCGAAATTCATAGGGACCATCCGATGGCCCTATGGTGGATCTCAGGCATCCTCCTAGGGCTCATCCCATGGCCCCTAGAATAATGCTTCCATTAATCTGATGCTTGGATTTCGAACAAAAAGGAACACAAAACAAGACATTTTCATAACGGTTCAATGAATCCTCTTCCACTAACTAAAATCAGATACACTGAACAACTCGAATTCACCTATACGAATAAAAGAATGAAGTAAGGTGCATGGCCTGATGACGATCAAGTAGCAAAAATAGAGCAGCATGGTGTATCATCACACCTCCAGCGTCGCCTGAATAATCTAGAACAATCTCGAGTCCGGGAACGGAAACAACGCCGCAAGCATGTCCTCGGTCTCGTCTGCTGGATCAGAAAAGAATGCCGCAAGCATGTCCTCGATCTCGAACGTATCGGCAGGACAACTAGCAAGCATGTCCTCGATCTCAACCGTATCGGCAGGACAACTAGCAAGCATGTCCTGGGTCTCAACCGTATCGGCAGGACAACTAGCAAGCATGTCCTGGGTCTCAACCGTATCGGCAGGACAACTAGCAAGCATGTCCTGGGTCTCAAACATATCGGCAGGACAACAAGCGGGCATCCCCATGCTCGGCACAGTGCTGGTGGCTGATGGTTGGGGGCTCCTTCTGCTTCTCTCATCTCCATCTCCAACCTTCCGAACCTTGGCCTCAGGCCCCATGACTCTCGAATCGTCGGCCTCGGGTTCTGGAAAGCAAGCTTCAGGTTCCTCAACAGCTGAAGTAACGGAAAGATGTGACACTGTGGTGGACACACATGATTCTGAAGCTGCTGAGGAATCCACTGGTTGAATACTGCCTTCAGGAAGGTTAAGTCGGGCAGAAGGGCCGTACATCACCCTGGCAGCTTCATCATAAGCAAGGGCAGCTTCCAATGCAGTGGGAAAGGTGCCTAGCCACAGACGGCCTCCACGGTTGGGTGCCCGGATCTCGGCGACCCACTTTCCCCAAGTACGCTGCCTTACACCACGATAAACGCAGTGGCCGTTCTCCGGGCCTCCCTTCCCTTTCATGCAGCCCTTTCGCGAACCCTTGCCTTGTGGTTTCTGGATAGGTTTCTCGGCATCCTCAGAAGATTCCAATCGGCAGTTCACCTCCTTCCACTTGGCGAGAGTCTCTGCAATAGAATCAGGCCTCTGCCTCTTCCTCCGGGTATTTTTCTTCCTGGAGAAAGAAAGAAACCATCATTTAATATTCAAAAAAAAGAAAAATGGATTGAATGCTCGAATCATAGAATTGAACCATAAAGATAGCAGATTCAGCACTTCACAACAATAGTATATATAAATTTGATATATTTCAAAACTAATAAACAAGGACACAATATGTGGTATCCTTTCTTCACCGACTCCTTGCAGATACAAAAGCCAACAAGGAAGCAAACCAACCAGCCAGGTCTGCACACAAACCAAAGGAAATTAGCCTCCTGTGAGTTTTTCTTCTTTATATCTAGCAAAAAAATGCAGCCATAATAGCCTATCTATTTATTGAACCTCACCCCGCTAACCTAGCCTCAATTCCAGCTCGTTGCATTCAATCTAAGAGACAGAAGAAAGCCTTCAATTCTCTACAGACTCTATATCGATCATATATCTCTCATCATCTCTAGGATTGCGCTATGGAGCCGCTCCATTCTAATCATCCTTGAAACAAAACAAGGATAGACGCCGAGGAGAAGCTGATGATTTCTGCCCACAACGGTAAGAACTTCGGTGCTGAAGAAAAAAATGGTGAGAATGAAATGAGTATAAACATAAATATAATACCTACTAACCTAATGCAATCAATTTACCCATGAGAACAGGCCCTTGGTGCTCTCCCAAATCTAGCTCCACAAAAACACAAATACACTGCACTGCATCCATAATAGTACCAGATGGATCAGAAACTAGCGAACTAATGTAAATTCTATAAAGAAGAGGGGAATATAAGGTCATGCCACTTCAATTAGGAATTCCCAATGTGATGAATAAGAAACTAGTGGACTAATGTACTCATCTAAACTAGTGCACTAATGTATGATGTAGACTAGTGAACTAATGTAAAATTACAGCTATGTTTGAGCTCAGCCTCAAAGGTCCGTTGTGTTTACACTAGTGATTTCAGAGGCAGGGGCGTAAGGCAGGGCGCTTTGCCAGCCTTGGGGCGGGGTGTAAACCCCAAGATTAGGGAGTACAGTCCTCCTGTCTAGCCAACACGCTAGTCCTCCCCTATATTTAGGTACCACGTGGTACTTTTTAACTAATTTTTTTTAATGGATGGTCAATCCACTCTACTTGGACCATGATTAAAAAATAATAATTAAAAAAAAAAACTTAAAAACAACCTGATCAACGGCCGACAAATTTAACGGTAAACTGTAGAGCGCATATACCCCTTGCTATTGTTAATCTAAAAATACCACTTGACATTTTTTTTTTCATATTTTTTTTTATAATAATTGTTAGGAAGGGTGAACCCACCTTGACCAACCCCTAACCTAGGTTAAAAATTGCAACGTAGAACTTGAATTGAAGGGAGGACTAGCGTGTTGGCTAGTCGGGAGGACCATACTCCCTATTCCCTTTGATTTAATATATATATATATATATAGCAAAAATAGATTAAAAAATATATAAAATAAAAAAAAAAACGATGAGCAAATTAAACATTTAAGCCTATAAATATGGTTGATAAATCACAAATATATTAAAACGATAATAAAAATGAACTTATTAATGTCCTTCAATTTCATTTAAGATCTAATTCTAAGTTTCTAACCAAAATTCAAACTATTTATGTCCATAATCCATAGATTCTATCATTCCATTCATGATATAGCACCAATTTAAAACAACTTTAGTTCTAAAAAATATCATATTCGTCGTCTAAGAGAGTAAGATGCATATAAGAGATCACACGGTGGCAATCAAATAATTTTTTTCAACTATGAAACAAACTCTAGTGGGACATAACCCAGACCATTGGGGCGTAAAAGACATGCCCCGGGGTGGGTCCCGGGGCACGTTTTCAAAACACTGGTTTACACCCAACCCACACTTTCTAGAGAGGTCAGAAAACAGATGCTGCCCTCCAAACTACGAGTCATTAACTATCTTGGTTCAAACAAAATTGGAATTAATAGAAGAGATAAAATGCCGCCCAGCTAGTTATTTGAAACTTACTGCTAACCCAGCTTCAATTTCCAGATCAATGTATCCAAGATAAGATACAGAAACCCTTCAACCGTCCTTTAATCAAAATTATGATGGACGACGAGACAAAGCTTATGATTTCTCGCCACAACGGTGAGAATTTGGGCCCTGAATCAAAAATTGTGATAATGAAATGAATACAAACAAAAATATAATCCCTAATAACCTAAAACAATCAATTTACCCATGAGAACAGACCTTTGTTGCTTTCTCAAATATAGCTCCACACACATATGCACTGCACTGCAACCAGAAGAGTATATAATCAATTTTATCCACGAGAACAAGCGCCTCTTGCCCTCACAAATATAGCTCACAAGAAATCACAATGCAAATGCACCACACTGCTACTAGAAGAGTACATAATATAATACCTACTAACCTAATGCAATCAATTTGCAATGAAAACAGGCCCATGTTACCCTCCCAAATTTAGCTCCACAAAAAATCACAACACATATGCGCTGCACTGCAACTAGAAGAGTACAAGATAAATAAGAAATTAGTGTACTAAGGTAATTCAATGAAGAATAGTGAAATCCATGAGCATGCCATTCTATTAGGAATTCTCGAGACAAGACCACCAGTACTCCACCACTGATCCTTTATTCAAGAAACATGTCTCATCAATCCACACGCCTTATGCCGCTAGATAAATGACATACACGGCTGCGTGGTGATTGCCATATGATGGGAACATAGGAAGCAAGATGGAGCTAATTTACCAAATCGTTCACATCACCCCGTGGTGATTGGCCAACCAAATTTTCAAAAAGCCAATTCAATTCACATGGGTTAGGAAAGAGTCTAGATGAGTAGATAAGGTTCTAAATAAGTCGTGGTAGGGGCCTAATGGTTCAAGTCTTATTGTACTAGGTACAAATTCTGTGTTTGAGAATAAATCGGCAAGGAAGCAAAGTCCAAAGTTCGCGAAAAATCCAAAAATTTCATGATGAGTTCATTCGATAAAATTTTGAAAACATAAAACACAAAATAAAATTTATAGCATACATGATTTTATATATAAGGCATATACACAAAATCAATATATATGTGATGATTAAAATAAAATAATCATCAATAAAATAGACAAAATCAAGAAGAAAATCGTAAAATCCAAGAATTAATGAGTACGCCCCAGGCCACTGAAAAATTTGTCACATAATTCATATGGTCTTATACCCGTGATTTAAGGGTCGAATCAAGTAATGTTCATAAACATTAATCAACATGGCAATTTGAGGTGGTCAAATCTAATCGTCGCTTAAGGGTCAATTAGAAGACTATATAGGTTGCAACAGTTCCAACTCGTGTGATGGAATGGAGAGAGGATCAACGTTTCCTCATACACAAGCGAAGGGCGATGAACCAAATTCGCGAGTGGTTCGGATCCATAATCTTGATTTCTTTAGCTGATCGGGGCATGCAGAACCATAAAAATCTCAAGTAACATCATTTCCACAACCCTAACAAACCTAAATCGGAAATAGTTAAATCATACAAGCAACGGGCGATGAACCAAACTCGTTTCTGATCCACAATCTTGATTTCTTTAGCTGATCGACATGCAGAACCATATAAATCTCAAGAGAATAGATGAAATTTCCACAACCCTAACAGACCTAAATCAAAAATTAGTTATAATACAGGGCTTGAACAACTAAGTAGGAAATCCAGAAATCCGACAGTCATCCCATATGAGAATTACAAATCATGATCAGGGACATCGAGAGGTATCGAATCTGACCCGTCGGACGAGGTGGGTGGGAAGCAGATATCCATGGTGAAAATTCGGACGCCGATTCTCTGCGGATCTCTCTCTTACGCCCTCTCACCGCTGGACTGGGAGAGTCGAGAGCGGGGCAGGGGCCGGCAGTCAGGGAGTTCCGGGACGAGAAGAGGAGTGGACGGCGAGCTCAGAGAAGAGGTCGAGAGCGGAGAGAGGCGACTCCGACGAGCCTTGGCGGCGGCGGGGATGAACTAGGGTTAGGGTTAGGGGGAGGACCGAGAATCAGAGAGAGATAGAGGGTACGGGCTGCGCTGAGAGAGATGACTGATGAGGGAGTCGAGGGCACGATCTTAAATAAGGGCAGCCGGGCCGGGGCTAATCGTTCGCACAAAGCTACCCGCCAACGGTACTTTTTATTTTACCAATATACCCTCAACTAAGGGAATTTTACCCGATCCCTACTCTCTCTCCACACCGGTGCTCCCTAAATAAAGGGCAGCCGGGGCAGGGTCAGCACATTGCGACCCGACATTTTCTTTTTAATATATATATTGCTAAGGTCCCCAGCAACAAATCGTGGGTAGCGGCAGGACAGGCAACATTTCCATTTAAGGTAAGGTCACTGACTTTTATCAGAAGCCCCAGAATGCCATCAGGCCTACTATCTTCTCCCATCTCCCTCTCGAGCTCGAGCTGCAATGGCGGAACCTGACGCGAGCAGCAAAAGCAATGTCGAGCAGTAGAGGTGGCTGCTTTGGAGAGCAGCTTCGACGATGGCGACGAGCCGTGGAGGTGAGCAGAGATTGATTCGGTCGTTCGGTTTAGGATCGTAGGTCTTGGGTTCATCCGTTAGCTTATAGATCTTTAGGTTTAGGGTTAGGTTTAGGTTCGATTCGGTTTGGTGACGACGACTCGTAATGGAGGCGTTCTGTGGTTCAATGACATTCAATTTTTTTTTTAATTATTGTGGAGGGTATTTTCGTCAATAGAAATTGTTTGGGCTGTATCTTAAAAGCAACTCCTTAAAAGGACTGTTAACATCCTTTAAAAAATAAGAGGACTTTTATCCAACTCCCCTTATTTTTTGGGGGAAATGTGTGAGCCGTCCCTAACAAAGAAACCAGTTAAGTTAAATGAATTTGAAATGTTATGGACCAAAATGACCTCCACTGTATTTCAAATTTTCTTTTGTATGCCACGGAACCAGCAAACCTCCAAACCTCCAAACCACCGAACCGAACCACCGCTTGTCGCCACCAGAGTTGCTCGCCGCCGTTGAATTGAACCTAAACCTAACCCTAAACCTAAGATCTATGGGCCATGGGTTGAACCTAGATCTTCAATCTAAACCGAAACATCGAATTGCTCACCGCCGCCGCTCACACTACTGTTGTCTCGTCGGAGTTGCTCGCCATCGCCGTTGCCGTCGCATGCTTGAGAGAGATGGGAGAAGAAGAGGCAAAGGGTACTTTTGGGATTCTGAAGAATATCAGGGATCTAACGTTAATTGAAAAGTTTTGATGTCCTGCACCCATGTGATTTGTTCTGTCAGGAAGTAATCACTAATTAACTTTTTTTTATATAATTTATGTTTTATTACATAGGAGAAACACTATAAAAAAGACGTATTTTGCTGACAGAACATTTTAGTACCGTCGGTAATAATAAGATTTCTATTGACGGTAATAATATTACCCGTCGGTATAATAACTTTAATTTTTTAATTATTTTTTTCATTTTAATTACCGACAGCAAAATAAAGTCCGTCGGTATAATATCTTTACCGACGGACATAATATATTCCGTTGGAAATATATATATATATATATATATATATATATATATATATATATATATTACCGATGGTAATATATATACCTGTCGGTAATAAAAAAATACTATATATAATAATATTTGATATTATTTTTACCGACGGAAATTAAATGGCCGTCGGTATTGAATATATCTTTACCGACGAGAATTTAATTTCTGTCGGTATTGAATATATCTTTACAGACGGAATATTTGACTTCCGTCTGTAAAAATCCACTTATAAATCAGCTCAACCTGATCCCAACCCTATATGCTGTGATTTCTCCCTTCCCCTCCCCGGTTTCGATCCCCCCCCCCGCCGGTGCGCCTCCGGTTCCCCCTCCTCCTCCGGCTACCTCTGGTAAGGCCCCTCCTCTTCCTCTCATCCTCCTCCTCGTCATTTTGTTCCAATTCGCACCCTAAAATTTGAAATGTTAGCTCAATACCTCTTTTGTCAACTGTTTTGTCCCAAATTGCACCCTAACGTTTGAAATGCTAGCACAATACCCATTTTCAAATTGCACCCTAACGTTTGAAATGCTAGCACAATACCCATTTTGTCAACTACTTAATTTTTGATTTGATCATTTTATCAAGGGCTGATTTTTGGATCGATCGGATCGGAATAGAGGTGTTCGGAAAATTGCTAAAAAATTTTGGAATCCCAAATGTTATTCTGATTCCGATTCCAAAATTTCAGAATTTCAAAATCCAATTTCGATTCGGAATTATGGAAATTTTTTGGAATGTTATATTTTTGGAAATCAGATTTAGGGTTTAGGTTAGGCTTAGGTTTAGGTATGGCTGCAAATGAATCAAGCTGTTCGTGAGCGGCTCGCGGCTCGGCTCGATAAAAGCTCGTTCGGTTACAAGTCAAGCCAAGCCCAAGCCTAGAGTTTAGGCTCATTTAATAAACGAGCCAAGCTCAAGCGGACCAAAGCTCAGCTCGTTTGGGCTCGCGAGCATGCTTTAGGGCTTGTCAGCAAAGCTCATGAACAAGCTCGATAGGCTCCCTAGTATGAAGTTTAGGTTTATGAACAAACTCGATAAGGGACTGTTCAATCATTATTTGAGCATAGCCTAGTCTAAAGTTTAGGCTCGTGAACAGGCTTGTGAACAAGCTCAAGCCAACCAAAGCTCGGTTTAGGCTCGTTTAATAAATGAGCTAAGATCAAGCAGACCAAAATTTGGCTCCTTTGGGCTCGCGAACATGCTTGTTTAGGGCTTGTGAGGAAAGCTCGTGAACAAGCTCGATAGGCTCATAAAGGGCTCGTGAATAGGCTCATAAATGGCTTGAATAAGCCTAACATATAGCCTAGTATGAAGTTTAGGCTCGTGAACATGCTTGATAAGGGATTGTTCAATCACTAATTGAGCATAGCCTAGTCTGAAGTTTAGGCTCGGGAACAGGCTCGTGAACAAGCTCAAGCCGACTAAAGCTCGGCTCGGCTCGGCTCGATTATTAAACAAGTCGAGCCCAAGCCTGAAATATAAACTCGTTTAATAAATGAACAAGCTCAAATATATGCTCGTTTAATAAATGAACAAGCTCATCTCGATTACACATTTGTCTCCAGAAATAGTATATACTAATCTTCAAAAAGAGTACATATTCGTTTAAGAAAGAGTACACATTTGTATTTAGAAAGAGTATAAATTCGTCGTGAGGGACTTGAGCTATATTTTGAAATTAACATGTCCTGTAAGTAAAAGTCATCTCTCAAAAAGGACTTATGTCAAACTTCCCCATATGACAACTTAGGTATAGGTCCTTAACTATTTTGCAATATTAGACGCAAGACACCATAATTTTGCAATATTAGCCGCAAGACACAATAATTTGCTATATTAGCCTCAGGACACCATAATTTGCTATATTAGCTAAGGTCCCGACAAGTATACATTCGCCTTCAAAATGAATATATATTCGTCTTCAGAAAGTGTATACATTCATTCTATAAAGAGTATACATTCATCTTCAGAAAGTGTATATATTCGTTAGGGTCCTACTAATATGGGATCCTTATTTATTTAGCTGATTATTAGAAGAGTCCCAGTGTACCCCCTCGACTATATCATTGGGGGTTACATCTATATGTCAAAGGGGTGCCTTTAACATTCGAATCTTTGTTGCCAAAATATAAAGTCCTATAGCTAGGAGTGATCCCACTATTATAGAATTCTTATTCATAAACCAGATTATGAGAGAAGTTCAAGTGTTCCCTATCGACTAGATCATGGGGGGGTGCATCTATGTGTTAAAGGGGTGACTTTTACACCGACACATATATGGTCAAAATAAAAGTGTCTCATAGTTAGGTGGGGTCTCACTATTGTAGGATCCTCATTTATATAGCAATTTATAGAGGGGTTCAAGTGTACCCCTCACCCTGACTATATCATTGGGGGGGGTAAATCTATATTTCAAAGGGGAAACTTTAACACCTACATTGTGTGGCCAAAACATAAAGAGTCACATTGTTAGAAGGGGTCCCTTGATTGTGTGATCCTTATTTATATAAAAGATTATAAGAGGAATCCAAATGCACCCCCCCCCCCCCCGACTATATCTATATGTCAATGGGGTGACTTTAACACTCGTATGTAAGTGGGCAAAATATAAAAAGTCCTAAAGTTATCTGGTGTTCTACTATTGTGGGATCCTTATTCATGTATCAGATTATAAGCGAAAGCCAAGTGTACTCTCCCCTGACTATATCATATGGGGGTACATCTATGTGTCAAAGAAGTGAATTTAACACCCACATGCGTATTGCAAAAATATAAAGAATTTCATAGCTATGAGGGGTTCTACTATTGTGAGATCCTTATTCATGTGGCATATTATAAGAGAAGTCCAAATGACCCCCCCTCCCCCGACTACATCATGGGGGAGTATATCTATGTGTCAAAAGGGTGACTTTGACTACCGTATATATGTGGCCAAAATATAAAGAGTACTATAGCTAGGAAGGTTCCAATTATTATAGGATCCTTATTTATATAGCAGATTAAGAGAATAGTTTAAGTGTAACCCCTCCCGACTACATCATAGGGGGTAATTCTATATATTAAAGGAATAACTTTAACACACATATGTGTGTGACCAAAATATAAAGAGTCACATATATTGGAGGGTCCCACTATTATGAGATCCTTATTCATATAGCAGATTATGAGAGAAAATCAAGTAGTACTCCCCTGACTACATCATAGGGGTACATTTATGTGTCAAGGAGATGACTTTAACACTCGCATGTGTATGACCAAAATATAAAGTCCCAGAGCTAGGAGGGGTCCCACTATTGTGTGATCCTTATTAATATAGCAGATTATGAGAGGATTCAAGTATACCTCCCCGACTATATCAAGGTGTGGTACATCTATATATCAAATGGATGACTTTAATACCCGTATGTATATCGCCAAAATATAAAGAGATCCATTGGTAAGAGATGTTCCATTATTATGGGATCCTTATTCATGAAGCAGATTATGAGAGAAGTCCAAGTATACCCCCCTCGACGAGATCATGGGGTCATGGGGGTACATCTATATATCAAAGATGTGACTTTAACACTCACCTTATATGGCAAAAATATAAAGAGTCTCATAGATAGAAGGAGTCCCATTATTATAGGATATTTATTCATATAATATATTATGAGAGGAGTCAAAGTGTGCCCCCCTGACTATATAATGAGAGGTACATCTATATGTCAAAGGCGTAACTTTAATACCCGTATATATGTGATCAAAATATAAAGTTCCAAAGCTATGAGGGTCCCACTATTGTGGGATTATTATTTACATAGAAGATTTTGAAAGGACTCCAAATATACCTCCCCTGGCTACATCATAGGGGGGTACATCTATATGTCAAAGGGGTGACTTTAATACTCGTATATGTATGGCCAAAATATAAAAAGTCCTAAAGCTACAAGTGGTCCCACTATTATAGGATCCTTATTCCTATAGCAGATTAAGGGAAGAGGCCAAGGGTACTGACCAACTCCATCATATGGAGTAGATCTATGTGTCAAAGGGGTGACTTTAACACCCACATATGTGGGATCCATATTCATGTAGCTGATTATCAAATGAGTTAAAATATACCCCTTAACTATATCATAGGGGTGTACATCTATGTGTCAAAGGGGTGACTTTAACACCCATATTTGTGTGGCCAAAATATAAAGATCCTTAGCTAGGAGGGATCCTACTATTACGAGATCCTTATTCATATAGAAGATTATGCGAGGAATCTAAATATACCCCCCGACTAGATAAAGGGGGGGTACATCTATGGGTTAAAAGGTGACTTTAATACCCAAATGTGTATGTCTAAAATATAAATATTTCCAAAGCTAGGATGGGTTCCATTATTGTGGGATCCTTATTTATATAGTAGATTATAAGAGAAATCATAGTGTATCCATTCAAGACTACATCATAGGGGGTACATTTATGTGTCAAATGGTGACTTTAACACCGTATATATGTAGCAAAAATATAAATAGTCTCATTGATAGAAGGCCGGTCCCATTATTGTGGGATTCTTATTCATGACGCAGATTATGAGAGAAGTCCAAGTGAACCCCCCCAACTATCGCATGGAGTACATTATTGGTCAAATAGGTGACTTTAACATATGCATGTATGGCCAATATATAAAGAGTTCCATAGCAAGGAGGGGATCTACTGTTGTAGGATCCTTATTCATGTCACTGATTATGAAATGAGTCCAAGTGTATCCCCCCTGACTATATTATTAAGGGTACATCTATGTGTCAAAGTGGTGACTTTAACACCTTAATATGTATATCCAAAATATAAAGTACCTTAGCTAGGAGGGATCCCACTATTATGGGATTCTTATTCATAAAGCAGATTATAAAAAGAGTCCAAGTATACCACCCCCGACTAGATCAGGGGGGGTACATGTATTTGTCAAAGAGGTAACCTTAACACCCGTATATGTGTGGAAAAATATAAAGGTCCCACAGTTAGAAGGGGTCCCACTATTTTATGATCTTTATTTATTTTGTAGATTAAGAAATAAGTCTAAGTGTACCCCCTGACTACATCATGAAGGGGATACATCAATATGTCAAATGGGTGACTTTAACACATGTATGTGTGTGGTCAAAATATGAAGACTCCCTTAGCTAGGAGGGGTCGAACTATTATGGAATCCTTAATAATATAGCAGATTATGATATGAGTATAAGTGTACCACCCCTCGACTATATCATGAGGGGTATATCTATGTGTCAAAGGGGTGACTTTAACACCCGTATGCGTGTGACCAAAATATAAAAAGTCTCACATATAAGAGGGGTCCAACTATTATAGGATCATTATTCTTGAAGCAAAATATTAGAGGAGTCAAAGTATACCTCCCTTCTTGACTATATCTTGGGGGGTATATCAATATGTCAAAGGGGTGACTTTAACACACGCATGTGTATAGCTAAAATATAAAGAGTCCTATAGCTAGGAGGGGTCTCACTATTAAAGGAGTCCAAGTATACCCCCTAATAATATTATGGGAGGTACATCTATGTGTCAAATGAGTGATTTTAATACCCGCATGTATGTTGTCAAAATATAAATAATCTCATTGCTAGGAGGGGTCCAACTATTATGGGATCCTTATTCATAGAACAGATTATAAGAAGAGTCCAAGTTTACACCCCCGTCTACATCAAGGGAGGGTATATCTATTGGTAAAAAAGATAACTTTAGCTCCCACATATGTATGGACAAAATATAAAATATTATATAGCTAGGAGGGGTCCTACTATTATGGGATCCTTATTCATGTAGTTGATTATGAGAGTAGTCCAAGTGTACCCCCCTCCCCCCCCCCCCCCCCCCGACTACATTATTGGGGGGTACATTTATGAGTCAATGGGTGATTTTAATACCCAAATGTGTATTGTCAAAATATAAATTCCCATAGCTATGAGTGATCCCACTATTATGAGATCCTTATTGAAAAAGTATATAATGATAGGTGTCCAAGTATACCCCCCCTTCCCCAACTAGATCATGGGGGGTATATCTGTACGTTAAAAGGTTACTTTAATACCCACATGTGTATGGTCAAAATATAAAGTATCTCATAGCTAGGAGGGCTCCAACTATTTTGGGATCCTTATTCATGTAGTAGTTTATGAGAGGAGTTCAAGTGTACCCCCCGGCTATATCTTGGGGGAGTACATCTATATTTTATAGGGGAATTTGTGTTGCCAAAATATAAAGAGTTTCATTTCTAGGAGGGGCCCCGTTATTGTTGGATCCTTATTAATGAAGCAAATTATGAGAGGAGTACATGTGTACCCCTTCGACTATATTATGGGAGATACATCTATTGGTCAAAGGGGTGACTTTAACACCCGTATGTATGGCCAAAATATAAAGTGTCATAGCTAGAAGGGTTCACTCTTATGAGATCCTTATTTATGTAGCTGATTATGAGAGGAGTCTAAGTATACCCCCCCTTGACTACATCATTGGGGGATATATCTATGTGTCAATGGGATGGCTTTAATAACTAAATGTATGTGGCCAAAATTATTAATTCTCATAGTTAGGAGTGACCCCATAATTATAGGATCCTTATTCATAAAGCAGATTATGAGAGGTGTCCAAGTATACAACCCCCACCATGACTAGATCATGGGGGAGTGCATTTATATGTCAAAAGGGTCACTTTAATACTCACACGTGTGGTCAAAATATAAATAGTCCCATAACTATGAGGGATCTCTCTATTATGGGATCCTCATTCATGTAGCAATTTATGAATGGAGTCCAAGTATGCCCTCTACCTCAACTATATGTAGGGGGGTAAATCTATGTGTCTAATGGGTAGCTTTAACACCCACATTTGTGGCTAAAATATAAATTCATATAGTTAGGAGGGATCCTACTATTTTTGGATCATTATTCATGCAACAGATTATGAGAGAAGTCCAAATGTACCCCTTCCCTCGACTATACATGAGGGGTACATCTATATATCAAATGGGTGACTTTAACACCATATATGTTTGGGCAAATAATAAAGAGGCGTATAGCTATCTGGTATCCCATTATTATGGTATCCTTATGCATATAGCAGATTATGAGTGGAGTCCAAGTGTACCCCCTTTCCCTCGATGTACATCAAAGGGGGGGGGGGGGGGGGTATTTCCATGTGTCGAAGAGGTAACTTTAACACCCGCATACGTGCGGCTAAATTATAAAGAGTTCCATAGCTACAAAGAGACATACTATTATCGAATCTTTATTCATATAGTTGATTATGAAAGGAGTCCAAATATCCTTCATCCCCCATCTATATTGTTGGGGGTATATTTATATGTCAAAGGAGTGACTTTTACCCCTACATGTGTATGGTCAAAATATATAATATCCCATAGTAAGGAAGGGTCCCACTATTATGGGATCTTTATTTATGTAGTAGATTATGGGAGTAGTCTAAGTGTACCCCCCTGACTACATCATGTAGGTCTATCTATGTGTCAACACGTATGTGTGTGGCCAAAATATAAAGGGTTCTATATATTGTTGGGGCCCCACTATTGTAGGATCATTATTCATGTAGCAGATTATTAGAGGGGTCCAATTATTTTACCCCCTCTTCGACTACATCTGGGGGGATATATCTATGTGTCAATGGCGTGACGTTAACACCTATATGCGTGTGGCCAAAATATAAAGAGTTCCATTGTTAGAAGGGCCCTACTATTATGGGATCCTTATTCATAAAGCATATTATGCGACGGGTCCAAGTGTACACCCCTCCGACTATATCATGGCGGGTCCATCTATTAGTCAAAGGGGTGACTTTAACACCCGTATTTATATAGAAAAAATATAAAAAGTTCCATAGCTAGGAGGGATCCTACTATTGTGGGATACTTATTCATATAGCTGATTATGAGAGGAGTCCAAGTGTACCCCCTCGACTTCATCATGAAGGTACTTCAATGTGTCAAAGGGGTGACTTTAACACCCTAATGTGTGTGGCCAAAATATAAAGTCTCATAACTAGAAGGGATCCCACTATTATGGGATCCTTTTTTATAAAATCGACTATAAGAGGTGTCAATATATTCTACCCCTGACTATAACATTGGGGGGTATATCTATGTGTCAAAGAGGTGACTTTTTCACCTGAATATATATGGACACATAATAAAGAGTCCCATAGCTAAGTAGGGTCCAACTATTATAGGATTCTTATTCATGTAACATATTATAAGAGGAGTTCAAGTGTACCCCCTACTACATCATTAGGGGCACATCAATGTCTCAAAGGGGTGACTTTAACATTCACATATATGTGACCAAAATATAAAGACTCCTATCGCTATAAGGGATCCCACAAATAGTGGAACCTTATTTATGTATCAGATTATGAAAGGTGTCCTGGTGTAACCCCCCACTATATTATGGGGGGTATATTTATATATCAAAGGGATGACTTGAACTTCCGTATGTGTGTGACCAAAATATAAAGAGTCATATAACAAGAAAATATCCAACTATTAATAGATCCTTTATTATATAGCATACCAGTGCATGTCCGTGCCTATCGGCACTGTAGCGGGCCGCCTTCGATGGCAACACACTTGTTGGAATTGCGGTAAGCCACCTTCGGTGGCAACACACCTGAATGCCTTTGGTAACAAAACACTTTCGATGATAACATCGACATTCATAGGGATACCCATTTCCTCGTTTGTGCCGATTGGCATAAAGCGAGCACCTTCGGTGTGACCAACTCCCCCTCCGCTATAATCGATTAATCATAGATGTCTCTGTTCGAACGGATTCCTCGAGATCGACTGGATGGTTTGGGGCGATCAAAATTTCAGCAGGCTGATGCGAACAATGATCACAATATGAGTAGTCGGGTTTAGTGCAGTTTCAATGGGCTGAGATTTTAGGGGTTTAGTGTAGTTTAAATGAGTTGGGATTTAAAACTAAGAAGAGATCGTGCGTTGATTTTTGAACGAATGGTTAGATCTAGTAGGTTCATTTTTGTCCAGTCAGCTTGTCCTAGTCAGTTTTTTTGTTCCGTTTTGTCTAATCAGCATAAAACCGACATCTATTGTTATATAGATTATTAGAGGAGTATAAGTGTACCCTCCCCCCTCCTGATTACATCATGGGAGTAACCTTTATGTGTCATAGGGGTGACTTTAACAACCGCATGTCATGGGGGTACATCTATGTGTCAAAGGGGTGATTTTAACACCCTCGACTATAACATAGAGGTATATCTATGTGTCAAAATGGTCACTTTAACACCAATATGTGTGCCCAAGTGTGCCCTCATATTACATAATAGGGGGTACATCTAATGGTAAAAGAGGTGACTTTAACTTTCGCATGTGTGTGGCCAAAATATATAGATTCATATAGCTAGGAGGAGTTCCATTATTGTGGAATCCTTTATTTATGTAGCTGATTATGAGAAGAGTCTAATTGTACCCCCCATCTACATCATTATGAGTACTTCTATGTGTCAATGGGGTGACTTTAACATCCAAATGTATATAGCCAAAATATAAATTCCTATAGCTATGAGGGATCCCACTATTATGGGATCCTAATATATAAAATAGATTTTGAGAGGAGTCCAAGTGTACCCCTTGACTAGATCATGGGGGTACTTCTATGTATCTAAGGGGTGACTTTAACACCCATATGTGTGTGGCCAAAATATAAAGAGTCTCATATCTAGGAGGGGTCCCATTATTATGGGATACATATTCATATAGCAGATTGTGAGAAAAGTACGTCCACGTGTACCCCTCCCGACTATATTATAGGAGGTGCATCATTGTTTCAACTGGGTGACTTTAACACCCGCATATGTATGCCCAAAATATAAAGACTCCCAAATCTAAGAGGGGTCTTACTGTTATGGGATCCTTATTCATATTGTAGATTATCAGATGAGTCTAAATGTACCCCCCCTCACCCCGATTATATAATGGGGGGTACATCTATATGTCGAAGGAGTGACTTTAACTCCAGCATGTATATAACCAAAATATAAATAGTTCCATAGCTAGGAAAGATCTAATTATTATATAATCCTTAATTATTTAGCAGATTATGAGGGGAGTATAAGTATAACCCCCAACTACAACATGGGGGTATATTTATGCATCAAAGGGGTAACTTTAACACTCGTATATGCGTGGCCAAAATATAAAAAATCCCATAGATTAGAGGGGTCCAACTGTTGTGGGATCTTTATTCATATAGCAGATTATGCAATAATTCAAAGTGTATCCCCTCGACTATATTATGCGGGGTACATCTATGTGTCAAAGGGGTAACTTTAATATCCGCATATTTGTTGCCAAAATATAAAGAGTCTTATAACTAAGAAGAGTCCCACTAGTGTGGGATCTTTAATCATGTTGTACATTATGAGAGGAGTCCAAGTGTAACCCCCTGACTATATCATTGGGGGTACATCTACATGTCAAAAGGGTTAGTTTAACACCCATATATGTGTTGCTAAATATAAAGAATCACATTGCTAAATGGGGTTCTACTATAGTGGGATCTTTATTGATGATACAGATTATAAGAGAAGTCTATGTGTACCCCTCCCCCCGACTATATCATGGGGGGTATATCTATTGGTTAAAGGGGTGACTTTAACTCTCACATGCATATGGCTAAAAGATAAAGAGCTAAATGGCTAGGAGGGGATCTTTATTCATGTAGTTGATTATAAGAGGAGTCAAAGAGTATCCCGCTAACTAAATCATGGCAACGTACATCTATGTGTCAATTGGGTGACTTTAACACCCAATTGTGTGTGGCCAAACTATAAATTTCTGTAGCTATAAGAGATAAGTCCAAGTGTTCCCCCCTAACTAGATCATTAGGGTATATCTATATGTCAAAGATATGCCTTTAAACCCACATTATGTGGTAAAAATATAAAGAGTCCCATATATAAGAAGGGTCCCACTATTATGAGATCTTTATTCATATAGCAGATTTTGAGAGGAGTCCAAGTTTACCCCTTCGACTATATCATGTAGGGTACATCTATATGTCCAAGGGGTGACTTTAACACCCGTTTATGTGTGGCCAAAATATAAAAAGTCCCAAAGCTAGGAGGGATCCTATGATTGTTGGATCCTTATTCATGTATAAGATTTTAAGAAGAGTCCAAATATAACCCCCCTGTATATATGTCAAAGTAGTGATTTTAATTCTCGCATATATGTGACCAAAATATAAAAAGTTCCAAAGCTTAGAGGGGTCCCATTATTGTAGGATCCTAATACAAGTAGCAGATTAAAAGATGAGACTAAGTGTACCCCCAACTATATTATGGGATGGTACATTTATGTGTCAAATGGGTGACTTTAACACCGGCATAGGTGTTGCCAAAATATAAAGAGTCACATAGCTAGAAAGTGTCCAACTATTGTGGGATCCTTATTCATATACCTGATTGTGAAGAGTCCAAGTGTACCCCCCCAAATACATCATTAAGAGACTACATCAACGTGTCAAATGGGTGACTTTAACACCCAAATTTATGTGGCCAAAATATAAAGACATATAGGTAGAAGGAATCTCACTATTATGGGATCCATATTTATATAATTGATTATACGAGGAGTCTAATTGTATCCCCTCAGACTTGAAAGGGTGACTTTAACACTTGAATGTGTGTGGCCAAAATATAAATAGCCCCATAGATATAAAGGGTCATATTATTATAGGATCTTTATTCTTGTAGAGATTATGAGATGAGTCAAAGTATACCCTCATCCGACTACATCATAGGGTGTACATCTATGTGTCAAAGGGGTGATTTAACACCCACATATGTGTGGCCAAAAAATAAAGAGTCCCGGTATAAATTTAGCACCCACATGTGTATGGCCAAAATATAAAAAGTTTAATAGCTAGGAAGGGTCCCACTATTGTAAGATCATTATTCATGTAGATAATTATAAAAGGAGCCCAAGTGTACCCCTTCGACGATGTCATAGGTGTACATCTATATATCAAAAGGGTGACTTTAACACCCGTGTGTGTGTTGCCAAAATATAAATAATCACATTGCTAGGAAGTATCCTACTATAGTGGGATCTTTATTAATGATGCAGATTTTAAGAGAAGTCCATGTGTACCCCCCCCCCCCCCCCCCCGACTATATCATGGGGGTACATCTATTGGTTAAAGGGATGACTTTAACTCTCGTATGTGTATGGCCATAAGATAAAGAGTCAAATGGCGATAAGGACTCCAACTATTATTGGATCCTTATTTATGTAGCTGATTCTAAGAGAAGTCAAAGAGCACCCCACCGACTATATCATGGGGGCATATATCTATGTATCAATCGGGTGACTTTAATACCCAAATGTGTAAATTTTCGTAGCTATGAGGGATCCTACTATTGTGAGATCCTTATTTATAAAATAGATTATGAGAGGAGTCCAATTGTTCCCTCCCGACTAGATCATGGGGGTACATCTATATGTCAAAGAGGTGACTTTAATACCCGTATTACGTGACAAAAATATAAAGAGTTCTATAGATAGTAGGGGTCCTACTATTATAGGATCCTTATTTATATAGCAGATTATAAGAGGAGTCCAAATTTACCCATCTGACTATATCATAGGGGGTACATCTATATATCAAATGAGTGACTTTAATATCTGTATATGCATGACCAAAATATAAAAAATCATAAATCTATGAGGGATCTTACTATTGTTGGATCTTTATTCATGTATAAGATTTTGAGAAGAGTCTAAATATAACTTTTCCGACTACATTATGGGGGATACATCTATATGTCAAAGGAGTGATTTTAATACTCGCATATGTGTGACCAAAATATAATAAATTCCAAAGCTAGAAGGGGTCCCACTATTATAGGATCCTTATACAAGTAGCAAATTAAAAGAGAAGGCTAAGTGTGTCCCCAACTACATCATGGAATGGTACATCTATGTGTCAAAGGGGTGGCTTTAACACCCGCATGGGTGTTGCCAAAATATCTCTCATAGCTAGGAAGTGTCCAACTACTGTAGTAACCTTATTCATATAGCTGATTATGAGAGGAGTCCAAGTGTACCCCCCCTATCTACATTATTAAGGGGCTGGCTACATCAACGTGTCAAAGAGGTGACTTTAACACCCGTATTTATATGGCTAAATTATAAAGACCTATAGTTAGAAGAAATCTCACTATTATGTGATCCTTATTCATATAGCTGATTATGCGAGAAGTCATGTACGTCCCTTCGACATGATCATGGGGGCCTATATCTATATATGAAAGGCTACTTTAACACCCGAATATGTGTGGCTAAAATATAAATAGCCCCATAGCTATAAGGGGTCCCACTATTATAGAATCTTTATTCTTGTAGCAGATTATGAGAGGTATCAAAGTGTACCCTCTTCCGACTAAATCATAGGGTATACATCTATGTATCAATGGGTGACTTTTAACACCCATATGTGTATAGCCAAAAAATAAAGAGTCTCGATGCTAAGAGGGTTCCACTATTGTGGGATATATATTTATAAATTAGATTATTAGAGGAGTCCAAGTATAACCCCCCTGACTACATCATGGCGGGGTACATCTATTGGTCAAAGGAATGAATTTAGCACCGGCCTGTGTATGTCCAAAATATAAATAGTTTCATAAGTAGGAGGGGTCCCACTATAGTGAGATCCTTATTAATATAGATAATTATGAGAGGAGTCTAAATGTACCCCCCCCCCCGACTACATCATGGGGGGTACATCTATGTCTCAAAAGGGTGATTTTATCCCCTAAATATGTATAGCCAAAATATAGTATTCCGTAGCTAGGAGGGATCCTACTATTATAGGATCCTTATTCATAAAGCTAATAATTTGGGAAATTCAAGTGAACCACCCTCAACTAGATCACAGGGGGGAACATCTATGTATCAAAGGGGTGACTTTAACATTTGCATGTGTGTAGACAAAATATAAAGAGTCTCATATCTAGAAGGGTTCCCACTATTATAAGATTCTTATTCCTGTAGCAGATTAAGAGAGAAGTCCAAGTTACCCCCCCCTGAATAAATTATTGGAGGTGCGTTAATATATCAAAGAATGACTTTAATACCCGCATATGTATGACCCAAAAATAAAGACTCCTATACTTAGGAGGGGTCCCACTATTGTTGGATTCTTATTCATATAGTAGATTATAAGAGTAGTCCAAGTGTACCCCCCTCCTGACTATATCATGGGAAGTATATATGTGTCAAAAGGATAATTTTAACTCCTTGATATATGAGGCCAAAAAATAAAGAGTTCCATAGCTAGGAAGGGTACAACTATTATGGGATCCTAAATCATCTAGAAGATTATTAGATGAGTATAAGTGAATGTACTCCCATTGACCATATCATTGAGGAGTTCCATGTATCAAAGGGTTAACTTTAACACCCGCATATGTGTGACCAAAATATAAAAAGTCTCATAGATAAAATGGTCCAACTATTATAGAATCCTTATTTATATATCGGATTATGATAGGTATCAAAGTGTACCCCCGTCGACTATATCATGGAGGGGGGTACATCTATGTGTCAAAGTGGTGACTTTAACACCCGTGTGTATATGGACAAAATAAAAGGAGTCATATAGTTAAGAGGGGACCAACTATTGTGGGATCCTTATTCATATAGCATATTATAAAAGGAATCCAAGTGTACCCCTCGACTACATTATGGGGGATTCATCTATATGTCAAAGCGGTGACTTTAACACTCACATATATGTGGCCAAAATAAAGAGGCCTGGGGGTTTCACTATTGTGGGATGCTTATTTTTATAGCAGATTATTAGAAGAGTCCAAGTGTTACCCCCCCCCCCCCCCCCCCCGACTAGATCAGGGGGGGTATATTTCTATATCAAAGATGTAACTTTAACACTCGTATGTGTGTGACCAAAATATAAAGAGTCTCATTGCTATGAGGGTCCCACTATTGTAGGATCCTTATTTATGAAGTAGATTATAGGAATAGTCCAAGTATACCCCCCGACTATATCATTGAGGGTTACATCTATTGCTCAAAGGGGTAACTTTAAAACTTGCATGTGTGTGGCCAAAATATAAAAAGATCCATAGCTAGGAGGGCTCCCACAAATATGGGATCCTTATTTATATAGCTGATTACGAAAAGAGTCCAAGCATACCCCTCCCCCCCGACTATATTATGGAGGGGTACATCAATGTACCAAATGGGTGATTTTTACACCCGAATATGTGTGGCCAAAATATAAAATATATCCTTTAGCCAAGTGGGATCCTAGTTTTATGGGATCCTTATTCATATAGTAGATTGTAAGCAGAGTTCAAGTATACCACCTGCGACTTGATCATCGGGGTATTTTTATGTATTATAAGGGTAACTTTAATGCCGAATGCATGTGGTCAAAATATAAAGACTCTTATAGCTAGAATGTGTATTATTATTATAGGATCCTTATTCATATAGGAAATTATGAGTGGAGTCCAAGTATAACCCTCTTCCTCGATTATGTCATTGGGCGTTTATCTATGCGTCAAAGGGGTTCACGACTTTAACGCTCGCATGTGTGTGGCCAAAATATAAAGAGTCCCATAGCTAAGAAGGGTCCAAGTATTATGGAATCCTCAATCATGTAGCAGATTATGAGCGGAGTATATATGTACCCACCCCCCCCCCCCCCCCCCCCCCCCGACTACATAATGGGGGGGTATATCTATGTGTCAAAGGAGTGACTTTAAAACCCATATGTGTGTGGCCAAAAAAAAAAAGAGTCACATAGATAAGAGGGTTCAACTATTATAGGATCCTTAATCATTCAATATATTATGAGAGGAGTTAAAGTGTACTAACCCCCGACTATATCATGGGGGTACATTTATATATCAAAGGGATGACTTTAATACTAACATGTGTGTGGCCATAATATAAAGAGTCTCATGACTAAGAGGGGTTTCACTAGTATAGGATCCTTATTCAAGTACAATATTATGAGAAAAGTCCAAGTGAACCCCCGACAACATCATGGGGGTATATCTATATGTCAAAGGGGTGACTTTAACACCTACATGTGTGTTGCCAAAATATAAAGAATCTCATTGCTGGAAGGGTCTAACTATTATAGGATCCTTATTTATAAATCAAATTATAAGATGAGTCCAAATATACCCCCTTCCCCGACTACATCATGGTGGGCCATAGCTAATGGTAAAAGGGGTAACTTTAACTCTCATATATATATTGCCAAAATATAAAAAGTCATACAGCTAGAATTGGTCCCACTATAATGGAATCCTTATTCAAGTAGCTGATTCTGAAGGAAATCCAAATGTATCCCCCTGACTACATCATGGGGTGTATATCTATGTATCATTAGGGTGACTTTAACACCCAAATATGTGTAGCCAAAATATAAATTCCCTTATCTATAAGGGATCCCACTATTATGGGATTTTTATTCATAAAATGATTATAAGAAGAGTCCAAGTAACCCCTCAGGCTAGATCATAGGGGTACATCTATGTGTCAAATGGGTGACTTTAATACCCGTATGTGTATGGCCAAAATATAAAAGCCACATAGCTAGAAGGGGTCCCACTATTGTGGGATCATTATTCATGTAGTAAATTATGAAAGGAGTCCAAGTATACCCCTCCGACTACTTCATGGGGGGTATATCAATGTGTCAAAGTGGTGACTTTAACATTCATATGTATTTGGACAAAATATAAAGATTTCTATAGCAAGAAGGGGTTCCACAATTATGGGATCCATATCATATAGTAGATTATGAGAGGAGTCCAAGTGTATCCCCTTCCTCCCGCTAGACTATATCATAGGCGATACATCTATGTGTCAAAGGGGTGACATTAACTCCTGTATGTGTAGTAAAAATATAAAGAGTCCTATAGATAGGTAGGGTCCAACTATTATATGATCCTTAATCATATGGAGTATAAGTGTACCCCCTTGCCTACATCATGGGGGGATATATCTATGTATCAAAGGGGTGACTTTAACACCCGCATGTGTGTGAAAAAAATATAAAGAGTCTCATAGATAAGAGGGTTCCAACTATTATTAGATCCTTATTCATATAGCAGAATATGAGAGGAGGCAAAATATACCTCCTAAGACTATATTATGGAGAGTACATCTATGTGTCTAAGGGGTGACTTTAATACACGCATGCATGTGGCAAAAATATAGAGTTTAATAGCTACGAGGGGTCCTACTAGTGTGGGATCCTTATTTAAGTAGCAGATTATGAAAGGAGTCCAAATGTACCCCCTCGACTACATCATGGGGGTATATCTATGTATTAAAGGGGTGACTTTAAACTCCCATATGTGTTGCCGAAATAAAAAAAATCTCATTGCTAGGAGGGGTCCCACTATTGTGGGATCCTTATTCATAAAGCAGATTATAAAAAAAGTCTAAATGTGCCCCCCCTGATTATATCATGGGGGTACATCTATTGATAAAATGGGTGACTTTAACTTCTTCATGTATATAGCCAAAAGTATAAAGAGTCACATAACTAGGAGATATTTATGTAGCTGCATGATGGGGGGGGTATATTTATGTGCCAATGGGGTGAATTTAACAATTGAATATGTGTGACCAAAATATAAAGTCTCATAGCTAAGAGTAACCCTGCCATTGTGGGATCCTTATTCATAAAGAAGATTATGAGAGTTGTCTAAGTGTACCCGCCCCAACTAGATCATCAGGGAAGGGGGCGTACATCTATATGTCAAAGGGGTGACTTTAACACCAGCATGTGTATGACCAAAATATAAAAGGGCTCATAGCTAGGTTGGGTCCATCTATTATGGGATCCTAATTCATGTAGCAATTTATGAGAGTGTACACCCTACCCAGACTACATCATGGGTGGGTAAATCTATGTATCAAATGGTAACTTTAACACCCGCAAGTTTGGCGAAAATATAAAGAGTCATATAGTTAGAAGTTATCCCACTATTACGGGATCATTATTCATGTAACAGATTATACAAGGAATCCAAATGTACCCCCTCGATTACATTATGGGGGGGTATATCTATATATCAAAGGGATGACTTTACACCCATATGTATAGGCAAAATATAAAGAGTCTTATAGCTATCTAGTGTCCCACTATTGTGACATCCCTATTCATATAGTAGATTTTGAGCGGAGTCCATGTGTACGTCCACCTCCTCGATTACATCAATAGGGGGTACATCTATATTAAAGGGGTAACTTTAATACCCGCATACATGGCCAAATTATAAAGATTCCAATAGCTAGGAGGGGTCCTACTTTTGTGGGATTCTTATTCATATAGCAGATTATGAGAATAATCCAAATGTTCCCTTGTCTCCTGACTATATAATAAGGAGGTAAATCTATGCCATAGGGTGACTTTAACCCTTGTATATGTGTAGCCAAAATATAAAAAGTCCCATAGCAAGGAAGGATCCAACTATTGTGAGATCCTTATTTATATTGCAGATTATGAGAGTAGTCTAAGTGACCCCCCTCTCCTCGACTACATCATGGGGGGTCTATCTATACGTCAAAGGAGTGACTTTATCATCCGCATGTGTGTGGCCAAAATATAAAGAGTCTTATATATTAGAGAGGTCTCACTCTTGTGTGATACTTATTCATGTAATAGATTATTAGAAGAGTCCAAGTGTTACCCCCCTCCCCGATTATATCATGAGGGGTATATTTATATGTCAAAGGGGTGACTTTAATATATACATATGTGTGACCAAATTATAAAGAGTTCCATTGCCAGGAGTGTCCCACTATTGTGGGATCCTTATTCATAAAGTAGATTATAACAGGAGTTCAAGCGTATCCCCTTGACTATATCATTGGGGGTATATCTATTTGTCAAAAGAGTGACTTTAACACCCACATGTGTGGCCAAAATATAAAGAGTTCCATAGCTAGAAGGGGTCCGACTATAGTAGGAATTTATTTTTTGGAAAGTAAGTATTTTCATTGACAAATGCCAAAAAAGCCAAAATTACAAACTGAAGAGGAGAGACTAAATGGAAATCATACCAACAAGGATGTTTCCACAGGTTCTAAGTCCAGACACAACTCAAGACAGAAAAACCAAATTTAAAAATAGGACGGCAGAGATCAACACTTCCAAAATAAACCTACAGAATCTCCAACCTCCATTGCAAAAAAGATTCTAGCTAACCAACAACTCCAACACCTTCAAATCCAAATACAAGTTAGAAGAAACTGCACAATGGGCTCCAACTTAATCTGGAGGTTTAGTTGTGGGATCCATCATGGTTGGGAGAGGAGCACTACCAATCCAAATGCTCACTAACTGGTCAGAAACATACACCACCTTCCTACCCTCAATGGTTTGGATAATTTTCACAAATCTGGCAACAATCTTAGAGAAGACCTCCTTAACTGAAATTTCTAGGTCATCTAGCATTCTATAATTCTAGATGTAGAAGACAACAGAAGTCGACAGAGTCTTACTCGACAGTCTCCTAGGCTTGTTAGGGATCAACAAAATAAATTTGCACACTTTCTTTAATGCATTCCTTGTATCTTCAATAATCCATCCCATTTTAATACAACAATCCTCCTAGATTTTCATATAGAAACTGGATTTAAAGAACAAGTGCTTCACTGATTCCTCTTCTTGAGAGCAAAGGGAACATATGTTTGCAAGAAAGGTACTATGCTTTTGAACCCATAGTAAGGTGGGTAGCCTATTCTGATAGCTTTCCATGTGCAGAAGCTGTGGTTAGAAGGAAAGAGTGTTCCAAATAATTGTTGCCCTGACTTTCTGCTCTCCAACACTTTTTACCACTTCTCAAGAAAATTTCGAAGAGAATAACCTTTTTTAGTTCTGATCCATCTTATAGCATCTACAGAAGGAGAAGGGTCAATATGAATCTCTCTAATAGTGTCATACATATTAGATTACTTTAAGTTGGTAGGGAGTGGAATCCTCCAAGCACCCTCCACTATCCAGGAGCCAATTTTAGGCCATCCCAAATGGAGATCAGGTAAGGAGTTAATACCAACAATTTGTAAACGACTTCTTCCTTCAATCCAACGGTCTCTCCACAGGTCAAAAGAGCTACCTTCACAAATTTGAAATTTCAAGTTTAACGCAAGCTCTTTCCTGATTTTAAGGATATCTTTCCACACCCTAGAAGCAGAATGGGTGGGGGAGGCTTCTTGAATATATGAGGCTTCTTGATTTTAGGGATATCCTAATTTTAAGAATACCTTTCCGTAAGCTCTTTCCTGAATGTAGGATCCTTATTCATGTAGCTAATTATAAGAGGAGTCCATGTATACCCGCCCCCCGCCTATATCATGGGGGTGTACAGATGTGTCAAAGGAGTAACTTTAACACCCGAATCTGTGTGGCCAAAATTTAAAATCTCGTAGCTAAGAGGGATCCTACAATTATAGGATCCTTATACATAAAGCCGCATATGAGAGGAGTCCAAGTATACCACCCTCAACTAGATTATAGGAGGTTCATCTATATATCAAAATTGTGACTTTAACACTCGCATGTGTGTGGCAAAAATATAAAGAGTCTCATAGCTATGAGAGTTTTCATTATTGTGGGATTCTTATTCATATAGCAGATTATGAGAGGAGTTCAAGTATAGCCCCTCCAACTATATCATTGGGGGGGGGTACATCTATGTGTTAAAGGAGTGACTTTAACTCCCGTATGTCTGTGACCAAAATATAAAGCGTCCCATAACTAGGAAGGGTCCAACTATTATAGGATCCTTAATCAAGTAGTAGATTATGATAGGAGTATAAACAATCCCCTCCCCCCCATCCCCCCGACTACAACGTGGGGGTGATATATCTATGTGTCAAAAGGGTAACTTTAACACCTGCATGTATATGGCTAAAATACAAAGTCTCTATAGATAAGAGGGGTGCAACTATTATGGGATTATTATTTATATAGCAGATTATGAGAGGAGTCTAAGGGTACCACTCCTGACTATATCATTAGGGGGTATATCTATGTATCAAAGGGGTGACTTTAACACCTGTGTGTATGTGACCAAAATATAAAGGAGTTCTATAGCTTCGAGAACCCACTATTTTAGGATCCCTATTTATGTAACAGATTATGAGAAGTCAAAATATACCCTCCCATACTATATCATAGGGTATACATTTATGTGTCAAAAGGGTGACATTAACACCCATATGTGAGTGGCCAAAATATAAACTGTCCCTTTGCTAGGAGGGTCCCACTATTATAGGATCCTTATTCATGAAGCATATTATGAGATGAGTCCAAGTGAAATTCTAGTTAGGCTAAGCTTGGCTAGCTAATAACCATGCACTAAGGGACCACCTAGATGAAGCTAGTTGGTAGGCCCTACAATGGACAAATGCAAGGACGGGTTAGGTGCCCAAGATGTGAATAGATATAGCATCGATCACAGAAATAATGCCAAAGTAAAACAAGTTATTTTTCTAGGTGGAAATCTCTAATCGGGAAAAAAATAACCATCATCCGACAAGCCGGGCTTAGGCTGCAACCTAGTCTTCCCTACGCACCTACAAAAGTGGAGCAAACACTAGTGGTTACATCAAAGGTTACCCCAGCTGCCCCTAAGCTATGCCCCGCTCCGACGATGAAGTTGGCCGCAACCACCCTTCAAAGGGTCCACTCGCAATCCTCCTTACTCCACTCCAAGTTCCTCCGATCCACCTCGGTTCCATAGAGGCCTACCCCACCTTCAGCAGTGATGGGTGTTTATCTGACTGTAATCACCCTAAGCACTCCTGCAAGAGCCTTCCACATTGCGGTGAAAAAAAAACCAAAGATGTATGTGGAGGAAATAAAAAAAGAAAAGAAAAGCAAAAGTTTGATCAAGGATAGTGACAAGCAAGTTGGGCTCGCGGTACCTCCGTAAGAGACAAAAAACCTCGCATGACCATCTGAATGAAAAGTTAGTATCCCGAAGAGGTATTCTGGGTACAGGATAGAAATGGCTCTCTGAAGTGAAAGAAACACTCAATAGTATTGCATGTTTGAAAATTCGGGGTTCATATAGCCTTACCCTTTTTCCCCTTTCCCTTTTTTCTGTTCACACTTACACATTGGGGTGCACTTGAGTGTCCTCTATACCCTTGTCTTCTTGCTATTTAACTTTGTTAGTTAGTATATTATTAGGGTACATGAATGCTAGAGGCTACCACTGCTTGATTTGGTTCACTAAGTTTTATAAACTCACCCCTCGTTGATGAAATATTTTCAGGTACTGAGGCACCCTAGTGACCACCACTGAGCGTTAGCACCCCCTAGCTTTGCTCAATGGTAGTTTCCCATTTTTACTGCGTTTCATTTGGGTTTGTAAAAATATTTAGGATTTGGATCTCTGAACTTGTAAACCCTAGAGGCTAGTGCTATTTCCTTTATGCACTTCAGTAATATGGTTTACTTAGATTTATCAAGGCCTTCATAATGATCAACCCTAATCTAGCACAAGCTCTAGTTAATAGTCAACATAATAAAATTTCCTTTAAAATGATAACTTTTTTCTCTCTCTTTTCTCTCCCTCCCCCTTTTCCCCCTCATACCCTGGTTTTTGGTACCCTCCCTCTGCTGTACTGAAACCCGAGGAGCTCGTGACACCTTTAAAGCTTAGTGGATTGCTCTCACCATCGGGCCAATACGGCGATGTTTTTTCCATGAAGGATTTTCTCATTAAAATCATTATGTGTGTTGTAGCTTAAATTATCCATACGAATCTTGAATGTTTTGTCCCTGCACATGCACGCTATCATGATCTGAATATGTTTTCCGAGAGTAAGGAGAGTGAGAACCACCCGACATCTAATCACCTTTCATAAAACTATTTAACCATATCTAGCTGAGGAGAGACATAGGACAAGATTAATATACTATGAGTCTACCTTGGTTCTTTCTACCAAGGTGATCAAAGGGGGTGACCTTTATTAGGTCGACCGTCATGCGCCGGTCACCGACCTCCCACATCTCCAAGGTGTGTTTTCAACCATATAGATTGATAGTAACCCAATTTTCCACGAGAGGATAAAGCACATCAAGATCAACTGCCACTTCGTCCGACAACACTATGAGGCTCCGACTTTTTCTCTCCCTAGTGTTTCCTCTGCAGAGCAAATCGCTAACTTCTTCATGAAATCACATCTAACTTCTCAGTTTTGGTTTCTTGTTTGCAAACTCTCGGTGTATGATCCACCGTGAGTTTGAGTGGAGGTGTTGGATATATTTGTATAGATGTGTGTATATCCATTATTCTTATGTATGTGAGTCTCACATGAGGAAAATCTTGTTAACTCTATGTATATGGCCCATTGGCCTCTAACGAGAATACAATTCATTCAAACCCTAGCCTCTTTTTTTTTCTGGAAGCTAAACCTAGTCTCTCTCTGTCTCTATCACTCTAGGGATGTAACTACTTAGATGACATATGAAATTAAAAATAAAACAAATTAACTGAAAGAGTTAAATATAGAATTTAATTTATTTCAAGAACTCTCTTTGTACTCTTGAGAACTATCTTTATGCTCTTGGAAACTGATCAATTTCAATATCTAGGAACCACACCTCAACTACTCGAAACTCTACACATACTTACTGATGTCTCTCATAATTAAAGCTCTATTTATATCATGCAGTGGACCAAATTAAGTGATATTCTACATAATCGACGAACCACATCATTCACGCAAGCCATTATGTCTCCACTTGGATACTCATTGATTCTTGAAGAAGGTAATGAGGGAACCATAGACAACTTGCTTAGCATTGGTAGCCATGACAAAGTCTCCGTGCGCATATTCTGATGCATACTGAACTGTCAACTTATCTGTGTCGTGGAACTTGAGTCTATCCAGCAAGTACTCAACATCCATAGCATCAGATAGTGTATCTTTGCCACCGTAGCTTAAGAACAAAGAAAGGTTGTTGGGGATGGAAGACATGTCATACGCCGGGGGGTAGGGTTGCCCATAGTGCTTCATGTTCTCATCATAATCATCGTAGTCGTACTTAGATATGGTTCCCCGTCGCATCACTGCCATTCGATTAGTGACGATAGTTATCAGTTAGCAAAGCATGAGAGATGATTAAATTGATGGAGAAGAGAAAACAAGGCTCCAATACTTTAGTTTCTTAGGGTCATTGAACTCACTCTGTGATAGCTGTATCGCGTTCTTTATCGATGTTGATTGTGGTTCATGATCTAGAAAAACTTGAATGGTGGAGGAGTTGAGGCAGCAATTCTTGCCTTTGGTTGGAGAATTCAGAGGGGGAAAAGGATCAGCGGCTTCTCGAGAGGATTGTTCATTAATGAGTTAAAATATTTCAATCGACGGTGAAGAGTAATAACCTGTGATAGCCGTAATAAGATCGTAACAATTAACATCAGGTTCCTCGCATATTCTTTTGAGAAGCTTATGCACCTCTTTCCTGTCGTGCAATATTGAATTTCCATAATTCAGCCTCCATGGAATAAAATGTAAGGTTATGTGCTCTCCATCTACTCATGATCAGAATTACATGCTTTCACCTTAATTGTTTCAGAATGTAAATGAGTAATAATAATTAGGTCAGGTGATGCCCCAGGTTACCCAAATCTAGCTAACATATACCTATCAATCTAACGATCTAGATGGAACTAGTTCAATGACTATGTTGCACTAAAGCACAATAGGACCACCAAGGGCCATAGCAACAAAAAAGGGCAACCAACTGAATTTAGAAGGCAAAGATATTGAAGTAATCTATCTTGAAGTTTTGAAACTTCCCACAAAAAAAAAACAAATGGCTTACAACATAAGCAGTTATTCTACTTGTTGGATATTATGCTATGAAAAAAAGGATATTTTCAGATCTAAATATATATAAATATAATATAAAATTATATTTAGGAAAGGAAAGAGAAAGGAAAGAAATGGCATGGGATCGAAGCGTGTTAGGCGCTGTCCTAAAACGTGTTTGTCATCCACATACAGAGCTCCTGGTAAGTGCACTTAGAGATACGATACCCCGGTGATAGCCACCCTCCTACTCATCTATATATCTTCGAGAAGGGTATGTGAAACTAATCTTCCCTTCAAGAATCCAGCAAACGCAAAACTGATTTCCACAAAAAGGGTATGTCTTAGATTATTTTTTTTCATGTTTTCCATGCTTTAATTTTGCAAGAAAAATTTTAAGACCTTTTGAGGGAAAACTGATTTCTACGAAAAATTATTTTTCTGTGAGAACATTTTTCTTCAATCAAACACAATTTTGCGCAAAAATTGATGTTTTCTTTCATTTTTTGTGTTTTACTGGTAACCAAACACGCCCTAAAGGTTTGTAGGTCTTAACATAGATCTTAACTAGTAAGAAATCCGGGCAATGCCCGGATGAACTTGATGCACGCCACTTGGTACAAACGACATCACAACCGTTCGAAGAAATATAAGTAAGTGTACGTGATTCACCTGTTGGGGTGTGATTCACTTGTTAGAAAGAGATAGATAGTATTAATGATTTTACTAATTAACCTCAAATGATCATCAAATGTCATCTTTATAATATGTTTTTAATAGGATTTATGAGAGGGAATCTTGTTCACACACGAACCTGAGAGAGGCTTCCATTTTAGTATTATACTATTAGATTAGATATATGTAATGGCTGCTCATTAAGAGTTGCCCAAAAACTTAGCCTAATAAAAACAAGGGGTTAATGACAAAACATTTATAGTAACCATCCATTAACTTAGCACATTAAAATCTATTAGTTAAACAAATAATATTTAAAATTATCAATCTTTTTTCAACACTACTCACCCAGTTGGATTAAACTCATGAAGACCCAACCAATACAAGGTCTGCAAAACAACTCGAAAGCGGTAATATTAGCAATTATGAGGAGGCTACAACTACCCTTTAAACAAGGAAAATACTATTTAGCCCGAAACGTTTAGCCCGAATGGTCAGCCCGATTTTTGTGTCCTGATCACTGTCGTCCATTGCATCCAGCTCCGACCAGTGAATCACTTTCAACCTGGACTGGCAGGCAAAGTGATGCTGTGATCGGATGCCACATCAATCGGACTGACCATTCGGGACAAACGCTTCGGGCTGAATAGCACTTCTCTTAAACATAATTTAACATCATTTACTTCCGCTGCGAAGATTTCCGAGGCTCCTCGGGCAATCGGTGACCCCACATGATTCAAATAAGCTATTGGGCTGAGCAAGGCAGCTGACCTTATCATGTTCAGTAACTTGTGCTCACAAAAGGATGCAAGGGCAATCAAAGTTCCCTATCAAAAAGGAGAGTGTTTTTCATTCTTTCAACACCACCACAAGATTTGGATACCAAAGAAGAGTAACTCAAAGGATGGAGCTTACCAGAGAATGCCCAACATAGTGAAGTCTCTGCTGGCCCGTCCGATGGTAGATATACTCGAGAGTGGCGGGAAGATCATAGGCCACTAGTTCATCCCATGACCACTCCCAGTATGCCTGCTTTGAAGATCACAATCACAACAAGTGAGACTGTGAGAGTTCATCTACTTGGAAGAAGAAAAAAAAAACCCTAGGAGCATGGTGGATCATTTGTTCTAGCTAGTAAGAGAAAAAAAACCGGATCGGGTTTGTATATCCTTCTCGAAGACGTGCCGACGAGAAGGAGGGTGACCATCACCATCTCACCAGGGTCGTCATATCTCTAGGAGTGCTTTTCAGGATCTCCATACATGAAGGGTGTACGTTCTTAGGATAGCAGCTAGCGCATTTTGACAAGTTGATCATCCTCACCAAAAATTATCAAATTATATATATGCATGCTCAAGTAGATTTAAATCTGAAAAATATTCTTTATGAAATTATTATTTTGAGCATTATATCTAACAAATTCATGTATTTGGAAAAAAAAAAAACAAGCATTGTGGGTCGAAGAAAACCGGATCAGTAGGTGCGAGCGAAGCGTGCTGCCGACTGTAGACCGTCCCACGACTGTTGGCGACCCATACATCAAATCCATTATCTGCTAAGATGTACCCCAATGATTCTTGTGGAGAATTTATCAGCCATATGATTCCATCCTGCACAAACCAACCACAAGCGTTAGGCCTCCGATAAAAAACGGCGTGCCTGTGTCGGATACACCTACCGTCAGGACCCCATGTTGTAGCAAGACCGGTATCTTGTTCTCTCCTTCGGTTGCACCAGAACGACCATCTGGAATCCTTTGAATGCTGAGAATGTAACCATCTTCAGTTGTCACCTGCAACACAGCAGATATCATATTATGAGGTTATTAGACGTAGTCATAGTTTAGTCCCATATGACCTTTGGTATTGTAATAAATCAATAAGCCTCTCTCTCTCTCTCTCTCTCTCTCTCTCTCTCTCTCTCTCTCTCTCTCTCTCTCTCTCTCTCTCTCTCTCTCTCTCTCTCTCTCTCTCTCTCTCTCTCTCTCTCTCTCTCTCTCTCTCTCTCTCTCTCTCTCTCTCTCAAAGCATCTCCAGTCCTTACTCAAATTTTTATTCAAATCTGAGTAAAAACTCAATTTGATCCTGAGTACTCCAATCCTTACTCAAATTTAAGTAAAACCCAATATGATACAAATACTCCAGCTATTTTACTCAAATTTGAGTAAAACTCAAAATTGGATGGCACGTTTGTAAATATAAAGACATTAGAAAATGACCGTTAGAATTTGGTACGGGGTTTGAGTCTCCCTTCATTTGATGAAAAATTTAAGTAAAACTCAGTTTGATATAAGTATGAATAAAGGACTGGGGCTGTTTTTTAGACAATTTTACTCGGATTCAAATCTGAGTAACGATTTGAGTAAGGACTGGGGATGCCCTAACATGGTATCAAAGCAAGGTTGCTTGTCCTCGGATTTCGAAGTTCTCATCTCCGGCCTTGACCCCCTCGATCGCTGCTATTTTTTTAGCCATTCAAGAGCGGGTCTTCGCCAAGTCCGATCTCGACGCCATTACAATACTCATGGTTTCCAAGAAACCCCCATTGAATGGATGACCTGGGTCATTGAATTAGTGCCAACAAATGATGCTTAAAGTAGCCTATCTTCAATAATTCTAAGTGCATGTGGTTCAAAGCTGATGCTAAACTGCAGGGTTCAATTGCAGGAGAAGAGAGGGGAAGGATGAATACAGTGTGCTCTTCGCACTTGTAGCCGAAGATCTCCACCCGCGATTTGCAGGCACCGGCGGTGGCCACGGCCTGTTTCATTGTCCCAGAGGTGCCGGCAAGTATGGACATGATGCAAAGAAGAGATTCTGCAAGCATGAAGAAGAGATTGTTAGCCATTACCCTAAGAAGTCTCTCTTGATTGGTGCAACTTCCCCTAGACCCCTTACCATTTTAAACCAGGATTTCCTAGGATGGCCTATTGGTCTAGACGATGAATGGGACCCTCGGTATCTATGGATCGATAAGGACGAACTTTTGGAATCATACATCCAACAAGGGACAGATCCAGGAATCGAACCATGGGGGGGGAGAATGTTAGAGAAATCTTTTTGGGGGGGGTGTCTTAAATTTTGTTAAAAATTCAGAGGGGGGGAGGGGGAACTTATGTAATTTTAAAATAATCCTAACTAACACTACTATAATAAGGGGTTCTCTTTCAAATCTAGGGGGGGCGATCGCCCCCACACGCCCCCCTCGGATCCATCCCTACATCCAACATGATAAGTGTTATTCAACTCGAATTATCAATCAGAATGACGTGGCATCCAATGACAGTGTCCCTTTGCATGTCAGGGTTGAGTATGATTTGCCGGTCGGTAGTGTACGTACGCCTGACAGGACCAAAATCTAATACCCAGGTTCTCGTCTAGACCGATGAAGAAGAAGGTGTGCGCCTGGTGCGATGGACGAGAACGATCCGATACAGAAGAAGCACGGATACATGGAAGCCTTCACGGTTGTCACCTTCCGCTCCAAACCCTAAGTCTTCCGTCCGGATCACACAGTCGATGGGACGTGTGAGAGGTGAGAGTCATCGTTAGGGTGCAGAGGAAACTACAATTATAGAAAAAAACCCTAGTCTCTAGTTATCCATCAAAACTAGAAAATCTATCGGATCTCATAAACTGCTTCTATACAATTAGATCTAAGACACACGTATAATAGGTGCACCAACACGATCTAAAATGCACTACGAGATGTTTCTCAGGCCCGATCATGCGCATGCTCGATCACATCTTATTTGACCTGACTGGGACCGACGAATCTTAATCCGACTATCTACAACACCTAACCTATGGTCTATATAGTCCCACCTAAAGAAATTTCTTAAAGAGCTAGGGCTGAGTATAAGGGATGGCTGTGATCACGACACGTCATTTTGGTTGATCATTTGGGTTAAACGTTACCGGTTAAATAATATTTCCCATGGATTATATGTGGACATTTTATAGGGAAATGCTACTCCAACATCGAGCAAAAACATCGATCACGAACATCCTGATGTGGCACCGTATCACAGCCACCCACGGGGACCAGTGAATCACACTCACCCCATGGAAACGTCATTAGAGTATCAGCTGCCCTGCGTGCCTTGGAGGACAGGCAAATAAGGTATTGTATCACTAACATGGTTTGGACGATCAGCTACGGCTTGTTCTCCCGTGTTCCGTACGCAGCAAGCTCACGGCCATGTTAATAAAATAGATTATTTGGGAAAGTTCATGGGGTCCGTTTCGTTTTGCCTCAATTCTAGAGAATTAGAGAAACTTATTGTCTGATCAATTAGCGGGTCCTATCCGATCGATCGATTTTGCTGTACAGAAGAGGTATATTTCGGGATACCAAACGGTTCTATTACAGGCCTATTAGATTTACTCACGATGGTGTTTTCTAAGATCAGGATCGAACTGGCCGTCGGACGTTCTGGTCGACCGATCAACTTCTCCGCTTCAGGAATCCGGTACTTATGTATTTGAGTTTGTTGTTTGATGTAAACTCTATACTATATAAAGGACGTTGAGAGACCAAACTTAGTGTGGTTGACTATAGAGGTTGACGGTTGATTTTGAGAGAGGCTTGATGAGATTATTGAGATAAGAGAAACCTTTGAGTGATTTGGATGTTCTTGTTAAAGTTGAGTGTTGCTTGTAATTTCTTGGTTTCTCCATTATAATATGTGGATCGTCTTATTGTTTTTGCCCATAGTTTTCTTCTGAACAGCTTCCATGTAAAATTTCTCTTCCAAAGAGTTTTATCATCTCTCTCTCTCTCTCTCTCTCTCTCTCTCTCTCTCTCTCTCTCTCTCTCTCTCTCTCTCTCTCTCTCTCTCTCTCTCTCTCTCTCTCTCTATATATATATATATATATATATATATATATATATATATATATATATATATAGGGTAGCGATCCAGTGAGATTTGAGATATATGAGATAACTTTGAGGAACCTATCTAGAGGTTTTAGAATTTGATGAAAATTGGTGAGCATGCTCTTTATGGCAAGTTGATCATCCTCACAAAAAATCATCAAATTTTAAAACCTCTAAGGGCATCAAATGTTAGAATATTTATTGACCATCCATTAAAACCAATAATTTGAATTGTGTATTTGATGCCTCTAGAGGTTGTAGAATTTGATGATTTTTTGTGAGGATGATCAACTTGCCATAGAGAGCATGCTCACCAATTTTCATCAAATTCTAAAACCTCTAGATAGGTTCCTCAATGTTATCTCATAGAAGAGTTATCTCACTGGATCGTTATATATATATATATATATATATATATATATATATATATATATATATATAGAGAGAGAGAGAGAGAGAGAGAGAGAGAGAGAGAGAGAGAGAGATTTTATGGTGCAACCTCCTTTATGTGCGGCTAACATACAACCACACAAGGAGGATCTTTTTTTTTACGGATGATCACCTTCCCTTTAATAACACGCATGAAAAAAGTAAGCTCGTTCTAAGACCTCTAGGTGCATCTAATGTGTTCTGCTTTATCGATCTATCATTTTAACCCTCCAACTGATGAACACATTTGATGCACCTAAAGGTCTTAGAATGAGTTTATCTCTTACATATTTGCTATTAAAGAGAAGATGATCCTCCTCAAAAAAACAATAAAAACCATCTCCGTGCATGGCTGTACATTAACCACGCGTTAGGGTTGCACCATAGCATAACCCTGGACTGGGACACTCTTGCTCGTGCAACGGTTACTCATGGTCAGCGAGGTGGCGCTTGCGCCCCCTTTGGCAGCCCAGGGTGCGGATATGGTTTCTGCCTGTGTACGATGTGGTGGTATTCGGTGTTTTTAGGCCAGTGTACGGAGGTTTGTGCTTGCGCTAGGCTGTAGCACCTCCCGAAGGTCCAGTGACCTCCCCCTTTAAATTACCAAAAAAAAAAGATTACTCATGGTCGTTCCCCTACCTAAATACTCTGGTGACCTCAGAATGTAGCAAAGTAAATGTTTTCGAAACAGGCAGCAGTAAGGAGTAAGAGTAATTCAGTAGAGAAGCCCTAGGAGAACCAAGCTAGTCCTCAAGCATTAATGTGAAAATGATGACCTAAACTTGCACCATGTTCCTATCAGCCACTAATCTTTACAGGTGAAATACAAATCACAGCAATGGGATATGAAGCTGAAACCCCCAACCAATCAAAAAAGTGTTCTACACGATTCAACTCGAAGCAGGCCCGATAGCAAGGGAATCGGTTGACCCAACCTTCTCTGCGATCTTCTGCGCATTTTGCCTGTTCCGGAACCGGACAAACGGTCTTCTCAAAAGCTGCCATCCACGCGGCTTTATCTGCCCCATCAGCTTAAGCTGCTCCCTTTGGAATCTCCTATTGGCAAACCACGACCCGCCTCGCCACCCTAGACCGTAGCTGCATATAAATGGCGGAGATATGTGAGAAAACTTGGCGATGAAATGTATTTACTCTAAAAATCTCTACGCACGCTTACTGTAAGTTTCCGACTGCAAGACAACAACAGAAAGAAGATCGACACGCCCTTTTGGAGTTCTTAAGATTTGATGAGATTTTTAAAACTCGACACCGATGTAGTTTACTGATTTGAATACAAACACGCCCTTTGCCATCCGTCAACATGTACAGAAATTAGGAAATTAGAGGAACATAAAAGATGGCATGGACTCTGTATCTGTCAGGAGTTCAAATGCTCAGGCATGCCAACAACGAGTGTGTGGCCGGGCGTTCAGATTTTTGGACTACAAAATAGTCGGGCATGACTTGTTGGAAGTTCCCAGACGAATAGTCATCTAATCTCCAGATATTTGAGATGATAATATGATCCTAGGGCCAAGGCTTGTATAGTCTGCTCGGACGGTGAAACCAAATGAAAGAACACGATCAGGTTTTAAGCCTTCAATTCAGCGAGCTAACATACCGAATAGAGGATAACTCAGAAAAGTGAGCAATTATTATGTCGTAGAAATTACAAAGGTGACGGGTGGCCTGTGTCACCCCAACACTACCTCCTATTCTTATCGTGATTCCATTCCTAATAGGATGAATCGTACAAACTTCACTCAATTACATATTTCTAAATATAAAAAAAGAACCTACAAACCTAGTAAATTAGTATTCTCATTGTTAGAGTGTATATATTCTTAGCCATTGTATAGTTTACTTAGCATTTTGGGCATGTTCACCTTGGGTGACCCATCACTTGTACTCATATATACGGCCATTGCCCCATAGAGTAAAGCATTCTCTTCACTCCCAAAATCCAGTTTCCCTCTTTTCCTCTTAGGGCTATCACGGTATCAGCTCTTCTCCCTCTTTTGTCATTCTCATTCTGAGCTACCTTCAATCCAAACGACATCATCTACGTCATCGAAGATCTTCTTCGTCGCATCAGATTCTTTGGGTTCATCGGGCATCGGCATCGACGACCTCTGCATCTCCCATAGATCTCATCTCCCATCGGATCTTTCTCTGCATCAACTCCAACCTCATCATCTCCCAGATATCCCATTTGATCTTTCTCCGCATCTTCTCTGTCGCATTTTGTAGTAGGTGCCCCAGCTGGATCGAGCAGGTCTCATCTCCCATTGAAGCAGGATTGAAGTAGGATCTCGTGGTGTCGCAGTCGAAGCAGAAGGGGTCGGGGTCGGATAGAGCAGATCTCATCTTGATCTCGCGGTGCCGTCAACCACCATAGACAATTTATTTTTTTCGGTTGTGCTTTGTTGGCAGATGAGACTAGAGACTCTTTTGTTTGCTTGTTCAAGACATGGTTGAAAGTCATACGTGGAAAACCAATATTGATTTTAACTGACCAATGTTGTGCCATGGCAAAATCCATTCAAATGGTTTATCCAAACAGCATACATCATTTGTGCTGGTGGCACATAAGTAAAAATGAAGCCAAACACTTGAGCCATGTAAAGCAAAAGTATAAAGTTTTTGATGTTGACTATTGAAAATGCAAGAATAGCAAAATAATCAAAGAGTTTGAAAACAATTGGGCCAAATTAATTGTAGACTATGAACTTCAAGATAATTATTAGCTTAAGAATATGATGACATTCGTAACATTGGATTCCTTGTTATCTAAAGGATAGTTTATTTACAAGCATGAGTACTACACAACGTAGTGAGTATGAACTCTTTTTTGACGAATATGTAAACTCTCGAACACCTTTAAATGAGTTCATATGAAAATATGATTTAGCGCTTACACATCAACGTGATTAGGAAAACCGTGAGGATCATGTCCTTTACATAAAAGCAAAATTTCTTTCAGAAAATTTGTTTTTAAAAAAAAAAAAGCTCGGAAAGCCTATACAAAAAAATATATTTACATTGCTTCAAATGGTATCTAAAGAGTCCAGTGGTGCAGTGTACTGATGGGTATGAAGTGGGCAATCCTATGACTTCTTCAAAGGACACATTGTGAGCCATGAGGAAAGTGATGGAAGTGCAACTTGCTCTTGTAAAAAAGTTATGTTTGAAGGAATACTTTGTGCACGTATCCTAAAGGTCTATCAAAAAACCGATGTGATTGAAATACCATCTAGATATATCCTTCCACGATGGACAATAGAAGCTAGATATACGCTTTATGTATATCCCAATGACAGACAAACCAGTGTTTTGAATTATCTTACACCAATGATGAAATGGCAATACAGAGAGACGGGTATAAAAGCCATTGACTTGGGAATAGAATACCAGGAACTCTTCAACATTGGAATGCCCAGTATGTCCTAGTTGATAAACTTGTCAGGGCCAAACTGAATATTGAGGCAAGATCAATAGTCCAGGGCAGTAATGATACAGAATGGGTTGAAGGGATTGACAGTGTATCAAGAACTGAAGAAACACATCTAGTAGTAGACATGATCCGAAACAAGGTAAAATTGTTGGCAGATCACAAAATATTGTACGCCTTCGTTCAGGTCTTGCAAAAAGTACGAATAAAAAAGACAAAGGAAATGCAGTCACTATCAAAGATTAGGCCATAAAATCACCATATGTCCTAATTTGGCAAGTAATAGCAATTTTTTCTTGTTCATATGGCACAATTCTTTATTTTCTGTATTTTCTAAGTATAATGTTCATATCTGGTTTTATAATATCAGGGCCTAGGTGAAATACAAGCCTTCCGTCACCATTATGTGAGAAACTGACTATCTATTTGTCAGGTATATAAGTTTATTTCTGATTTGGCAGGTATAATAAATTTTTTTCCTGCTCATATCACACACTTTCTAAATTTGTGTGTGCATAATTTATATTTCTATTGTTATAGTACGAGGTTCCAGGTGAGATGCAAGTGTTTTTGCCATTCCATGACCATTATGTTTTGACTTTTGAGGTGAGAAACTTAATGTCTATTTGCCAAATTTTCCAGGTTTATTTCAGGTTTCTATGAAATTTCAGGTTTATGTGAATCAACATTATCATCATGTTTTCTTACATGAATTAAGGCTTATTAGTTGAAGATTCATCTTTGCTATGTTCATAGCCCTGATAAAATGGGACCTTTGTGCAAGTGTAGCCCCAAGCCAATGTGACTTTGCGTGCAACAGAACCAACAGAGATTGTAGAAGATGATGGCGAGAATTTAATTTTTATTTAAAGATGTAAACTTTGTTATGAAGATATTGTTGTCATGGTTTTCTTTTGTTTTAATATGTCATGTTGTGGAGGCTTTATGGTGTTCAACAATTCATTATTGTCATATTATTTTGGACCTTATACTTTGAGCAATAAGTATCTATAAATCTTGCATGCTGCTGTGTAAGTTGTTGCTTGTGATGGATTGTCAGAAATCAACGCCTTGAATAGAGGTGAGTAAGGCGATCCGTTGCATTGTTGCTCCCACTCAACATGGTGGTGATGTTCAAAGGTGGAGATTGGACGGCAACGAGCTGATGGGAGTGGAGAAGAGGAAGAGGACTCAGATGAATGATAGAAGATTGAATTACTCCAATGGAGTGGAGTGGCATTATGAGAGCTCATCTACAAATCTCTGAAGCATAATTTTGTGATCAAAACTGTGTGTGTTGCTGCTATTTGAGGATGTCCTTTGGGACTAAACAATCTGCCGGTGACATAGATAATTTTGTGATCAGAACCGAGTAATGAAACAATACAATGTGTCTGTGACATATATCTTAGATCAATCAGGTGAATGTGCCAATGGTTTACAAGTAGTTGGTTGCAAATGCACAATTTTTTTCTAAAGGAGTTCATAAAATGTGCTTAGAGCTTTCTGTTCTTGTCTCATTTGAGTAAACACTCAACCTTGAGTTTCTCCTTCCTTTCATCACCATTCAATGCTGCGACCTCATGAAAGATGCTGAGGTTCATCGCAGGGATATCATGACCAGTATGACTCCTCTAGGCAGCTCCACTACATTGAGATGCCACACTCCTATTAAGAGCTCTTACCTGGCGAGGCACAACACTCAGGAACCAAATTTTGCAGCTCACAGTACCAACTTGTACAAACAGAATTCACGGCCAAAGCAACAATTTTTCACACGAACTAAAAGAAACAAAAAGAAACGGCAAGAAAAGCAGAAACCCAGAAATAATTCAAAACAAAAATCCGTGAACCATCAAGTAATTGAACACAATAACCCACAAAATAGCTCAATATTTTCTTCATTTTTTCTCTTTCTATTCTTTTCCTCTATGTTGGTCCTCTGTAGACTCACTCTATTTGTCAATCTCAGTCTAATCCTCTGACACTCTCCTTCTCTCTAGCAGCGAGCACTCCCTCTCTTTTATTTCTGTTTCTGCAAATGGAATGCAACGATTATATTTTTCTTTCTTTTTTGTTTCATTTCCGCATCTTTCTTCTTCATATCATTGTTCGGTAAAACCATCAAACTAAATAGACAACACTAATTTATAATTTCGTCTAATATTTATATGTATAAATACTACTATATGACTAATATATAGAATATATATTCAAGTAAAACCTTCAAACTAATCAGACAACACTAATATATAATTTCATCTAATATTTCTAAGTACAAATACTAATGCATGACTAAACGATAGAATAGATATTCAATAATTTTCTATCGCTTAGGAGTGTCCTAGGCCATGCCTCGCCTAGGCATCACCTACATTGAGCGAGGAATACTTCCACTCTTCAAAGCCACAAAACAACTTCCCAAGGAACTATACCACTAGCTTTGACCAAGTCTAAAAAGATCATATGTACATTTCCACCCTTCCCCCAAAATCTTTCAATTAATTGACTAGGGAAATCGCTTCACAATGATCTCTTAGCCAGGAGATCAAATTGATTATTAGATGGAGTTATCAATTTGGTCTTATGCCACAAAACATCGAGGCACGACAACTCTCCTCTAGAATTCAAGTGTGTTAAGTTTTTCAATTAACCTACATTATAAAAATAAGGTCACATATTTCCACTTCGATGCCAATCAAGGCGACATTAACTGATAAAAATAGGTAGAGACATGATCTAGATAATGGACGCAAATCCAACCATCACTGTAAATTCATTGCTCAACCACTATTCATGGGCTAATCTCTGTACTTATATGGAAACCTAGTTATAATGTTGAGCGACACCCATGCTTAAGCCCAACAAACTGATCCCCTTACCATTATATGGTTCTTGACAATAACCATGTTTACACTCTTCTCCAAAAATTTCTAGCAACTATAAAAGAAAACTGTTCACTAGTTGATCTCCATGTCTTTTAACCAAGTTGTCACCATAATGCCAAAAGCTTGACTTAGCCACTGCACTGCCTTTGTCAGAATAGAAAATAATATGATATACATGACCCGTAAGCTCGTAGGAGCACAAGTTTAAAACAATGAAAGTAACATAATCAAAATGCCACTTCCAGTACCTTGCATACAAGAGCTATTCTAATTGCTCGAAGTAATGGCTGTCTTCTAATTGCTGATAAGAATTTTGTCTCTCATTTATAACTACAGTAGTTAGAAAATTGAATTATATTACTAATATCATGTTTCCTATTATAATTTCTCTTCTATTATCATTTATTCTTGTATGCAATGGATGTTCCCATTGGTTTTGGAGTATGGCAACAAAATGGATAATTAGGAACAAACCGATAACCAGAGAACTCCGAGTAAGATATGGATATAATTAGGAACAAACCCGATAACCAAAGAAGTCCAAGCTGTAGCAACGCATGCTGTGGTGGTAACACTTCCAGAACTGACAATCCTTCTAATCTCTTCATGTTCAACATTGTAGTTGCTTTTTATCTGCTCACCAGACAAAAAAACTAAGTTACTTCATTCAATGAGCTTACACAAAATGTGTGTTAAGTAAAAGGTTAAGGACATTCAGCATATTACCAAAAGAATTTTGTGAAAAAGAAACCCAAATTTTTTTTTAAATACACCATATCATACAATGATCCTATGATAAGAAATGACTAAAAGGTATTCTGTTATACAATGCATCTGAATGAACACAATAACGTCACAATTAAGTATGGCTTAACCCCATCTTCTCCTGCTTGGAGAGGAGTTGCTCAAAAAAAAAAACGTCAGAATTAACAAACCATAAAAACCTTAAAGCATAAAAACAAATATATACAAGTTAAGAAGTACATGAATATCATTCAAAATGATATTTATAAAAAAGGAAGAATACTGAATTTTAAGAGGTTTCATAACTTATGGAGATGAAAATTCCCTCATGTTATGTTTTATACGAAGTAACCCATTAGATGAAAGTATGAAACAAGCTAAGACATATGAACTCTTGCTGCAAAGGTAGGTTCTAGAATAGGGCAATATTGTAATCCACTATCAACCTAACATCTACCCTCTAAGAACTGTTGCAGAATCCTAGCAAACACAGGTTTAAACAAGAAAAAGCTTGTCATGATACTTATAAGGCATTCGGCGAGTAGGTAGACCTACCATATTGATGAAACAATTTGAGCTCATGCAACCACAAATCAACCCTTAAACATTGCCCAAGAATAGGAAAATATCAATGAAGACGTTATTAACATAAGATATTGCATTCATATCTCAGGCACAAATTAAAAGCCAAAAAAGTAGAAAACTATCAAGCTGAAGAGCTTCTTACCATTAATATTAAACAAACAACATTCATACATGGTAGAAGAGTTAATGCAGAATAATTATGTACAAGTTTTTATTTGGCTATTTAGACATTAATGAATGGGCCTAAGTTCATTTCATAGACTACATAATCAATCACTAATGTAAACTAGCAAGGAAAAAAGAAGCCAGACATAACGTAAAACAATTATGATATTCATTTTTTAAATGTAAAAAATGTTGGGGCATACCATTTGCCCTATTTATGCAAACCAATGAAGGATGTGAGCAACGAACGATGATAAAGAATTCAAATACACTAATATTTTACATGGAAAACCGTTCGATGTGAGGGGAAAAACCACGGGACTAAAGTGAGCCCCAATCTTTCACTATGTCAACAATGGAATTGCAATGAAGTCTTCTCTAGAGAAAACAAGAGGCTACTAAAGTCCCAAGAGAAAAGTCTCTCTCGGATGAACAATAATCTTCACCCAAAAGGATGGAATACAACAAAGAAAGATCTCACCAAAGTAGATAACTCTTCCAAACACCTTTGGAGAGCAATCTTCCGCTCGCCGGGATGAAGCTTTCGTTGCACCGGAGACAAATGAATGGCCTTTTTCATCCAAGAAAAGAGACAACCAAAGTGTGTACAACACCCTTCCACCAAAAGCAAAACCTCCGAATTCGGATTGCCACATCTTTCTAGTTTTCCAAGACCAAAAACTACTTTAAAAGATGGTCAAACAAGTAATAAATGCCCCTCCAGTCCAACCAATTACAAAACAAGCTTTCGTACCATGCAACAATGCATGAAGAAGCGAGAATAAGTGGGAAAAGATGGAGAGAAATGGCAAAAGCTGGGTGTATGAAGGGGACAAACTCCCCTCCTAACTTATTTGGAGGGCTCTACCATACCCACTTTTCTTTTACAAGCCTCGTGCTTATCCTTTGATAAGGTCTTCGTCATCATATCCTTCGACATATAAAACTGTAAACATCAAGAAAGAGGCAGAAAACAAATAATGATGTGTGTGATGTGTAATGATCTGTGATAGGTTGAGACCAAAAGAATGTGGGAAGGTTGCAAATGTTTCATCCTTAAGCACTTGGATGGCAGCAAAGTTAGTAATAAAGTTTTAGTACATTTATCAACCATATTTATAAAAAGTAACCCAAAGAATAATAATAATGTCATTGGGGGGAGAAATAAGGAACTGCAAACTAATTCTAAAAAGTTGCTTGCTTATTCAGCCTCCACTTACAGACTGTTCAATTGACTTGAGCCTGTTCTCAAGTTTCGATTGATGCAGCTGACGTAAAGAGTAACCTGTATCATTAACCTACCATTAGAAATTATTTTACGGAACAGAGAACATTAAAGACAGCTAATAGTCATAATCAACCATGATCACAATCTCAAATACTAGATTGTCAATTTAGTTTTTAAAATCTCAGAAGTTCTCATCAAGAAAGGAAAGAGGACACAAACGATAGCTATGGATCAGAGAAATGGATTGCATGTGTGTGTTTTTCAGTAGGTGGACACGCAACTAGATGGATGGAGGCATAAACGAGGCCTCCCAAAAGCATGTCAACCTGCACCAAGTGATAACAAGTAGGTCGCTTATATCGAGTTCTGGTGTAAGATGTTATGAAATTTATGAATTGACTAATGTTAAATATTTTCTACTGAAAGTTAAATAACCTTCTTGAGATTAGGTATAGCCAATGCTTTGTACCTAGGCACAAGGGCCTCCCTACAGCTGAAGCAACCCTTGTCCAAGACTGGATTAAGCTCCCAACTAGCTACTTGAGTGACTCACGACGCTTAGCCAGCTGCCCAGTCCTATGTTTGACTCAAAATGCAACTATTTTATTACATATGTATTTTGCAGGTAAGGAGGTTCCCAGACTCCTAGGAGCTCTCTCATTGACTTTGAGCGGCTGAATCAGGTATTGGATGATCGTTTTAACCCCCTGATGGCTCATTCTGGAGATGAGCTTAGAGACGAGGGTGTTCCTTTCTCCTCTAAGAAGCTGGATGGTGATACTGGTAAAGGAAAGGTTCCTTCATGTGAAGCAGCTAGGTGATGTGGTTTTTGTTTCTCAAACTAAGTATGTTAAGGACCTACTAAAGAAATTTCAGCTTCATTAGTCTAGGCACACACACCTATGCCTACCACTTTTGAAATTTTTTGAGGGTGAGGGCGGCATGGATAAAGGATGTAGACCAAACAATGTATAGGATTATGATAGGAAGTCTCATGTGTCTGACCACAAGCCATCTAAACATAACCTTTAGTGCAAGTGTGTGTGCCAGGTATGAAGCTTGCCCTAAGTAGTCTCACCTAATCGCTGTAACGAGAATTATCAGGTACGTCAGAAAACTTATGATCAGTTATTTTGGTACCATTTTGACACATCTGCGGAGATAGTAGCCTTCACAGATGCTGATTAGACCGGATGTGCAGACTATATAAAATCGACTTCTTGTAGAGCATTCTATGTGGGAAACTGCTTGGCCTAATGGCACAGCAAGAAATAGAATTTGATGCCCCATCTACTGTTGAAGAGGAATATATTGTTGCCAGTTCAAGTTGCACTTAGCTGCTATGGATGAAACAAATGTAAACCGACTATGAACCGAGTAAGAATATGATAACGATCTACTGCAACCATAAGAGTGCGGTTCAGATTACGAAGAATTCACTTCAACATTCCTGGAGCACGTATAATGACATTCAATTTCACTTCAACAGCGATTTGGTTGAGCAAGGGAATACCATCTTGAAATACAAAGAGAGAGAAATAGTTGGCATACATTTTTAGTAAACCATTCAATGCAAATCATTTCAAACTTCTTCGGTAATCCACAGGGTTGTGCAGCTTGGAGTGAATATCTTGAGAGAACATGTCATGCGTATGTTCATTGCATACATCATGACATTCATTTGCAAGTAGACTCTGAGGTTAGTTTGAGATTCATGGAATCAAATGTCAACAAATTTCCTATGAAATCACTGGAATGTCTTTTTTTTAAGTGTCCGACATAGAAATTGACCGAATTTTTAATAGTACCAAATTTCCATCCAACATAACGAAATATCGACCGAAATGATCGACATTTGACCGAAATCCGACATTTTGTCTTTTTTCCAGACAATTTCACTGAAATATTTTATCTTTTTAGCAAACCAAAACTCATCTTTATTAGTGAGAAATTACATTTTTCCTCAATTTCTATTTTTTTTTTCATAAAAAATAATATTTTATTGGCATTTGAACTTGAATTGATCGAAATTTGACCAATATCCGATGAATTTCTACCGAATCTTTCCTTAAAAAATATAAAATTTCCACCGACATTTAACCAAAATCCGACAAATTTTCTTTTTTTGACTTACCGAAACCAACATGAAAATCGACATTTAAAACCTTGTTGAGTTATGGAAAGGTTGGTCATGAGCATCACATGTATTTCATGGAATTTTTGTAATTTTCTTGATGCTTATGAAAAACAAATTTAGGAGGTTAGTAATTTTCCTAAAAAAAATCACTACGGTATCTTGTGAGGTAATTTCTCCCAAACATGGACCCTTGAATGTGAACGCATGATGAGAGCGATGTATCCATAAGTCCAAAGATCTAGTCGCCACTTTCCACATATTAGATAAGGTATAGGAGTGATTTTCTTTCCATCTCCACAAGCAACCTAGATTGACACTAAGTTTTTACATATTATATAAGATATATGAGTGATATGTAAATACTAAATATGCAATTAACCTAGTTTTCAGGGGGACTATATGCAAAAATCCCAAAATAAAAATATTTTTTTGACTTTAAAATTAATTTTTACTGTTGGTTTCTTAGTTGTAGAGTGGACCAATACTCCCAAGAGTTAGTGGACCACACTAGTGGTCTGGACTGTCGTCTGGACCCTTAGTGTCTGGCATCCGAATAGTCGTTTGGATTGCTAGTAAGTGCATATGTTCGAACAACCAGGTCCATTTTGTGCATGGCGCCTGGACAATCGTCCAGACCACATAGCACAACTCATATAATGTTGAGTGACTTGAGTCTAGCAACAAGACGCTTGGTGCGCTCGGTCTTGTGAAGAGGGCAGTATTTTAGAATATGTCTGATTATGATTGGGGGATTCACGTGTTGCATAGATAAGTATCTACAGTCATTCGTCGGGATATCGGACAAAGGGTAGCGAACGACAAAGGGTTTAGTAGAAGAGTTTTGAAGGTATCACTTTCAGTGGTGCGTGGATGGTTTACTCATGGGAGCTTCACGAGTTATTACTCATTCTTTGTACATGGACCTTTAGTTAGTGGATCGCTTTCACCATTCGACTATATCGGCGAGGTTTTTCCCGGTTTAGGGTTTCATCATAAAGATATTATTGTGTTCTTTTCTTTTACCTGCATGTGAAACACCGTATGTTATGTCCCTTATAATTAATTTGTATGCAATATTGAACATTGTATTGATTGCAAATAGAGAAAGAAAGAACCACCTAACACATCCACCTCAATAATAAATCTAATTAGTTTTCAAGAAGAGCACATAAGAGGCTAAAATTTTAAGGGATAATGTGCCTTAGGTCCTTGAGAAACAGATCGGTTTAGTGTAGGGACATATGCTTTTAGTTGTGGTCCCTATGATACAGATTTTATTATATGTAGTCACTCATAAAGGCACATGGGGTACATGCATCACGATCTGAGTTTGTTACGTCTAACAAACTTCTGAAAATGGCCAACGTATCATTCCTTCTTTATCCTTCATCATATGCAGATCGTTCAAAATAATTGCAACAGTGATTTTACTGTGGCAAATTTTAACAATTTTTTAAAAAAAAATAAAATCTCTTTTTTTTTTTTGCTACAATGATTTCGCTGTAGAAAATGTTACTCTTTAATACTAAAATGTTATTCTTTACAAAGAGTAACATTTCGATATTAAAGAGTAACATTTGCTATAGTGATTTCACTGTAGCTATTATTTTTGTTTTAAACGAGATTTATCAAAAAAATAATAATACAGTGATTTCACTGCAGCAAATGTTACTCTTTATTACAGAAATGTTACTCTTTATAAAGAGTAACATTTTTGTATAAAAAGTAACATTTGCTACAGTAAAATCACAGTAGCAAAAAATATGAAAATTTTATATAGAGCTTTTTCCAAAAAAAATTGCTATAGTGATTTCACTGTAGCAAATATTAAAATTCTAAAAATAAATAGTACCGTTTGCTACAGTGCATCTGTATGTTTGAATTTCAGTTGATGGCAGGATTTGTAATTTGAGCGAAATCTGATGGGTGTAGATGGGCTTTTAAAACAATGAGACGATTAAATATTGTTGAAGGCGTTCCGGTTTTTGCGGAGGGACCCCAGCTTAAACAATGTGTTGGACGTCCTAAGCGCTAAAATGATTCACATGTGGGGGACTGACTACTAAGTCCCTCAAATTTAATCCACTGTGAGTCATGTTTCATGTCTTCCATTAAGTCGTGTGGGTGCAAATTTTGGTAAGAAGGTTGCCAACAGCGGGACCCACCGGCCCTACCTGGTGGGCCCCCGGAGACCATAGCGGGACCCACCGGCCCTGCCTGGTGGGCCCACGAAGACTACCACGGGACCCACCGGCCCTGCCTGTCGAATCCCCCAGAAGATGGCAGCGGGACCCACCAGCCCTGCCTGGAGGATCCCCAGATACGACAAGCAGAAGCCGCCATTTACCCCAGAATTCCACTTCTGGAATCCTATAAATAGCAGAGCCTTCGAATGTAAAGGGATCGGATTTTCAAAACTTGAAACTCCAGAACTCAAACCAGAGCTCTGAAAACAGATCAGTGCCATCATTTGATATCTGTCTCAGAAACCTCTATCTCCTCTTACCCTCTACCTCACCTTGATCTTCTTCTTGTCTTTGAACAAGTCGAAGAAACTTCAGTGACACTCGGCCTGTCGAGGTCACTTCGAAACAAGTGTTAGTGAATTCGGGTTGCTCCCTATAGCACGGAGACGTAGGCTTCGGCTGAACTCCGAGATCACTTCTCGTGTCAATTCTCTCTGGTTGCTTCTCTGTTAGCATATCAAAAGCTGCAACTCCAATCGATAGATCAAACAACGATCTTCGACTTCAACTTCGATTGACTGGTGAGGCGAGGTCTTCGGGTCGGCACGAAGATTTTCCCCCACAAGTCGATCCAGAGTTTTTAATTACTGGTCTTTGTTGCACTAGATCCCCATAGCGATTTTATTTAGGAACCCTTTGTGTGTATCGTTTACTCTTATTTAGCCTCCGAGTATAATGGAACCAGTATGAAAGGTGGACATACCTCAGATCTGAGGAAACCATAGTATTTCACAATATCTTGTGATGTTTATGTGAATATATTTATTTTTTCTTTTTCTTTGTTGATAGGGGTAGGTGGTAGAGAAGGTGTGTCATATTTCTAACAATTTCTTGATTGAAAAATTCATAATGACTCAATAATCAATATGATTCATGATTATTGACAAACTATGCATGTTCATTGTTTGCACATTATTTACTATTTATTTCATTTTTTTCTCTTATACTTGCTACCTTGCCTGAACCTGGATACAAATCAAGTGAATCATTTAACAAATTTTTGGATGTGACATTAGTGTTCTAAAAAGCGACCGCATAGGCGCTAGAAAGCCCCCCACCCCCCAGCCTTAATCCCTAGGAGGTGTAGAAAAGCGGCCCATGCCACTAGGCGGGCCAAGGCAGGTCCAGACGAGGCTAGACGGCCGCCTAGGCGCTTGAACGTGTATAGATGCTATATTATTATTGGCAATCTTGAATTTATGATTTAAATCGTACTAAAATCATGGATATTATGATATTATATCATAATATCATGCTTGCTTTTGTTCTTGTTAAGTTTTATGGTTATGTAAATGATACTTGCTCTTCAAAATAATGACTGAAAAAAGCTTAAATTTATATTAATTTTAAAACATATATATTATATATAATATCAAAATATAATTAAAATAATTTAAAAAGCCAAAATGTTCAGGCATCACCTAGGCACCGCCTAGGTGCTAGAAGCCCCTCAACCACCTGACTAGCGCCTAGCGCTTTTTAGAACATTGTGTAACATGTATAGTAATAATTGATTTATTTTTCCATGTTGTTTTAAACTCTTCACAAATTTTCTACTTTTTTGTGTGTTTTCGTTCCTCCACAAAAATATTGAACTTGTGAAGAAAATAACAAGAATAGCTAGCATGGTTGACTCATTAAATAATGTACTATGGGTATTTGAAGAACAAAGGCTAAAAAAAATCAGGCTCTTTGCTTAAAATGTTATTTTTTACTTTACCGTGCACTGTGTCCAAACTCCAAAGCATGATTCAATTTTAAAAGATATCAAAGAGATCTGTATAGGAGTTCTAGAACACTTATTTGTGTAATGAAGATCAAGGTTGCAAATTTTCCTTGTTAAATAAATATTCCTATTGTTTGTAAAAAAATGTTTATGGTCGAAATATGACTAGAAATCCACAAGAGATCATGCAAAAAAAAGCATTTCAATACAATGAAACAATATGAAGATGACTAACCTGCCCATGCAGTAAGAACGGATACTATAGACGTTCCAACTGTAAACACCACCCGATGTCTCTCAAAAACTTGCTGAAAGCATTTAACATCAGGAAAAAGTAAGATGATTTAAGTCAAATCATGGAAATTACTACATTACCACTAGAGAACAATAGGTAGAAAAATACGATGATTTACATGATGACCGAAGGATTTTTAGTACATTGCTCATGCCAAACAGTGTGCCAGTGAGCGGAGTAATGATTTTAACGTACATTTGAAGAATGACAATTTTGAGACTAAGTTACTAAAATAGGTTCTTTACTCATTAGAAGACGATCAATAATATAAAGGGGAAGTTTGACATAAGTCCTTTTTGAGAGATGACTTTTAGTTGCAGGACACGTTAATTTTGAAATATAGCTCAAGTCACTCCCGACGAATGTAAACTCTTTCTGAAGACGAAAGTATACTCTTTCTGAAATGAATATATCCTCTTTTTGACGATGAACATATACTCTTTCTGAAGATGAATGTATACTTGTACGAACCTTTGCTAATATACCAAATTATGGAGTCCTGCGGCTAATATTGCAAAATAGTTAAGGACCTAGACCTAATTTGCCGTAATATAAATGAACGTAGAGTCATTTGACACACTTTGGCGAAATACAAAGCATCAACCACCTAACAAAGAATCATTATGCAAAGCAAGAAATTATCATTACCCAACAGGGGATAAAGGAGTTGGCAAAGCAATTGATGCTTGGGTGGTGAGGTTGTGGGTTCGATTCCTCCACCCACCTCGATTCACCCGGTAGTGCGTAGGGAAAATTCCGAGTGTTTCTGCGCACATTCCCGGAGGGACTAGTCGGAGCCCGAAGTGGGTCCATTGGGAACCCACCAATTTAAAAAAAAAAATGCAAGAAATTCCCATTGAATTCTAGGATTCAACCTATATCATTGACAAATCTACAATCAAGATAAAAGGCTACATAATTATCCAGAAGCCATAGCCGACCACCAGTGCAGATATTGAATTATGAACACCCCACCCCCCCCCCCCCCCCCCCCCGGAATCCAACCAAACCCCCAAGGATCAAAGCCGAGAGGGTTTACCTTGGTGGAGAGGTAGGTGTCTTGGACAGCCGACCATGAGTTGGAAGCTTTCCTTTTGAGGTTGGGGAGAGCAATGGATCGAAAGATGGAGCCATCGCTGTTACCCAAATTCCTCTGGCTGACGGTTCGGAAGATCGACCTCCCGGAGCTCCTCAGCCTCTGCGGCAGCATCTCTCAAATCTATCAATCGATCAGACAGCTGGAGAGACTCTGGAGGAGGAGGAGGCGCTTCCTCCCCCTTTTGGAAGAAGAAGGTAGCGCCGCCGGCGACGGCTTTTATGCCTCCGGTGAAATTCGGGGTTTTTTTTTCCGTATTCTTAGACCACGGACGTGCTGGGCCGGGTCAATCAAGGTTCTGGGTGGGGCCGGCGTTGCGGAATGCTGAACAAATCCAGTCTGGCCCACTTTATGAACCGGCACACTGCAGCCCAAATTCAAGATTGGGCACGTGAATCTACTATAACAAGGGCTAGGATTCAGCTAGAGGAGATAAGTGGTGGCTCGTTATTTGGAGGTCCTCCTCCCTCCATTCCTCAAATTTGAACTCAAACTCTCTCACTCACACTCAATCCCCCCTCTATCTTTTTCCTCTCACTATAAAAAAGGGGAAAGTTTAGAGAGATAAGTGGTTGCTCGGATTCATTTGGAGAAGAGAGAAACAAAGGCTATGATTCATACCCCCTCCTCCCTTCCTCAAATTTGAATTCTCTCTCTCTCTCTCTCTCTCTCTCTCTCTCTCTCTCTCTCTCTCTCACATCAACTATAAAAAAAATAAATAAAATTAAATAAAATTGGTCACACTCACCCTAGTTCTGCACCCATATTTAATAGATGTCAGTTGCACCCATAACGAAGTGGTGCATCACACTCAGCCCCAACCGGCAGGCAAAGGGATGACAGTGATCAGGTGCCAAGCCGGAGCCAATGTTGTTGGGCGAATCATAGTTGTTCCATTGTGTGTGGCCGCCAGTCATCTCCCCGCGAGCCATCATGATCGATCCTCTCTTTATCCCTCTTCATTCTTTTCTCTCTACATATATTCCTCTATAAATATGTGAGTGCATGGGTATGTGAGTAAGTTTTGTGTGGGTGAGTATAGTAATCATGTGAACATGCCTGTGTGATGTGCTCCAAGGCACCACTCTCCCCTCCTTTTTCTATCCAACTCACTCTAAATCTCTCTTTTTTCTCAGGAAAACAACAAGATCAAAACATATGTTTAAAAATGACAAATAGTAATGCAATTGAACTATCAAATTGAGGTGCGACTGTTGCCCCTCAAAGGAACTAGAAACTGAGGCGTGGCTTCGCACCCTCGAATGGATTTGTGGGAAACTTTCCCAGAATTAAACCTTACATAACTGATAAACTGAGTAATGGCATTGTTCCTCATGTGAACTGGAAGTTGATGTACATACCATACTGAAAATCCATCATAATTACATTAATTGAACACCACCAGGATAAACAAATTATAATTACGTACTTAACGGTAAATAGAATTACATTCTGAAGCATTACGATCATTTGATACATGATAGAATTGTGCATCTGCTGATATGATCCGATTCCATACTGTTATGCAAACTTATTAAGTTATCTTTTGTCTCATGTTCTGCTAACCAGTTTAAATATCATTTTATTATCATTATCTTTAAAAGGTATTATGATTCATTTAGTGTGGTGTTTGTGAGGTTACAAAACCGTAAAAGGTTTCTAATGAATTATTATTCTTGTAAAAAAAACCTTAGGTCGCAATGAAGAAAGTACCCATAGGCAAGGATTGGAGCAAGAGTTTAACTTCACATGCCGACAAAATATTCAAGATTATTATTTTTTTCTTGTTGTAAATATACATTGTATATATGACAATGTAATTTTCGATGTTGTAGCATAGATAGAATACTAGTATTGCTCTATATCGATGGTATCTTAATTCCGCAATTAGTTTGCTTTTCTCTGTTAAAAGCTTAACATTTTCCTCCCTATTTTTCTAAAATGCCCAATCAAAATCCGTAGTTCGGGTCGACTCAAAGGGGTTTTCTGGACGGTCTGAGGTGTGGGGTGTGACACTGGGAAACCTTATCTCCATTCTTGTACTAGACCTTTATAGTTTAGGGAATTGTTCTCGCCATCCAGATCAGTCAACGAGGTTTTTTCAGTGAAGATTTTTCTCGTAAAAAATATCAATGTGTGCTTTACTTTACTTGCAACGTAGCCTTTTATGCTTTTATCCAACACCAATGATTAATCTGTAGACAACATTGTGTGCTTGAATAGTGGGGAGAATCACTTGACATTAATCCACTTTGAATAAAATCATCATAATACGATTACAATGAGAGCACATAAAAAAAAATATTTTTTAATCTCCTGTTAGCCCTGCTTGGTGCCTTCCGACCAAGCCGGTCCTTTAGTTTTTAACTGGCATGGTGTTGTTTTGTCGTGCTCCAGAGTCTCGCACCAGAGCAATTTATCTCAAGTGAGAAGTGTTTTTCAAATACGACCAATCACCAGATTTATAGGAGTCGCCAAATAACTCCTTACTAGTTCGTTGGTGAGGCTGGGATTTAAAAAGTTCCTACCAAGGTCCACCAGCACCACCATCGGTCGATGTGGTTTCTTTTAAAAAGTTCCTACCAAGGTCCACCAGCACCACCATCGGTCGATGTGGTTTCTTGATCCATCGGAATGGGAGGATTTTCCGAAGAACGGTCCTCCGAATTATCCATAGAAAAAGTCTAGAGAGAAAATTAAGGATGATTGTGTTATATTGTAGAACCCTAGTTTGCAACTCCTACATTTGTACCAAAAAAAAAAAAACTCCTACATTGAGGGTGATGGTTGTGCTATGTTCGCTAATCCACGAAGATAGCCCCTCTACTACTTAAACTTGAAGTACATGTGTTCTGTATTTTTTGGCTACATTTGGCTGTATAAATATATACATCAATGAAAAATGTAATCTTGATTTCACAATATTTTAAATTATTTCAAGAAGTTTTCCATTCATAGCCTCTTTAAAACTAGGGGTGTGCAGTATTCAAACCAAACCAAACCGATCAATTTTGATCGGTTTCGACACACTCAATGGATCGGATCGGATTGAGTTTTTAAAAAACTGGTATGATTGGATCGGTTGACGGATTTGTAAATTCAAAACCGACCTAAACCGAACCAAACCGACAAATGTATATACATATAATATTTTATTAAATATACCATATGTCCTCATATACCCTTGCTACCAACAACCATTGCAATTCTATAGGATGACACAAAATCAGTTAAAAACCATATTTAGGCCTAATGATTTGATAACAATTATTATTTTTTAAGTTTGAACTATGTTCTAATAGATGGGCAGGTGGGAGCCCAATAAGAATATGGTCCAAAGCCTAAACCGACCATCCAATCCAAACCGATTTTAATTGGATTGGATTGGATTTGATTCCAATCTTAATTCGGTTTGGATCGGATTGAAAATCCTCAAAGCCAACCAAGGTTGGATCGGTTTAGGTTTTGCCTAAATAGATCGGTTTCGAGCCGATGCACACCCCTATTTAAAACCTTCTATCAAAAAGGACCTCACCATCTCCAACTGATATCTTAATTAGTAAAACATGCAACCCGTGTCCTTGGTCAAGATTTCAAATAAGTGTTACAACATACTTCCTCTTGATCTGTAGTAGCAGGCCTCTCTCATTCTTAGTGGTGAGCTTTCATTTCTATGGGATTATTAAAAATATGGACCTTACTCTCACTCCTATGGCGAGTTTCGTTCCTCTTGTACCGGCGCACTAACAAGTGATGTACTAACCACTACGGTGGTCCCTTAAAACTTAAAAAAAAAAACTCACCAATTTATATTGATCCTCAAATATTTCTCCAACATGGTACTATATGGGAAAGCTATCAAACCTAACGCTAAGAATTTTGGCAAAAAGTGCTAATGGCGTAGCCCACAACAGTCAAAGAGTCTTCACCCAGGTGGTACCTTCCTCTGGCGGCTGAGTAGATCTTGTTCTGAAAGGTGCTAGGGTTTCTCACTGGCCTGATGGTCCAGTTGACAGCTATGGTGAGGATGTCCCAGCCTCCTCTTCTCGCGCATGCTCGAATCCTTTTGTTTCCTCCATGACCTCAGAGGAAAGACGAGGGTGAGTGAGAGTGCACACCCAATAAGCATTGACGCATGGCAAGCAAGGTGGTGACAAGACATGATGGCACGTTATATCCGTTGGGTAAGGACCAATCTTCCACCCAAACATCAATTTGCCTAAGTCATTTCAACTCCCTGTTCACACACACACACTTACACTTTTTGGAAACAACAGATGACGATCCAAATTTCAATGGCCACGATCTATGATGACGGATTGAACCCTAGGTGGATGCCACTACCATCGGTCACCGTCATATGTCGATAAGCTACCGTCTACTTTTGTTGTCATACACCACCCCGCCCACAACCGACTGCCCATCGTTGCTCATCGGACACCGCTTACCGTCGTACCGGCTGCTCGTCGCCACTACTTGCCGACGATGGCGGGTGGTGGCCAGCAGGCGATATATAGCGAGAGGCCGTGGTCGGCGACGGAGGGCGGCAATGGACGATGGCGGTGAGCGACAGGTGATGGACGACAAGCGACCGGTGGTTTGTGGGGGTGGTGGCCAGTGACAGAGGGCGATGGTGCACGACGACGGGAGGTGGTGGTGGCATGTCCCTAGGATCCATCCTATAGATATAGATCGTGGCCATTGAAATTAGGATAACCAATGTTAACTGTTGGATATACTGTTGGGCAGGCATCAAATCAGGTGGGTCGCACTCAGCTTTAAGTTTGCAGGCACATCCAAGATCCACATTGTAGGATTGTGTCGACCCACCTATCAACAAAATTGTTCTCAGAAAATTGGGTGCCTTGGAAAGTTGGATCTGTGGAGGGAACTAAAGTTGGGGTGCCTACATCATTCTGTTTAAAACATTAATAAAAGGTTGATGTGTCTCAAATTGAGGAAACCTTCAATCCCGGTACAAAGAGTGGTACAATTCGATCTATTCTTTTCTTCATAATTTCACTTGGATGACCCTTCAACAACTCGATGTGAAAAGCGCCTAATTACATGTGGGGCTAGCAATTTCAGACCCGACAAGACAGACCCGACACGAAGCTAGTGGGTCTGGGTTTGGGTTAAATGAATTCGGATCGAAAACGGGTCGACATGGTATACCTGTTTAATAAACGGATCGGGTCCGGGTTTAGGATCTGGACACGGTAGACCTGGGAAGACCCGTTTAAAATTCAACTGGTCGGGTCGGGTCTACCTGCAATCCGATACTGTAGTATGTAGTTCCAGCAGGCTATATCGGGTCAGGTCGGGTCGAGTCGGATTGGGTCGGATCGGGTCAACTGAATAGAGCCGTGTGATAAACGGGTCTAACGGGTCTTATCGGGTCTACCCGTTTATAAGCGGGTCAGGTACGGGCTTAGGGTCTAGACAAGATTAGTTTAACGGGTCAGGTCCGGGTCTAGGGGTTTTGGACACGACCCGAAACTAGACACGACACGAACCTGACCCGACACTAGGGGTGGCAATGGGTCGCGTCGTGTCGGGTCGGGTTCGTGTCGTGTCCAAAACCTTTAGATCCGGACCTGACCCGTTTAACTAATCGTCTCTAGATCCTAAACCCGTACCCGACCCGCTAATAAACGGGTAGACCCGATAAGACCCATTTACCACCTGGGTCTATTCAGTTGACCCGATTCGACCCGACCTGACCCGAAAGACCCGTTGGTATTATATATTATAGTATCAGATTGCGGGTAGACCCGACCCGACCCGACACGATCCGTTGAATACTAAACGGGTCCTCCCGGGTCTACCGTGTCCATACCCTAAACCCGGACCCGACCTATTTATTAAACGGGTCTATCATGTCAACCCGTTTAAGACCCGAACCCGTTTAGCCCTGACCCAGACCCACTAACTTCGTGTCGGGTTTGCCGTGTCGGGTCCGAAATTGCCAGCCTACCCGACACGACACATTGCTACCCCTAATTAGATGGTGATTCATAGGAGAAGGTTTTTCTCTTATAACGTTCTCTCTCGCGAGTTTGCCAAAGGCTAAATCCGAAAGCCTTGTTTTTTTTTACAGCAATTAATATCATAAGAATCTAAGATTTTGAATGAGATGCATGATTTTTTTTTTAAATCTCAACGTTATTACTTGTACATCACTACAAAATACATATTAATACAGGTCATGTATTTCAAAAAAAATTACTTTAGGTCTTTTTAACAAAAAAATATTATTAAAATTAATATATATATATATAGAGAGAGAGAGAAAGAAAAATGCTATAATGCGACATGCGGTAAGTGCGGCATTGTACCACAACCGTCTGATGCACCCGTTTGATGCACTGCTGCGTGCATGTGATGCACGCAGCGCATGCATCAGACGGCTACGATGCAGTGCCACACATACTGGTTGACTCGATGGTTGAATCAGAGACCCGTGACTCGGGCCCAGACCGGATCAATGTCCGATTTGGGTCTAATAACTATGGGTGACACATATCACTTTTGAAGAGTCAGAATCCATCTCCACAGGTAATACTTTCTTAAAAATCATATTAAAAATCAATTATATATATATAAAGATGTATGATAAATTCCCATTTAATAGCATTTAATGATTATTTAATATTAATTAAAAAAATCATTAGTAGTCTCTTTTTCTCTGTCTCTAACATGTGGATCACACCCGGACTAGCCTAATTGCAGGTGCCACGTCAGGACTGCTGCTGTTCACGAGACAACCCCCCGCCCCACGTTCCCTTTGTTCCCATCTCCTTAATGTGTTCTATAGACCACGTAGCTGAAGACTATAAAACAGTAGACTATCGGCTGAACTCTATCCCTTTCTTTCTCGGCTTCGACCCCTAGTCAGGACGCAAGGAAAAAATATAAAAGAAAAAGAAAATTACACTTTACCCCTCTGAAATTCAACTAAAAACCACTTAACCACCCTATAGTAAGAAAATTACATTTTACCCCCTTTAATTTTGTTTTGATCATACAAAAATTACCAAACTATGAAATTAAGTAGTTGACAATAGGGGTATTGTGCTAACATGTCAAACTTTAGGGAGCGATCTAATATAACAAGGAAGCTATGGAGGCAGTCAAAATAAACAAAGATTGATTTTAGAGCGTTCGATCGATAGATGAGTGCGATGTATCGAAGAGTACTGTGATCGAAAGGGATGCCATTCATCGAAAGGATACGATCGAACGGGTTGCGATTCATCTGAGATGCCATCGAGAGGATTGCAATTCATCGACAGGATGAGATCGGAAGGGTTCACTCTCTCTCTAATCTCTCTCGCTTGTGCTCTCTCTAATTAACTATCTCCTTTTTTCTCTCTTCTCTACAATCTTTTTCTCTTTCTCTTTCACATGATCTCTCTCTTGCTCGTGCTTTTTTTTCCTCCACTCTCCTCTCTAGGGGCTGGAACAAAATAAACATAGGGGGGCAAAATGTTTTGGAGCTAATCTTTAGGGGGGTAAATGTAATTTTTCTTAATTTTTTAAGCCCCCGAGAAACCGCGCTACAGGCGTCATTACTGACGATACCGCAGGGGAATTGAAGTCAACCTGCAATTCCTCCTAACATGTTCAGAGCGCCCCATTATCACTCTCTTTTTTAATATTATAATAATACCTTTTAATATCAAGAAGTTAACAACCAAAGCAAGAAGATGCCGCCTGATATCCAGACAGACAGGCAGCGCATCTCAGGATTCTCAGCGAGCCAGCCCGGCTGCACCGCACACTGCACCGCACGACTAGGACCCCTTTGATACATGAACCCTAGATATTTACTATTTTTACTCTGGCTTTCCATTTTGATAACTCATCCCCCAAAACATAATTGGGGTCACTTTTCTCTTTTTTGTAGAGAAATCTTCTCCTCCCGTTTGAGCCCTCACCGGAGAAAAAAAAAAAAAAAAACATCTTCACCAAGTTGCCACCGTCGAACACCCTCGTGGGCGCTTTAAAAATAAATTACCAATTTTTTTTTTTCAAAATACTGTGATTGCCAATTGTCGAATGGAAATGTCTTCTTTAGCGATCTGATATCGTTTTCCATTTTTTCTGATGAGAAGGGTTTGCTCCCTGACATCCCCTACTGAAAACATATAAAAGTGATTCGAATCTAGCTCGGAAATCAACAATTAATGGTTTCTGCGAGGGAACTGGTAAGGGATCCGGCAAGCACTCTAGCGAGGAAACTGGCGACGTCTCCGACGAGAGCATCGACTAGTACCCCGGCAAGGGATCGAACGGTGCATATGATATTTGGGACCGTGCATTTGGAATTTGAGATATCGTCTAGGGCTGTGCAAAAACCGACCCGAACCGTCTAACGACTCTAACCGAACCGAAACCAACCAAAATTTAACCAAAATAACCGAACCGAACATCAAACCGAACCGAAAACAAACCGAACCGACAAAACCGATTAAATCGGTTTCGGTTTCGGTTCCCGGGTATGAAACACCGAACCGAAACTGAAAAAACCGACCCGACTTCTTAAATCATAAACACAACGGCCATAATACTTTTGTTTCTAGTAAGTGCAAGTACGAAGTAATTATGTTACATCTACAATGCTTCAAAAGAGTAAACGTCGGTTGATTTTGCTTTGAATTTTTATTTTGGCACTATGTAAGAACATAATCATCCACTTATTTGTGATGAACTGACGATTAAAATTCAAGAGCCAAGGGTTCTAGCATAACTCATATTAACCGAAACCGATCACACCGAACCGACAAAAACCGACCATTTCGGTTTCGGTTTCGGTTTTGATTTTTCGAAAATCGAAAAAAAATAAAACCGACAAAACCGACACCGAAAACGACCGACAAAACCGACGCTCACCCCTAATATTGTCCACAAACGGGGTGTTACATTATTACAAAAGTTGGGGTGCAAATATCAACAGCTTTTGCATATATAAGGCCGCTCAGCGCGGATGGGGTGATGTGCGTTTTCTGGTGCATGTGCGCCAAAGGAAAACAAGCAGCCAAAGGGGTTAAGTTTCATCGTCTCTCAGTGTGTCCGGCGGGGCTGCGAGGGATGAGGAAGGGGGTGGCGGAAGGTAAGGCCAAGGAGAGCGGGGCTGGTTCCGTATGGAGCATCTTCATGCATGCCGACGCCGCCGACGCATGGCTGATGGTGCTCGGGTTCCTCGGCGCCGTCGGGGACGGCCTCTCCACGCCGATCATGCTGATCATCACAAGCAAGATCATGAACAATCTGGGGAGCGGCCCGGCCTCCTCCTCTCTCTCCCTCTTCACCCACAACACCAACAAGGTTCGTAACCAGCCCGCCAATTCCACCCCCTAGCTAGCCTCCGACATGCATGGTGGCTGACCGCCGATGGGTTTTATGGTGCAGAATGCCGTGAATCTGCTCTACTTGTCATGCGGGTCGTTCGTGGCTTCTTTTCTAGGTAGCCCACTGTTCTGTTTTGCTGGGTTTTGCTTTCTGTGATCAGCTCATGCATGACACTGGTGGTGGCAGAGGGTTACTGCTGGACGAGGACGGCGGAGCGGCAGGCGGCGAGGATGCGGGCACGGTACCTGCGGGCGGTGCTGAGGCAGGACGTGGAGTACTTCGATCTGAAGGTGGCCTCCACCTCGGAGGTGATCACCAGTGTCTCCAGCGACAGCCTGGTCGTTCAGGAGGTCCTCAGCGAGAAGGTGCCCAACTTCATAATGAACGCGGCCACGTTCGTGGGGAGCTACGCGGCGGGGTTCATCCTGATGTGGCGGCTGGCGCTGGTGGGCGTCCCCACGGTGGTGCTCCTCATCATCCCCGGCCTCATGTACGGCCGGATGCTGATGGGCCTCTCCCGGCAGATCCGGGACGAGTACAACAAGGCCGGGGCCATCGTGGAGCAGACCATTTCGTCCGTCCGCACCGTCTACTCCTTCACCGCCGAGACCCGGACCATGGCCGACTTCTCCGCTGCTCTGCAGGGCTCCGTCCGGCTCGGCATCCGCCAGGGCCTCGCCAAGGGGGTCGCCATCGGCAGCAACGGCGTCACCTTCGCCATCTGGGCCTTCATGGTCTGGTACGGCAGCCGCCTCGTCATGTACCACGGCGGCCAAGGTGGCACCGTCTTTGCTGTCGGAGCATCCATCGTTGTCGGCGGACTGTAACTTCCTAACTAATAACTTCCCGATCGATCTCCCCCACTTTGGGTTAATTTCTCTGTTAATCAATCAATCAATCAATCAATCAACCGTCTTTTTCTTTGATTCCCTTAACAGGGCACTGGGGTCGGGGCTTTCTAACGTGAAGTACTTCTCGGAGGCGAGTTCGGCCGGGGAAAGGATCATGGAGGTGATACGGCGGGAGCCCAAGATCGATTCGGAGAGCAACGAAGGGGAGGTCCTGGAGGACGTGTCAGGGGACGTGGAGTTCCGGGGGGTGGAGTTCGCGTACCCTTCGCGGCCGGACAACCCCGTTTTCAGGGACTTCTATCTGAAGGTGCCGGCGGGGAGGACGGTGGCGCTGGTCGGGGGAAGCGGCTCCGGCAAGTCCACGGTGATTGCGCTGCTGGAGCGGTTCTATGACCCATCTGGGGGCGAGATCCTGCTTGACGGGGTGGACATCCGGCGGCTCCGCCTCAAGTGGCTGAGGTCCCAGATGGGGCTGGTCAGCCAGGAGCCGGCGCTCTTCGCCACCTCCATCAAGGAGAACATACTCTTCGGCAAAGAGGGCGCCACCATGGAGGAGGTGGTGGCGGCAGCCAAGGCCTCCAATGCCCACAATTTCATCTCTCAGCTGCCTCAGGGATACGATACCCAGGTTTGATTTACCCCCTTCAATTCCCACATCCCACGTCACAACCGTCCGTTAGCACCAATATCGAACCGGTGGATCCTACTCACACTCGAACTAGTAGGCAAAGAAACGGATGTGATTGACCCAACGACAACTTAACATTTATGAGTTAATTCACCATGAGTTAATTCACCATACATTAGGCTTTGTTCGGTAGTTGGCTGACTTGATAAAAAGAAAAGAGAAAATCTAGATATGATGATGCCTCCACTAGGGCATTACCTTTCCCGATCGAGCAACAACGCAGAAAAGATTTATAGACTCTTTACGTACCCTATCACAGCTGTTTGTTGCCTATCTGTCAGGTCTGATTGAGCGCAATTCATCGAATCGAGCCTAGGTGCGACCTGACCACATACGCTCCGGCGTTTAACTAGTAAATGAGTGAAATTTCGTCAACGGGTAGATGCGTGGAATTTATGTTTAGCGTATCATGATGCACAAAGGTTTCAACATCAACGACGCAAGCTCTTAAATAAAAAAAAGATTGAAGCTTGCACATTATCTTAACGATAATCAAAGCGGTCTTGGTCCAAAAGAAAAACTAGACTACTCTAAACACCCTGATTCTGAGTATAAAATAGCTATAGCGCCGCCTAAATACAAATATATTTTATGCTAAATTATAAAGAACTAGCTTCGATCTAATTAAAAAATTAATCCAAACCAATCAACTCGATCTAATTGAATAAAGATTCGACTGTCCCCTTCTTCAATCATATCATTTGTTAATATGCAAGTCTTCGGCTTGCGCTTCACACCCAAAATAGTTTATCAACTTTTTGGTTCTTCATCAACTCGATTTTTTGTTCCTATTGACTTGAAGAAGATCCCATAAGAGAGAAAGCATCTCTACCCAGCCCCAATTCGGGCGCATTTAACGTGACAATCACCCTAACAACCACCGCGGTCGCCATCGGTGGACCTTTTTATAGTACTAGGCCTTAGTTGTTGGAGTATAGTTTTGGATTATAGTAGTGGATATAATTAATTGAGTTGCTAAACAATTCATCACCACCGGAGCTACGCATCGCACTTGATCGGTGGCGGTTTGAGTCGGCGATTCGTTCATCGCCATGATCGGTCGATGGGGCTAGCAATAGTTTGGTTATTGGACTCCTCTATGATTCACTAGCAATTGAATGCTTTGGAAGTGGGTACATCTCGGGTGTCGGTGCCTCTTAGATATTCTCTGTACTTTCTTTTTATTTTAATAAACAGGTTGGGGTCTAGACCGACCCCCCTCATCTCACCGAGAGGGATTCTAAAAAAAAATTGAATGCTTTGGAGCAGTGTTATCAGAACCGGACTGGACCGGACGTTCGGATCGGTGAACTGGTGACCCGGAACCTCGGCCGGTTCGGTTGATAGATCGGATCAGAAATACTAAAGAATCGGTAAAACCCGAGTGAACCGGCCGGTTGTGTGTAAACCTGTGTGACCCGGCCCGGTTAAAACTTAAAAATTGGCCCAACACCTCATGATCACCACGACAGCCTCCATCTTCTCTTTCTCTCTCTACAGCTCACTCTCTCTCTCTCTCCCTCTCTCACTCTCTCTCTCTCTCTCACACACACTCACCTGCAACCCATCCCGACCCTGAGCCAACCCCGCCTTCTTCCCAACGTCCGGCCAACCTCCATCACCACCCTTCCACCTCCTTCACCTTTCCATCCTCCGGCGAACCCGAACCCAACAACCTACCTAGAACCCCACCTGCACTCTAACTCCCTCTCTCCAACCTCCTCGCTCGCTCTCTCTCTCTCTCTCATGCATCCTCTTTCTCTCTCTACAGGATTCTCTGTTTTCCTCTCTCTGCATCCTCTTTCTCTCTCTACTGGAATCTCTCTCTCTCTCTCTCTCTCTCTCTCTCTCTCTCTTTCTCTCTTTCATGCACTCTCTCTCTAACCCCATTTCTTTCTCTCTCAACAGATTCCTCTCTCTCTCTCTCTCCTTTACCCGGGGGATGCCTCACCTGCACAGGCTGCACTCACTTCTCTCTCCCAACTCTCTCGCTGATCGAGCTCGATCAGTGAGAGAGTTGGGAGAGAGAGAAGTGAGTTCAGCCAGCTGCGTGATCTCGACCGTTAGATCTATTTTTAATATTAATATATATTATTTATTTATTTAAATATATCACCGGATCAACCGATTGACCCGACGGTTGAACCAGAGATCTGTGACCCGGGTCCTAGAACGGGTCAATGTCCGGTCCGGGTCTGATAATTAACATTGCTTTGGAGTAGTGAGTTGATAATTAGACCATTCACACAAATTATTTTTTTTGAAATTTGTTTCCATTTTGATAGCCGTTGTGTTGATATGTGGTACAGGTTGGAGAGAGGGGTGTTCAGATGTCGGGAGGGCAGAAGCAAAGGATAGCCATTGCAAGGGCGGTGCTGAAGTCGCCGAAGATCCTCCTCCTCGACGAGGCCACGAGCGCGCTGGACTCGGAGTCGGAGAGAGTGGTCCAGGAAGCCCTCGATCTAGCCTCGGTCGGCCGCACCACCATCGTCATCGCGCACCGGCTCTCGACCATCCGGAACGCCGACGTGATCACGGTGGTGCAGGCCGGGCAGGTGATGGAGACCGGGTCTCACGACGATCTCATCCGGGACGAGGGCGGCCTCTACACCTCCCTCGTACGCATGCAGCAGACGGCCACCGCGAGGGAAGGGGAGGGGACGGGGCCCTCCCCCTCCGCCGTGGGAGCACACTCCCAGTTCGGCAGCAGCAACAACATCAGCATGAGGCTGTCGACGATCAGCAGGTCCAGCTCGACGAGGTCTTTCAACGCCGCGGGGAATCCAGAGGCGGGCGGCGCTCCTCCGGAGCCGGACCTCCCGGTGCCGTCGTTCCGCCGGCTGTTGCTCCTGAACGTGCCGGAGTGGAGGCAGGCGGTGCTGGGGAGCCTGAGCGCGATGGTGTTCGGGGCGATACAGCCGCTGTACGCCTTCGCGATGGGGAGCATGATATCTGTGTACTTCCTGAAAGACCACCAGGAGATCAAGGCGAGGACGAGGACGTACGCGCTCATCTTCACCGCGCTGTCGGCCTTCTCCTTCTTGATCAACGTCGGCCAGCACTACAACTTCGGGGCGATGGGCGAGTACCTGACCAAGCGGGTGCGGGAGCGGATGCTGTCCAAGATCCTCACCTTCGAGGTCGGCTGGTTCGACCAGGACGAGAACTCCACGGGGGCTATCTGCTCTCGGCTCGCCAAGGATGCCAATGTGGTCAGTATTAATTAAGTTTATCGATTTTCGCTCTTAATTAAATTTCATTTCAAAATTTTACTGGCTAGCCCCACATCGGTAATGAGAGTGGAGATCGTTAATTATCTTTCACATATCTATATAATGTGAGTAGTACAAAAGTTGCGACATTACTTGGCGATGGGCCTTACTCCGGATAAAGCTGTTGAAAAAGTCATTCTGGGTGCTGTCACATGGTATTAGAGTTGGACCCGCTCAGGATGAAGCATCTCAGGAATGATTATGTCGCACCTGCTGACTGATGTCTCTCTCCGCATGCGACAGAGAGTTGCGGGGAAAGATCGGCCTTTTGGAACACTCCGGCCGGGTGTTGTCGCATTCTTAGGGCATTACTTGGTTGGCGTGTGTGTTTTTGACACGAACTCAAGCCCCATGAACATTGGCAGCAAGGGAATAGTGTTTCATTGACCCCATAGATCAGTGGGATTCCATATTTGGATGCCCTTGTTGGTGGATGTACAATTGACAAAGGAGTAGATGGGCACCGAGTAAAGGAAATATGATTCCCGACACAAGGCACAAAAGCTAAGCTTCTGGCTAGCTAGCTTCGTCCTTCTCGATCTTTTATCCTTGGGAAGTCCCATCCCATCGTAGAAGCTTCTTTTGGATATGCTATGGTTGTCCGTCCTTTTAATTATTTGCAGAGATAATTAACTAATTGTGTTGACCATGGTGGTGTGTTCGATCGCAGGTTCGATCGCTGGTGGGTGACCGGATGGCTCTTCTCATCCAGACATTCTCCGCTGTGACAATAGCGTGCACGATGGGCCTGGTGATTGCGTGGCGGCTGGCGGTGGTCATGATCGCCGTCCAGCCCATCATCATCGTCTGCTTCTACTGCCGTCGGGTCCTCCTCAAGAGCATGTCGGGTAAGGCCGTCAAGGCCCAGTCCGAGAGCAGCAAGCTCGCCGCCGAGGCCGTCTCCAACCTCCGCACCGTCACCGCGTTCTCCTCCCAGGACCGCATCCTCCACCTCTTCGAGCTGGCGCAGGAGGGGCCCCGCCGGGAGAGCATCCGCCAGTCGTGGTTCGCGGGCATCGGCCTCGGCACCTCGCAGAGCCTCATGAACTGCACCTGGGCCCTCGACTTCTGGTACGGAGGCCGCCTCATCTCGCAAGGATACATCACCGCCAAGTCCCTCTTCCAGACCTTCATGATCCTCGTCAGCACCGGCCGCGTCATCGCCGATGCCGGCAGCATGACCACCGACCTAGCCAAGGGGGCCGACGCCGTCGGCTCCGTCTTCGCCGTGCTCGACCGCTACACCCGGATCGAGCCCGAGGACCCCGACGGCCTCCGCCCAGAGAAGCTCAGGGGCAGCATCGACATCCGGGAAGTCGACTTTGCCTACCCTGCGCGCCCGGACGTGGTCATCTTCCGAGGCTTCTCCCTCGGCATCGAGGCCGGCAGGTCGACTGCGCTGGTGGGCCAGAGCGGCTCCGGCAAGTCGACCATCATCGGGCTGATCGAGCGGTTCTACGACCCACTGCGGGGGTCGGTGCGGATCGACGGGAGGGACATCCGGAACTACCACCTCCGGTCGCTGAGGCGGCACATCGCGCTCGTGGGCCAAGAGCCGACCCTGTTCGCCGGGAGCGTGCTGGAGAACATCGCGTACGGGGCGGAGGGCGCAGCCGAGGCGGAGGTGGTCGCGGCGGCGCGCGCGGCGAACGCGCACGACTTCATCAGCTGCCTCAAGGACGGGTACGACACCTGGTGCGGGGACCGAGGGGTGCAGCTGTCGGGGGGCCAGAAGCAGCGGATAGCCATCGCTCGGGCGATACTGAAGAACCCGGCGATCCTGCTGCTGGACGAGGCGACCAGCGCGCTGGACAGCCAGTCGGAGAAGGTGGTGCAGGAGGCGCTGGAGCGGGTGATGGTGGGACGGACCAGCGTGGTGGTGGCCCACCGCCTCAGTACCATCCAGAACTGTGACCTCATCGCCGTGCTGGACAAGGGGGCCGTAGTGGAGAAAGGGACCCACTCCTCCCTCCTCGCGAAGGGACCCACCGGGACCTACTTCGGCTTAGTCAGCATCCAGCAGGGCTCATCCTCCCGCCCATAGTGGCCGATCAAAGTTTTGGGGGACGAATTGGGATTAATTAGTTCATACTTAGCTTGCCCGCCTTCTACAATGGCATGAGAATATATATATTTAAGAGTACGTACGTTGTTAGTTCCACGGGTTGCCTCTAAATGATGTATATCACATATATTCAATAATAATTTAGTGATGCTAATGTCTTACTTTTAAAATGAACACCGCAAATTTAACGTAAGGCTCACAATATATCATAGGCAGTCCTAACTTAGAATCAAAAAAAATATCAAACATATCTATATATGTTTCATCTTTGCTCTTTTGCTTACGATAACCCAGCTCCACTATCGTAGTTATATCGGCCATGTGCAGACTGCCAGCCACTCACCTTAACTACCGACGACTCGACCACCACCGTTGTGTCCCTCCTTCACCTCCTCCTTCAATTCCTCCCCACTTATGTTCTTTCTCCATTCTCCTCCTTTTTTCTACCCTTATATATTCTGACTCAACCTTATCCTATTTCCTCCCCTTCTTCTTCCGCCTCCCCTATCTTCTTCTACTGCCTCATCTTTCTCTCATTCTCTTGAGCACAAGACTTCGCCATTCCAAGCTGAGTGCACCTGTGCATTCGGCTGTGGAGGCTGAATGCATCTACAATACATTCGACATTGGAGGACAAATGCATTCCGTTGATGCATTTGGCCTTCATGGCTGAATGCATAGAAGGTGCACGCAGCCTGAAATGGATGAGTGTCGTGATTTCCAGGAAACAGATGATGAGAAAGAGGGCAAAGAGGAGGAGCTAGGATGAAGAAGGAGAAGAGGAGGAGAGGGGAGAAGAAGGGGAAGAGGAGGATGAAGACGGTGGAGGAGGAGGAAGGAGGGAGTGACAATAAGTTGGATGGGACCGAAGGGCGGCAAAGGCGGCAACGGTCGATAGTCTGCACGGGTAGATGAAAAAGAGGGTGTTCTTTAGAAAGGGGTTGCCTGTGGAGAAATGGTGTACGTGCTTGTCTTTAGACTAGAGCTGCCATAGGTAAAAGTGTAAAACATGGGTTGAATATAGATTTATTCAATGAATTTGTTTTTTTTTGTAGAAAGCAGTACGTTATATAATGATGAGGATAATATCCAGATCTCTTTTTTCAATAGGTTTTCAATCGTCTTTCAGCTTTCAAGGGGCATGGCTCTTGGTAGAAAAATCCTTGTAAAGACATTACTCTCTCTCTCTCTCTCTCTCTCTCTCTCTCTTTCTCTCTCAAGGGGGCCGTAGTGGAGAAAGGGACCCACTCCTCCCTCCTCGCGAAGGGACCCACCGGGACCTACTTCGGCTTAGTCAGCATCCAGCAGGGCTCATCCTCCCGCCCATAGTGGCCGATCAAAGTTTTGGGGGACGAATTGGGATTAATTAGTTCATACTTAGCTTGCCCACCTTCTACAATGGCATGAGAATATATATATATATATATATATATATATATATATATATATATATATATATATATATATATATATATATATATATATATATATATATATATATATATATATATATATATATATATTTAAGAGTACGTACGTTGTTAGCTCCACGGGTTGCCTCTAAATGATGTATATCGCATATATTCAATAATAATTTAGTGATGCTAACATCTTACTTTTAAAATGAACACCGCAAATTTAACTTAAGGCTCACAATATATCGTAGGCAGTCCTAACTTAGAATCAAAAAAAATATCAAACATATCTATATATGTTTCACCTTTGCTCTTTTGCTTACGATAACCCAGCTCCTCTATCATCGTTATATTGGCCATGTGCAGACTGCCAGCCACTCACCTTAACTACCGACGACTCGACCACCACCGTTGTGTCCCTCCTTCACCTCCTCCTTCAATTCCTCCCCACTTATGTTCTTTCTCCATTCTCCTCCTTTTTTCTACCCTTATATATTCTGACTCAACCTTATCCTATTTCCTACCCTTCTTCTTCCGCCTCCCCTATCTTCTTCTACTGCCTTATCTTTCTCTCATTCTCTTGAGCACAAGACTTCGCCATTCCAAGCTGAGTGCACTTGTGCATTCGGCTGTGGAGGCTGAATGCATCTACAATACATTCGACATTGGAGGACAAATGCATTCCGTTGATGCATTTGGCCTTCATGGCTGAATGCATAGAAGGTGCACTCAGCCTAAAATGGATGAGTGTCGTGATTTCCAGGAAACAGATGATGAGAAAGAGGGCAAAGAGGAGGGGCTAGGATGAAGAAGGAGAAGAGGAGGAGAGGGGAGAAGAAGGGGAAGAGGAGGATGAAGACGGTGGAGGAGGAGGAAGGAGGGAGTGACAATAAGTTGGATGGGACCGAAGGGCGGCAAAGGCGGCAACGGTCGATAGTCTGCACGGGTAGATGAAAAAGAGGGTGTTCTTTAGAAAGGGGTTGCCTGTGGAGAAATGGTGTACGTGCTTGTCTTTAGACTAGAGCTGCCATAGGTAAAAGTGTAAAACATGGGTTGTATATAGATTTATTCAATGAATTTGTTTTTTTTTTGTAGAAAGCAGTACGTTATATAATGATGAGGATAATATCCGGATCTCTTTTTTCAATAGGTTTTCAATCGTCTTTCAGCTTTCAAGGGGCATGGCTCTTGGTAGAAAAATCCTTGTAAAGACATTACTGTCTGTCTCTCTCTCTCTCTCTCTCTCTCTCTCTCTCTCTCTCTGGGATGGCAACGGTGCGGTTTAAAACTGAAAATCGCAAAAAATTGCATAGTATGGTGCATTTTTGGTTTGCCAAAATATAAAATCGTCGCAGTGCGGTTTCGATTTTCGGTTTCGATGTGGCAACGCGGTTTTAGTTTTGACCAAAACCGCACCGTTTATGCCATTTCATTGATATACCACAGTGCAACGCACCGCACCGCATGGTGCGGTTTTGGTTTTACATGATGGTACAGCGTCGCGGTGCGGTGTGGCGGTTTGGTATTGCGGTGCGGTTTTGGTTAATTTTACCCAAAATCGCATCGTTGCCATCTCTCTCTCTCTCTCTCTCTCTCTCTCTATCTCTCTCTCTCTTTTAATCCTTGTAAGATATTTACACGGTACAATCCTCGAGAATCAAATTTGATATTTCTCATATTAGGTTGCTAATGACTAACGACCAAGGGTAATAGTATTTATTAAAGGAGGTTGAATATGTGGATATCTTCACGACATATCAATGTGTTGAGCACACATAGGTGATTCTGATTGCTAATGCTTAAACCAACCAAAACATTGTTGTGCAGAATAACCAACCATCCAAGGGATATACAGCAGTTATGACATTACATATTAACATGATTCACCCAATACGTACAAGATTACACCATGTATATAACTTTCTAGTGATCGTACACCACCCTAAGGTGCTCTGGTACATCCGACCATCTGCAATGCGCACCTCCATCTTTGGTCCAACGCCCGTCAACGTCCACTGCAACCCACAATCAGTGCCCTAAGTTGTCGCACGTTGGCCAACACTTAGCACTAGTCTGTTGCACTCTTGCAACATAGCAGGTGTGCCAACAGTTGAACTCGCCACTACAGCGCTCATCGATGCTCCATCAGCCACTCGTTGGCAACCACATTAACCCTCTCGTCGGTGACTGAATCGATTGCCCATCGGTGATAATATGCCCTATCGAGGTGCTCCCTCTCGATCTGGCACTCGTACAAAACAGTGCCATTGTGGGGTTTGAACCAACCCTCAGGGAGCCTAACCACAAACTCTCAACTCGGATATTGTTCATCCACGATCTATCGGTATTGAACTAGCCCTCAGGGAAACTAACCACAAACCCCCAACTATGACAAATTCCGAAGATCTGATCTATCGGTGTCATCGAACTACCCGGAGGGAGAGTACAACATATCAACTTCCCCTCTGAGACCTTCTCCGAAAACACGACCCACTAGGGGAAGGGAAGGCGTTGCAGTGCATCCCTCTGGGCCACGGCCTCCAGTTCCCCTGGACGCCGCCTAACGGGTTCCTAGGGGCCCAAGGGAGGAAAGGCACTGCAGTGCATCCCCCTCGGTCGCGGTCTCTAGTTCCCTCGGATGCCGCCTGATGGGTGCTTGGGAGCCCAAGCAGTCTCGGCTCCTCTGCGAGCGGTTTCGGTCGGGCATCGATCTTCCAACATCGGCTCCAAGGGTGGATTTCGGGGCCTCGCATCCCCCGCTGACCTCCAGGTCCCCTCCAGGGGTGGTGCAACATCGTCACCTCCTCAAGCCTTAGCTCCATTGAAGGTTGCCACTCCATGGCACCCCAGTGGGGAGACGCGACTGTGTCCTCCCCGGGCTTACATGTCCTCGACGGCTCCCCTCTTGAACGTAGCCTTCTAGGGTTTCCTCTGGCCATCACCGATGTGCTTCGCTCTGTACCTCTGCTCCTCCGTACTATCCACCTCCTTTTATAGAGAATCCAAACCGGGATGCTTCGCCCCCAAGCTGCACCAAGTAACAACACTTGCATCCCAAGCAACCCTAACGAGACGCGCCGAAGCATAGACCAACCTCATGGTTTGCCAAGCCCGACATAGCCCCTCAACAATCAATGAGCGATTAAGCACACACTAATGATCAACTTAGAAGTTGAGGCATGCATGGTTCAGCATGCATGACCGAATATTAGCGATGTGGAGAACAGAAGACACGTGGAGCAAGAGTTTGGACAAATATTGAAGATGACAACAACAATCAAAACCACTTCTAAACAACTATAAATAGGCTAGGGTTGTCGGCTATGCAAAGCTTTGACAACATAAGCAAATAATATCTTTTCTTATATAACCGGCCAATAATGTTACTTAATTTCTAGTGCTGAATATCTTTTTGTTGGCGAAATTTGTAAGCGCAAGTCGACTCAGTAAGATTTGTGTAGCCTGTGAGTTAGGATAATGCGTGCATTCATAAATAGTTGAAGGCATTGAAGTACTGCACAGAATCAAGATGAGATCAGACTGTCTAGCTCGTACATCCCCACAAAGCACCATGATCCTAACCTTTGGGGTGTATAAGGGTTGTTATTGAGTTTTTTGATTGCGAATCCGTTTTCATTGATTTACGTGCGTGTTTTCTCGATAGGGTATTTTCACATATTTCACGTCGGAGGCTATTTTAAAATGTTTTCTATTCAAAATCGATTACATTTCAAAATTCTCCGGTTGTGAAAACATTTTTCTTGGAATTTATGGTTTTGACATTGGATTAGTCAACGGTAGGAATATTTTCTAAGTGTTGGTTGACTATCCATCACTGTATGTGTTGTCCTCACCCGAATGTAGGGTCCGGATTGCCTCAAATTTGGAATTGGCAGGCTCAGTCTGCGATCCTAACCGAGGACGAGAGTGTTGACTTGGTCAACAGTTCGGATCGTGTCATTTAAGAGCCCGAACTTCCCAAGCTGAGGCTGCGAGAATTAGGTTTCTTGACCTCATTTTTCAGTCATTGAATGACATATTTCATGGCCACGAATGCTTTGTTGAATACCTTATGTAGGGCCTTACATTCATCATTAGGGTAAGGTTGAGGAACAATTTTTGGGAGAGAATTTGTGCCTAGCCTCCTAGCAAAAACCCCTAGATTTGGTAGCCCTCCTTTTGAATCAAGAGTTTCATCTCATACCATATTAAATTAATCCTCGATTCTTCGAGATACTTATGCATGCCCTTGATGCCTTTGATTTGACCCATCAAATCGTTCGATTTGGATATTTGTCCCCCATCCCTCTTAAAGGATCGATGTTGTTGTTGTTTGACTTCAACAATTTTTCCTTCTGATTCGCATTCTTTCGAATCGTTCTTTGAAATCCCCAAGGATTTGGGTCTGTAACATCCCAGTCCCACACACAAAATATTGTTCACTTTGCTCAAAAGTTCATGGCTTTAAAATGCATTATGTGTTAGGGTTTGGACTAGTTCATGGACTTAAATACCACCACCTCACCTTATCCATCTTGGCTTTCAACCTCAAGATTCTTGGTTATTGGCTTGTATATCTTGGTCTTCACAATCCACCCTCGTTAAGGACCACGCATCTCTGTGTGGGATCAGTCCCCACACCATGAGGTGGTTTAGCTATGATACCATTATGTAACACTGATCCCGACCCCACATACAAGATATTGTCTGACCTAAAGGTTCACGGCTTTTAAATGTGTCTTTGTGTGTTAGGATGAGACTAAGTCATGGGCTTGGACACCTTACCTATCCATTTTGGCCTTCCACCTCATGCAATCTTGGTTATCATCACAATCTAATTGTGATGACCAAGTTCCAAGCGCCAAGAGTCAAGACTCCTTTGGGGGAAGTCCAAGATGGATGTAGTGAGGCAAGGTGAGGTGAGGTGTCCAATTACATGAATTAGTTTCACTTCGCTGGGAAGAAAAATATTTTAGGTTATATATATAACATCTCATCCCTAATGATCAAGATGTGCTTTAAAGTCATGAGCTAGCCTATGGCAAATTGAACAATATATTGAGTGTTGGACCTGGATGTTACATAATGGTATCAGAGCCGGACCTCCCCTCACAGGGGGGGGGGGGGGATCCCACACAAGGACATGTGTCACTTAAGGGTGTGCATGGATTGTGATGACCAAAATCCAAGAGCCGAGACTTATGATGCGGATGACCAAGATGAATGAGGTGAGGTGTTAAAACCCATGAATTAGTCCCACATCACCTAGGGTGAAAAAGATTTTATATATATATATATATATATATATATATATATATATATATATATATATATATATATATATATATATATATATATATATATATATATATATATATATATATATATATATATATATATATATATATATATATATATATATATATATATATATATATATATATATATATATATGAGGAATGGGATGCTGCCTATCAAAGCAGCATTTTTTGCTGCTTTGAGACATTGTTTGACCATCCTAGAAGTTTTGGAATTTGATGAAATTTGGTGAGGGTGTTGTCTAGGGTAAGATGATCATCCTCACAAATTTTCATCAAATTCCAAACCTTCTAGGGGGTTCAAATGGTCGAAGCAAAATCAGTCGTCTGCAGTCACCGTTAAAATCTGCAGCATTTTGCTTCAACCATTTGACCCTCTTAGAAGTTTTGGAATTTGATGAAAATTTGTGAGGATGATCATCTTACCCTAAACAACACCCTCACCAAATTTCATCAAATTCCAAAACTTCTAGGATGGTCAAACAATGTCTCAAAGCAGCAAAAACGCTGCTTTGATAGGCAGCATCCCATTCCTCTATATATATATATATATATATATATATATATATATATATATATATATATATATATATATATATATATATATATATATGGGCATGCTATGCTGCGGCATGCGGTACGTGCGGCACCGTACCGCAACCATCTGATGCTATAGGGTAGCGATCCAGTGAGATACAAGATATATAAGATAACTTTGAGAAACCTATCTAGAGGTTCTAGAATTCGATGAAAATTGGTGGGCATGCTCTCTATGGCAAGTTGATCATCCTCACAAAAAATCATCAAATTCTAAAACCTCTAAGGGCATCAAATGTTAGAAGAGTTATCGATCATCCATTAAAACCAAAAATTTGAATTGTGTATTTGATGCCTATAGAGGTTTTAGAATTTGATGATTTTTTGTGAGGATGATCAACCTGCCATAGAGAGCATGTTTACCAATTTTCATCAAATTCTCAAATCTCTAGATGTGTTTCTCAAAGTTATCTCATAGAAGAGTTATCTCACTGGATCGTTATCCTATATATATATATATATATATATAAAGAGAGAGAGAGAGAGAGAGAGAGGTTGTTACGTTGTGCTGTGAGCTGCGGTAGGAGAAAATGGGCTGCGGGTATTTTGATCCCCCTAGAAGTTTTGGAATTTGATGAAAATTGGTGAGGAAGATCATCCTCACCAATTTTCATCAAATTCCAAAACTTCTAGGGGGGTCAAATAGTCAAAGCAAAATCTACAGATTTTAACGGTGACTACAGATGTCAGATTTTGCTTCGACCATTTGCCTCCCCTGAAGTTTTGGAAATTGGTGAAAATAGGTGAGGATGACCATCTTGCCCTAAACAACACCCTCACCAAATTTCATCAAATTCCAAAACTCCTAGGGGGGCAAAATACCTGCAGCTCACTTTCTAAACCGGCAGCTCACAGCTCACTGTAATATATATATATATATATATATATATATATATATATATATATATATATATATATATATATATATATATATATATATATATATATATATATATATATATATATATATATATATATATATATATATATATATATATACACACGAGAAAATGGGAGGTGAGCTGCCAGCCTTTTTTTTTTGAGCAGTCCCTATCAACCGTTCGATTGGTGAAGATTTAAGGGCTCAGATCGAGCTGTATTACAGCTGCATTACAGCTCAGCTGTGATACAGCTGTGTGCCTCTCCCCCTCCCGACCTCCAGTCCACCTCCCGACCACCCTCCACCTTTCCCGTCTCCGGCCCCGGTCCCCTCCGGCCGTCTTCGGCCCGGCCCCCGGCCCTGCGCCCGCCTCCGGCCCTGCGCCTCCCGACCCTTGCGCCCGTCTCCGGCCCGGCCCCCGGCCCTGCGTCTCCCGACCTCCATCCCACCTCCCGACCCCTGCGCCCGTCTCCGGTCCTGCCCCCGACCCTGCGCCCGCCTCCGGCCCAGCCCCCGTCCGTCGCCCCCTGCGCCTGTCGGATCGGAGCCGATCGTAGCCCCCCCTCCTCCGGCAGAGATCGCCGGAGTCGAGCACAGCGGTCCGCAAGTGGCTGGAGTCGAAGGATCTCGCCGTGGGAGAAGGTCGCATCTGAGGAGGGCGCCGGAGATGCAAATCTGATCACCGGAAGTCGGATCTGAGGGGGATCCGGTGCCGGAGGGAGACCCGATGCCGGAGGGGGGAGCCGGTGCCGGTGCCGGAGGGGGGAGTTGGATCAGGAGGTGATCGCCGTCGGGGAGGGGGCTGCAACTCGTGAGAGAGAGGAAGAGAGAGAGAGTTGTTGGGTGATTATTGTGTGTTTTTTTTTTAAAAAAACGGATGGTCCATGATGGCAATCGGAGGGCTGTAAGCTGACAGCCCAAATGAAGAAATGGGTTGTCAGCTCATACCCCGTATTCTCTCTCTCTCTCTCTCTCTCTCTCTCTCTCTCTCTCTATATATATATATATATATATATATATATATATATATATATATATATATATATATATATATATATATATATATATATATATATATATATATATATATATATATATATATATATATATATAGGGGCATGTTATAATGCGGCATGCGGTAAGTGCGGCACCGCATAGTAGCCGTCTGATGCACTGTTGCGTGCATCGCATGCATGCAACGCGAGCATCAGACGGCTACGGTAAAGTGCATCGCATGCCATCCCTAACTGTTGGAATGGGGTTGTTGCTGCTGTTCTTGTTGGTGGTAAGCGGCGATATAACTTCGGCAAACCCCACTGATTTCACTCCCTATGCCTCCTTCGCGGGGCCGATCACCAGCGACCGGTGTGCGATCATGTCAGCCATCCATTTCTCTATCTCTCTCTTTCTTCTCGTACTCTCTATACACCTCCCTTCTTCTCATGTTCCTCCATCTCCAACCATCCCTCTCTACCTCCTCAATCTCTCCTTCTCTCATCTCTAATTTTTCTCTCTCCTTTTGTCTCCCTCTCTTAAAATTCTCGCCGTAGAAATCTCTCTCTAATTTCCCACTCCTCTCTTTTCCTCTCTCTTTGTTTTCCTTTCAGGACGATGAAACTAATATAGATCTGCATTCAAAATTTAATTTATACGTATGGCTATCAAGCTATCGTGTAGACTGATCTTCGATAAGCAAGCCTAGTACAGACCAACCTTCTCAATTAGTCAGATGACACTACCTCATGCTTATCACCTTTCGATTAAAATTATATATTAGGTAATAAATAGCTTACTTATTTTTGTCAACTAAATTGTTAACCAATAATCTAAAACATTTCTTGTTAAATTTAATAGTTTGATGTGTTTGGGTAAGAACTAATTCAAATACTTGTCAGTAGATCTTGGGGTTAATAGCTTTCTTAGCTAGTTACACTTGTGCCAGTACCTGATTCTGTTGTCTGCTTTGAGGGGCTTCTATCTGTTGGGTCAGTAATTGTGAGGAATGTGGACCCCTTTTAGTTACTTGGTGAAGGGCAGCGGAACCCTACTTGTTAGAATACTTAAAATGCTTCTAATAACAACTTAAAGATTTATTTAAGGGATTGTCCATTATTCTGGGAACCACTTGATGATTTTTTAAAGTGTTGAGGGCCACTGACATGCCTTCGGGTTTGGGATAGTCGCATGTGGAATCCTAGGATTCTCAAAGGAAGCAAGATGGGCTTGGATCTCTCCCATGAAAGATAAAAACAAAAACTAGTAATTAGCCAGAACGGGGGGTGTGCTTAAATATCATATAGTTATGGGGGTGTATGTCTAAATATCATATAGTTATGGAGGTGTAAGTCAAATTTTTAAGGGGGGGTGACTTACTAATTAGCATATAAATTTTTTTTTTTGCTAGGGGGAAGTCAAATTTACCCTAGAAAATATCCCCTCAAGTTCTACAGTTTGGATCGACTTCACTCTTTCTTTCTCTTTCCAAGTGTGTCCAAAATACGGGATGTGACACCTTATACACCTATGGTTAACCCCAGCTAGTCCAAGACCGGATTAGCATCTTTTGGAGGGATTAGACCCATCCCTTCAAGCCAAATCCATGAAGGATGTGCCCACACCTATACATAGCCGTCCGAACCATTATTCGGATGTCTTAACACACAGTCCGAAACATGATGCGGATGCCAGACTCAGGAAGAACATGAGTGTGTGGAGGTTGTCCAAACCATTGTTCGGACGCACTGCACAAAATGACCCAAATTGGCTCATCTGAACCAAAATGAATTGTTCGAACGACTTTCTATGCGTCTGAACAATTGTTCGAACGTCTAGACATAAGTGTTCGAATAGCAGTTCGGACGCCTTGTGCAGTTCTTCAACACTTACAAATTTCAGAGCCTCTCAACCGAAAATCCAACAAAAGACAAAAGCACATTTAGCGAATTAAATAAAATTTATTCTTTAGAAAAGTAATTCAAAAGTGAAATTAATTTTGAAATCGCATCAAACCCTCAAAAATCAGGCCACGATAAAAACAAATTCAATACGATTGAGAAACCCTGACTATCCCTGCAAATTCAAACCCACTTCGCGTCTCTCCCAAGTGAACATCTAGAGATGTGTGATGAACTGTTGAGTCTTCATATGTACTTTAACTTCATCATGATGCACTTGACTGATGTTCGGAAATGTAAGCGCGATCACGACCCATTAAGGACTCATAGTGATAGTCACCTACACCTTCCTCATTGTGCTGTCTTCCCCATGTAGTAACATTCTATCCAATCCATTAAATCATTCTCTAGAACTAGAAGGTCCAATCTACCATCTTTTTGAGTTCTTTGGCGGATACAGTTTGATTGAGTATCAAAAAAACTAGTGGGCGTTTAATTGCAAAAAGAAAAGAGAAGAAAACTAGTGGGAACTTTTTACCTGAGAATGCTGATGAACAGACAAGGAAATGAAGGAAGAGGGCATCTCAATAGGGTAACTCACTCGGGTCTCAATCTCCATCTTCTTTCCCTGCGTGCCGAAAATGGAAGTCTCCCAAGGGGGTTGGCAACCACATAAACAAAAAAAACTCTGGAAAGGTAGAACCTCTATCTTTCTGTGTGAACGCGTAGAAATTACTATCCCCTGCATTCATTAGTTGCATTCATTTATTGGTTATCTCTTGGAAGCGACTCACGTGCGGTTGTTGGGGGCCATGCGTTTCTTATCGGCGGGATGAGCGAAGCTCAGACCTTAAATGCTACGTTCATTGGTTGCATTCATTTGTTTTTTATTGGGTTTTTATCAAGGGAGCCACTCACATGCGGCTATTGGGGGCCATGCATGTGTTTCTCATTGGAGGGCTGAGCGAAGTCCGGGCCTGAAACGTTGCATTCATTGCTTGCATTTATTTATTTTTTATTTGGTTTTCTCTAGGGAGCGACTCACATGCGGCTGTTGGGGACCATTTGTTTCTCATCGGAATGACGGCCTCACCTGGGGGGGTCACACTAGTTATCCAATAAAACGGGGGCACCATGTCAATATGTCACCAATACGTGGTGCACGGTTCCACATTAATGATTACAATGTTGCTCGATCGGATCGCCCACATCCCTATTGTGTGGATACCGAGAGAGAGAGAGAGAGAGAGAGAGAGAGAGAGAGAGAGAGAGAGAGAGAGAGAGAGAGAGAGAGAGAGAGATGTGGAAGATGTGACCCCAAACAAGGCCGATACAAATCCAAAGTTTGTGCATGAAGGAATGGCTGAAGACAGAGCACAAGGGGAGAAAATCGGATCTGCCAAGAAGATAGTGTCCACAACTTGTTCAGGTTGTGCGCACGAACAAGTCATGCGCACGACTTGCACTGGTTTATCATGTGCACAATCTCCCCGGTTCGTGCACACGATCGGGGCTAGCAGCATGCGGGTGAGGCCATTCAGCCTCCATTTTCGCATGGGATTCATTCTTTAAGTCGGATACAAATGTATGCTTATATATAGGCAGTTCTAGGATGAACCTAGGGTATCATAGAGGCACAAAAGCAACCTAAGGGAGAGTTTAGAAGGTAGTCATCATCATGGAAGAGGAAAATGGATCCATTAAAGATCAGAAGATCTTGGGGAGGGTTTTCTTCAGGCTGTAGGGCGGTGGGATCTATTCTCTCTGGTGGTATCTTTTTGTGGGTGTATGAGAGATTGGTGAGAGACAATGATACTTATACTCGGGTTACCCTATACTAGTAAATCCATTGATCGATCGTTATTGGAATTTCTTGGGTTTTTTTTTTCTTGTGTTCATCTATTCACTCGGTCTTGTCGATGGTTTTCTCTACCATGGTGCTTCTACACGCGTCGTGTTTCGCTGCACGAGGATCTCGGATCGCAACAAATTGGTATCAGAGCTTCTTGTTGGTGATCCGGGGGGCTCTAGTTCGATGGTATAGAATAAGGTAGACCGAGAAAAGGGGGTCGAGACACACACGCGACACGCTGTGTGATGGAGGACCCGGGAGTAGTGCCCCAAAAGGAAGCCTGAGGCCCGGGGGGAGGTTGCGGTATAGCACTTTCCCCCCCCAAAAGGCTTGTTGCTATGATGGTTGGCGCCCTAGGCAAAAGGCACGGCGAGGAGAGACACGATCCAGTGCTCTCTGGATGGTTCAGGTCTTTGGAGGATACTTCGAGGGGGAGGTTGTGATCGAGCGCCTCCTCCCTGGGGCGGTTCGAGACACCGGAGGCGAAGCCGGGAGGATGGTGCGGTCTAGGCACTTCCTTTCCAGCTCGAAGAATCATAGTGGCAAGTCATGATGGCACGGTATATGTGTGTGTGTCTGGATCGAGGGGGAATACCTCGATGGCACGGGAGTCGCTGATGGCATTATGTTTAGCCACTGATGAGCGGACTGATGTGGGTTACCGACGAGTGACTGGTGGAGGTGCCGATGGGCACCAGTACAGATTGCCGACAGGTAATATGGGTGCTGACTGGCGCAATGATGAAAGGCACGGCTGCGGGCACACGTGCCGACTAGCAGGATACGGTGGCTGTCGACGGACAGTGAGAAAAAGACAACGACGGTCGTAGTGGCGACGAACTCAACCGCAGGCACACCTGCGGTACAACAGGGTGAGGAAGAGGTTCGAGTGTTAGCTGACAGGCAACAACTTTGGAGCAATTAATAGATGCAGGCATCATCACAGAGTGAATTAAGGACCGTGGTTTATGACGGGGTCATCAACGAACAATGTAAGAAACTTTCATGATCATAACAGAAACCGAGAGAGCGGTGGCACATGCATGGTGTTCGGTGAAGAACAATGATGCAGGAGGAGCACACTTAGAGACAAGGATGATTAGGAGGTGGGCCAAGTCTAACGACTTGGATAATCATTAAGTTCAATGAATGGGCTCCCGGTGCGGGGGCAAAGGTGGTGACAGCGATCGGGAGATGGATTCACTATTCAAATAGATAGTGTTTGTATTTGAGAAGGTGCTCATGATATTTGTGTTCGAGAAGGTGATCATGGAAGAAACTTCCATGATCATGATAATAACCGAGAGAGTGGCGGTATATGCATGGTGTTCAGTGAAGAACAATGGTGCAGGTGGAGCACGCTCAAGGCAAGGATGATTAGGAGGTGGGCCAAGTCAACGACTTGGGTAATTATCTATGATTTTTTGCACTGACGCGCACATAATATGATTTTCTTCTATTAATACATAACAATTATGATCAGTATAAACTAAACATTGGTGATGCATTATAGCTTAATTAGATTAAAAGGAAAGAAGTCTCAATATACATGGTCCAATAGAAATAAAATAATAGTTGACTATATTTTTATTACAATAAAACTTAATCCGGAATCTCCAAAAAAAATCAATGAAAGACAAAATCGACATCACATCAAGCAATTTTATCATATTTGGTTAACAACCAGCTGATAGTTTTGCAGCTTAATCTTTAGCCCCTCCACCTTATACTCCAAGTTTTTTATAGCTTCCTCACATGTGCATTTATGATCAACTATCTTAGAAAGTTGATCGTACCACATAAAAAATGCACAGTGGTTGTCCTGCACGCAATGAATTTAATGGTTTTAAGATTGAAAATATATCAAACTATATGAAGATAATTTATAAAGTAAAAATCACATATACCTTTGATAGAGGACATGAATAGAATCTTCTAGGGTTCTCGAATATGTGGGATGTCCTTATTTTACAAATGACGCCACTAAATGGGCATCTAATGTCAGGATATGACATCGAGTTTATGTTTGACATGTCTAAATTAAGTGGTAAATTGCATTTGTACGAAACAAATAATATCATTATGTATGCGTCAGTGCAGATTTTATGCGCACGAGCAGATCATATACAAAGTGTAGATTATATATGTCAACACAGATTATGTGCATTAACACATATAATATATAATTGCATCGACATAGATTATATAAATATTTGCGTCAGCACGTATTATATGAATCAGCACATATTATGCATGTTGACGCTGATTATGCGCGCCGTTGTAGATTATCTATATTTGTGCCAGCGCACATAATATATAATTTGCGTTAGCACGGATTATGTGTGCCGATACTCATAATATATAACCTGCGTCGGCACCCATAATCTAGAACGTACACCGGCATAATTACATTGCTCTGAGATATTGGGTATCGAACTTTAGACATCATACTAGGAAACTCCAGATGCGCATAGGTTGCAGTTTTGAACCAGAGTTTCTTTTACTGTTCAGGGTGTTTAGGGTTTCAGACAGGGAGTTAGGGTTTCTTGTAAATTATATGGATTCTTATAAATTGAACCATAATTTCTTTTACCATTTAGGGCATCTAGGGTTTTTACTGGTTAATGTTAGTGTTTCTAGTGGGTAGGATTTCTTATGGTAAATGTTAGGGTCTTTGAAGGGTAGGGTTTCTTATAAATTATATGACTTCGTGTATAAAGTTAGGGTTTCAAATCAAGTTACGGTTTAGAGTGAAGATGAATACCTTGACCGAAGACCTCCTACTTGATGGCAACGCTCAAGTTAGTGGCGGCAGGAGGAAAAATAAGACTATCCTCACAAACTTGAACGACGAGGGGAGGTTAAAGCAAGAAGAAATTCGAACGGAAAAAAGGAACTGGGTTTTTCTTTAAAAAAAATTATCTATTGTTTTAACCCTTTAAAGGTAAAATGGTCACAAACGTTTAATAATTGTTCATGCGACACATAAGGCACTTTGAAAGGGCCAAAAAAGTAATACAAAAAACAATCGGGGTCAGTCCAAACAATATGTGGGACTTGGAGCGGGTCATATGGAAACAAAACCTTATTTAACAAGCACAAGGACTAGGAGGCCTATGGTGAACAAGTCACTCAAAACAAATGGCCCACTTGTGAGTATCACCGTCCCTCCAACGCACCTTAGAGAGAATGCAAAACGATTAAAAAAAGAGCTAATGTGTCTAAGGTCCCTGAAAACAGATCCATCGTGTGAACAGGACTTTAGGCAATTTCATTTTGCCTAAGATCCCTGCCTTTTCATGATAAACCCGATACTAATCCACCTTCCCCCCCCCCCCCCCCCCCCCCCCCCTTCCCCCAGCGGCGACAGCGACAGCAACGGTGCGACCTCGACCTCGACCCCCGGCAACCTCCGGTGACCCCGACCTCGACCCCCGGCAACCTCCGGTGACCCCGACCTCGACCCCGACCCCGACGAGCTCGACTCCAACCCCGACGACCCCAACCTCGACCCCCGACGACCTCAACCATTCGATTTTAGGTTAAGAAATCCTAGGTCTACGGTTCATCTCGTGGCCTGTAGATTAGGTCGGGGGGGGGGGGGGGGGGTTAGTTAGGTCCAGCGGCAACGAGGGAGGAGGGTGCAGGTGGTGGCATTTCAAAAGAAAATTTGAAATGCTGTGGAGGACAATTCCGTCCACAGCATTTCAAAGGACCTAGGCTTAAAAGGATCTCTTTGTCAGGGACGGCTCACTAAGTCCCCCTTAAAAAAAAGGGCAAACTATAAAAACCTCCCCTGAACTATACATCTCATTTCATATTGGTCCCTCAACTTTGTTTTTGAACAATTTGATTCCCGAACTATGATATGTCTGCATTTAACCCCCTCCACGAACTTTTTTATCCCAAAAATACCCTTATCAGTTTTTAATAATACACAAAATTGTTTTAAAATATTTAATTTATGCTTACCAAGATAAGGGCATTTTCGGAATAAAAATTGATGGAGGGGGCTAAATGCAAACAAAGCAGAGTTCATGGATCAAATTGTTCAAACAAATAGTTGAGGGACCAATATGAAATGAGGTGTATAGTTCAGGGGGAGTTTCTGTAATTTGTCCTAAAAAAATAATATAATTTAGATATTTAAGAAGGATGGATCTAAGAGCATCTATAGCAGACTCCCTATTCAAGGGGGCCAAAGATAAGGGAAAACGATCATTCCCTTGAAATAGGAAGCCATACTTGGAAGCCAACTCCAACAGAATCCTATTCTAGGGAGCCTTTCTAAAATGACCAAATGCCCTACCACATATTCACATAGTACTATAGTACAGCATCTCCAGAGGACTCCTCAAGGCACTGCCAATTATAAGGAGACATATGGGTTTCCCATTAAAATAGGGAGCCACTTTTGGAATAAACTCCAAGGGACACCCTATTAAAGTGACAAGTAACAAATGACAAAAATCCCCTCATAGTTTTTAAATATTATAAAATATTAGATTCAGAATAACCAAACGACGCAAGAGTAGCAAATTGGTGTTTAGTTCTTGCAACAGTTTCCCATTATAGTTAAAGATTCAAGTTAGATATATGTCCCTATGAATGGCTATTGATTAAATATTATCCTGGCAGGGACTAATAGTTAATGAAGCAAATATTTGCTTGGAGATGTTCTAGAAAAGATGCTGTTGGTGCATCTAGACCGTCCGATCTGTACTATACATAGCCACAATAAGTGCATCTCCCACACCCTTTTACATTCAATCCAACGACTCGCTTTTTCTATAAAGAATTGGGAACGATTGAGATGCATCCGATCTGTACTTTACAATAGCCACGACAATTGCATCTCACGGTCTCACCCAGACCCTTTTAACCTTCAATTCCACGATCGAAATGCATCCATACACACTAGGGAACAGTTGAGATGTATCCGATCTATACTTTATACACAGCCACGACAGGTGCATCTCATTCATACCCTTTTTAAATCCAATCAGACGATCAAGATGCATCCGTACAAAATAAGGAATGGCTGAGATGCATCCGACTGTACTTAACACATGGCCACGACAAGTCCATCACACCCATACACCTTTTATATTCAATGCAACGGTCGAGATGCGTCTGGAGCATCCAGAGGAAAAATCTTCCTTAAGCATCCCTGGTAGAGAAAAAAATGTTCAGTTGGAATGAGAAAAAGTCAACAAGGATCCCTGGCAAAAAAAATTCATTGTCAAGGGACCTAATGTAAAATGGTATGTTTTCATGTCCATATGGCAAACAATCTTTATTTCCAGGGACCGATCACTAAGCGCAAGCAAACCATAGGTGATGCAATAAATTACATGGTTGACATAGGTGAGTAATGAATGAAACTTATTCTCAAGAACAAGATAAAATAGAGAACATGAACCTATACAAAGCACCCAATTGAACCACTAACAGTACATAGTTATGATCGTCACCACCGTTCAGTCGCTGATTCCTTCCCCGAGATCCTTTTTCCTATTAGACCAAAAACACTTCTGTGTAAATTCTGTGGTAGCCTGGGTTCGAGTGATAGATTCTCAGTTTCCTGAGCTGTTCTGAAATTTGCGAGCTCGATCTCGCCAAGAGCCTTGCTGCATTGCAACCACCTACAACCATTGCCAACATGGGCATTCATTTCCCGTCTACTTCCTTTTCTAAGCTGGAACAATATACAAATAGAGTTTACCAACCCTATCGCTTAAGAGAACATCGCCGGGGTTCTTTTCATTAACATCTATCGCATCGCTCTCCTCGGGTGATTCCGTTTCTGAAGGGGCTGAAGAAGCTGCTGGTGCACCAAACATGGCCTGATCATGTGCAGCCTTAACTTCTTCCTCGTGTTTAGCCTACAAAACAACACACGACAGCACGTAACAATTCCTCAAATTCCTTTTAGATCAATAAAATATACATTGTGAAATAATCAACAAAACGAGAGAGTAGCAAGTACGTATACCTCGGCTGCAGAAAATCTGAAGCTTTTACCTATAACCTTGACCAGTGAGGCGTCATCATCTGCCACTGAAGACAAGGGCAGCAGAGATATCGGTAAAACCAGAGATTACAGTATTAGGCTATCAGCAGACAAAGGGAAGTAAAATCACATCTATACCTTACATGATAAGAGCTATTATCAAACCTAATTGTCGAAAGGCCAGTGTCAAGCATTTTTATACACGTCGATTACCAACAAATATTAGGCTGTTTCTTTCCCTGGAATTGGAATTCCCAGGAAACGGGTCCATTCTCATGCTCTGTCCATAAAACCACCTATGCTATCATCTATGCAGACATAGCTTTCACCATCTTCACACATACCGGTACATGCTTTCATCATGAGGATGGGGGAGGTACAGAGGGATTTACAAATCTTTGGTTTTGGTTGAGAAATGCAATCCCTCAAAAAGTGGCCTTTCATCTCCCGGGGAACAAGCAAACATAGAAGCTTTATTATGGAAAAACATGGGAAATGGGTCCATTTCCAAAGAATTCCAATTCCATGGAAAATAACACAGCCTTAAGCAATGCAAATACATGTAGCTTACATGTGTAATAATGAGAGCCGGACTGTAGGTGAAAATACATTTCGGATCTGAATCTATTGTTGTGGATGCGTCCAACGATTGTTCATAAACTAGTCGAGTTGACTCGAAATCCAGTCGTGTGAAAACCTGGTCGAGTTAATCGACATGAGGCTAGTTGACCGAGTTAGATCCTTTGTCCAAGTTTTGCACACGATTAGATTTCGAGTCGACTCGACTAGTTTATGGACAATCGTGGACGCATCCACAATAACATATTCAGATCCAAAATGTATTTCTGTCTACAGTCCAGCTCTCATTATATAGTTCCCTCGTTGCCTCTCATTATTTCACATATTTCTTTGTCAGTCACCTGTACATCAAGTTGTTTTCTTCACTTTTTCTTCCATTTGCAATACCATTTTCCTATGGTGAGCTTGGTGCAATTATCTAGCATAATATCCTTTTCTCGAATAAGTAATTCTGAAAATATCCTAGGAAGAATCCCTTTTCGATCCGATCGAAGAGCCATATGGCTTTTGCCCATCTGTTACTCCACTTCCGCATTAAACACCTTGGATCTCTTAAAAAATTTCAGACTAGTAGCCCATCAATTAGACACAACCATAGTTAAAGTGATCATCACTGAAAGTGATGAACTTAAATCCTTCTCTAGTCTTGATATTTCACCCGACCACAAACTTTCAAGTACAACTATGCTAACGAATCTTTGGCTCTACTATCTTTCTTACATAATGGACTTTTTATTCATGTTACCTTCTAAACAAGATTCGCAGACTGGCAGTGGTAACACCTCAAGAGAGCGCAATGGCCCTTCTTCATCCACTCTTTGGATCCTATTAAGAATAATCCCAACTTTCGCACACAAGATCCACCACTTTCCACAGCCAAAACTCCCACAACAAGTCGAACCCAAATCTAAAATACACAGCCCAGATATGTTAATTCTTTGATATCTCCCAATCCAACGGACGGATCACCTCCAAATTTTTACGATAGCTCCCTTACATTTAGACCTATATGGGTCTCGATCGGGTGAGAAACCCCTTGTATGCAAAAGCTTGTGCGAAACCTACCTAGAGGTTTCAGAATTTGATGAAACTTGGTGGGTGTGATACCTATGACAAGTTGATCATGCTCACAAAAAATATCAAATTCTAAGCCCTCTAGGGCCATCAAATATGATATTCAAATTAACGATTTTTATGGGGGTCGATAAATATTCTGACATTTGATGCCCCTTGTTTTAATACAATCTGAAAAAATGAACATAGTAAATAAATATCAAAATAGCCCTCGGCTGTTCTGAAAATCTGCACGTTTCCAAAACCGAATCTTTCACATAGAGCAAGATCTTTCTATTTTGGCGGGACCCTCTCACCCATCTTGCTTCCTAGAGCTTGAGGAGAATGTGTGGGATAGGTTAGTGAGTGCTTGTAAGGTCTGATAGAGCTTGGGAAAGTTAGACATGGATTTGAATTAAGGGATGAAAGGAGGGGGCATATGGTTGGATGGAAAGTTGGGAGGTGGGTTTTAAAAAAAAAAAAACAGTCAAATTTCTTACTCTTGGAAGTATATGGTTGCCTCGTATCTAGAGCGCACGTGTTCCCCACATATGTGGCCTAAATGATGGCAACCAAATATTGCATTTGGTCGCTCTTGATAACACTGGATGCGTCGATGCCTTATACTTCAGGCAATCAGGCACAACTTTTCGTTTCTCATGTAGCAAGTTTGGCAACATTGCAACCAACTCAATTGGACACTCTCTAGACCCTTGACATGTCTCTTGCCATTTTTGGCAGCACCCAAAGTCCAACAAAAAGAAAGAGAATCATGTTTCTTCACTGAAGTTGTTATATCGTGTACAGGTAAAATTATGGGAAAATCGGTGTTAGGTCTAAAAAACAGAGTTCGTATAACATTTAGTCCAATTTTAAGTTCCTATTTACAATAAGTTCATTAGTATAACTATTGCATAAAGCCTGATCCTCTGTCCATGGACTCCATTGTTTTGATCACAAATGATCCGATCTTAACCGTTTTGGATAACGATTTTTAAAAAAATACCATAAATACCCAGAGTATCCTTCCACATTAAATAACAATAGAAAAAATATGACACGTTTTTTTTATGGCAATAGTGGCACGGGTTGCTACAGTGATTTCGCAGTAGCTGCTACAGTGATTTCGCAGTAGCTGCTACAGTGATTTCGCAGTAGCTACTATAGTGAAACTGTGAAATCACTGTAGCAACCCTTGAATTAAATCGTGGAGGCTAAAAAGATATTTCTACAGTAAAATCATTGTAGCAAAGTACTCAATTTTATGCAAATAATACTAAGTTGAATTGAGTATTATTTTGTATATTTGAGTACCATGCACGGGTTGCTACAGTGATTTCGTTATAGCTGTTACATTGAAATTCACTGTGCCGGCTAAAAAGGCTTTCCTATAGTGAATCAATGTAGCAAAGTACTCAATTTTATTCAAATAATACTCAGTTTTATTGAGTATTATTGCGACTAATATTGAGTACTATAGTGATTTTACTGTAGCAAAGTGTTTTTAGCAGTCACGAAAAAATCATTATAGCAGTTATAGTGATTTCACTATAGCAAAGATACTCAAATATATGCCAAAAATACTTAATTGAAATGAATACTATTGCTACAAAATTGAGTACTACTACTACAGTAATTTTACTGTAGCAATGTGTTTTTTAGCAGCCACAACGGAATCACTATAGCGCTACAGAGATTTCACTATAGCTGCTACAGTGGAATCACTATAATGCTACAATGATTTCACTGTAGCTACTACAGCGGAATCACTATAGCGCTACAATAATTTCACTATAGCTGCTAGAGCGGAATTATTATAGCGCTACAATGATTTCACTGTAGCAGCTATAGTGATCTCACACTAGGTCTCGAACTGTACGTTTCGTAGAGATCGGGTGAAGTTACATAGACAATGGTAGGTTAGTAAATTCGGCAACTTAACCAAGACTATTTTAGTCTTGCATTAACCAAAAGAGCTATTGCAACTAATCTACTGATATGTGAACCTGGGCTTAGAGGAAAAGGTTATCGGGACCTATCCTAAAATGAATCCCTTAAAAAGGACTGTTTGCAGTCCGCCCCTAAAATTATACCACTATATGGACAATGGTTAATGCATGAGTCAATAGACATAAAGGTATATATTGCATGAGAACTTCGATACAAGTTTTTCCTCTTTTTCCCTCTTTCATCCTATACTACTTTTGTTTTTTTTACTAGCTTATGTTGGAGCATGATGATTCCCTTTAAGTCCCAAATCAGCTTGTTTAATTTTACTGTTAGAGTTGACAATACAGTACTTGATAGCATGGTCGAATTTCAATAGTTTATCGGTTAGTCTTACGTTGTTATAACTTATAGTATTCAAGTAGTACACAGATCATGCATCCATGCTTTTAAAGCAAACTGTACTGTTACAATAATGAAAATGTAAAAGGCCATAGAATTGCATGAATGTATGAATGTATGTATGCATAGTGTATATAATGATTTGTATAATTTTAATATTTTAATTTACTATTGAGCCTTCAAATTTAAGATTTTATAAAAACAACACCGACGTCCTATTGACTTAACTAAAAGTCGAGCTAGGTTTTCGTGCTTGAAACCCTTTTTCCATCACCCCCACCAAAGAGAACTCAAAATAAGGCATAAGCACGCACCAAAGCAAAGAGATGAAGTCGTAAACAAATACCAGTTCCACGTGATGGCTCCATGTAAACCAAAAAGCATGCCCCTATGCCAGAGACTGACCAGTCCATCACATTACAAATAAGATAAGAAACTGGATGGAAGCAAACCTTCGATTTCATCATCATCATCAAGCGGGGCATCCTTGTTGAAATCAAACCGTTCCCATCCAGTGCTCATGCCCATACCGGTATCCTTTGCAGCTGCAAAGTTTAATGATAAAAACATAATTAATTTCTTAGAAGAAACAATTGTTATGAAAACAAAAACCTTCTATTTTATGGTGACCACATTTTACATTTGATCGGGGTCGCCAAAATTCATGAGAGAATTCTATATCTGACCTCCCATGTATCAAATAGAAAGTGAAAACAATTTGAATTGATAGAAGAAGAACAAATGTATCATAATAGTGTATACACATTGAGAATTTGAGATACAGGTATCAGATAATACAAGGAGCTAAAAACATCAGGTGAATATTCACTCATTTATACCATTATATGCTGGAATCCTTCTGTTGGTTGAATATTCACCAATACATCCTTCTCAGGTAGCTCAATTACATTGTCATGTGTATCTATGTAAACTTACTTGGGTATATAGTATATACAAATCAACTTGGGGATAAGTCAGGATGTACTTATTTCTTTTACACCATAACGCTCTATTTCTGTGCTAAGGATAATGAGTTACATCATTTTAATCCCTTTCAGGCTAGAAGTTTTGTTGTCGAACACTCACAAGTCACAACACTCGGATTAATTTTTGGTACTACAGAACTTGTCAAGATAAAATCGTGACAGCTGAAAATAACATATAGAAGCAGCTGAAAATAACATATAGAAGCCGAAGGATCTTTCAGCTGTCGCAAGGACATAACCTGGCTTACAATTAATACAAGGGATTTTTGCATATAACTCCTAACAAATATTGATATTGCAAATAACCCCCTCACATTTTACATTTTATGAATAACCCCCTACATATTCTGACACATTTAATAAAATCCCCCCCCTCCCCCCCCCCCCCCCCCCCCCCCCGTTACCTTTTTGCCCTCTTTGGTCCTCTGATCTTCGATCTCCTCAGATTTCTCTGAGACTTAGGATAGATTGCCCACTTCGGAGATTTTACAAATCGCATGGTAAAAACCTTCCGAGGAATTACTACACGAAAAATCATTAAGATCTAGACAACATTGTAAGTAACCCAGTAGAAGGTGTTCAGTCAATTTTTCAGTAAAAGCATTCTGATCACTTACACATTCAGTAGTATTCATATCAAAACATGCTGGTTCTGATTCTTCTGAAACAAAAGAACAAAAAAACTCAGCTTCAAGTACAGTAGCTACAAAACACCCAGACAGCAAAGGGTAAAAGGATGCAGAAGCTAAGATCCAGTATCTCAATGATAGGAAAGTTTTATTTGTTTCAACATTGCGGATGTTACTTTGCAAGAAACAATGTACATTTCCGAATATCTAGACTATCAAAATCCATGCTCTTTTATGAAGACCCATTTATCACACATTCTTTGTCTGATGGCATAGAATTTGCAATGCATAACAAGAAAAATGGTTGGTGCGACAAGGAAAGAAAAAATAACAAATGTCAGGAAAGTTTCAAGGTTTAGAAATATTAAGAAATGAACAACTAATCTTTATAGTACCAGTTTGTGAAAGCTGAAGTTTCATCTTTGCTTTTACTCTTTCAGCAGGGGCCTGTTAAGAATGAAATAATGGGGTGTCACACCGTACAACTAGAAAAACAACACACATACCTCATGTTATGTGACTGAATAAAAAATAAATCCCTCCATCTTGTCCTGTACATATTTTGGACTCGAGGAAGTGAAATGAGATAAGGAAACCAAGCTTAGATAGTTTCTTGGATTCAATATTTATACACCTTTTACAATTCAGCTTGACAAATATTATAACTTTTGCATTGAGAAAAAACTAAATCTAACTATACTAATATTAATATGAAAGCCTCTGTGTGGTCCAAAACCCCACTCTTCCCCAGAGGGCCCAGACCAAACACCCAATTGAGCTAGAGCATAGAAGGCAATCATCTTTCATTGGTTAGTATATACGGAACAACTCATGAGCTCTGTTGGCAATATCAGTGCTAGACTGCATAAGGTGTTTACTTGTTCCACACTGAACATGGCATGATCTTGTAGCCATGTTGAATTAGACAACTAATCAGGCCCTAAAGAGATGTAATTAATGGCATTCTGTTTATAGGAGCCAGAAGTGTGTTCCTACTAAGAAAATCAAATCCTCTATGCCAAATGCTCAAACTAAAAATACTTAAATCATACTACATTTATATAATAGTAAATAGATTTAAATCAACTAGTAATGCCAATCCAGATGTGAGCTAGTTGACACCTCTTACAATGCATTTTAAATTTTAGAAGTCTTTCCCTTGTAAAAATTGATTATTAATTAGCACAAAAACTAGGAAATGATACTAATGACTATGTCTTGCCCCTTGATGGAATATGAAGGGTGTACACTCAAAGGCTCTTGATCCCTATTTGTTGTGAAGGTTTAAACTTAATGGGGCTAGGTCCCTATTTGTTGCTGGAATGCACGGAGAAATGGAAACGAGAAAAAGATTGTAATATTCCCTATCAAGACACGGAAAAGAAGAACAAGAACTAGTTTGGGCCTCTTCCACGAGTAATGAAGAGCAAAAGTAGCATATGAGACGTCATAGTGTAGACTAAAAGGACCAAATTCTCGGTCTAGATAATTATCGTAACTCTACTTACACATCTAATCTAATTTTTTGGTAGTTATCATTAATGTTTTACCTGCTTGTGTCTCTTTTATGGTAAAATCTTCATGACCGCATGTTACAAGTGTGATTATCTGGATGGAACAATAAAGTGGTTATGATGTTTGATCAAGGGCTGGATAGTTTCATTTCTACATCTAATATATATATGTTCACAGCTAGGGGTATGGCTGGGCATCAAACTCATCTGGCGGCATCTTTCTTTAGCATCCCAATAATGGAGTAACTACTCCAATAGTCATCGGTTCGAAAGAACCACACTAATACATGGTTGTGTTAATGGACACATTAAAATGGCAGTATAAATCAAGATTGCTTTATGTTAAGAGTAGTTATCTACAAGGTTCGAAATCTCCATTTCGGTGGAAATTTCGACCTTCTGGATATGGAAATATTTCGTGGAAATATTTCGACAGTGTGGAAATATTTCGACAGTGTAGAAATGGTGGAAATATTGATTTTTTGATGGAATTTTTTAATGAAACTCCGGATAGTCATAAACCAAGTATAGATACACACTTTGGAACACTCACATAATATGTGTACCCTATCAAGGGGTGTAGAGCTTCACATAACATGTATTCAATGTATTAAGTTTGTGAGTGTTGTGCAATCTTATTTAGTTCGGTTTTGATATATATTTTTCAAATATTTTTTAATCCTTTTTTTGGATAAAAACATTTTTGAAATAAAGATTAGTTGATTGTTAAAATAATGTTTCAAACGATTTTGAAAGCGGACTTAAAACAAGAAAGTTATGCAAATTTGAAATTGTGCAAAAATTATGCTGAAATGTGAAACACTGTTTTTTTACTAAGTCTGAAAAAACGAGTTTTTATATAGAAAAGTTTTTATACATTCAAAATTTCCTAAGACGGACCATGGTTTTCTAGATGTACTCGTACTTCTACATCTTGTGGAATTTTTTGAGCTAAAAAGGAGTTGATTGAATCACTTTTCTCACCATGTAGATTTTATAAAAATCCATAAAAACTGTTTTCTCCTACTAAAATTGAAAGTTTACTTTTTGATTCCTTTGTTTTTTGATTTTTTTGATATTTTTATTGAAATCAAATGGGGGGGTATTTGCTTATTTACATATAATAACTTAAAGTAAATGGAGAAAATAAAAATTAAGTAAAACGATATTTACTTAAATGTTATTATATGTAAATAAGCTGCTGAGAACCAGGCCCCCCAGTCCCCTTTTATAACCAATCAGTCACAGAATTTCGGATAAATTTCGCGAAATTTTTCAAAATTTTCGCAAAATTTCGATAAAATATCGCGATATTTCGTGGAGATGGAAATATTTCGTGGAAATATCGCGATATTTCGCGAAATTGCTCGATATTTTGACATTTTCAATTATGCTCGAGATTGCAGGTAATATTTCGTATCGGGGTTTCATTTTTCCGATATATTTCGCGATATTTCGCGAAATATATTGATTTTTTGTTCCATGGTTATCTATGAAGCTGACATAGTAATGAAGGCCAGCTATAGGACATGACTAGGGATAGTCCCCAAATATCAAAGTGCACAAGATTGAAAGGAGAAGTAAACACAGACGCACTAGAGGGAAAAGGAAGAGCCGAGTGCTTAGCAAACTTAGAACTTGTCCAATGAGAAGAAATAGTGAAATAAATATCACCTAAATGTCCGGACTGGAATATGCTCCAAATGTCCAGACTGGAATATGCTCTGATTTCGTCACAAAGAGATGCCCCAAGCGGCGATGCCAAAAATCAGTAGTAGAAAGAGCATTAGCACATGAAGCAGCGAATGACAAGAGAGCATGAAGATGCTCTAGACTGAACAAGCCACCAAGTCTCCCTCCAGTCCCAACCTGACGGCTGAACGAGGGAACCACGTTGGATTAGCATCAGATAACCGCGTCGGAGTAGTTCTCGAAAATGAGATGAATGGCAATGCTTTGTCAGGATGAATGGCGGTTGCTAGGCTTACACATAACAGAGGAGAAGGGAATGCGATGAACATGCGCTTTGTCGAATCAGGTTCAGATAAGTTAATTGGAGCCAACTCCACAACTTAAATCAAAAGAGATCTGAACCGTTGAATCGTAAACGGCCCACATGTTTTTTGAGTAAGGGGTTTCCTTATCTTTCTACTTATCCTTCAAGTCAAAAGGGATTTGCGACTGGATCACCAAACTAGATGGTGTTCCCCCCTTTATTAACCCATCTCCAATTAGGATTTCACATTGCCGCCTCTACAAAAGCCCTGGTGCTGGTGAGCGATGGTGAGGAATGTGATGTCGATCCAAAGGCAATGGCCAATTACAGGAGACCTTTGCTAGACTCCAAGAGGAGAAGACCAATGGAAGAAGCTTTGATTTTGATCAATAGTAGTGGTGCTTGGGATGGATCTTCACAAGATACGGCACTCCCTTGGCACACACAACAAATCTGTGTCGAGGATCAGCAACACACACATGAACGAATCTGAAGCTTTTGCTCGTGGGTACCATGCCCCACGGTGGACGCCAGAAGCTGTTGATGGCCAGAGCACTACATCTGGGGAGCTGAAGCTGTCGATGAGATTTTAAGATGGAGCAAAAGGAACTTTAGTCAAGGACGATGGAGCTCGATAAAGAACTCAACGACAATGGACGAGACCGAAAATGGTTAGAGCCGATGGCGGAAGCATCCAGCGGTGATTGATGCTGGATGTGGATGAAGCCAGCGATGATTGATGCCGGATAGATGGAAGGACCTTAGCTCTGATACCATGTTAGCATGGGAATAAGCTCAAAGGTCACACCATGGGAGAAACCCTCAAGGAATTTATAAGAGTTTGGGGGTTTTGAGAGAAAAAGAAGACTTGCAGTTCTTTAGCCCTTTCATGCTTCGCGCTTTATCGGGTAGGACGTGCGTTGCTTTTCTCCTTGATTTTTGTGTTTTTAGCAGCTAGCCCTTTTATCCTCGGCGTCCACATATTGCCAATGACAGAGTATATGGAACTCATACAAATAGTCAAGGAAAATGCTCAACTATATTAGGGCACAAGGGCAATAATATATACAACCTACATGAAGTGTGGCCACCTACGAGTAAGAATACCGTACAATGTAAAAGGAAAAAACACATGGTAATGGAGAAGACATATAATCATAAGATAACAACTCCTAATAGTTCACAAGTGCTATCAATATAACTAAAGCAAGCCATAATATGTACCCATTAGGCCATTAACTCATATAACTCTTGACAAAGAGCTTGACTGCTTGCTAACAATTATATCTTAATATTTTAGGGTCAAATAGCTTAATAACTAGAGCACATTCGATAGCCATGATTCAAGGTGAACCAATAAGGAAGTTTATCATTGGCACACATCTATTACTGAGTTAGTTTGGTCATAAGTAAAATGGCGACAAGTGCGAGTCCCTTTGGGCGGCTCCCTTTAAGCATAGCAACAAGCACACACCTCGGCACTCCGGTGGTGACACATGTACAGATCTGAGGCACATGCACAGACGCCCGTCAGCATGCAACACGTGTTAGGAAGAGATTGGGCAAGTCTCTTGGCAATGTAACTAACACGTGCTGAGACACGTGGCATGTAAATATACGTCATCCCCTCCCCAACACCCAGTATAAAAGGAGAGTTCGGAGCAAAAAAGAGGGGGTTGAATCCTTGCTTTCTATAAAGAACAAAGGCATTTGAGAAAGGCCACTAAAAGAATAACTCACCCATACTCTCTCTCTCTCTCTCTCTCTCTCTCTCTCTCTCTCTCTCTCTCTCTCTCTCTCTCTCTCTCTCTCTCTCTCTCTCTCTCTCTCTCTCCAAAACCACCAATAGACCCATTTTAGGGGTCTTGGATCTTGGATAACCATAGAACCCTATAAAAATTAGTGATGTTGAGCTGCCACTCTGCCAGATCTTCAAATAGAGTTTTGGTACAACTGTAACCCGACAGCCCTAGGTTTAACCCGTGCCAGATGTTCAAAAAGAGTTTTGGTACAACTGCAACCTGGCTGCCCTAGGTTTACCTCCCAGAACAAGAGGAGTTCAGGTTGTCGGCTTAGATACGGGTCGTCAGCCTTGGTTGTGGTGCAATGTCAAAAACACCTCAGACAAATGTCAACTATAAAAGAATAAAACAAGAGGACACGAGAGATCGACGTCTTCTGGGCATGAAGACCTCCTTATCGCTTGTTTCATGGAGGTAAACCTAACAGAACTCTCTGTACTCAAGTTTCCATAACGAACTTGGTTCATCACTCTGCCAAGAATAGCTAATTGGAGAACCAACTCATCAAGGAATCGCGACCGTCCAATCTCAGGATTTAGATTTTAGGGTATACAAATATAGTTTATTTTACAGAAATATCAAGAAGATAAAATCCTAAAGATGTAGTAGTATAAGAGAGCCCAAACTACAAATTGTATGACAAAAGAAAATCTAGGCCATTCCTATCCAGATCCTAGAAGCTCAATACAAGATTGCATTAGGGAGAAAAATAACCTCAGAATTTTTTTTTTTAAAGGAATTAACAAGAAGGACATGAAATTCAACAAGAAGAAAAGAAAACTGACCATCTGGGAGTAGCCCTCAATGAGCAGGGAATAATCAATGCTAGCACTCGTGCTCTTCGAGCTCCTAAGCTGCGGGCTACTCCTCTCGCTCTTATGAACCCTTTCTCGATCCCTGCCGCTTGATTCCCTAGAATGTGAAGCGCTCCCACTCTGACTCCTCCTGCTCCGTCGGTACGAAGGCTCCCGATCCCTATCTTCTTCCTCTCCCGAAGCAGTTGGAGACCTACGTCTCCTTCTCTCACCATACCCCTCCCTCCCTCCTCCTGCTCCTTCCTCTTCTCCATTACGTGAACCATGGCCGGGTCTTGAGCCGCCCCGGTCTCTCTCGCTCCGTCGCTCCCGGCTGGATGAACGGCGTCGGGATCCGCCGGAACGGCCATCGTCCTGATCCCTGCTCCTGTGCCCCCGATCAGAGCCGACACCCCCGCGATCGGAATTTTTTCTGAGCTTGTTATGGATGGTCTCCAGCTGAGCCTGCTTCTGGATCTCTGCGGCCTTTCCGGGGCTGGAGGCGCGGATGAAGCTGTTGAAGAGAGAGGAGGAGGAGGAGGTTTTCGGGGGGAAGGAGGAGGAGGGGGAGGAGGAGGAGAATCCGAGGCCTTGCTTGAACCTCGCGGCGCCCTCACCCTTGCGGGTCAGCTCGTCATAGTAGGCGGCCGCCTTCTCTTCCTCCATTGGAGCCGATTTGTGGGTTGGTTCTGCTGCCGGTTGGGTTGGAAGCACCGAGCGCCGTCTAGCTACTCCAGGTTTGTTTTCATAATGAAAAAAAAAAAAAAAAAGACTTTTAACCCTTTTTAATGATCAAATTGTCTCTTAGTACATGCAAAAGTAACAATTTTTCAAAAATTATTACTTTTTTGCTACATGATATATGCCCACATGTACAGCTGCACGTAGGGTCTTACTCATTTACTGACTGTAGGAGTAAAACGGATGTTTTTCTATCAGTGGACTCAATGCTAAGTTACGATATTGACGGTCTTTATCACTAAATTTGATCTGTTAGAGGGACCTATCACACATTACCCCCAAAAAACACAATAGGGCTCTTGATTTTGATTTTTTATAAAAATTATATTTTAACAATATAAATTATTGACATATTGTTATAAATTTTGTAATTTCAAAAGTGGCATTCTGACGCACTCAAAAGCGCACCCCATGTTGGTCGTATAATTTTTTTTTTTTTTTTGGATTCTCGATTAACACTGCATCTTGGATGTAGGGTTGATTAACCACTAATCGTTTTAAGTCGGCGAATAAAACATTGTCATGTATGTAGTGTTTTAGTGTCGAAAATGAACACTGCAACTAGCTTGCAATGTTCTTGAAAACCTCGAAACATTGTATATGGGTTGTTGTGTCGTGTTCATTTAACATATGTTTTTGAAACCTGCATATTGTTGTAGTGAATTTTGAACCTAACACTGCATCCTGGATGCAGTGTGTAGTATCGAAAGTGAACACTGCAAATAGCTTACAGCGTTCCTGAAAACCTCGAAACACTACGTCCTAGGTTGTTGTGTTCATTGAAAAAATGTTTTTCAAAACCTACAACCGGTTTTAGTGAATTTTGAACCTAAAACACTGCAACCAGGATGCATTGTTTAGTGTCGAATAAGACATTGCAAACAACTTGCAGTGTTCCTGAAAACCTTGGAACACTGCAACTGGATTGCCGTGTTCATTCAAAACTAAACTAACAGAATTTTGAACCTAACACTGCATCCAAGTTACTTGGTTTAGTGAAAATTAATTCAAAACGAATGCATCCCAGTTACAGGGTTTACAAAAAAAATTATAAAATACTTGTTTGTTAAATGAAATTATTCGTGATCGTGCTGGACTTGTCTAAATTTTCACAACTAACTTATCAAAATTGCACTATCATATACGATAAATAAAATTTAGATGTTTTTATGAACCATGCAAAGACACTGGCCGATGTCGGTGGCAGCCCACTGACAATGTGTCGGTAGCTGTCCATCAATGGTGTCAGTAGAGTATTTATCAACATCTTCATGATGATGTTGGTACGTACCCATCGGGTCAACTTCAGCGGGCCACCAACATCGGCCAGTAGCTAGGGTTTAGGCATGGGGAAGATCGAGGAGGGAGGAGAAAAAGGGAATTAGAAGGAAGGGAGAGGAGGGAGGAGGAGGAGGGAATTATAAGGAAGGGGAGGAGGGAGGAGGGCCAGGAACATAGGGTTTCGGCACAGGGAAAATGGGGGAAGAAGAAGAAGAAAGGAGGGAGGAGGAAGAAGAAGAAGAAAGAGTGAGAGGGAGGAATAGGAGGATGAAGAAAGAAGGAAGGAGGAGGGAGGGGGAGGAGGAAGAGAAAGGTGACAAAGTGTGTCATCGGAAAAGGAGGCAATAGAGGAGGTTGGGGCGGCGAAGGGCAGTGGGAGCGGCATCAATGGCGACCAACTGGGGTTGGGGATGAGGGTAAATAGAGAATACATATTTTTTTAATCTTTTTGGGTGCCATCACTAAATCTGAAACGCCCGGTATTTCAGATCATTTTATCTTATAACAAAATCCAGGACTAAACAATGGGCATGGATGCAAATGAGCATGGATCTAATTTTGAAGACCAACCAGCTGCAAAAGACAAAAATGCAAAAAAAAAAAAAGAGGAGAAAAGGAAGAAAGCATCGAGCTCATACATCATATGACTAAAGAGCAAGAAAAGAACAAGGTTAACAAATCCCGATTTTGTTAAAATCTCTCTCAAGAAAGGTGAGAATGTGGTGAATGAACAGAAATCAACACATCATATGACAAAGCCACCTAGTGCCATGTGTGCAAAGAAAAACAGTGTTTACAAGCTTCTGAACCATAATGAACATCAATTACTTGAGGATTTGTACAATACTAAGGGAAATGGGTAAGTAGATCTCCTCTAGTTACGTTGTACTATATTTTTATCAAATCATTTTATACAATATATACTCTAAAACTAACAATTGCCTATACAGAAGTATGGAAAACAACATAATTATCTGGAATGATGAAACAACGGGCTACAAAGTTTTGATGGATGACTTTGTTAGTCTACTAACAGAAGACATGGTCAATAGCATGGTAAAGCCTGAAATTTATTAAAACTTACTTTTGAATTGTACAATTCTATTTTTTCAACTGCGAATGTACTAAGTTGATGATTGTTATTGTAATGCAAGGTCATCAATACCTTCACAAGTAAATTACAATTGAAAAACAATGAGAGTAATACCAAAAACAAGAATTATTTTTTTAATGCTTTGGCATTCGTAAGTCACCAACAAACAACACATTTAGTTCATACATTACAATAAATTGATTGTTATAGATTAAGATGTATAATCTGTGTTTTTTTAGAAAGTGGTGCGAGATTTAGGCAATGATAAGAAGCGGATGATGTGTATGATGTATTCAATGACACTCAAAAAGTGCTATCATTACATCTTCTTCCCTATGAACTCCAGTCCAGCTAAGCAATCTATGCAAGACACCACTGGACCTTATTGCTTGTAGACACCGAGGAAGGGGTGTAGATGCACTACAGCCTCGTGCAGGTCCGGTGGTGGCGGCGAGCAGGTCAGGCGACGACGGCGAGATGGTTCAGTGGCATTCAAATGAAAATTTGAATTGCAATGAAGGGCATTTTCGTCCACTACATTTGTTTTGACTACAGCTTAAAAGCATCTCCTTAAAAGGAGTTTTCACCAATTCTCCCTTAAATATATTATCAACTCACTTTGGCAAAAAATGATATGATATAGAAAACCACCAAATTCCTAAAGATACATCTAAATAAATTAATTTTACTTCAATCAATACATTGTTATTCTATGTAAATAAATTTATCCTTTTTATTCTTTAAAATGATACTCTTTATTCTTCCTACTCAACATAGACAACATACTACAAATTAGACAATATCATTGATTACATACTCACATTTACTAAACCAGGGCATCTTATTTCAAATGAATTCACAGAACAGCACACTATATAGCATCGTTTACTAAAATATATCAACTAATAAAAATTGAATGTAATTATTTAAAAACATATAAAAAAAACTATATGAACTAAAATTACCTTATTAATTCAAAACAAAAAACAAGAATTCAGACATCAGAATTATTCACACGATTTTATCAAAAGAAGATTGGCATAAATTGACGAAAATAATGCTCCAACTAAATAATAAATTTAATCATCTACTGGTTCAAACAGAAAAACCACTAAAGCTGAGGTTGAGCGAATGCACAAAATCATAATCAATATATTGCAATATATAATGATTTATCAAAATAAGCTAGAAAGAAATGATCGAAAACGATGATCCATTAGAAAAAGGAAAATAATTCGTGTATCACCGTTATATTAGCTCTTAGCAGGCCCTTACACGTGGCTTTCATCCAGTACAACTTTGTTTGATGCCAAAAAGATGCTTGATTAAAAAGAACCATATTACCCCTCTATTGAACCCAATTATAAACTCAAGTGTAGTGTTATCATAAATTTTAAAAGGATTAAAGAATGAGCTACACTTTTTTAGGAGTTGTGTTTCTTATTTTAAAAAATTCATAACTTTTTATATACTTATCAAAATATTGAAAACTATATATTTTTGGTATCTACTTATCAAGCCCTACAAAACTAGACCCATTGTGATTATGAAATTCCGAAAAGAAAACCCGGTCGGCAACAAGGCAACCATAACCCAAACCTAAACCACCCTGCACGACCACATGGCTACAGGCCCTCCACCTCATGAATGGACTCCATGGCTGGAGTTCGTCCCGGACCACGAGTCCGCCGATGCAAATTCGATGAATCTAGGCATGAACAGACGGTCTCTAGTGATTCTCCTTCGCATCATCTCCACATTGAGGCGTGGGGGGGAGGCCAACCGGTGTTCGAGCGCGGTGCAAGAGTGGTGCAAAACCTTCCCAAGTCTGGTTCTCTGTGAATGAATGGGTGGCATCATTGGTAAATTCGAATGCCACTTTAGGCATTTACGTGATAAATTCAAATACCACTTTATTTGTAATTAGACTTTAGCTACGCGAGCTCTTTCTTCCATGCACATGTTATACCAAAATTTTTTAAATGATAATTTTACTCTTGCAGATAAAGTGTAACAATCGTAGCAAAAGAGTAACAATCATTAAAGAGCAAAAATCCATTAGTTTTGACTAACGCGGGCTAGTTCTGCCAATCACATGTAATAACAAATTTTTTTAAATGATAATTTTAGCCCTACATATAAAGTGTAACAACCTTAGCAAAAAAGTAACAATTGGTAAAGAGTAACAATCCATTAGCAAAGAGTAACAATTTGATATGCTAAAATGCCTTAATTGTCAATTGATTGTAGCGGTATTTCTGCTCATATTGTCACAATATGAGTATCGTTGTGACAAAAAATGCGTTTAACTATGTAAAATCTAGTCGATTCTATCTTGTACATAAAGAGTAACAATTAGTTAAAAAAGAGTAACTATTTGATCGGTTAACGGAATATATTTTTTTTGATGAAAATATACAGAAAAATTTAATTAAATTGTTTTGTGTTTTTAAATCGACAATCTGGAGTGATTTCAATTGATTTTTCATGCAAAAAGTGGTTCGTATTAAGTTGATGGCATGAAATGTTAATTTAATGAACTTGGCCTGTACGCTATTGTCCTTTTCTTCTATTTGGTTCAACAAGATTTTGGGAGGGAGCTATTGCAATTGGGGGTGCAACTTGGGACGGGTTGGTTCAGGTTTGAGGCAAACCGGAACATACCCAAAAGGTATCGGTTCTACTATTTTCTAACCTGACCCAACCTGAATTCTATATAAACCCAACCCAACCCGACCCGAACCAAATCGGGTTGCTTCGGGTCGGTTCTCGGGTCTGATTTAAACTAGGGGTACAACTCAGGTCATATTGAAACTATGGAGTGCAATGGGTCTGATTTAAACTAATGGCCGAGTTGAACCATGGGGTGCAATGTGTCTGATTTAAACTAATGGCCTAATTGAACCATGGGTCATATTGAGACTATGGGGTGCAATGGGTCTGATTTAAACTAATAGCCTAGTTGAACCATGGAGTGCAATGGGTCTGATGTAAACTAATGGCCTAGTTTAAACTAATGGCCAAGTTGCACCCCTAGTTTAAATCAGATTCATAATGGGTCTGATTTAAACCAAGTCGTGAACCGAGTTGCACCCCTAGTTTAAATCTTCATTGTCTTCTTGGCGAACTGGAAAGCCATTAGCTTGTGGAAGGCGTCAGATCATATTTTAGTCAGACCCCAGTTAAATAAGACCCGACACAGTTTCACAGACCCGTCATACCATATTTGTTTGTATACTGATGTGGGCACCGAAATTAGCCCACGGGTTGAACCCGACCCGCATGCGAAACCCGGCCCGCACACAACGGCCCGTATGCAAACTCGGCCCGCACACAACGGCCCGCATGCGAAACCTGGCCCGCACACAACGGCCCGCATGCGAAACCTGGCCCGCACACAACGGCCCGCATGCGAAACCCGGCCCGCACACAACGGCCCGCATGCAAAACCTGGCCCGCACACAACGGCCCGCATGCGAAACCTGGCCCGCACACAACGGCCCGCATGCGAACTCGGCCCACACACAACGGCCCGCATGCGAAACTCGGCCCGCACACAACGGCCCGCATGCGAAACTCGGCCCGCACACAACGGCCCGCATGCGAACTCAGTTCGCGCACAATGGCCCGTTCATAAAAAGGGCCTGGCTCAAAGCAAACGGGTCCCACTGGACCCGCTACCCGAACCCAAAAAGGGGGCCCATCGGCCCCCCCCTCTTGAAAACCGTGCCCCCCTCCTCATAGAGAGGTGGGGCCGGCCCTAAAAGAAAGGGAAAAAGAGAAAGAAAAAAAAGAAGAAGAAAAAGAAAAGAAAAAGAAAAGAAAAAAAGATCAAAACCGCCTTGACGCGGGGGGAGGTGGCGTGGACGTCTACACAACCGTAGATCCGCGACGATCCCTCGATCCAACGGACAAGATGACGTTGTGTCGCCATCCGATCCAAAAGTGCAACAAAAATAACAACTCGATCCTTGAAGATCGAGTCACATCTAGCCCATAACCACCCCACCTAAAAAGGAGGGGATCAAGTTTGTTTCCCTAAATAAGGGAACAATATCTTGGTGGTTATGGGGGGAGATATTGGATGAAACAAAAAGATTTCAGCAATATCTCCCCCAACCGCCCCCCTTTGCCTATAAATAGAAGGGGTGGGGGAAGGCACAAAGGGTCGAAAGCTGAAGAGGAAAAGGCTCTGCAAAGACGAGCTCCAACGCTTGAAGACCGAAGGCTTCACGAGGCACGGCAAGCATATCCTACGGGAGTCCTTGGCCCTTCAAGTCCTCATCAACGTGAAGACCTTGCACTCGAAGATCAAAGCTTCGACTCCTCGCACGAAGAAGAAAGCTTGGAGAAGAAGACCCGGAGTCGTCGTCATCCCGACTTCTCCAACGATCTTCATCAACTCCGAAAAAGCCATAAGCAAAGGCCGGAGAAGAAGATCGAAGCCGACAACACCCGTCGTCTTCAACAAAGGCGTCGACTCCTCGCACGAAGAAGAAAGCCTGGAGAAGAAGGCCTGAAGCCGGTGCTACCCCTGCCGTCTTCGTCAACAAAAGCCGACGCTACAACCGTCGTGCGGAGATCAGTGCTACCCCCACCGTCTTCACCAACAAAGCCGATGCTACAACCGTCGTGCGGAGATCGGTGCTACCCCCGCCGTCTTCATCAACAAAGCCGACGCTACAACCGTCGTGCGGAGATCGGTGCTACCCCCGCCGTCTTCATCAACAAAGCCGACGCTACAACCGTCGTACGGAGATTGGTGCTACCCCCGCCGTCTCCACCAACAAAGCCGACGCTACAACCGTCGCACGGAGATCGGTGCTACCACCGCCGTCTTCATCAACAAAAGCCGACGCTACAACCGTCGCATAGAGATCGGTGCTACACCCGCCATCTCCAAAAGAAGCCTTCAACTCCAATCAAGCCAAACACGCCCGGAGAAGAAGCCGACGTCACAACCGTCGCCAGGTCCGAAAAGCTGAAGACGAAAGAGCGCTACGAAGAAGCTCCAACGCTTGAAGACCGAAGGCTTCACGAGGCACGGCAAGCATATCCTACGGGAGTCCTTGGCCCTTCAAGTCCTCATCAACGTGAAGACCTTGCACTCGGAGATCAAAGCTTCGACTCCTCGCACGAAGAAGAAAGCGTGGAGAAGAAGACCCGGAGCCGTCATCACCCGATTGCTCCAACGATCTTCATCAGCTCCGAAAACGCCATAAGCAAAGGCCGGAGAAGAAGATCGAAGCCGACAACACCCGTCGTCTTCAACAAAGGCATCAACTCCTTGCACGTAGAAGAAAGCCGGGAGAAGAAAGCCTGAAGCCGGTGCTACCCCTGCCGCCTTCGTCAACCAAAAGCCGACGCTACAACCGTCGTGCCGAAGCCGGTGCTACCCCCGCCGTCTTCATCAACAAAAGTCGACGCTACAACCGTCGCACAAAAATCGGTGCTACCCCCACCGAAAAGCCAAGCCGACGCCACAACCGTCGAGGAAGTCGGAAGAAGAAAGAAGCCTTGAAGAAGCAACGCCAGTCGTTCGAGAAGAAGATCAAGTCAAAGCTAAAGTCAAAGCCGACGCAAGAAGCCAAAGCAAACGCCCCGGTAAAGCCCGCGCTAAAGCAACGCACGTGCCAAAGCCAAGCAACTACGACGGTCACGAGCAAAGCACCGCACGTTCTAGCCGATACGACGCGAAGTCCGGAAGAACTAAAGCATCGCAAGCCTCTACCCGCCTACGTTCAAGCGCAAGCGCCAAAGCAAAGCAAACGCCAGAGCCACGCCAAAGCTACGCCAAAGCCGAAAGCTAAAGCCAAAGCTGACGCCAAAAACACGATCGACGCCGCGAACCGACGATCAAGGACGCCGAGGTCGAGCAAGGATCGAGGAAGACACGAAGACCGAGGAACGAAGCCCAAAGCTTCCCTAGCCGAGAAAGCGCGAAGCACGGACGGGACAAAATCAACGGCGGAAACTCCTTAGCCTCTCAAAAACCCTCACCCTGTAAAGACCTCTGTCCTGGGCAACCCCTTCAGAGCTCTCACACGAATACCACGTGGAGACGCGGATCAAAGGGACCCTCCAGAGGATCTCTCCCATAATCTCCTGATCAACCAAAATTTGTAATCTCGTGTGATCCGCAATAAAGACGACCCGAATCTTTTTCCGCGACCACAACTGAATATAAGGATCCGGGTCTGGTTGGTTTGGGTTTACCCAGCCCTAACCCAGAACCGATCCAATTTAGTTGGGTCAAGATATATCGGAACCGAACCAACCCAAAGTTTAAAAATACCCGAACCAACCCAACTCATTTAGGTCGGGTTCATTTGGTTCTCGAGTTTACCCGATCCAAGTAGCACCCCTAAATGCAATAATAAACTTGTAGGAGGGCTTATTGCAAATTGATATCTTTGTCGCGGGCCTCTCACTAAGCCCCCTTAAAAAAAACAAAGGGGGAGTTTGGATATCTTTATCTTTAGAATTTTTTATACTATTATTTTTAAATTGTAAATATTTTAATTTTTATAATTCATTCTGTTCGTTGGACGTTTTAATGCAGCCAGTACTGGTATTGTTCTCTATTGTCAACAACCCAGCGATTAGAGATTACAGAGAGAGAGAGAGAGAGAGAGAGAGAGAGAGAGATGGAGGGGAAGCCGCGGAGATTGGAAGGGAAGGTGGCGATCGTGACGGCGTCGACGCAAGGCATCGGCTTCGCCATAGCGGAGCGGTTGGGGATCGAGGGCGCTTCCGTCGTCGTCTCCTCTCGGAAGCAGGTTGGTAACCCTAAATCGGAAGTGTTAGGGACTGCAGGCAGATTTCGATATCTTTCTTCTCTTTTTTGTTGAATTCTTGTTGTTGGGGGGAGCAGAGCAACGTGGACGAGGCGGTGGAGAAGCTGAGATCGAAGGGGATTGAGGTCATCGGGATTGTCTGCCACGTCTCCATTGCCCAGCAACGGAAGGACCTCGTAGACAAGACTGTTCAGGTAAAATCCACTCCTCAATCGGAGAAAAAAGTTTCGATCTTGCAGTATGATTCTTATTGTGGTAGACAAATTCTGGACTTTTTTTTTTCGTTTCTGAGATATGGGTTTTAATTGGGTCTAGTCAACATTAAATCTTATAGATGTCGAAGATAGATCCATAGGAATGTTAACTCAACATGATCGTCATTGATATGACACACACCTTATATGCTTGAATGCTCTATATTTCCAACATTCTGATTCATACAATATTGTATGACTTTCTCCGTAAATTTTCTGCTTGGCTTTCAAAAGAAATAGAAAAGCAGCAGTTGCATCCGGCTGTGCGATGATGGCGATTAGCTAGGGTTTCTTTTTTCTGCAATAGTCGCTTTTGTCGGGAGTGCGAGGATTAGAAAAGTAGCGCCGAAACAATGCGATGATGTGGCCGTAACACTAACAAAATAGGCTGGAGGTGGCGATCGGAGCGACTTGAGCGATGATGTGGAAAAGGTTGCAGTGGCTTGGTGAGGTGCTCTAGGTGCAGGCGACCGTTGCGGATTGTAAAGATGGCCCGGTGAGGTGGTGTGGCCAATGTTGTCAAGTGCGATGTGCGATGGCACAACTCAGGCTTAGCAAATCACGTATGCGATTGTATATGCAATTGTGCAGTCTCATATCCCTGCTAAGCCAAATTGAGCTTAACTCAAACTTAGTTTACTGATTGCTTATTATTAAGTTATACCTTTCAAACCTTATTTGGACTACGGAAGAAAAAAAAGCTTTATTGAACCTTAAAACATTTAACGTTTTACAATTTGTATATATTTTTTTACAATATAGGAACATCAACTCCCAATGGGTGTAGCAAGCATAATCCTTTTGCCCTGCTCCTAATCTTGCTTGTAAATTTATGTTAAATAGGACATCTTTTAATATGAGCTTTCTTCACTAGTATATTATGCAGCTCCAATACTTATAAAGTTCGTTGTTTTGAAGCTGCATCTACTTGCTAGTAATTTCATGAACTTTTCTATTTGCGGCCTCTAACTTTGATCAAAGAGATGAATCTTCAAAATTATTCATGTTCTACTGGATAGGAGGGAGTTGGTCATTTTCTGCTGAGTAAGAGGGGGGGGGGGGGTTCACGTTCTATTGAGTAGGAGTGAGAGGGGTCAATTTCTACTGAGTAAGAGAGGGCTTCACTTTTTGTTGAGTAAGAGGAATGACTACTTTTAAACACTCTTTTCATCACTAACTTTATTATCATCTGGTCGAATGATTGGTTTGAGCGGTTTTCTTTGAAGGGTGTGACATGTAAAAAGCTTCTCGATAATTTGATCCATGTTGCTGCCGAGTTTTTTTCCAATGTAGTTAAAGCGAGCCGAGGCGCCCGCCTGAGGCGCCCGCCTGAGGCGAGAAACGAGACGAGACGAGGCAAGAGCGTCTCGTCTGGATTAAGGCGAGATCAAGTATATAAGTCGGCTTGAGGTGCCCGCCTTACACCCTGAGACAGTCAATGCGCTCGCCTCATTTAATTAACGGTTTAACTTGAAGCTAAATTGAATCATAACCATCCTTTTGCATGACATTTGGGACTGAGTGTGATTCACTAGTCTGGCTTGGTGTAATGGACGGTTGTAATTCAATTTTAGCTTTAACCTATCGGATCCTATGAGTTTATAACCTTAGAGGATCCCGTGCCCTATAGATTCAAATCTTCCACGTAATTGAGCGAGATAAAAAAACTCGTGACGATCGGGCAGATTAGGGTTTAAACTTTGGGGCCGCCTTTAATGTCCATCAAAGTAAGTATAATGTTGTCCATCAAAACTCTCCTCTCAGTTTTTTAATTAAGATTTTGATTCAGTTATATAGTGTCATAATTCTTTATATGTTTACTTCACATCTTGAATTCACATTTTTTCATCTTACTTACAAACATCCAGACTTAGATCCCAATCTATATTATTTAGATTTTATAGTTTTTAAGATGATGATATAGATTATAGAACTTGATGATGATGAGTTTTATTGATGTTTGATGACACATGCTATATGATTATATGAACTTGTTTCAACTAGTCATTTTATAGTGTGTTTGTTTGTGTGTGTGTGTTTGTGTGTGTGTGTGTATACACACACACACACACACACAAACATATATATATGTATATATATAGTTTTTTTACGTGCCTTATTTCAATCAGGCGCTCGCCTCGCCTCTCGCCTTAGGCGCCAATAAGGTTGAGTGCCTTGAGTCCACCTTAAATTGGGAAATCTGTACGACTGCACATGTGTTTGTGCGGGTGCACAATTCCAAAGTTAAAAATATGACTGTTGGAGCCATCATTATTAGGGCTGTAACTCGGGCTGGTTGAGGGGTCAACCCAGGCCAACTTGAGGGGTTGAACTCTACCAAGCCCAACCTAACTCGAGGTCGGGTTGAATTTCACAACCCAAGCCCAACCTAAGGTAGGTTGGTCGAGTTGATTCAGGTTGGTCGAGTTGAATGGGTTGGTCGGGCATGTTGAATAGTTTCTGCCTATAAAAACTAGTAACCATTAATCATCCAACATTAGTATGGATTCCACTGTTGGATAGTGGACAAATGGCCATCAACGATAGCAATTAGAAGCACAAGTTACATATTATGGTCTTGTTCCTCCTGGATAAGTAGGTTGTGGTTTGGGTCTGGTTACATTAACTTACATGCTAAGTTGATTATGGTTTGAGCCGAGTTACAAGTTGGTTTATGGGTTTGGTCAGGTTACGGTTTGGGTTGGGTTGCTTGAGGCTACTTCCCAAGCCCATCCTAAATTGAGCTTAGACTTGGATTTTTTAACCCAAGCCCAACCCATACATGTAAGTAAAGCCCCAACCCAAGCCCTCTCCTAGGCTTGGCTTGGCTTGATCGAGTTGCAGCCCTAGTACGTATGCGTCTGCGACTCTGCCCAAGTACTTGTGCAGCCACACAACTCAAATGTTAAAAATATGATCGTTGGAGTTATGCTAAGTGTTGGGAGGTTTCTGAAACCGTCCGAACAAGTGTTCAGATGACAGTCATATCCAGTCTGAACAAACTTGAGCGTTTTGTGCAAGGCGTCCGAACTCTTGTTCAGATCCCTTTCGCCAACTTAGGCTATGACTAAGTATGTTGTCCGGACTTTTGTTCGGAATTACGAATAAGTCGTTCGAACACTTGTCCGGAGTTCGGACAACGTATGCCCATGTCGTAGGTTGACTTTAAGTGCAACTATTTCGACCATCAGATCACCATTCGACGACTGTTGTTCGGTGAGATTGATCTATGGTATAAAAGGACACTTGGGGCTCTTTGTGTGATAGCTCTCCCATTCATAATTTCAGATTTGGCGTTTTTGTAGAGCTAGGGTCTTTTTTAAGTCTTGAGTGGGTTTAACTTGATTCTTGCCTCATGCTCTCAATGTTTTTCCCTTCGATGTTGTTGGATGCTTGATCCCTCTCTCTTGGGACGTGGGTTTCTTCGAGGATTTCTTGTATTGATTTTTCTGATGCCTTGAGGTTTTTCCGTGCGTTCAAGCATTGAGTTCTTCCGGATTTCTTGGTGAAGACATTTCCTTTCTGTTTTAGGTTGAATCTTTCTTGCTTTAAACTCCAAAATCCCATTCGTGGATTCATTTGTGCGGAGCATAGGATCCTTCGAGCGAATCGAAGGAGAAGCTTGGTGGGGTTCATGTGAAGTGGCCCACAAACGAGTAATACGTCTTATTAGGTATTCGGGGGAACCTCCTTTGAGGTCCATTGTGTTGGTTTAGACCGATGAAGAAATTCCTTGTAAAGTTATTGGCCCACAGTGGGGTACGATTCACTCTTGGGTGCGTTCTAACCTTTGTGAAGGCTAACGCTTTGTATATGTCTTTGCTTGTGAAGGGGGAGTTCGCGCGGCGTCGCGGTTGAGCATTCAGGCCGTTCGTGTTGGAATCGAACAAAAGGCAGTCAAGCATGAGGCTTTTGAAGAGCTACGGAGAAAGGCAATATTCAATGAGGTGTGGAGACAAACTCCTTGTAGGGCCCGCAAGACCTTGTTTTTATTCTTGTAATTGGACCTATGTTGCTTTAGTGGATTGTTCTCACCACCTCGGCTTAACCGACCAGGTTTTCTTGTGAAAAAATATCGATGTGTGCTTTTACTAATTGTATCTACATCATTTAGGGCCTTGTATGATTGGCATAGCATGCCTCATTCTGTGATTGTTGAGATACCATGAGAGGTGAGTGAAAATTGTCTATAATTTCCTTAAAATCTACAAGTATTCGCTCAAAGGTTGTGCATGTAGTTTGCTTGTTTGAACAAGAGTATATTGCAACTGAATACATGGATTTTCCGCCAGCTACTCTAGTCGTATCCCTGGTTTTATCCTATCTCGTGCTTTCGAGAATTGGAAGCGAGATCAGTGGTTCTAGATATTGGAGTGTGTATTCTGCATACTCCAGTCTACCACCACCTGTCTCTGCTCTGTCTTCCTTTCTAGGATAGACTTTACACACCACATGACCTTTGATGGATCTCTTCATGTGGACTGCTTTCCAATTCCCTCCCAGCTTTGTATTGACACTACAGATGGATCTCCTTTTCTCGATAGGGTCGATACACAATGTGGTTTCATTAGCCCTACCTCTGACCCGTTAGGTCATCTCACACTGTCATGTCCTTCATGCCCCCCCACCTCTCTTTGAATCTCATCTTTATCAGTCGTCTTGTTGACACCAACTATACTATTTCTTTCACATCTTATTCATGCTCTATACATGATCCGCATATAAGTCAGAGGATTGTGTTCGGTCATCCAGTGGGAGGGCTGCATTAGCGTCAATATCTTCATACTCCTCCATCAACTATGCCCTTTGATCTCCCGGTTTTGGTCTCTCTGTTGTTGATCGCTGGTACAGTTGACTTGTTCACTTTTCTCAACCTCGGCTTAGGACCTTATTTCAATCCAACATCCTTGGCTTTACTTACTTTGTTTCCCTTTCCCAGTGTACTGACTGCCAGTTGGCCAAGCACTTGCCTCTCCAATTCCAAGCAGGAGGCTTTTGAAGATCTATGGAGAAAGACAATATTCAGCGAGGTGTGGAGACGAACTCCTTGAAGGGCCCGCGAGACCTTGACTCTATTCGTTTTATTGGACCTTTGTTGCTTTAGTGGATTGTTCTCACCACCCTGGCTCAACCGATAAGGTTTCCCGCGAAGGGTTTCCTACTTTCCTTGTAAAAAAATATCACTGCGTGCTTTTACTTATCGTCGCTGCATCATTTAGGGCCTTGTATGAATGGTCCCATAGCATGCCTCATTCTGTGATTGTTGAGATACCATAAGAGGTGAGTGAAAATTGTCTTTAATTTTCTTAAAATCTACTAGTGTTCGCTCAGGGGTTGTGCAGGTAGTTTGCTTGTTTGAATAAGAGTATATTGCAACTGAATACATGGATCTTCCACCAACTACACCAGTCGTATCCCTGGTTCGATCATATCTCATGCTTTCTAGAATTGGAAGTGAGATTAGTGGTTCTAGAAATTGGAGTGCATATCTTTCATACTCCGGTCTACCACCATCGGTCTTTGCTCTGTCCTCTTTTGTAAGACAAACTTTACACACTGCATGACTTATGACTTTTGATGGATCTCTTCATGTGGACTGCTCTCCAGTGCCCTCCCAATTTTGTATTGACACTGCAGCTAGATCTTCTTTTCCCAATAGGGTCGATACACAATGTGGTTTCATTAGCCCTGCCTCTGACCCATTAGGTCGTCTCACACTCTGTCATGTCCTTCATGTCCATCTTTCTCTGAATCTCACATTCATCAGTCATCTTATCGACGCCAACTATGCTATTTCTTTCACATCTTACTCATGCTCTATGCATGATCCGCATACAAGTCGGAGGATTGTGTTCGGTCGTCGAGTGGGAGGGCTGTATTAGAGTCCGTATCTTCATACTCCAACTATGCCCTTTGATCTCCCGGCTTTTGTCTCTCTGTTGCTGATCACCGGTACATTTGACTAGGTCACTTTTCTTGACGTCGACTTAGGACCTTGTTTCAATCTGACATCCTTGGCCTTACTTTATTTCCCTTTCCATGCTTATTGACTGTCGGTTGGCCAATCACTTGTCTCTCCCCTTCTTCCTAATGTTCTTTTCTCCCCCCCTTCCCCCGCCTTTTTTTTTTTGAGGTTGAGGGTATTTGGGCAAGTACAATCGATATTTTTTATTACAAGACAAAAGTTGGTGTTATATACATTTGCAAGTGCTGACACGGATGCATGAACTCATATTTATGTGTTTATGCTCCAAATAGCTTAATCTTGCTATGCCATTTTTTTATTTGGCACGTGTCATTTTATTTATGATGGAGCTTATCCATTTATTAAATTATCCCCGTCGTATCTTATCTTGTTTTTTGAAGAATTGTTGTATCGATGTATTTGTATCGTGTATCCGTGTATATGATCCATGCTTCATTGAAGATAACCATTACTTGGGAAATACATAAGAAAGCGTTTACCAGCACAAAGCTACATCCGGCTTGGAGAGTATACCTGCATTATTCGAAGAGAACAAAGAGAAACACATGTTCCACGAATGGAGACACTCTGAATCATGTATACTCCAAAAAGTATCTGCCACCTGAGGGCTGAGGTGTAAATGTAATCATCTTACCTGATACGAATCAAAAGAGAATCTGTCCATTCACAAGAAAGATGCCATTTTGGACCTCTTAGATTGTTTTTTACTCTTTCGATCCTTCTTTTGCTAATTCATGCCTCCAAAAAAATCTCGAAGATGTGATTAGACCTGTATCTCTAGTTAATTTTTCATGGCAGCACTACGTATCTCCACAAAAAGGGGAATGAAGGAGATGTTGGGCACTTTTGTTTTTTCTGATTTAGCTTTTTGATTATTTGATTAGGCTTTCTTTATTCTCTTATTAATTGGTATATGACAAAATTTTGTGGTGCCATTCCATTGCAGAAATATGGCCATATAGATATAATTGTGTCCAATGCAGCTGCTAATCCAACAGTGGATAATATTTTGGATACTAAAGAGTCGGTTCTTGATAAACTTTGGGAGGTCAATGTGAAAGCTTCAATTTTGCTTCTGCAGGTAACTACATGCTGTTAATGTTATAGTTAACCCAAAAAAATGTTATGCAGATTTTGTTTGGGAAGCTTACTTGTATTTTTTTTATAGACTGCTGCGGGCCACTTGCGTAAGGGATCATCGGTAATCCTTATTTCTTCTATTAGTGGTTATCAACCTCAAGCATCAATGGCCATGTATGGAGTCACGAAGACAGCTCTCCTTGGGCTTACGAAGGTACTTGTCTTGCTTCACATGTTAATTTTAATCTTCCAGTTATGATTTACTACATTGCAAACAACATTATAGATTTTTAGGGCATACTGATTCGTGGGTTTATAAGGGTTACATAGTTTCTCCAAATTGTAATTTTGTTTTCTGACCCATTATTAACTTTCTAAATTAAATGAGGATATATTTTAGGACTTCTGAAATAATGGGGAATATTTAGGTAACGTTGTTACTTAGGGGACAAATGTTGGTTAATTCTATGTATTTATAGAGCTGTTTTTTATAACTGGTCATTTGTTATATCCCTTACATTAAAGTATTGAGAACTGTTATGCCCGCACGCTTTGTGGGCAAACATCCGCCCACATTCGCGGCAGCCATGCATCACATCCTGTGCATTCACACTTCAAGTATGATGCTCGTATCCCGCGGAGTGTGTGCAGCTGATGCCCTCACTGCGTGTGGGCATATTCTTGATTTACAGTAGCTCGTCTATGTGATTTTCATTGGTGATGTTTTCTTGAATGTTAGTAATGATCAATGATGATTATACCCGTATAAAATAGTGAGAACTGTTATGCCCGCGCGCTTTGTGGGCAAACATCTGCCCACATTCGCAGCAGCTGTGCATCCCATCCTGTGCATTCGCACATCAAGTACGATGCTCGTATCCCGCGGAGTGTGGGCAGCTGATGCCCTCACCGCGTTAGTCTGCATGTGAGCATATCATTGATTTACAATAACTCGTGTATGCTTTGCAAGCCCATGTATAGCCTACTACTTGATATTAAGTTTCATATTGCGGTTTTCAGTAATCATCTAATTGTCTTCCGCCTATGGTTCCAGGCCCTTGCCTTTGAAATGAGTCCAGACACTCGTGTCAACTGTATAGCTCCCGGATTCGTCCCCACACATTTTGCTGATTTCATCACAAAAAGTGATGCCATCGTAAGTTTCCCAATTCATGTCGCATAATATTCATCGTTGTCTGGCTCAAGATTTCATGCACAAAATTGAGGATGGACACTGACTCGACCCATTTTAGCATCAAGGGATTACACCCTTGAATCCATGACAACATCTCCAGCTCTTAAATTCCTCTTCCTCCCCCAATCTTGAGTAAAATTGAGGTTTCTCGCTCTGGTCAGCAACTTACTACTGAACATTGGCTGTGTGCCTGCAGAGGAAAGACCTGGAGGAGCGAACGCTGCTCAAGAGGCTGGGGACCGCCGAAGACATGGCTGCAGCTGCTGCCTTCTTGGCATCGGAGGATGCGTCATACATGACCGGCGAAACTCTGGTCGTTGCGGGAGGGATGCCTTCAAGGCTCTAATCCCCTCCAAAGTTCCACCAGCCGAGACAATACTTCGTCGTATATGATATCGACATTTCATTATTATCTTTTCTGAGTATGGCAACTCTATTACTTATTCGGACGAAACCCAAACTTAAATTTCGTTGTTAAGTTTTTGTGAATCGACTATAATGTGCCTTTTCAAATTTGGGCATCCGTTCCCTCCTTTACCGTGGACCTCTCACCCGGATCCCCAGGCTCCCGATCCTGTAGCTATGTTCGGCAACCCCGATCACTGGTCCGCCGACTTTGGATGTCTAAGTCGCCTGCCCGTCTTTGGCATCAGGTTTCTCTCGATGTACGCCATTCTGACCTTGGAGCCCCCTCCCCTTCTCGTCTCTCGATTTTCATTCGTGATCTTGGTGCAAATAATATTAAAAACAGTAAAAATGTAATTTTATTTTCTTCTAGTTAATTCTTTGTTTTGTAATGTTTTGTGCTACTGTCGTACAAGGAAAGAGTAACGATATCGTCCATTTGGTGTGTCTTTTCGATGAAGTTTCGAAGAATGAACTTGTGATCTCCCTAACAAATAACTACAAAGATTAGATAAGACATTGTTTATAAAGAAATCTGGTGATGAAAGTCTGGTTGCCCAGATTTATATGGAATGGCTTAAATAGTCACCCCGAACCACAGAAACACCGTGGTTTGGGGTCCAACCACCAACACCTGTCCCCACCCGTTTGATCACCCGGCCCTTATGATGGGAGCTCCCTGGGGTTCACCCGGTGCCCTCTAGATCTCAATAATCCAGAACCATCCATAAGGACGGGAATAACCGGTGTCGATGGTGAAATCGTGGTTCGGGGCAACGTAGTTAGGGGCTTTAGATTTATATGGATGATATTGTTTTTGGTTCCACATCTGATCATCTAGTTCATTCATTTACATATCAAATGAAAAATGAATTTGAAATGAGCATAGTGGGAGAACTGAGTATCTTTCTTGTTTGCAAATTAAACAGCAGATGATGGAATTTTCATCTCTCAAACTAAGGGTGCGTTTGGCATTGGTTTTGAAATTTTAGGTTTTGATTTTGGAATACCAAGAACTAGTTTTGTGCAAAACAAGTTTTAGCTTATCGAGAACCAATTCTATAATTATTAACATTTGAGCATTTGGTAATAAAATCAGTTTTGAGCCTAAAACAAGTTTTGCAGTTATTTCCTCTATTTTTAAATATTATATTTGTAAAACATTATCTATATAAAATACTTTATCTTTCACATTCTTTTCTTATATGTATCATTTTCTCTGTCTATAATATTCTCTCTATATCATTTTCTCTCTCTAATAATTTTTCATTCTAAAACATTGTTTGTGTAATACTCTCTTTGCCAATATTCTCTCTATATAATATTTCTCTTTAGAGCACTTTCTCTCTATAATATTTTCTATCTATAATATTTTTTCTTTATGATTTTCTTCTTCTCTCTCAATGTTAGTTATCTCTACAACATTTTATTTCCCTAAAATATTCTCTCTTCAATATTTTCTCTCTACGATATTTGTTCTTTCTACAATATCTTCTCCCTAATATTATCTCTATGATATTTTTTCTCTATAATATTTTTTCTCTGTCCTCTACGTCATTTTCTCTCTCTACAATATTTTCTCTCTAAAATACTTTTCTTCTAACGAATTTTGTCTCTCTACAATATTTCCTCTAATATTTTCTCTCTATAATATTATTTCTCTTCTCTCTATGTTATTTTCTCTCTATAATATTTTCTCTACTTCAGTTTCTCTCTTAAACATTTGCTCTCTCTAAAATATTTTCTCTTTACAATATTTTCTCTCTCTAGAATATTCTCTTTGTTCAATATTTTTGTCTCTCTCTAACATTTTCTCTCTCTAAAATATTCTCTTTCTATAATATTTTTTCTTTCTACAATATTTTTTCTATCTACAACATCTTCAATTTCTTTCTATAATATTTTTTCTATATAACATTCTCTCTATGATATAGGAGGAACTTCTATCTTTTGTTTGTATCACTATCCATCTTGAGAGGTGAGATGATAGTTTGTATATGTTTGACGCACTATTAGTCTCACTCTTTCCTAATGTGTAGCACTACCACGAAAGTTCATCCCTCGAGCTCACTGCACTTGCTTGGTCAACACGTCCTAAGTGATAACTTGTGATTTGTGTGAACCACTGCTTTAGGTTAACCCAGATTGGATTGGTCACAGCTTTAGAATGACCCTAGGTCGGGATTATTGGGGCATGTGGGATCATGGAGCCTAATCCAAAGTAATGGCTGAGGAGATCATTCTCACAGTATAAATGAGTTCTGTCCTATAAGATCAAGGTATGCCATTATCTGTAGGGGTGTCAACGGTCGGGTCGGGTCGGGTCGGGTCGGGTCCAAAACTCCTAGACCCGGACCCGACCTGTTTAACTAATCGTGTCTAGATCCTAAACCCGTACCCGACCCGCTAATAAACGGGTAGGCCCGATAAGACCCGTTTATCACACGGGTCTATTCAGTTGACCCGATCCGACCCAATCCGACTCGACCCGACGTGACCCGATAGACCTGCTAGTACTATATATTACAGTATCGGATTGTGGGTAGACCCGACCCGACTCGACCCGTTTATTAAACGGGTCTATCATGTCACCCGTTTACGACCCGAACCCGTTTAACCCTGATCCAGATCTGTTAACTTTGTGTCCATATCGCTCCTTAGTGTCCATATCGAGAGTCGAACAAGGAACCTCTCCAACATGAGAGAAAGTACCACCAGGCCAAGAGCCCATTGGCCAAGCATACACGGTTTGAACAGTAAAAAATGGCACACAAGGATATTTTGTTATGTGGAGACCCTCAATTGAAGGTGCAAGCAATCTACTAGGTAACTTGGGAAGCTACAAAGTACAAAAGCATATCCTATCGTCCGCTGTCTGAAGCACAACCCGACTCCTAGAATTGCTGCTCGGTCGAATCCACGCACCGTCGTCTCTGTCCGATGTCTTTCTTACCTTAAACTCGGACTATGACCTCCGAATCGGAGGTTGTCCGTCCCGCCACATGTCAATCAACCATTCTGCCACGTGTCACGTCTTACCTTCCTCACGTGAACAACGAGCCATCCACAGAGCATCCAATTTTTCCCTTCCCTAGAGGAACGGGGCACTACATTGACGCAGAATCCATGCGTTCACTACGCAGGAACATGCATCTATTGAAAGAGTGGTGCAGAGCCAAGGGAGTGGGGAAATTTTCAGCACATACTGCGTACCACACAACCACAGGGCCCACTGCCCCCACATCCTGGGGCCCGCCGCTATCTCATGTCCCTTGAATTGCAATGGGCCCCACGGGCCAAGGTTGGGGTTCGAAGCCTCGCCATTGATGATCGTCTCTCTATCGGTCGCTAATGATGACTCCTCTTCGTTGATTGTCTCCCCTATCGGTCGCTGATGAGCAATAGGTGGCAATCTGAAAACCAACAATCATGATCTATGGCCATGGAATATACCCAAGGGGGATGCTACCACCGATCAACGCCGCCACCACCAACCACTGCCACCCTTGCCCACCGGCCGCCAGACGTCAGCCACCACCCGTTGCCGTCGCTCTAGGTGGCACAACGGGTGGTGGTCGACGAGGCGGCGGCGGCTGGCTGGTGTTGACAGCTGACAGGTGAGGCCGGTGGCGATGGTAGGTGGTGGGCAGCTGCTGCCCGGTGGTGGTATCTAGGGGTGGCAATCCTTGACCCGGCCCGCCAACCCGACCCAAAGTTAACGGGTTTGGGTTTGGCCTAAACGGGTTCGGGTCATAAATGGGGCGACCCGATTGATCCGTTTATTTAATGGGTCGGGTTCGGGTTTGTAATTATAACCCGATTGACCATACTTGACCCGTTTACCAAATGGGTCGTGTCAACCAGACCCGAGCCAATCCAGCCCAATCCGACTTGTCTTGACTCAACTTGGCAGTTTTACATGGGTTCTATTGACCCAACCCGAGACAACCCGACCCGGCATGACCCGACCCGTTTAGTAAACGGGTTAAACTGGTCGGGTCGGGTCAACCCGTTTATTAGGTGGGTTGGGTTTGGGTTTAAGTTTTTGACCCGTTTATTAAACTGATCGGGTTCGGTTTGGATGTTTTGCACTTATACCTATGTCTCAACCCGACCCGACTCGACCCATTGCCACCCCTAGTGGCATTCCCCTTGCATGGTCATAAATCGTGACCGTTGATTTTTGAATCGCCACATATTGCTTCCTGAATCGTCATAAGGAGACGATCATCAGTGGAGAGGAATCGAACCCCCGCTGTTGTACGGTACAAAGGTTGTGCTGAAAACTGAGGAAGGGAAGCCGCAAGTGGCAGTAGAGGGTGGTGGTGCTCTTTTGAACCACCAACTCACGAGACACCCCTGAAACTCTTTAAATTCCTTTACCCCACCCCCACTACTCGAAACCCCCACAAAATCCTTTATAGCCGTTTGTAGAGAGAGAAAAGGTGCAGCCCATGAACTCCGTCTCTCCCTCGCCCTCTCTCTCTCTCTCTCTCTCTTTCTCTCTCTGGAACCTTTCATGAATGGATAATGTCCTTGTCTCCCGGCCTCTCACCTTCACCTTCGAACCCAGTCTTCCTTCCCTCTTACCTCTTGCCTTCACACCTAACCAGAAACCCGTCTCCCTCTTTCCCACTCCCATCCCCTCCAAGTTTCAAGCCCCTGAACCCTTCACCATTCTTTATATCTTTTTTCCGCTCAGAAGTCATGTGAGTTAGCAGGCTTACCCCTCTGCACAAGTCTCCTCCTGATTCCCAATCACTTCCCCTTTGGCTTTTTCTCCGGCCCAGAGGGTTTCCCTCTCTACAAGTCCCCTCTTGATTCACTTCCGGTAACATCCCCAGGGACCCATTTCCCCCCTTCTCTCTCTTCAGACGATTTCCATGTGATTTCCATGTAAGGTAAGTTTTCACTGATTTCTCCTCTGATACTTGCCCTTCTCCAGAAACCCATATCTCTCTCTCTCTCTCTCATTGAGCAAAAATCATGTCTTCAGAATACCAAACAATTAACTACACCAAGTTCCTCTGCTATTCCCTTCAAAGGATGCAGTTGCAGTTCTTCAACTGCCTCAGACTCAGCTTCTCTTTCAGCTAGTTTCTCACAAATTGAGGGCCTGATTCACTTCACAGGTCCCTGGGGAGAAATGGGTTCTTGTTTCCGGGCCTTGAGGCTGGGAAAGAAGAGCGTGGCCGATCCCATCCCCTTACCCCCTCCTCCTCCTTCCTCCTCGCTGCCGCTCTCTTCTTTCCTTTCTTCGTCCCTGTTGCCCAGGATGAATCAAATGCCTCCTGAGATGGAGCTCATGGAGAAGAAGAGGTGGGACAGCTTGGAATCATGGTCCATGATACTGGATCCCGGGAACGCTGAGAACCGGGAGGCAAATGAAGGGGGGGAGCGCGAGGAATGGATGGCGGATCTTTCTCAGCTGTTCCTTGGGAATAAGTTTGCTTCAGGGTGCCACAGTAGGATCTACCGAGGAATCTATAAGCAGAGGGCAGTGGCGGTGAAGATGGTGAGGATCCCGGACCAGTGCGAGGAGACCCGGACGCGACTTGAGAAGCAATTCATGTCTGAAGTCTCCTTCCTTTCACGACTTTATCATCCCAATATAGTGCAGGTTAGCTTGACAGCATGAATTTCGATCTTCCTTCTTTGTAGCTTAAACCATTTACTTAGTCTTCTTTCCTGTTTGGGATATATCTATCTTTTTTTCAGCATTGTAGTAGATTGCAGCATTGTACGCTTCGACCATCCAACTTTGCTTCTCAAGTTTCATGCTACGGGAGCTCGGACTTATGTTCCTGCATGACACCTTGGAGCTTTTTGGGGCCGATCGACTTCTTTTTTGTTGGAACAATAAACCAAATTTCTAATTGGTTGGTGTTCTATTTGAGTTGGTTAGTGTTAAAGAAACTTGTGAGTTCAAAAAATGGGAAGCAGAGTGATCCCAACAATTAAGTTGTATCAGGGCAATGTGGGGTATAGCAAATGAGATTTTAAAATCCCTACAAGTGGTATCAGAGCTACGTCAATTGTGGAAGAATGTAGTTATATATTAGAGCTAGCTGATCTAGAAAGGCCTAGCCGATCCTGTAAAAGCACCAGTGTTCCATAAGAACTTGGGGATCCAAGAGAGAGAGAGAGAGCAAGATAAATAATTTGATGTGAGAATTTTATTTTGGAAAACATGAATCACAATCATAATTTTGCCGATGCAATTGCAACTTCCTTATTTGACGACAAGAATTATGACATATGGATCGCCTAGATGAGACAGATTTGAGATGGGCGGGTAACTAAAGATTGATGCAATATCACAAGCATGTCAGGATCGAGTGCTCGACTTTTGGAAGAAGTCTATTGCAGATAGATTTTAATGTTCATAGCACTAGATGAAAAATATTTGTCAAAATAGAGGATTTCATTCAGCTAAACATAGATAGGACGAGTTGAAGAGGGTATACAAGGAAGAAGTGGCGAAGGAGGAAAAGTTAAGTTTGCAAAATCTTCAAAAATTTTTTTTTATGGTTTTGAAAGATGATTTATGTGTGAATTCATAATAGTTATGTATGCGGAGATCTGATAGTGTGTTACTAATTTAGATTATGAAGAACAATTAATAATTGAAAGCAAAAAGGAGGATTATTTCAAATAAGCCCTATAATTCATGAAATTCCGTCAAACGACGTGTTCAAAGAAGTTAAAAAAGAAAGCAATTCTTGTAAATTTTTTGTTGGAGTGTATATATATAGAGCCTATTGTATATGTTAGCCTCTTTAGTCTTTAGGGGTATGCTCACCTCTGGCGACCCAATCTTATGCATATTATATATAGGGCCATTGCCCGCTCTCATTGAGTGATTATTCCATTTACTCCCAATCTCTCTCTCTCTCTCTCTCTCTCTCTCTCTCTCTCTCCTTTAAGGGTCATCATGGTATCAGAGCTTTAGCTCTCCCTCTTCCCTCTTGAGCTCTCTTCAATCCAAGTCACATACATCGTCGGTGATTTTCTTGTGGTTGTTGCGATTACATTTACACCATCATCGTCTGCAGAGCTTCATTTATGATATCACCATATTTATTTCTTTTTCTCTTTAGAGCTCCATCGTTGGTGTTGACGAATAGTCCCACATCGGTGAGGGAGGCACCCATCACCCGCTTAATATACCCCCTGTGGACCTCTCCTTAAGACCCGGGTTTTGGGGCGTGAGGGTATCTAACATGGTATCAGAGCTAGGGCTCACCACCTCCTGCTCCGAGTGCTCCCCACCAATCGTGCCTTACCACGTGTGCTCCGCGTGGGAGGATCCTTGCCATGCGTGCTCCGCATGAGGGAGAGTGTTGACGATTTGGCCCACATCGGTGCGGGAGGTACCCATCACCCGCTTAATATACCCTTGTGGACCTCTCCTTAAGACCCGGGTTTTGGGGTGTGAGGGTATCTAACAGTTGGCATTGTTGTTTGTACTTTAAGCTATCCCACCATCCAAGTTGGGCTTATCACATTTGGTCTATTTACTATTGGGTTGCATGCATGGTTCATCTTCCTATGTTGACTATATTTAGTGGATTGCATAGTGAATGCAAGTTGTAGTTATTTGCATGTGTTTGCATGTAGTTGCATGGCATAGGTAGTTGGGTACTCTTTGGGAGAATAATATAAATTAAATAATGATTTTCGGATTTGTACTTTATATGGGTGTGCAAGGCTTGTATTATCATCGATGTGAAGTTCTATGAATGAGAATTTAAGCCATTTTGGGCCTACAACAACTTAGGATCATTTTCCGTGTTTTGAGCATCAAGAGCACACTTCTCTTGATCTCTTTGTGTGTTCTCCTCCCAACATAGTGGTATCAGAGCTTGGTTGGAGTTTCATCAAGACGGAGAGGAGAGTCATGGCTTCTAACAATATGTTGCAACCTCAACTTCCGAAGTTCACCGGGAAGAACTACAATCAATGGAGTATTCAAATGAAGCTGTTGTATGGTTCTTAAGATCTATGGGATATAGTGTATAATGTTTTTGAAGAACCGGCAGATCCATCTACTCTTACCCAACTACAACTGAACGAGTTGAAGGAATTGTTCTTCATTTATCAAGCAATGTATGAAGTCATTTTTGAGAGGATTTCATCTGTGAATTCGAAAAAGGAAGCATGGGATGTTTTTTATGCATCATACAAAAAAGATGACAAAGTGAAGATGGTGAGATTGCAAGCTCTTTGAGGTGAGTTTGCAAACTCTTCGAGGTGAGTTTGATACTCTTAAGATGAAGGATTCCGAAAGCGTTAAAAGATTATTTTAATCGAGTTATTTCTTTTGACAATCAAATGATCAATTGAAATTAAATGGTGCCATGATTGAAGATCAGAGTTGTGAAGAAGATTATTAGAATCTTGATCTGAAAGTTTGAATTTATTGTTGTGGCAATAGAAGAATCGAAAGATTTTTCTACATTATCGGTGGAGAGCTTATTGGGTTCACTTCAATCTCATGAGCTATACATGAAGCAATATGATTATCCTCTAGAGCTATATTTCCAAACCCAACTCTCTTTTATGGGAGGTTCTAGAGGGAGAAGAGGAATGGGAACGATAGCCCACACTACGGAATCGGATAATGGAACGATAGCCCCATTAGCAGTGCAGACCCCCAGGTAAGTGGGAGTATGGGTGCAGTTGGTGAGGATAATGGAGTCAAAAGTGAGATGGCAGGAGGCACCATAGTCGAAGATCCTTGGATAGTCATGATTCACGTGACCGGGCTCTTTACAACAGTGGTAGACGATTGGCCCGTCACGGAAGCTGACGACCATGGTGTTGTCCGATCCTAGAGTGTGGAGAGGAGGGTGAACCACTCGAGTGCGCAAGTGGGTCTCCTCATCGACTAGGGCGATCAGGGCTCCGGATCTTCCCCCCCCCCCTCCCGTGCCACTGTCGCTGCTTGGCTGACTGGAGGAGACGAGGGGAGAGGAGGTTGGTTGCCTCTCCCTGGACTGGGCCATGCCTTGGCAAGATCGAGGAAGAAACGGTCCAGAAGCGGCAGCACCGCGAGGAGGTGCGGGTTTCGAGGTCGCATAGGTCTTGGGATGCGATCTCAGCAGATCGCAGATGAGATTGCAGGGAGGCTCGCGATCGAAGTTCGCAGGGCTCAATCTCGGTGCTCACAGAGGAGGGCGCGAACTCGGATCGCAGGGAGACTCACGATCGGAGATCGGAGGGCTTGATCGTGAGGGGAGAAGAAAGGGATGATTGCGATCAGCTGAGAGGGAGGCCGATCGGGGTTGTCTTGCGATCGGGCTATTCGAGGAGAAGAGATGACAACGACCTCGATTAGCACGACTCGAGATCGGGCTGTGGGAGGGGAAAAGATGGCTTGCAGGAGACAATTCCAGGCCTCCTCGATGTCGTAGGCGATGACCGAGGAGACCGAGACCGGAGAGATAGGACGTGGAAACCCTAGGCCAGAACGACTGACTCTGATACCATGTTACGAAGAGAGAGGAAGGAGAATAGGTTTGGGGAGAAAACTCCTTGTATTGATTTTTACATTACATAAGACAAATTCTTCTTATATAAGGAGAGAACGCACACCATTACAATACCACTACCAAGGTGGGACTAATAGTCACTGCATCTAATAAATCCAAATGGGGGGGGGGGGGGTATTTGCTTATTTACATAAAATAACTTAAAGTAAATGGAGAACATAAAGATCATTTTCTTAGAAACTCCAAACCTTGATTAAGAGGCAGTGAAGGTTAGGTGGAGGTCTAGAGGCAATAGGGGCCAGCCGCGGGGCTGGAGGTAGCAAGGTTCTGCGGGTAGGGAGGAGAGGTGGAGGAGGGAAGATAGCGTCAAAGATGCTTAGTGAGGACCCGAGGAGGACCGTCGATGAGGTAAGTCGTTGCCACGGAGAACCTAGCACTCCGATACCATGTTAGAAGGAGAAAGGAGGAGGAGAGAGATAGGGTTTGGAGAGAATGCAATTAATCTCATTAGATGGGGCAAAACCTAAATATATACAAAAGAGGACTCAATGTGAGGCTCATACATAAGATACTATATAGTAACCCAACCATACATACATTGGTTAACACTTATGTTCATAGTTAGTCGGAAAATACATTTCGCACTGATTCCGAGCTTCTTGAAAAATGCACAGGGAAATGGCGTGCGTGATAGATAGGGTTTTGGGGCACGAGTCTCGTAGATCAGAGTGGGCTGTGTTTGGGACAAATGGTGCATGCATTATTATAGTTATTTAACATTTACTATTAGGGAATGTGGGTTGCTTCTTGTGGGAACATGGCACGAAAGCATCACCTCTCAATTTTAGGGAATGTGGGTTGCTTTCTTGTGACAAATGGTGCATGCATTATTATAGTTATTAAACATTTACTATTAGGGAATGTGGGTTGCTTTCTTGTGACAACATGACATGAAAGTGTCACCTCTCCATATTAGGGAATGCTTTGCCCAGTACTCTGAAGTTGTTTTTGCCACATGACAAATCCTTGGCCTTCCTATGCACAATTTATCAAAAAGTTTGGTTAGAATTGTGCATTGTAAGAGATCACAAAATACCAATGAAAATGCACGGTGATCCCTTCAAATCAATGATCCCCATTGTTTATCATGGTCTACACGTGTTGATTAAGTGGTCACAAAATAATCAGTTTCTGGAGTATATGGAAAGAGAGAAACAACAGAATATTCCGGAAGAAGATCGCGGGCAGAGAGATAGTAATGAAGCTTATTAAAAGCCGGTTGGAGTAGTGGAAGATAGCTCTTCAGGGTAAGCAGCTAGAGAAGTTAGATAACATTATCTATAATCTTTTTTGAGTTTTTTCTTCCTTATTTGGTCTGGCTGGCAGGCCCTTGTACTCTCATCTTTTTTTTTTTTTATACTAGTAGGGGTCTAGGCTGAACCCCCCTCATTCACTTAGAGGGATTTCTCAAATAATAATAATAATAATAATCAGTTTCCGTTAATGAACTAATGGTTCATCTTTTGACAACTTAATATATAAGAGGTCCCCAAAATGTTTGATTTTGAATCCGCATGTATTTTTAGCTTGTACATACCATGATTAATAGAGCAAATCATGGATTTGGGTGGCATATCATGCAATCTATTGCTATATGTAACCCTTACCAATATGATACTTGAAGAAAGTGAAACCAATATTTTGAACTTTATAAAGGTCACAGTGTTATAGTTGGTTTCTTGTTCTAATTCAGTTTTCCACTGTTGCAGAGTACAATCGTATTGTTCAATTTTTGTATTTTCCATCATAGATTTTCCTGCAACTACATGTGACTGGGTTTTGTGATTTTTCTTTGACTTCTTCAGAAGTAACAATAAAATTGGTATTACTATGGGTTTTATTCGACTCCAACAGTAAAATTTGCAAGTATATTTTGGATGTTCTAAGTACTTAGTTTTCAAAAGGTTCACACAGGACTATACTTGAAGATTGTAACTGTAGTCATTATTAGGATACATCCCATAGAAAATTCAAGTTGTTGAAGTGTTCTGTACTGTATGTCCCTTATCTTACCTTTGAACATGGATCTGTGGAATGTTGTATTAATGGACCAAATTGATGTGAGTTTTTTTTTTCTTCCAGTTCATTGCAGCATGCAAAAAGCCTCCTGTGTACTGTATTATTACGGAGTACATGTCTCAAGGAACTCTGAGGATGTATCTCCACAAGAAAGATCCATATTCTCTATCAACTGAAACTATTTTGAGGTTAGCCCTTGACATTTCTCGGGGAATGCAGTATCTTCATTCGCAAGGTGTGATTCACAGAGATCTCAAGTCTAGTAATTTGCTCCTTAATGATGAGATGCGAGTCAAGGTTGCTGACTTTGGCACTTCATGTTTGGAGACTCAGTTACGAGCATCCAAAGGTAACATGGGAACTTACCGTTGGATGGCTCCCGAAATGGTCAAGGAAAAACCATATACAAGGAAAGTTGATGTTTACAGTTTTGGGATCGTGCTGTGGGAGCTTACAACAGCTCTTGTTCCATTTCAAGAAATGACGCCTGTTCAGGCTGCATACGCCGCTTCTGAGAAGGTAGGTGCTTTCATGTCAGTTTCAAGATCTTCACTGCTGTTTGTTTATGTATTAGTATGGGATTTGCTAAAATGCACTGGATTTAGTTTTTACGATAATATTCCTTGTGAATGTCCATAGAGAAACTATTAGTCACAGAGAATTTTGCATCGAAGGAAAGATGTAAAAGGAAGGTGATCTCATCACATCTGTTTTAGCATTGCTAATCCTTTTTGTGCATTTGTCTGCTGGTTAATTGTCTTGATTTATCACACTAGGATCCTGATTATGCTTCGTCTCTGTGCTTAACTCTACAACTTGTGACAATTTATTCTGACTAATTTATACATATGCGATATCTCTGAATACCAAGAAAACCTATTCAGCTCTTTTTACAAAAACTTTTACCATGTGTACACAAACATAGTAGTATATTTGTCTTTATGAATGTTGAATGTCATTGGGAATAGTCCCACATCGGCTAAGGAGCATGTATCATTGCCTTCATATACCCGTTGCGCTCCCCTCCTCCTAAGGTTCGACCTTTTGGAACACTCTGGGTGATGTCACAAAGTGGGAAAGACCTGAGGAGAAAGGTGTGAACGCATGAGATCCTGAAGGAGGCAAGCGCTTGGCTGAAGCAAGTGCTCGACACCTCCTGGGAGATCTCGATCCTCAGAACCGAAGAAGAGAGGAAAGAGCTGAAAAAACAAACCCTAGTTCAGAAGCAGAAGGAGCCAGAAAATTAGATGAGGCCGGCTGTGGTTGTTGATGGATATAGGGTCGAGGGAGCCATAGCTCTGATAAGGTCGCGAGACCGTAGAGGAGGAAACCGGCTGCTGGGGAGGCAGACCATGGGAGAAGAGACTGGCACTGATAATGGACCGAGAGACAAAGCTTTGTGGGAAAGGAGGCCACGGAGGAGAGAGAGGCATCAACCGTCAGGTCCTTCCCTTGTACAAAAGTCTGGAAGGATAGAACTTGGCCTTCAGATTAAAGATGTTTGCATAAAACTTTTGAACCATGATAGGATGTCTTATGCCTTCTCCCTAGCCTCCTGTATTCCAAGTTCTTCGTAATATCTTTGATTCCTTCAGCTGTGAAGTCCTTGAATTTGACTGAATTCTCAACCACAAATGTTCTCTCGATGAAGTATCTGGTGTAGTGCAGTCGAGTGAGATCATTCCTGAAGACCAAGTCATGTGCCACTTGTCGCGAGGGACTCTAGGAATTATGAATGCTTGAGGTCTCGTAGGATTAAACCTATGACGATGAGAATCCTCGAGCATCCTCTCCACAGTAGTAGGTTCTCTGAAGTGATTCTGACCAAAGAGAGACCTAGTGCTTGTACCTCCCTCTGCTGGTTGTTTCCCCTTCTGCTGCTGTTTATCTGATCACTGCGAAGAAGTGAGTGCTTGCCTACCAGGGTCACGAATCTACAGAGGACCTCTCTGAGTAGTTGTGTCTTCACTACTGACTTGATCCAGACACCATTAGAGGAACTGGGCCTTGAGGTGTGTTCATTGTTTGGAAGACTAGAAAATATTTCTAAGTCTAGAAGATTTAAGATTTTGACTTCTTCACATCCTACGCCATGCTTTCGGAATCTAATTGACAAATTCTAGGTGCATGATCCACCTTGAGTTTGAGGGGGGGTGTTAAGATATTATATTTATCATGTATATGCACATATACCGCCTATAGAGGCTGCACCTGTATTGTCTATATCTACTTGACCTATTGGCCCATAATGGAGATCATTCTATTCTCTCCCCAAACCCTTGCCTCTCTCTCTCCTCTGCCTCTCTCATCTATGGTGTCACAGAAATTATCTTTATAATTTTGAAATTCATTATGCAAAATATGTATATTAGGTTTAAAAACTGTAATTGGACCCCAACACTGAGATTCATCCACTCCTCATCCTTTCCTGCTAGTTTGCTACTATGTTACACAAGCTTAGAATGGTGTTTGTGTCTTGACATTTGTCGAGGTGCCCTTCGTCAGATCTACAAGTACACCGAGATTTTGAAGCATTTGTGTGGTAATATAATATTGCATCATTGCATGCTCTAGGAAATTCAACCTAAGTGTGGTAATATAATATTGCATCATTGCATGCCCTAGGAAATTCAACCTAAGTGCCAAAGTAACACACGCAGTAATTATTTGCATCATTTTTACCAAGAATTTTAGCTGTTAAATGATTCTCATTATAGAATATACTTCATTCAAATTTGTAAACCTGATGTTGCTAATCAATCGATATCCCAGCACAGAGAAACTAGTACGAGTGTATTATTTTCATGGTGATTATTATTGTAAGAGTTCATCATAGACAATTTTTATTAATTTCAGCTTCAGTTTATTCTTGGATTAACAGGATTAATGTCTGTGTGCCTATTTAACTATCATAACAGAAATTCAATTCTATGTTGGGATCAGTCCCACATCGGCTACCCGGGTTTTGGGGCGTGAGGGTATCTACAAGTGGGTACCTTTGTTACCATGCACTTGTCGATACCCTCTCGCCCCAAAACCCGGTCGTGAGGAGAGGGTGTATGAAGACACCACCGCCCAGATCCCTAGCCCGATGTGGGACTAAACCCAACAGTCTAGACTCGTGCAAGCTTAGTACTACGATATTTACGTTGGTTGCATCTTCTTTACAGAATCTACGACCACCCTTATCGACTTCTTGTTCTCCGGTCCTCAACAAGCTGATAAAGAATTGCTGGTCGGCAAATCCAGCGAAGCGGCCGGATTTCAGTTATATAGTATCGACGTTGGAGAAATACGATGATTGTGTGAAGGAAGGCCTTCCTATTCTTGTGCATCAAGAGCTCAGAATTGGGAACTCACTGGTTGAGCTCTTCAAAGGCTGTATAACAACAAGCTCTTCAATACCTGTGCATGCCTGAAGGCAAAAGGTAGCATGTAAAACAGTTGACTCCCTCTTGTAGCATCAGTAAGTGAAAGGTATTGTAAATGACAATCTAAACGTATTGTGATAAGGACTTCACTCAATAGTATCAACTGTCGGAATTTTGCGCAAACCTAGAGGTGCATTTTGGTCTTCTTTTCCCAGTAGAAGTGGTTGAATGCGTAATTACCACTTGTTTGGTGCTTTCACCTCTCGGGGCTGCCACACTCTCCCCTGGACGGCCGTGATGCTGTACCTGCCACGCAGGCGGCACTCAACCGATGGAAAGTGGAGATGGCCGTAATTGGAGAGGAGTCGAAACCATTTATTTGCGCACTCTGGGAGATAAATGTGAAAAGCTACATTCGGTTCGCGTTGCGACGTGGCCGGCTAACCTACAACGGTACAAAGTTACGTGACCCTGACGTAGATTCGACTGAAACGGAGCTTCGCCTAAGTCCAACCGATACAAAGGCGGTACACTGAGTACTTTGAATTCTATCCCCCATCGTTCAACAAAGCCCGAGACAGGCTCCGCCGCCTCGGCACCAGCAAAGCTCGAGACGGTGACATCGTCTTGGCCCAAGGTGACAACCTTTGCATTCGAAAAGCAAAGCCTGAGGCAGCTCCGCCGCCTCGGCAGCAGACAAAGCTCGAGACAGTGATATTGTCTCGACCCAAGGTGATAGTCTTGTCATTCGAAAGCAAAGCCCGAGGCACGCTCCATTGCCTCAGTACCAAACAAAGCCCGAGACAACGACACCATCTCGGCCCAAGGAAACAACCTTGGCATCTAAAGACAAAGTCTGAGACAGGTTCCGTCGCCTCGGTACCAGACAAAGCCCAAGACGACGACATTGCCTTGGCCAAAGGTGACAGCCTTGGCATTCGAAAGCAAAGCCCGAGGCATACTCCGCCGCTTCGTCACCAGACAAAGCCCGAGACGACGACATTGTCTCGGACCAAGGTGACAGCCTTGGCATTTGAAAGCAAAGCCCGAGGTAGGCTTCACCGTCTCGGCACAAGACAAAGCCCGAGATGGCGACATCGTCTCGGCCCTAGGTAACAATCTTGGCATTCAAAAGCAAAGCCCGAGGCAAGCTCTGCCGCCTCGGCACCAGACAAATCCTGAGATGACGACACCGTCTTATCCTTGGCATTCAAAAGCAAAACCCGAAGAAGGCTCCACCGCCCCGGCACCAGACAAATCCCGAGACGCGACACCATTTCGGCCAAGGAGACAGCCTTGGCATCCAAAGACAAAGTCCGAGACAGGCTCCATCGCCTCAGTATCAGACAAAGCCCGAGACGACGACATTGTCTCGGCCCAAGGTGACAACCTTGGCATTCGAAAGCAAAACCCGAGGCAGGCTCTGCTACCTCGGCACCAAACAAAGCCCGAGACTACAACATTGTCTCAGCCCAAGATGACAGCCTTAGCATTCGAAAGCAAAGCCCGAGGCATGCTCTGCCGCCTTGGCACCAAACAAAGCCCGAGACGGCGACATCGTCTCGACCCAAGGTAATAGACTTGGCATTCAAAAGCAAAGCCCGAGGCAGGCTCCGTCGCCTCGGCACCAGACAAAGCCCAAGACGGTGACACTGTCTTAGCCCAAGGTAACAGCCTTGTCATTCGAAAGCAAAACCTGAGGCAAGCTCCGCCGCCTTGGCACCAGACAAAGCTCGAGACGGTGACATTGTCTCGGCCCAAGGTGACAGCCTTAGCATTTGAAAGCAAAGCCCAAGGCAGGCTCTGCCGCCTTGGCATCAGACAAAGCCTGAGACGTTGACATTGTTTAAGCCCAAGGCTCGACCCTTGGCATTCGAAGACAAAGTCTGAGGCAGGCTCTGCCGCCTCAGCATCCAAATAAAGCCCAAGGCTCCGCCTTTAGCGTTCATGGGCACTCAAAAGTCCGAGGCACTCCGCACCACTTTGGCGCTCTCAGACAAAGTGCGAGGTGCTTCGCACCGCCTCGACGCTCGCCGGCAGAGTGCGAGGTGCTTCGCACAGCCTTGGCATTCGCCGACAATGTCTGAGGTGCTTCGGACCGCCTCGTCTTTCACCGACAAAGTCCGAGGTGCTTCGCACCACTCGCCGCTCGTATGCAAAGTCCGAGGTACTTTACACCACCTCGGCATTTGCCGACAAAGTCCGAGGCACTCCGCGTCGGCGCTCGCAAACAAAGTGCGAGGTGCTTCGCATCGCCTCGGCACTCGCCGGTCGAGTGCGACGTGCTTCACACAGCCTCAGCGCTCATGCAACAAAGTCCAAGCTAAGGTGCTTCGCATCGCCTCGACGCTCACAGACATAGTACGAGGTGATTCGCATCGCCTTGGTGCTCGACGGCAGAGTGTGAGGTGCTTCACACAGCCTCGGCACTCGCCGACATAGCCTAAGGTGCTCCACACCGCCTCGGTGCTCGACGGTAGAGGACGAGGTGCTTCGCACAGCCTCAGCGCTCGCCAACAAAGTCTGAGGTGCTCCTCACCGCCTCGGCGCTCGCTGGCAGAGTGCGAGGTGCTTCATGCAGCCTCAGTACTCGTTGACAAAGTCCGAGGTGCTTCGCACCTCCTCGGTGCTCGATGACAGAGTGCGAGGTGTTTCACACGTCTCGGTGCTTGCAAACAAAGTCCGAGGTGCTGCACACCCCCTCGGTGCTCGCACGCAAATTCCGAGATGCTTCGCATTGCCTCAGCACTCAGCGATAGAGTGCAAGGTGCTTCACACAGCCTAGGTGCTCACCGACAAAGTCCGAGGTGCTCCGCATCGCCTCGGCGCTCGCCGACAGAGTGTGAGGTGCTTCACGCAGCCTCGATGCTCGCCTACAAAGTTTGAGGCGCTTCGCCGACAGTGTGAGGTGCTTCACGCAGCCTCGGTGCTCGCCGACAGAGTGTGAGGTGCTTCACGCAGCCTCGGTGCTCGCCTACAAAGTTTGAGGCGCTTCGCACCGCCTCCACGCTCGCTGACAAAGTGTGAGATGTTTTGCACATCTTGGCACTCACCAACAAAGTCTGAGGTGCTTCGCACCGCCTCGGCACTCGTATGCAAATTCCGAGATACTTCGCACCACCTCGATGTTCGCAGACAATGTCCGAGGCGCTTCACACAGTCCAGTATGCAGTTCGAGGTGTTTCGCACCGCCTCGGCATGCAACAAGCCCAAGGGCCCGAAAAACTGAGTCCGTTGCTGCTGGTTTCGTTGGATTCCAGCACCAGATGGCAAAACGGCACACCCCCGAATAATCCAATGGTAGTTGGGTCGAATCGAAATACAAACGGGTCGGGTTTTAAACCCGCAATCCAACTTACCACTCAAATCCAAAAAAAACCCTTTTACCTTATTGCTCTTATAGGGCTTTTGAATTTTCAATACATGCCATCAGCCATGCATGAATAGGAAGGGTTTTATGCGTTGCTTCCGTGTCGCGTGCGATGGACGTGACGGTCGGCCCCGAATAGAGGGTCGCCAGACATATGCCTGGTTGGCCCTGGACAACGAGTCGGCATACACGCACTCGGCCGGCTCTTGGCAGGGGGTCGGCGGGCACGACGGTTGGCCCCCGATAGAGGGTCTTCAGACATACGCCCTGGTTGGCCCTGGACAGGAGGTTGGCAGACGCACGACGGTCGACCCCGGATAGCGGGTCGACAGACGCGCACTCGGCTAGCCCTTGGCAAGGGGTCGGCGGGCGCGACGGTACATCCCGGACAAAAGGGTCGACAGATACTCGACGGTCGGCTCATAATAGAGGGTTAACAGACGCACAACGATCGGCCCTAGATAGAGGGTCGACAGACACGTACCCGGTCGGCCTCGGATAGCGGGTCAGCAGACGTGCACTTGGTTGGCCTCGGACAGAGGGTTGGCAAACACGCATCTGGTCGGCCCTAGACAATGGGTCAGTAGACACGCACCCGGTTGGGCCTTGGCAGGGGGTCGGCAGGCGCGATGATCGGCCTCGGACAGAGGGTCGACAGACATATGCCCGATCGACCCTAGATAACGAGTCGGCATACAAGCACCCGATCGGCCCTTGGCAGGGGATTGGCGGGTGCGACGGTCGATCCCGAATAGAGGGTTGGTAGACATACACCCTGGTCGACCCCGGACAGCGGGTCGACAGACGCGCACCCGGTCGGCCCTTTGCAGGGGGTCGGCGGGCGCAACGATCGGTCCCGGACAGAGGGTCGGTAGACGTGCACTTGATCGGCCATTGGCAAGGTGTCGGCGGGCACGACGGTTGGTTCCGGACCGAGGGTCGGCAAACGCATGACGGTCGGCCCCGGACATGGGGTCGACAGACGCACAACGGTGGGCCCCGGACAGAGGGTCAGCAGACGCACACCCGGTCGGCTACGGATAGTGGGTTGGCAGACGCGCACCTGGTTGGCCCCAAACAGCGGGCCAATAGATGTACACCCGATCGGCCCCGGACAGCGGTTCGACAGACGTGCGCCCGGTCGGCCCTAAATAGTGGGTCGGGAGACACACAACCAGTATTGCACTATGGAGTCTCAGCCAGTTAGGTTAGCACCTACCTAGCTGGGAGGCAATAACTGTGGGTGCAAAATCTAACAGTGAGACCCACAACTTTGCCTGGGACCCCACGTGCACTATTTGGGGTATGGTAAATCCCCTCGGGTATTTACCAGAACCCTCGATATTCCCGAACCTCTATAAATAGCAGACCCTGTAAATACTCAAGGGGGGGGGATTATTGATTCCAAACTCCATTTTCTATTTTCTCGAGCTCCTCGAGTTTTCCGGTTTTCAGACTCTAGCTAAACCTGTTGGAAATAATTCCATGGTAGAGGCTCGCAGCGAAGCGATTTGGCGGTCGAAAGACCGTTCATGGTGCACGTTACACGATTTAAACTTTCATGGAAACTAATCTACATATGTGTGCATGTGTATGCACGTGAATCGAACACTCTAACGGCAATCTAGCGTAATGATTAACTATCATGCATGCAAATCATAATACTCGCTAGATCTACATGTTAGATTACACATACCTTTCGTACGGATCTTTTAACCGCGGAGAATTGTCTTTTTTGTCGATGGAGATGGAAGATCGTTCGCGAAGATGCCGATGGTACGAATGGAGACATTGCCTTCTTGTTCACCCGATCTCACACGATGCACGAAACGTCGCTCTCGGATCTCTGAGTACCTCCGAAGAACGACCCTTCTCCTTCTTCAGAACTCCACGCGAGGAAGACGAAGTTGCAAGCAGGAAATCGGAGAGAGATTAGGGAGAGAACTAGAGAGATGAGAGGGGAGAGGGGTTCGGTTTTTCCATCATTATGGCCGGCCCTATAAGGTCCCTTATATAGGGACAGCCTACCCCCTTGGATAAGGATCCAAGGGGATAAACACCTCCCACAATTATCTCTCTAATCTCACCCTTTTATCTCTCCTTGTATTTATCCGTTTTTCAACTTTTTAGGGCTCGACTTTATCCGTTTCAAAGCCCTATCCCTATCTATATGGCCGGCCCCTATAGATGAGGGATTCTCATCCCTACAACATAGGGCCGGCCCTAGCAAGGTCTCCCACTGCTAGGGTCGGCCAAGAGTGAGGTCCGGCAGAGTGAGGTTTTTACCAAAACGCCATGACGCCTCATTTTGACCATTTCTAGCGTGTGATACCTAGCGGCCACTTCTTAAGTGATCTTTACTAGTTACCTTATTATTAACTGAGGCCACCGGAGGGTGCCTTTAGCAAAGTCAACTAGTCAACTCGCAACAAACCCCGGTGCATCGCACCTATGCAGCGAAGTTCACTTATGGCTAGGGATTACTACATGCGCATCTGTACTAGTCTCGGGCATACCCCGTAGTACTCGTATGTAGTTATGCATCTATCGTGCTCTAGTGCCAAGCACACACGGAGCGTATACTTCTTTCTTCCTCTTAATGTTAATGGTGTTCCGAGAAGATGGTTCAAGAACTGTACATAATGTTGATAAGGTGGAACCATCAGGGACTGGGGTTCATGGCTTCCAACTCAAGCTCGATCGACACACTACCTGAGTGTACCATCGATCCTCTGAGCTCGAGTTAACCTGCGTAGCCACTCAGAGTGCGACGCAGGCTGCACTCCAATTCACCAAGACTTACTATATTCTCCATCATACCCCTGCTCTCTGCTTAGTAGTGGTAAACTCGCTGTCCCTCCACTTGATGCCATGATTCACTTCGAGCGGTGGAGACTACCGTCAGACTCGAATGATCATATGACTTGGTTCCTTCCAGGTTGACCTATACATCGTACCTCTGATTACCCCGTCGAGTAACCGAACCCGATCAACAGTCAAACTGGTGACCACCAGGCCTGAGTTTGGTACAGTGTAAGTCACACCAAGGAACGCACCTCCCTTCAGGGGTGTGGATGACCTGCAGGAGTGACACGCTAATGCAACGCCAGCCGGGTAACCCAGTACACCGTGGTTTTGGATCACTACATACGGATCCTCACACATTGGTGCGCCAAAGCACCACTCAACTGGTTAGTCCATCAGACGTGGCTCCTCAGGGTTTAGGACCGTTTTACCCTAAGCAGAAACATGGCTTAGTGTACCAGTGTCTGCTCATTGATCTGTACACCGTGTTAGTTCCGTTCAGCCACAGACACTGTGCCTGGTGATGACCATGGTGAAGACTTCCCATGAACTGTCATCTCCAACAGCTTATCATGATGAGGCGACCAACCTGATCATAGCTGCGAACTGATTTAGATTATATGGGACCAATCCACTCAGTCTTCTACTCAGTGGACTACCATATAACCATGGCTCTCTGTTCTTAAAAAGAACACGTAACTATGTTACGCACCTATATGCATCTCATATAATAATAACTATCAATCTTTATTAGACCAAAACATAAAGTTTTACAAGCTTAGAACACATCAATCCTAACAAAACCTACTCCACCCTCTGTCTACTTGTAAGAAGCACTCATCGACCTGTTGAGAGTAGCTCTCCATTTTTAGAGATAGTGGATTCAAATGTTGCGTCTTACTGCACGGAGACGTAGGCTTCGGCCGAACTTCGTTATCACATCCTGTGTCAACTCTCTCTCTCTCTCTCTCTATATATATATATATATATATATATATATATATATATATATTCTACAGTGCTTGCGTGACAACTCAGCAAGTGATAGCTCAGCGCTTCGTAGCACGCCACATCCCGAAAGGTCAAGCCTCCAATCGACTGTTGGAGGGGGACCGTACGACGACAATAATCCTCCCCCACACCAAGTATAAGAGAAAGAAGGAGGAGGATGAGGAAGGAAGGAGGTAACAATGGATTTCATGCACCTCGTAACCGGCGACGACGCATGACTGAGTTGCCCTTATCCATTAGCCTTGTTCATATATGTGCAAGATGGGTTTTTAGAGTAAATTACAAAAACCTCCCCTGAACTATACACCACATTTCATATTGGTCCCTCAACTTATTTTTTTGGACAATTAGGCCATTGAACTATGCTCGGTATGCAATTAGCCCCCTATGTAAACTTTTTATTCCAAAAATACACTTATTTATTTCCAATAATACTTGGAAATAAATAAGGGTATTTTAGGAGGAAAAGTTGACAAAGAGGGCTAAATGTAGATGGAGCATAGTTCAGGGGTCAAATTGTTAAAAAAAAAATTGAGAGACCAATATGAAGTGCTGTGTATAGTTCAGGGAAAGTTTTTGTAATTTGTCCTTTTTTTAGGGGTTATTGGTCTAAGTCCCTTCGAACTAACCTCGTATTACGATAAACCTTAGGGTCTGTTTCATTTAACATTAAGTCCTTTCCTCACTCCTTTTTTCTTAAATATCTATTTTGCCCCTATAGTTGCTGTACAATGAGGACCAACCACTGTATAAGTTTTTTTTACATGCGATGTACAGTGAATTCCCCAATAATAGATCCTCCACACTTTAGCTTTTTTTTTTTGCAATTCCACAACACTATAGCTGCTACAATGATTCCACTGTAGCAACTATGATAAAATCACTGTAGCAATAACGATTCAGATTGGAGTATCAACTCGGGCAACATAATATAAATTCGGTTGCTACAGTGAACTGATCACTATAGCAGCTACAATGATTTCACTGTAGCAACCAAATTAATACTCTATTTCCCGAATTAATACTCCAGAATCTCTGTAGCAACTACAATGGTTTTGGAGTATCAATTCTAGCAATAGCGTATCACTTCGATTACTACAATGAAATCGCTGTAGTAGCTACAATGATTTCATTATAGCAAATGAAGTGATACTCTACTGCCCGAGTTGGTACTCTAGAATTACCGTAGCAGATTAACAGTTATGGAGTATCAATTCGGGTCAGTAGAGTATCAATTATGTTGCTGTAGTGATTTCACTGGCAGGTATAATGATTTCACTGTAGCAAACAATTAATATTTTGCTACAGGAAAACCACTGTAGCAATCACGGTAACACTATTGATTATCTATTGCATGAGGGTTAATGGAAAGGGTATTTTTGTTATTTGATAGGGGTTGAAAAGGTTAACAAAGGTTTAATACAAAACTTTCTTTCGAGAGGAGTTTGACCTCAAAGGAACACATTGTCGGGATCTAACTTAATAACATCTACTAAAAAAAAAGGGTTATTTTGACTTTGCCCCCCAAATTTTGTCTTGAATTAGACTTTACCCCCCAAAAATAACTATTCCGTCAGCTCACCATCTAAGAGCAAGGGTGGCTGACGGGAAAGAAATAAAGTTTGGGGGGTGAGCTGACGGAACAGTTAGTTTGGGGAGTAAAGTCTAATTAATGAAAATATGGGGGGTAAAGTCAAATTCAAGACAAAATTTGGGGGGCAAAGTCAAAATAATCCAAAAAAAGGGGAAATTTTATTCATACCCCAAACTCTGTAATTAGCCCCATCTCCCTATTGTTTCTTAATAATTTACTCAACTAAACAAATAAATACCAACAATGCCTTTTTTTTTTCTGAACCCCAAAGCTCTAACTCAGCATCTTTTGTACCCCCAACCCAAGATTTGTTTGAACTTCCTTAGCTCAAGCCCAACCCGTCGGGTTGATCGGGTTGCGCAGAGTGGGTTCGGGTTAACCCGCCTAAATTCGGGTTGGGCTCGGGTTGGCCCGCCCAAGTTGCAGCCCTACCTGTGCCTTCAAGTACCAACCAACGGCATGGGGTTTATTTAAGAGTGACGTGTATTCAAGAGTGCATATAATTAGGGTATATTTAAGAGGGTATGTGTTTGTTTGGGGTATAATCAAGTTAGGACGGGCTATTTAACTCGGGTGTATTGATGGTGGTGTGTAAGGGGTAAGGGTATTTTTGGAACAGGAATGGGGTATGAAAATTTTTTTTTTTGGGTTGTGTTCAAGTTTGTTGGAAATGGGGGCTAATTACAGATTTTTGGGGTATGAATAAAATTTCCTAAAAAAGAAAAAGGGGTTTTCGCATCGTTCTCGTCCGTCCAGGCATCGTATGATCGCACGGATACAGAGCCGGTTCACGTGCTCTATTTTAGAGAGCGGCATCGTAGCCGCCCGTGCGCCGCACGGGGTTGGTCGCTGGCTGCACAAATATAGCTAGCGGGGTGCCATGGGCGTGACAGCTGAGTGAGGAGGAAGCGAGGGAGCCGAAGGATGAGGAGAGTCGGAGACCTGGCGTTCAGGGCCTTCACCGCCGGCCTCGGCATCGCCACCATCTATCTCGCCTCCACCTTCACCATCAACGTCTACAGGGGTCTCTCCTGGCACAGCGCTCAGTCCGTAAGGCCCCCCTTTCACCCCCAATCACAGCTCTTTTTAATTGTTTTTTTTTAACCTTTTAATCGAAATTTGGTAATTGTTTGATCGATAATCCTCTCGTCCATTTCCTTTTGGGATTGTGCCCTAGTAAGCCTATCTTGTTTTTAACCTAATTTTAAATCTCAAAAAAAAAAAAGCATAACAAAGAAATGGGATTTTATCACTAAGAATCATTGATGAGTACTAATGATTTGTATCATATGTTTCGGTTTTACGCGATGGATCGGCATTGCACATCACTCTAGGAGGGAGAGTCCGCACCGAAGTTGGTTACGCCGTCAACGAACATGACCATCATATGATGGGGTGTTCTATCTCGGTCATTGGAGTTAAGACCCATGTCCATAATATGTTGGTTACTTGTACATACCAAAAAGCGAGATACTATTACGATATGATCAAATACCTCGGTATCTTGGACGACCGATGTTATGATTGTGGGAACACTAAGGGGGGTGTTTGGCATCATTCCGGAACCGTCCGTTTCTATTCCCAGTTCCATATTTTAAAACTAACGGATAGTGTTTGTTCCGGTGGAATGAAGGGAGTTGGGAACAATAATATATCACTCTGTGCGTTTTTATGCTAACCGGAAGGTTGAACCATCGAATTACATTAGAAATGGTAATTGACGGGAATACCCTCTTCTGGATGAGGATTAAGCGGAACAGCTGTTCCTAATGCCAAACACCCCCTAATTCGCATGCTATGGAGTCTGTATGGTAGTTGGTATCCCCTTGAATTAACTTGTGGTTATTGATCACTAAAAATCTAGATACACAAATACTTTCATTTGAATAAAATCGTGGTTTTCCGAAAATAATATTTTTCTTGGAAAATATATTATTGACTTTGATCAAAAGTTAACTTGGGTCCTCAATGATTATTGGAAGTGAATAGTCGGATGGGTCAGCAATATATACATTATGGTCCCACGAGCTTTCGCAGGTATCACAAATGTAGGGTTTTTCTAGCAATATTTTGGCAATACAACACTTGATTGTCATATGTAGCCTGCCTCTTGGGAAGCCGAAAAAGGGAGGAGGATACAATTTAGAAGATCTGTTAGGGTTTCTTTTTCCTTAGTGTGACGCACTAAGGATCATGTGACATGCAAAGATTGGACTATGCGGTGAAGATCGGACAGGGGCGGGCAATGAAAGAGTGGCAAGCCGCCACTTTTTCTCCCCCTTCAGCTTGCCCCTAAGCCTGTCTGGTTTAGCATAGTGGGTTTGCGGGTTTGGCGCGTCGAGTTTGGGTCGACCCTAATTTTGGCGTTACAACTTTTATTGAACCCTAACCTACCCATTTATGGCACTAATCAAGTTAGGGTCGGGTTGAGCGGGTCTGGTTATGATCGGTTTGGCAGGTCGGGTCAGGTTTTCCTACGTCTAAGCGTAGCACTTCAAGAACATTGATCTTTAGGCAACCCTTCTTCCTTAACTCCCACCAAATACATCTCATGGTACTCTATCTATTAGTCATAAGTTTTCTTAAAGTCAATAAAAGCCAAATGATATGATTATATCTCCTCTCTCGATTTTTTTTCATTAATTGTATCAATAAGAAAACAACCTCCATTGTTGATCTTCATGGTATAAATCTAGAGTAGTTCTCTTAAATTCGTCATTTTTCTTAACCTTTGTTTCATCATGCTCTCCACAACTTCATGGTTTACATTGTCTCTGTTCTTCTATATAGGCATAATCTGGGAGCCTCCTTATTTTCAAGATTTCATTAAATAAACTAGTTAGCTAAATTAATCTGGTTTCTCTCAAGGATTTCCAAACTTAAATTGGCATCACATTGGGGCCTATTTTTTTACCCTTTTGCATTCTTTTCAAATATCCCACCACTTCGTTTGCAACATCAAACATGACAAGTCCTTGAGTGTGGTTCTTCTGATAAACTCCTCAAGTTCTCAATCAGTGATATTTGAAAATAGCATTTCTATCTTTCTTCATCATCCTTGACCAGAATAATATTAACCTCATTCTTGTTGCACCTAATTTAATCTATATTCCCTACTTTTCCTTCTCTGATTTAGCTAGTTTGTATGTCTTTTTCACCATCTTGGAGCTATATTTCCATAGAACTAATCAAAAGTTACAAATATTTAGCTGATTAAGTAGCTTGTTAGCATCATTTTAGCTTTTATATACATTCCCGAAGTCCTAAATCTCATTTGTTCTCTGTTATTCCTTGAAGCATGATCTATTTTTCTTAGTTGCATTCTGGACCTAATCATTCACCATGTCTCATTATCCGCATGTCGTTGACCTCTAAATTCATGAAGATCCTCTCTAACAATCCTCTTAATATAATTTGCCATTCGATATTTATTTGTTGTAAGTTTTAGGATATAGTTCCCCTCTGTTACTTCTCTTTAAACGATGTCATGTTATTCCCTTTCTATTCGAACATTTTTCTTAGGATATTGTATTTTCATTTATCTTCCCACTCCTATATAAATCCATAACTACTAGCTTATGTAGTGTGCTCAAACTTTCTCCTAGTATTACCTCACAGTCTTTGTAGTTTTTATATATTTTCTTAGGATAATAGTCTATCTATGATACAATTAACTCATTCCTGAAGCTAAATAAATGCTGATCTCACATCTTACAATACGTGTTATCTAGCCTTAGATTATAGGCCACCATGAGTTAAGTCAGAAATCTTAATCAGATTCCTCTCCAATTCCTTGTCCCCCATGTACTCAACATGACCAATTTGGCATGTACTTATTGTATGCCTACTTGAAAATATTAAAGTTGCAATTTAGATGCTTCCTTTATCAAAATGTTTAGATTACTTTTTATTTCATGACAATTTCAAACTACTAGGCTTTATAGTGAAAATGAAACATGTTACAAATATCTAGTACCCTCTGATAGATAATGTCAATTCTTTCTATCATACTTTTTTTTAGTGGAGATTGCTGTATTATCTTTTTATTAAGGATTTTATTTTATTTACTTCCATCTCTAAGCCAGTTGTAAGCAAAATGAGCAACTAAACTAATAGAAGTTATAACATATCATTTGAAATAGGAGAAGGGTTTTATCCTTTTTTTTGGGGGGGTGGGGTGGGCGGGGGGCCAATACTTTGGAGTCAAACCTTTGGCATCTATTCAAACTTCATACTTTTTAATGTCTCCACTCTTATTTGAAGTATTTAGATGCACATGCAACCTATTTTTACACAAATTTTAGATGAGTTCCTTCACTTTTTGAATTGCATTCTTCTTTATTGAATCAATTTCTTCAATGAAATCATTCGTCAACATTTAGAATATGCACATCCAACAGTTTCTTAATGACTTTGTGGTATTATCATTTTCTATTATTCTATTAATTGAAAAGACCTTAAGGGCTTGTTTGGATGTTGCGTATATATGATGTGCTTTTCTTTGCATATGCATTCTTGTAATACATATGTAAAAAAACGCATGTTCATAGTTGCACGTGTTTGTTTATTTTTGTCATTTGTACATATTTGTGCATGTGTTTGTATTTAAAGTGGGGACCATATGTGTAAATAAGTGGTGGGTTTCTACTTGTTCATGGAGTGAGATGAATTCTCAAAAGACCTGCTAACGACACATATTTGAACGTGTACAACCGGCTGCGCATCTAAAAAAATAACAACCAAATATGAAATTTTGTTTGTACCTGTACAAATAGAAACACACCCCTATTTGTACAGGATCCAAACAATACCTAAGAGTATTGTTTGACAAGCTGACTTTGTCTATGCTTGTTATATATACATATCACATGATTTGCATTACTTAAAATAGTACCATGATTATACGTTAATGGAAGAATCTACAAATTAGTACCATTTTTTCAGTCAACCTTCCAGCAACTATCCTACTTTATACTTCTAAATGTCTTCACTTACATTTTCGAAGTTTTGGACCCCCATGCGAACTATTAGTTCATAATCTTTAGACTGGTGCATTGAATTCTGAACTTCATTCTTCTTAACTAATTCAAATTTATCAATTTTTGCATGTACATGCGAGTTTGTGTACGTAATAACTTCTAGAAATTCAGAGGATCCTGATCTTCCCATAATTGAAAAGATCTCAGCATTAATTATTTTACTTTAGTATCCTCAATAGTTTAGTTTTCTATGCGGACATTGTCTATACTTGTTATATATGCTACTGCATGAACTGGCGACTTAATTGATAAGTTTATTATAGTTTTGACATGGAAAGAGTTTGAAATGTTAAAGTCTGCATTTGTTCATGATGTTATGTGAGAAAATTTTAAGAGGATCATTGTTATACATTTCTAGAAGAACCTATGACTCACATTTATGCCGCCCCAATAAATTTGTTTTAACTAACAATAATAATAAGGTGCAAAAATATAGATTCAGTAGGACTGCTCAAGCTTGTATCTATATTATCCATTCTTGCAGTTTAGTAAACCTTCAGAATAACTTCAATGCCCCTTTTTAACCTAATTAAGATCATGTTTCATCCATTTGATTGTCAAGTGCCTGGTCCTTTAATTATTTCATTACTTTGTCGTATGTTTTTTATAATGTTAACTGCGTGTTCTTCAGTTCTTCTTGTTAATGTTCTATATCATGTTGAATAATTGTCTTAAGACTTTTTTCGATAATCACAACTCATCGATTACCTTATAATGTATCTATAATTAATAAGCCATTTCTCTTCTTTTTGAAGCAGATTTGTATGTCCTTCATCGTCATCAACAATCATTTGGTACAGTGGAATAAAAGAGAATCAATTGAATTAAATTTTCTTAAAACATGATAGTTTGATCTGGATGGTGAATAGCTATAATTGTCATCATCTTAATATTGAGAAATTTTTTCTAGAATGTCCTTCTGATTGTGATTCTTGAAGTGGCAGGTTTTTCCCCTTTGTTTTCTCTTATCAAAAGTTCATCCATTAATCGACGTATTCATGATATGTCCATCGCAATCCTTAAAACCTATATTCCTTTTTTACCATATGGAACTGTATTTTTACTTTCTAAGGAAAAGCTATGTTAGCTTCTTCCATAAGCTTGGGATTTCTTCAAAAACCTTTGCAGTTTTTAATGGCATATCATCATCATCATCATGGTGTCGATTATGGAGCACACCTCTAATTATGAAGGCCCCGTAAAAAGATTTACACGAGTTCTCTGACTGGTTGTCTACCTGATGTCAACCATCTAAGATTGGTGGCAATGACTGACCGATACAGCTTGGAAAGCAAGGGATCTGCCAAGAAACCTAAGAGGCTAGTTGGTGGGTATGTGTACCTAGTTGTTTATGCAGTTTAAACTCATGCAAAGGTTCCCCTAGACTAGAAAAGAGTCTTGATTAAGAGGGTAGAAGGCAAGATTTTGATTAGGGAATTGTATTTGTCTTTTTAGCATAATTTATGCCGAAACAACATTTCCAAATGCCATAGCAGTGCATGCAAATGGAAATTCTCCAAACTAGAGCACATGATTGAATGCCATTCGAACATAAGAAGAGCGTACTGGTGGAGCACTATAGATATAGATTAACCACATTGCATGGTTGATTTGTTCATGGTAACCCCATTTTATCTTGACATAGATAGTTAACAATGAGTTAGAGTCTAAGATTATTTGTCTCCCATCAATTTATCATATTCTAGTTCATGGATTTTTAGTTATAATCTGATATGAACATGAACATGTGTTGCGTGTAAGAGAATGGACTAATGTAGAATGGATACCCAAATTCGAGTCAAAGACAAACATTCAAGTTAGATGCCAATGGTTAAAAATAAATATGAGAAGTCATCTTTTAGGTACAAGTGGGCTGCGTATCTGGAGAACATATAACTTGGGAAGTCTGCTAAGCATGTGATTACTTTCTTATGGTTAACAAGGCCTTAAGTCTGGTGATGGGATTTGAACATAAAGCTAACTGTCGTTAGGAATCCATTAGTTTAGGAAACATCTATATGACCATTTAAGTAATCTAATATGTTCAAAGAATTCTTTGTTAGGTTGACTTTAGATAGAAAGACTTTAATCTCATTAGAATTTTGTTTCGAGTTGTATATGTGTTGTTTACTGAGTGTAAAGTAACTTAGAAAATTATGATCAACTTCGATGAAATTAAAACAGTAATCAGTTCAGTTTATTTTCAGTGGATCTACAGTGTTATCTTCGGTCGGTTCTTTCTTGTGACTTCGTCCTCATGTCTTCATTTTTCCGTAAGGCTCGCTACTAGTAGGCGCTCGTGCGTAAATATGATGGGTTAGGTGAAGGAAGCATAACCAACCCACACACACACACAAAAAAAAAAAAAATCCCCACCTCCAACACATCTTCCTCCTCTTCTTTAAAATGATTAGAGTTCAGAAGATGAGGTGCACCGGGATTGCGTGTCTGCAGAATTAACAGCATCACGAGGCCTCAATTTTACAAGTTAATTTGACAGACCAGTTACTCTTTTAATTTTGTAGTTACTAAATTGGTCTGTTATAGGTACTTATAAGTTATAACAACCGAAACTAATGAATTCAATCAGGCTCCATTTGGTTCGAAGTAACTAGTGCAGTAATTAGCTTTTTGTAAGTATCACTAATCACTACACCTGTTGCTTCATTTGGTGTGAGGTAATGTCCATTACCTTAAGACGTCACTTTTTAATTACTGCAAAAACGTGGTAAGGCAAATACTGAGGCGGGGGTAACTGATATAAGGCTGTCACTCGTTGCTGGATCGCGGCCACCGTGCCATCGTCGGATTGCCATCGGTCGCCGGACCACTACTGCCTGTTGCCAGATTGCTGCTGCTGGTTGTCAAACCACCACTGCCGTTGGTCACCGAACCACTACCTCGGCTCCTACTGCTGGACCACCGTCGTCGGACCGCCACCACCGCCGATTGTCTGACCACTTCCACTGTTCGCCGAACCACTACCCTCTGGCTGTTGGACCACCGCCGTCGGACTGCCACTGCCTCCGGTCATTGGACCGCCACTGATCAGTGGGATTATCACTTTATATAATTAAATTATATTTTTGATGTTTCTATGTTGTATCTTGATAAAATTCCCAATACTTGCCCCAAATATTATTTCAAACCAAATGAAGTAAGGTCCCCAAATACAAAAGTACTCCGTTACTTCAATAATCAGGATACATCACCCATCACTGGTATGCGTCGTACCTCTATCCAAACAAAGCTTCAGTCCCTCTTGCCCCTCGTCAGTATTATCCTCCCACATCATTCAACCATTAGTGTACCACAAGTGTTTTTTTTTTTAATCTCTTTGCTTTTGTTTTTATTCTGCGTTCATGTCTGCTTGCTCGCACAGCAGAAAAACATCTGTAATTTTTTTTTTTTTTTGAGTTGCACTTATCTCCCCTCATGGACTATATTGTTCCTCTAAATTAACTCGATATCCATCTACAGAGTGGTTCCATCATTCTCCCGTCTAATATCGTTCATTGTGGTGAGTTCTTAATTGGAAGCTGTAATGTTCCCTAATCTTGATCCATACTTGTTCGCAGAAAATGGAGAAGGACAAATCGCAGGAATGAAAGTGAAGTCATTGGAGCTCCTCTTGCTGTCTTCCGCACTCTCTTTACCATGCGGTGGCATGAAGGGCGCGGGAATCCATTTTGAAAGGCTTGTAATTTGGGAAAAGGATGCTCTATGAGATATTTTCATCGGTTCATGTTACACATGTCAATTGAGAAGCAAATTCTGCTGTGGACTGGTTGGCACGTCAGGCAATGGCTGGAAGCAGTATTGAATGATTCTCTTAACTATCAAAGGTAGCATCGCCCCCGTTACTATGCATGCAATCTTTATTGTGCTATCCTCGTTTGGTCTGTGACAATGGTTGATGACTGATGAATTTTATATATATATATATATATATATATATATATATATATATATATATATATATATATATATATATATATATATATATATATATATATATATATATATATATGGGAGGGATACTCTTACTCATGATCTCTTACTCATATGGTTACCTATGATCCGGGCCGTCCATTAGATCCCGATGTACGGTTCGGATTAGATGGGGAGTTAAAGCAATGGTGTCCGCATTAAATGCGGGATTTTAATAAGGGCTTTTAATATGCGGCATTTAATGCAGACACCATTGCTTTAACTCTCCATCAAATCCGAACCGTACGTCGGGATCTAATGGACGCCCCGGATCATAGGTAACTATATAAGTAAGAGACCATGAGTAAGAGTATCCCTCCCCATATATATATATATATATATATATATATATATATATATATATATATATATATATATATATATATATATATATATATATATATATATATGGGAAATGAGTTCCTATGCCATGTCATAGGGAGTACCCTATGACATATGGTGAGTTAGTAACCCTAGAATATTTAGAATGTTCTGAATTTTTTTGAGGATGATCACCCTATCTTAGATAGGACCCCAGCAAAAAATCAGCTCATTCTAAAACTTCTAGAGGCATCAAATATGATTTTCAATTTAACGGTTAAAATGGATGGCTGATAAAGCTTCTAGCATTTGATGCCCTAACAAGTTTTAGAATGCTTTGATTTTTTGTGAACATTCTATCTAAGGTAAGGTGATCACCCTAAAAAAAAATCAGCACATTCTAAACATTCTAGCATTACTAATTCACCATATGTCATAGGGTACTCCCTATGACATGTCATAGGAACCCAGCCCTCTCTCTCTCTCTCTCTCTCTATATATATATATATATATATATATATATATATATATATATATATATATATATATATATATATATATATATATATATATATATATATATATATATAGGGCTGGATCGGATGACCCATCAAAATTTGACCCATTAATAACCCAGAACCATTTGAGGCACTTAGAGGTTATAGAATGGGCTGATTTTTTGTAGGGATGTTGTCTATGGTATGTTGATCATCCTCACCAAAAATCAGCCCATTCTAAAACCTCTAGGTGCATCAAATTCGCACTTCAAATCAACGGTTTTTCACTGTCAATTTTAACCGTTGATTTGAAGAGCACCCTTTGATGCACCTAGAGGTTTTAGAATGGGCTGATTTTTTGTGAGGATGATCAACATACCATAGACAACATCCCTACAAAAAATCAGCCCATTCTATAACCTCTAGGTGCCTCAAAGGGTGCTGGGTTATTAATGGGTCAAAATTTTACTGGGTCATCCGATACTGACCCTATATATATATATATATATATATATATATATATATATATATATATATATATATATATATATATATATATACGTATAATCGACTGTGTTCACCTACGGGACGTCCCGCAGTGTTATCCTACGTGACAACTCCAGACCCTCCGATTGGATCGGATCCAACGGTTTAGATTCGTGAGCGGTAAAATCATTACAGCTCACCTCTCTCTCTCCTCCGGTGATCACCTTCCCCTCCTCCGATTGTGCGACACCCAATATGCAGCCGCCCCGACCAAGTGAACCGCACTCAGCCCCGACCAGCAGACACCCCGACGGGTTGAATCGCACTCACCGGAGGGGCTGCCTGCCGGTCGGGACTGAGTGCGGTTCACTTGGTCGGGGTGGTTGCAGATCAGGGCTGAATCACAGTAGTCGGGGCTGATGGAGGACACCGGAGGAGGGAAAGGAGATCAGTGGAGGAGGGGAAGGAGATCACCGGAGAAGGGGAGGAGTTGTCTGTCGGTGTCGGGGCTGATAGAGGACACCGGAGGAGGGGAAATCACTTGGTCGGGGCTGCGGCAGGTCGAGGCTGGGTGCGATTCACCGGAGGAGGGGAAGGACATCACCGGAGGAGGGGGAAATCACTTGGCCGGGGTCGAGGCAAGGTGCGATTTGCCGGAGGAGGGGAAGGTGATCACCGGAGGAGAGAGAGATGAGCTGTAATGATTTTACCGCTCACGAATCCAAACCGTTGGATCCGATCCAATCGGAGGGTCTGGAGTTGTCGTGCAGGATAACACTGCGGGATGTCCCGTAGGTGAACACGGCCGTATATATATATATATATATATATATATATATATATATATATATATATATATATATATATATATATATATATATATATATATATATATATATATATATATATATATATATATATATATATATATATATATATAGGGTCAGTATCGGATGACCCAGCAAAATTTTGACCCATTAATAACCCAGCACCCTTTGAGGCACCTAGAGGTTATAGAATGGGCTGATTTTTTGTAGGGATGTTGTCTATGGTATGTTGATCATTCTCACAAAAAATCAGCCCATTCTAAAACCTCTAGGTGCATCAAAGAGTGCTCTTCAAATCAACGGTTAAAATTGACAGTGAAAAACCGTTGATTTGAAGTGCGAATTTGATGCATCTAGAGGTTTTAGAATGGGCTGATTTTTTGTGAGGATGATCAACATACCATAGACAACATCCCTACAAAAAATCAGCCCATTCTATAACCTCTAAGTGCCTCAAAGGGTGCTGGGTTATTAATGGGTCAAATTTTGCTGGGTCATCCGATCCTGACCCTATATATATATATATATATATATATATATATATATATATATATATATATATATATATATATAGAATACGGGGTATGAGCTGACAGCCCATTTGGGCATTTGGGCTGTCAGCTCACAGCCCTCCGATCACGATCAGCAACCGTCCGTTTTTTTTTTAAAAAAAAAAAACGCTAAACTACTCTCTCCCTCTCCCTCTCTCTCTCGCGAGCGGCAGCGGCAGCCCCCTCAGAAGCCCGGCCGGAGACAGGCACAGGGGGCGGCGGACGGGGGCCGGGACGGGGTCGCCGGGACCGGGGGCTGTGGGGGAAAATCTTCGTGCCGACCCGAAGACCTTCGCAGCACCAGTCAATCGAAGTTGAAGTTGACGTCGAAGATCGTTGGTCGGTCTGCTGATTGAAGTAGAAGCCTTTGATATGTAAACAGAGAGATGCAATCAGAGATAATATTGACACGTGAGATGTGATCTCGGAGTTCAGCCGAAGCCTACGTCTCCGTGCTATAGGGAGCAACCCGAATTCACTAACACTTCAGTTGAAGTGACCTCGACAGGCCGAGTGTCACTGAAAACCCTCTGATCTCTTCTAAGGAGAAAAGAAGATCAAAGAGAGATGGTAGATCAGAAGTTGAAAATCCCAGAGCTCTGGTTCTGAAAGTCAGATCTCAGAGTGGAAATCAGAATTTTCGGGATCCTTTTACATTCGAAGGCTATGCTATTTATAGGTTTTCTGGTGGTAAATGACAGTTTCTGCTGCCGTATCTGGGGATCCTCCAGGTAAGGTTGGTGGGCTCCGCTGCCGTTTTAGGGGGCCCACCAGGCAGGGCCGGTGGGTCCCGTTGTGGTAATCGGGGGCCCACCAGGCAGGGCTGGTGGGTCCCGCTGTTGTCTTCGGGGTCCACCAGGCAGGGCCGGTGGGCTCCGCTGTTTGCAGACTTCTTGCCAAAATTTGCACCCACAGTTACCCCCTCCAAGTTAGCTAGAGATCATCTGGCTGGCTTGGATTCGTGGTGCAAAGCTAACGACCCCCTGTCACACATACAGAGGAGCTTGCAAAATGTTAGCATAAAAATAGACCGATTGGTCAAAATTGATGACGAGCTCCGGAGCGGGCTACGGGCGAGCTCCTGAGTGAACTTGAGCGAGCTTGGGGCGAGCTCCTGAGCGAGCTTAGGCGAGCTCCCGAACGAGCTTGGACGAGCTCTTGAGCGACCTTTGGCGAGCTCCCGAACGAGCTTGGACGAGCTCTTGAGCGAGCTTTGGCGAGCTCTTGAACGAGCTTAGACGAGCTCTTGAGTGAGCTTTAGGCGAGCTCCGAGCTCTTGAGCGAGCTTTGGCGAGCTCCTGAACGAGCTTGGACGAGCTCTTGAGCGAGCTTTGGCGAGCTCTTGAGCGAGCTTGGACGAGCTCCGAGCTCTTGAGCGAGCTTTGGCGAGCTCTTGAGCGAGCTTGGACGAGCTCCGAGCTCTTGAGCGAGCTTTGGCGAGCTCCTGAACGAGCTTGGACGAGCTCTTGAGCGAGCTTTGGCGAGCTCCTGAACGAGCTTGGACGAGCTCTTGAGCGAGCTTTAGCGAGCTCTTGAGCGAGCTTTGGCGAGCTCTTGAGTGAGCTTGGACGAGCTCCGAGCTCTTGAGCGAGCTTTGGCGAGCTCCTGAACGAGCTTGGACGAGCTCTTGAGCGAGCTTTAGGCGAGCTCCGAGCTCTTGAGCGAGCTTTGGCGAGCTCCTGAAGATAGTTTTTTGGCCGATCCAGTAGGAACTCGACCGATCGGTCAAAAGTGATCGGTCACTGTGATCGGTCAAATTCAGCCGGTCAAGGTCGAAGTGATCGGTCAAAAAACATAGTTTTTTGGCCGATCCAGTATGAATTCGACCGATCGATCAAAAGTGATCGGTCACTGTGATCGGTCAAATTCAGCCGGTCAAGGTCGAAGTGATCGGTCAAAAAACATAGTTTTTTGGCCGATCCGGTATGAATTTGACCGATCGATCAAAAGTGATCGGTCACTGTGATCAGTCAAATTCAGCCGGTCAAGGTCGAAGTGATCGGTCAAAAAACATAGTTTTTTGGCCGATCCAGTATGAATTCGACCGATCGGTCAAAAGTGATGGCGAGCTCCGGAGCGGACTACGGGCGAGCTCCTGAGTGAACTTGGGCGAGCTTGGGCGAGCTCCTGAGCGAGCTTTGGCGAGCTCCTGAACGAGCTTGGACGAGCTCTTGAGCGAGCTTTGGCGAGCTCTTGAGCGAGCTTGGACGAGCTCTTGAGCGAGCTTTAGGCGAGCTCCGAGCTCTTGAGCGAGCTTTGGCGAGCTCCTGAACGAGCTTGGACGAGCTCTTGAGCGAGCTTTGGCGAGCTCTTGAGTGAGCTTGGACGAGCTCCGAGCTCTTGAGCGAGCTTTGGCGAGCTCCTGAACGAGCTTGGACGAGCTCTTGAGCGAGCTTTTAGGCGAGCTCCTGAACGAGCTTGGACGAGCTCTTGAGCGAGCTTTAGGCGAGCTCTGAGCTCTTGAGCGAGCTTTGGCGAGCTCCTGAAGATAGTTTTTTGGCCGATCCAGTAGGAACTCGACCGATCGGTCAAAAGTGATCGGTCACTGTGATCGGTCAAATTCAGCCGGTCAAGGTCGAAGTGATCGGTCAAAAAACATAGTTTTTTGGCCGATCCAGTATGAATTCGACCGATCGATCAAAAGTGATCGGTCACTGTGATCGGTCAAATTCAGCCGGTCAAGGTCGAAGTGATCGGTCAAAAAACATAGTTTTTTGGCCGATCCAGTATGAATTTGACCGATCGATCAAAAGTGATCGGTCACTGTGATCGGTCAAATTCAGCCGGTCAAGGTCGAAGTGATCGGTCAAAAAACATAGTTTTTTGGCCGATCCAGTATGAATTCGACCGATCGGTCAAAAGTGATGGCGAGCTCCGGAGCGGACTACGGGCGAGCTCCTGAGTGAACTTGGGCGAGCTTGGGCGAGCTCCTGAGCGAGCTTTGGCGAGCTCCTGAACGAGCTTGGACGAGCTCTTGAGCGAGCTTTGGCGAGCTCTTGAGCGAGCTTGGACGAGCTCTTGAGCGAGCTTGGACGAGCTCTTGGTAGCTTGAATTTGAGAGTTGTGCTGTTTCACAACCCGAAACCGTTTAACATTTGCACGTAAAGGGTCGTGTCGCAACACGAGGCCCTAAACTTTGTTAAACGACCTGGTAGCTTGAAATTGAGAGTTGTGCTGTTTCACAACCCGAAACCGTTTAACATTTGCACGTAAAGGGTCGTGTCGCAACACGAGGCCCTAAACTTTGTTAAACGACCTGGTAGCTTGAAATTGAGAGTTGTGCTGTTTCACAACCCGAAACCGTTTAACATTTGCACGTAAAGGGTCGTGTCGCAACACGAAGCCCTAAACTTGTTAAACGACATTGGAGATTGAAATTGAGAGTTGTGCTGTTTCACAACCCGAAACCGTTTAACATTTGCACGTAAAGGGTCGTGTCGCAACACGAGGCCCTAAACTTGTTAAACGACCTTGTTGCTTGAAGGTTGAGCTGGCTCAACTTGAATTTGCTTGAAGGTTTGAAACTGAAGGTTGCACTGTCTCATAACTCAGAATTTGAACGGACAAGTAGACGTTTGAGATCAATCTTTATTCAGCATAGAAATTACATCAGGGGTACAAAAATTTGAGATGTCCAGCATTCGAGCTCGTGGTAGTCTATTTTCTTCTGGCGAGATCAGTCGATATGATCCTTTGCCTCCTATCGATTCGACAATGTATGGACCTTCCCAGTTGGGAGCTAGTTTGCTGCTGCTGTGCTCTTCATGGCCGGTGTTTGTTGGTATGATCTTGCCTGTCTTTGACAAATTCTTGAAGATGACCTTCATGTAACAAGTCTTCCAAATGATATCTTAACCGGTGGCATTGATCGGTAGAATGGTCGTGGCTTTGATGAAAGTCACAGTAGACCGTCTTATCAGAGGTGACTTTGGTATCTGGTTGCAGAGGATTCGGCCATCGGAGGAATTCCTCGTGTTGAATTCAATCGAGGATCTGCTCGATCGGTAAATTCCACTTAGTGAAAGTGGTCTTCTTTGGAGGAGATCGGCGGCCATCATTCCTTGACCGCTTATTTGCAGGTGGAGCTGCTGCCTCTGCATCGTGAGATTGAGCAGCATACTTTGGAGCTTCTCGATCGGCAGGCCTTCGCTTCATCTCTCGCCCCTTTCGAGCTATTTGATCATCCTCCACCTCAATCTCCCTTTGGATTCGATCAAACATTGAACCCAAGGAAGGAGGAGGGTTGCGAATGAAGTCATTGTAGATATGTAGGTCGAAGCGGAGAGCATTCTGGAAAGCTAGCATGATTGCCTCATCATCCAGATGTCGTCCAGAGAGGGCAGCATGCTCGTTGCGGAATCTCCGGGTGAAACTGCGGAGACTCTCGTCGGCACCCATCCTCAGTCGGTAGAGAGAGTCGAGCTTCTTCTCTGGCTTCAAGTTCAGCTGGTAATGTTGCACGAAGAAGTTGGCCAAAACACTGAACTGGGTGATGGACCCAGCTCGGATATTATGGTACCAATCGAGAGATGGTTCGTCGAGGCTCCCGGCAAAGGTGCGACATAGCACGTTGTTCTCTTCTTCATGTGGCGTAAGAGCTTGCTTGAAGGTCAATATATGGAGAGTTGGATCTCTTCTGATACAATTGAATTTGGGGAGAGTGGGAGTTCTCCATCTCCTCGGAAATGTTGAATCGAATAGGCTTCGATGGAGAGGTCCGGCTGATGAATACCCATCTTTATGACCATGCCTTCGACTTGTATGTGGATCAATGGGCAAGATCGAGAGGTCTTGTTCAGGCTTCTGAGTATCAGCAGGTCGGAGTCGGTGACGAAGATCCGATCTGAGCCCTTGTTGAAGTGGAACGGATGGAGAAACTTTACTCTTCGAGGGTACACCTCTTATTTGTTGTCTTCTCGAAATGTTGGGCTTTGAAGGGGCTCTCTTGTCGCAGTTGTGACCGAAAGAGGATTGGAAGGACTCATCGTCGAGACGATCCCAAACACTTTGCTTCCACGGGGCAGCAGAGGGAGTCGGATCACGATGAATCCTCTCGAGGGCAGCAATGCCCATTGACCTCCGTTGCTCGGAATGGGTAGATTGTCGTGGCGGATCGATCCTCTCATTAGTCGAGGGGATAGGTATAGCGATCCCAGCCTCGGAAGCTGCTTTCTTAAGAGCATCCCTCTCAGCGGTGAGGGTGGCGTTCTGTTTTGCCAATTGAAGCAATTGGAAGTCGATTGCCGAGATTTGATAGGTCGATGGAGGATTCTCAGCCGGAGCAGGAGTAGTCTGCCCAATTGATTGATGAGGAGGAGGGGCAATCGGTCGATCGATTGATCTCCCGCTTCCTGAGTGAACCCCCATATCGGGGACAGCAAGGGGCTGTCCGAAATTGAGCCTTTGACTCATTGAACGAGTCTCAGGACGAGGTTGACGAGTGTTACTTCCTTCTGGTTGACCCTGATGCTTCGTTCTCGCCATTTAGTAGAGAGCGAAGGGTACAAAGAGAATTCGAGGAAGTTAGACTATCAAGATCGGTTGTATGCTCAATCGATCAAGTAGTAGCGGAGAGCTGGACTTTTTGCTCGAATCCCACAGACGGCGCCAAACTGTGGGGGAAAATCTTCGTGCCGACCCGAAGACCTTCGCAGCACCAGTCAATCGAAGTTGAAGTTGACGTCGAAGATCGTTGGTCGATCTGCTGATTGAAGTAGAAGCCTTTGATATGTAAACAGAGAGATGCAATCAGAGATAATATTGACACGTGAGATGTGATCTCGGAGTTCAACCGAAGCCTACGTCTCCGTGCTATAGGGAGCAACCCGAATTCACTAACACTTCAGTTGAAGTGACCTCGACAGGCCGAGTGTCACTGAAAACCCTCTGATCTCTTCTAAGGAGAAAAGAAGATCAAAGAGAGATGGTAGATCAGAAGTTGAAAATCCCAGAGCTCTGGTTCTGAAAGTCAGATCTCAGAGTGGAAATCAGAATTTTCGGGATCCTTTTACATTCGAAGGCTATGCTATTTATAGGTTTTCTGGTGGTAAATGGCAGTTTCTGCTGCCGTATCTGGGGATCCTCCAGGTAAGGTTGGTGGGCTCCGCTGCCGTTTTAGGGGGCCCACCAGGCAGGGCCGGTGGGTCCCGTTGTGGTAATCGGGGGCCCACCAGGCAGGGCTGGTGGGTCCCGCTGTTGTCTTCGGGGTCCACCAGGCAGGGCCGGTGGGCTCCGCTGTTTGCAGACTTCTTGCCAAAATTTGCACCCACAGGGGCGCCGGGACGGGGTCGCGCCGGAGGGGGCCGCGCCGGGACGGGGTCGCACCGGAGGGGTCGGGGACGCCGGGATGGGGTCGCGCCGGAGGGGTCGGGGGCGCAGGGACCGGGTCGCAGGGGGCAGGGGTCGAGGGCGCAGGGACGAGGTCGCGCCGGAGGGGTCGGGGGCGCCGGGACGGGGTCGCACCGGAGGGGGTCGCGCCGGGACGGGGTCGCGCCGGAGGGGTCGGGGGTGCAGGGACCGGGGGTCGGGGACGCCGGGATGGGGTCGCGCCGGAGGGGACCGGGGCTGGAGGGGGTCGGGGGCACTGGATCCGGCTGGAGGGGACCGGGGCCGGAGGGGTTCGGGGGCCGGAGGGGATCGGGGGCGAGAGAGAGGGAGAGGGAGAGAGTGGGGTTGGGTTTGGTGTGTGTGTGTGTGTGTGTTTTTATATTTTAAATGGACGGCTACTGATGACGATCGGAGGGCTGTGAGCTGACAGCCCAAATGCCCAAATAGGCTGTCAGCTCATACCCCGTTTTCTCTCTCTCTCTCTCTCTATATATATATATATATATATATATATATATATATATATATATATATATATATATATATATAGAGAGAGAGAGAGAGAGAGAGAGAGAGAGAGAGAGAGGTGAGCTGCCAGCCTATTTTTTATTTGAGTTGTCATTTATCAACCGTTCGATTGGCGAAGAATAAAGGGCTTAGATCGTGCTGTATTTCAGCTGTATTACAGCACAACTGTAATACAGCTGTAACACAGTTGTTCCACGCCGATCTCTCTGACCTTCAGCCAACCTCCTCGACCTCCAACCCCGGCTCCGGCAAACCCCGATCGGAGGGAGAAGACATGCCTCCAGCAACCCCTTCCTCTCGCGACCACCGGTGAGGTCCTCCGGCGCCGATCCAGCCCCAACCTCCCCCTTCCCCCTCTGATCTCATCCTTCCTCGCCGGCAGCTACCTTCTACGGCGTCGAATGTGGCTACCGGTGAGGAAGGAGGAGATCAGAGGGGGAAGGGGGAGGCCAGCCCGACTGGGGAGTCACAGTCGCCTGCCGGAGGGGGAGGAGGAGAAGGGGCTGCCGGCGTCGGAGGGGGAGGAGAAGGTGCTGCCGGTGGTCTGGGGCTGCTGGAGGTGCCTGCCGGAGGGGGAGGAGGAGGGGGTGCCGGCTGCCGGAGGGATGATGGGGGTCGATGGTCTGCCGGCGTCGGAGGGGAGAGAAGGGGGCTACGATCAGCACCGGGGGGAGGGGGCTACGATCGGGGGTCTGCCGACGCCGGGGGGTGGAGTGGAGGTTGGTCGGGGAGAGGGAGAGGTGGAGGGTGGTCGGGAGGGGGGCTGCACACACAGAGAGAGAGAGAGAGAGAGAGAGAGAGAGAGAGAGAGAGAGAGAGAGATGGGGGGGGGGGTGGGTTACAGCTGTTGCTGTTTTTCTTTTTTAATAAACGGACGGTGAGATGGGTTTAATCGGAGGGCTTGCAGCTGACAGCCTAATTTCAAATTAGGCTGTCAGCTCATACCCCGTATTCTCTCTCTCTCTCTCTCTATATATATATATATATATATATATTGATTTTTTGTGAGGATGATCTCTATGGCAAGTTGATCATCCTCACAAAAAATCAACAAAATCTAAAACTTCTAAGGGCGCCGATTGAATCAAACGTTTCTGAACCGTTTATTTGAACCGTTAATTTGAATAACACATTTAATGCCCTTATAGGTTTCCGAATTTGTTGATTTTTTGTGAGGATGATCAACTTGCCATGTTGATCATTCTCACAAAAAATTAGCAAATTCGGAAACCTCTATCCACCGATTGAATCAAGTTTAAAATGGGAGGTAAATTTATCTCCCATTTTGGGTTGTCAACGGATCACAGTCCTATATATATATATATATATATATATATATATATATATATATATATATATATATATATATATATATATATATATATATATATATATATATATATATATAGGGGACGGGGAGCCTGGACCTCAGGTGCAGCGTTGAGGCTGCACCGGTCCCTGCATGCGTGCCACCTGTCACATACTCGGCGCCCGAATCGGATTAAATCCCATTTTTGAACCGCAGTCGTCCGCAGCCGTCCGATCGCACGGAGTAGCAGCCGCCTGATCGCCAAACTCAGCCGCCCGCACCGCACCTTAGAGTCAGCCGTCCGATCGCATCCCATCGCATCGATCAAACGGCTTAAAAAAATTTCGCGGTTACTGTAGCCGCTACAGTAACCGCGATTTTGTTTTGAGTCGTTGGATCCATGCGATCGGACGACTGAAAGCATTATCGCGGTTACTGTAGCGGCTACAGTAACCGTGAAATTTTTTTCAGCCGCCCGATCGCCTTGATCCAACGGCTGAGCCTTGGTGCGGTGCGGGAGGCTGAGGTTTGGTGCGGTGCGGGCCTGGGTCCATTGGATGGATGCGATCGGACGGCTGACTCTCTGGTGCGGTACGGGCGGCTGAGTGTTTGGCGATCAGGCGGCTGCTGCTCCGTGCGATCGGACGGCTGCGGACGGCTGCGGTTCAAAAACGGGATTTAATTCGATTCGGGCGCCGAGTATGTGACAGGTGGCAAGCATGCAGGGACCGGTGCAGCCGCAACGCTGCACCTGAGGTCCAGGCTCCACGTCCCCATATATATATATATATATATATATATATATATATATATATATATATATATATATATATATATAGGAAACGAGAAAGGAGCTGCCAGCCCATTTTGACAAAATGGGCAGCCACCTATTTGAAACCCTTAGGAGTTTTAGAATGTGCTGATTTTTTGTGAGCATAAGCACCTTATCATAGATAGAACACCTACAAAAAATCAGCACATTCTAAGACTCCTAGGGGCTTCAAATGTTAAAGGCTTTATCGAACGTCCATTGTAACCGTTAATCTGAAATGTTACATTTGATGTCCCTAAAAGTTTTAGAATGTGCTGATTTTTGTGGGTGTGCTATCTAAGGTAAGGTATATATGCTCACAAAAAATTAGCACATTCTAAGATTCCAAGGGGTGTCAAATGGGCGGCTGCCCATTTCGTCGAAATAGGCCGCCAGCCTACCAGCCTATACCCCGTATCCTCTCTCTCTCTCTCTCTCTCTATATATATATATATATATATATATATATATATATATATATATATATATATATATATATATATATATATATATATATATATATATGGGGTGGGATCCGTTGACAACCCAACATGGGAGGTAAATTTACAACCCACTTACAACTCGCTTCAATCGTTGGATAGAGGTTTCCGAATTTGCTGATTTTTTGTAAGGATGATCATTATGGAAAGTTGATCATCCTCACAAAAAATCAACAAATTCGGAAACTTGTAAGGGCATCAAATGTGTTATTCAAATTAACAGTTCAAATAGACAGTTAAGAAAAAGTTCTAATATTTGGCGCCCTTAAAGGTTTCAGAATTTGTTGATTTTTTGTGAGGATGATCAACTTGTCATAGTGATCATCCTTACAAAAAATCAACAAATTATGATACTTGTAACGACATCAAATGTATTATTCAAATTAACGGTTCAAATAGACGGTTAAGAAAAGCTTATAACATTTGGCGCCTTTAGAGGTTTCAAAATTTGTTGATTTTTTGTGAGGATGATCAACTTGCCATAATGATCATCCTCACAAAAAATCAGCAAATTCTAAAACCTCAAGCCCCTTCAAATGGTGGGTTGTCAACGAATTGTCAAGGAAACAGATTGTCAACGGATCCCAGCCCTATATATATATATATATATATATATATATATATATATATATATATATATATATATATATATATATATATATATATATATATATATATATATATAATGAAGGGTAAGTTTGTATGCCCATGCATTGAAGGCTTTAATGTATGCTTCATCTATAAACATACATAGAGGATTTTAAATTTTTTAATTTTTTGTGGATGTGATATCTATGTTAAGATGATCATCCTCACAAAAAAAATCAAAAAGTTCTGAAACCTCAAACATTTCAAATAAGCTCATCAAATTAATGGTTGAAATGGACAGCTGATAAAATTTCTAACATTTTAATGGACCTAGATTTTTAAGAATTTGTTAATTTTTGATGGAAATGCTATCTATAGCAATATGATCACCCTCACCAAAAATTAGAAAATTCCGAAACTTCTAGGTGCATCAAAATAATAGAAGTTGTATCGTTTGTCAATTTCAACCGTTAATTTGATAAAATTATTTTAAATGTTTAGGGGTTTCAGAATTTGCTAATTTTTTGTGAGAATGATCATCTCAACATAGATATCAAATCTACAAAAAATTGACACATTTGAAAATCTCTATGTGTGTTTATAGAGGAGCATACATTGAAGCTTTTAATGCATGGACATACAAAATTACCCTTCCCTATATATTACCTATGCGGGCTTTTAATACGAGCATTTAATGCGGAAACCATTGCTTTAACTCCCCCATCTAATCCAAACCGTACATCAGGATCTAATGGACGGCCTGGATCATAGGTAACTATATGAGTAAGAGGCCATGAGTAAGAGTATCCCTCCTCTTATATATATATATATATATATATATATATATATATATATATATATATATATATATATATATATATATATATATATATATATATATATATATATATATATATATATATATGAGTAATGTTACAGTGAGCTGTGAGCTGCGGTTTTAGAAAGTAAGCTGCGGGTATTTTCACCCCCTAGAAGTTTTGGAATTTGATGAAATTTGGTAAGGGTGTTGTCTAGGGTTAGATGATCATCCTCACCAATTTTCATCAAATTTCAAAACTTCTAGGGGGGTCAAATGGTTGAAGCAAAATCTGCCGTCTGCAGTCACTATTAAAATCTGTAGATTTTGCTTTGACCATTTGACCCCCTTAGAAGTTTTGGAATTTGATGAAAATTGTTGAGGATGATCATCTTACCCTAGACAACACCCTCACCAAATTTTATCAAATTCCAAAACTTCTAGGGGGGTCAAAATACGCGCAGATCATTTTCTCTTACCGTAGCTCACAGGTCAACGTAACAGCCATATATATATATATATATATATATATATATATATATATATATATATATATATATATATATATATATATATATATATATATATATATATATATAAGGTCAGGATCGGATGACCTAACAAATTTTGATCCATATTTGACCCAGCACTCTAATCAGCGTCTAGAGGTTTTAGAATATTCTGATTCTTTATAGACATGTTGTCTATGGTATGTTGATCATCCCCAAAAAAATCAGCGCATTCTAAAACTTCTAGATGCATCAAATGTGCTTTTCAAATCAATGGTTTTCGACTATTAATTTTAACCGTTGATTTGAAGAGCACATTTGATTCACCTAGAGGTTTTAGAATGTACTGATTTTTTGTGAGGATGATCAACATACCATAGACAACCTGTCTACAAAAAAGCAGCACATTCCAAAATCGGAATCCAATGATTAGGGTGCTGGGCTATTTGCTGGGTCAAAATTTATTGGGACATCCAATCTTGACCCCCATATATATATATATATATATATGGGAAATGAGTTCCTATGACATGTCATAGGGAATACCCTATGACATATGGTGAGTTAGTAACCCTAGAATATTTAGAATGTTCTGAATTTTTATGAGGATGATCACCCTATCTTAGATAGGATCCCCACAAATAATCGGCTCATTCTAAAACTTCTAGAGGCATCAAATATGATTTTCAATTTAACGGTTAAAATGGATGTATATATATATATATATATATATATATATATATATATATATATATATATATATATATATATATATATATATATATATATATATATATATATATATATATATATATATATATATAGGGGGCGGGGATGCTGGACCTGAGGTGCAGCAAGAACGCTGCACCTCGGACTTGTTTTACCTACCCAGAAGTTTTGGAATTGGATGAAATTTGGTGAGAGTGTTGTCTAGGGTAAGATGATCATCCACATAAATTTTCATAAAATTCCAAAACTTGTAGGGGGGTCAAATGGTCGAAGCAAAATCTGCAGATTTTAACGGTGACTGCGGACGACTGATTTTGCTTCGACCATTTGACCCCCTAGAAGTTTTAGAATTTGATGAAAATTTATGAGGATGATCACCTTACCCTAGACAACACCCTCACCAAATTTCATCCAATTCCAAAACTTCTAGGTAGGTAAAACAAGGCCGAGGTGCAGCATTCTTGCTGCACCTCAGGTCCAGCATCCCCGCTCGCATATATATATATATATATATATATATATATATATATATATATATATATATATATATATATATATATATATATATATATATATATATATATATATATATATATATATAGGGTCGAGATCCAGAAACACGCTACTTTGCCACAAAGTTAGACACGCATCATCCAAAACCCTAGATAGAGATTTTAGAATTTGTTTATTTTTTGTAAGGATGATCAACTACCCTTAGATAGCCCATCCATAAAAAATCAGCACATTCTAAATCCTTTAGGTGCATCAAATCTAAAGAGCTTTATCGACCGTTCATTTTAACCGTTAAATGGAAGGGAATATTTGATTAGTCTATAGGTTTTAGAATGTGCTGATTTTTTGCTGATGTGCTATCTAAGGCAAGGTTATAATCCTCACAAAAAATCAATAAATTTTGAAACCTCTATCTAGGGTTTTGGAGATGTGTGTCTAACTCTGTGGCAAAATAGCGTGTTTCTGGATCCCGACCCATATATATATATATATATATATATATATATATATATATATATATATATATATAGAGAGAGAGAGAGAGAGAGAGAGAGAGAGAGAGAGAGAGAGAGAGAGAGAGAGAGAGAGGGGAGGAGGAGGAGGAGCGTGATTTTGTATGACCATGTAGTGAATGCATCATTGTATGCTCCTCTATTAACATGTATAGAGATTTTTAAAGTTACTAATTTTTTGTGGAGATGATATCTATGTTGAGATGATCATCGGTACAAAAAATTAACAAGTTCTTAAATCCGCTAAAGTTTCTACATTCCCATCTAAAACTATGCTGACTGATGTGTCATCAGAAACTATGCATTCCTTTCCACCGTAAAAGAACATGGGAGTGAGTGCCACTGATATTTACTAATATTTGGGTCGAGGGGGATTACCAACTAGTGGTGTCTGAACAATGCTACTCATCAACCAAGAGGGACTGGTTGGTACGTCAGGCAATGGCTGGATGCACTATTACTTGGTTCTCTAACTATCCAAGAGTGCTTCGCGCCATTGCTGTGCATGATCAATCTTTATTGGAGGAGTATTGGACCACATTAAGTGAACAATCAATAAAATTAAGGTAGGCAATTGGTCATAAGAAGCAATGAATTAGAGGAGTGTGATAAGTCCAGCAACAGATCATTGGTGCAAAAAGAACCCGATCCGGTTAACGTAAGGTCCCTAATTTTTTATAGAAATAAAAAAATGCTCTCATAGCACTCCTTCCTTCTCTCTCGAGCGTAGCCAGATGGCGGCGGCGAGCACGAGCAGCTGAAGTGGCGGTAACGAGCAGTGGAGACGAGAAAGTATAGGATTCGGATGTGTTCGGTTAGATCTTAGGTCTAGGCTCATGACCCATAGATATTGGGTTTAGGGTTAGGTTTAGGTTTGGATCGAATACGGCGAGCGGCTTTGGCGACGGCGAGCAGTGGTAGGCTTCGGTTCGGTGGTTGGTGGTTCGCTTGTTTGGTGACATTATAAAAAAATAATAATAAAATACTGCAAAGGGTCCACAATATTTCAAAATCCTTTAGCTTAACTGATCTCTTTGTCAGGACTGCTCACTCAGTCCCCATTTTTTTCAATGGGGGATCCTATGAGGTTACGACCTCGGTTTAAGAGAGAGAGGGACTAGAGTCAAAACAGAATCACAACTGGTGAATCGCACTCAGTCCCAACCGTCATACAAACCGTTAGACTCAGTCCAACCTGTACACGGCATAGCCCGGCGTACGAAACGACGTCTGTGATTTAGTTTTGGGTCTAATCTCTCTCTTAAACTAGTGATGCCTATACCTGTCGGCACTCGGACGGCCGTCTTCGGTGACAACACACCCGACATTCTTCAGCAACATCAGCATTGCAGCAGTCGTCTCTCTCTCTCCCTCTCTCGGGTGCACTACGGATATCTCTTTATCACATTAGAATTGCCTGATCGATACATCAAACTAAGTCCAAACCGATGTGCAAAGAGACGACTACAATAAGATGCAAAACAAGCCAATATTGTGAGCACACATCCTTTTATACGTCAATTTGGGCCGAGTATGATTCATCACGTATGTGCCGATTATTTGTATTAACCACAGAGGATCCGGTACCTACGTCTTACCCTCGTTATCCACAGCACAACGACCGTATTGGTAAAACTCCATGCTCTGCTGCACAGTCGCAGCAGCCGACCTCCTCTCTCTCTCTCTCTCTCCAAAAAAAAAAATTTAATTTGAATTTTTGTGAGTGGAGCTCGAGGACTGATGATGTGATGGCACTCCTCTTCGTCCCCTCCCCCCGTCCACCCATCACCACCACCACCACCACCACCACCGCCGCCATTTCCCTCTTCTCATCCTCTGCTTCTCAATTTCTTGGCAAAACCTTGAGGCTCTTCTGCAGCAGCACCAGCGGCGGCGGTAACCGTTCCGCGATGCCGAGGCCACCCCAAGCGGCGACGGCGGCGGCGGCGAGGGGGAAGCCGAAGGAGATGGTGCTGGGGAACCCGTTGGTGACGGTGGAGAAGGGAAAGTACAGCTACGATGTGGAGACCCTGATCAACAAGCTGAGCAGCCTCCCCCCTCGCGGCAGCATCGCCCGCTGCCTCGAGTCCTTCCGCCACCGCCTCTCCCTCTCCGACTTCGCTCTTGTCTTCAAGGAGTTCGCCGGGCGCGGCGACTGGCAGCGCTCCCTCCGCCTCTTCAAGTACATGCAGCGCCAGGTGTGGTGCCGCCCCGACGAGCACATCCACGCCATCCTCATCGGCCTCCTCGGCCGCGAGTCCCTCCTCGACAAGGCTCTCGAGGTCTTCCGCGACATGCCGGCCCACTCCGTCCCCCGCACCGCCCTCTCCTACACAGCCCTCATCAACGCCTTCGCCCGCAACGGCGACCACGCCTCCGCCCTCTCCCTCCTCGCCCAGATGAAGGCCGACCGCATCCCCCCCACCACCCTCACCTACAACACCGTCCTCCGCGCCACAGCCCGTGCCTCCCTCCCCTGGGATGTCCTCCTCGGCCTATTCGCCGAGATGCGCCACGAAGGCGTCCACCCCGACCTCACCACCTACAACACCCTCCTGGCCGCCGCCGGCGCCCGTGGCCTCCCCGACCAGGCTGAGATGGCTTTCCACGCCATGCTTGATGCCGGCGTACTCCCCGACCAGGCCACCCATGCCTACCTCGTCGACACCTTCGGCCGCCTGGGCCGCCTCGGCCGTGTCGCCGAGCTCCTCGCCGAGATGGAGGCCGCCGGCCGCCTTCCTGATGCGGCCGCTTACAACGTGCTTATCGAGGCGCACGCTCTCGCCGGCGCTGCCCCCGATGCCCTCGCCGTGCTCCGCCAGATGCAGGCTGCCGGGTGCGCCCCCAATGCTGCCACCTACAGTATCCTGCTCAACCTCTACGGGAGGAGTGGGCGGTACGAGGATGTCCGCGAGCTCTTCCTTGAGATGAAGGTCGGCAGCACCGACCCCGACGCCTCCACCTACAACATCCTCATTCAGGTGTTCGGGGAGGGAGGCTACTTCAAGGAGGTGGTCACTCTCTTCCAAGACATGGTCGAGGAGAATGTCGAGCCCAACATGGAGACCTACGAGGGCCTCATCTTCGCCTGCGGCAAGGGTGGCCTCCATGACGACGCCAAGGCGGTGCTCTCCCATATGAACAGCAAGGGAGTGGTGCCCAGCCCAAAGGCCTACACCGGGGTGGTGGAAGCTTATGGGCAGGCAGCTCTCTACGAGGAAGCACTTGTTGCGTTCAACACGATGCATGAGATCGGGAGCAAGCCGACGGTCGAGACTTACAATTCCCTGCTGCACACATTTGCGAGGGGAGGGCTTTTCAAGGAGTCCCTGGCGATCTTGATGCGGATGAGCGGCGCTGGGATTCAGAGGGATGAGGATTCTTTCAATGGCCTGATCGAAGCATACAGCCAAGGAGGGCAGTTTGAGGATGCCTTGAAGGCTTATTTGGAAATGCAGAAGTCAAGGTGTAATCCTAATGAGCAGACCCTTGAGGCTGTCCTGAATGTATACTCCAGTGCAGGGCTTGTCGAAGAGAGCAAAGAGCAGTTCCAAGAGATCCAGTCGGCGGGAATCATGCCTAGTATCATGTCCTACTGCATGCTGATATCGGTGTATGCTAAGAATGACCGGTAATATATTCACATCTTTTCCTCGATTCTATTTTCTTCTTTTTTTTCTCGCCCCTTTTTCTTCTTTCTGTTCGTCGTCTCTGCATTTCATTGTTTATTGTTTTTTTTTTTTTTTTGGGGGGGGGGGGTTGGTTCCATTCATAATTTGTGTAGATAGACTCTGCATCTAGTTTCATATACTGTTTATGAGAAAGCTTGAAGTTGAAAATTGTTGAATTACTTGTAGCCAAGGATGGAAAAGTCAATATAGGCCAAAATTTTGAGACCGCCGATTTCCAATATTTTTGGCAAATATTCAGGAATATATGTGAAATCTCATGGTATATTTCGATATACCGTGATAGTTTGCATTTCAGTGAAAGAAAAATTGACGACATCTCACGATATTTCGTTGGATTTTGTTACTTGCTAGTAAGTGCTAGTTTCTGTTCCAATAGCAATGCCTAGTATTGTTTTATGATGATAAAAGACTCCAGACCTATGTTTTTATATGCATGCTTATAAGACCAGATTTGGGTACTGCAAATGCTCTCTTAGCATTCGCTTAAGCTCTACTTGAATGGCAAGCCATGGTGCTAGATGTTCTGGGCAGGCTATGACCTCAAAAAGAGTCAACATCTGATGCGATGCGTATGCTCAAATAAGTCCAAGTGCAGAATTTAGAACATTAACATCAGATTTCAGCATATAAAATCAGATTTTCAGCAAAGTCTAAAATCACAGTTCATCATCCATTCAATCCTAATCAGATTTAATTCAACGAAATAGTAAAACTGACAATATGAGAATTAACTTCAGATAATAATGACTGAATTCCAGCAATAAGATGATCACAATCCCAAATAAATAAAGCTAATGTCTCAAGAACAACCAACAAAGACCTAACGATAAAATCCTAATGGATGAGATCTTCAGGAAAACCAAATATTTAGGGAACCCTAATGGAAAATTCAGCAACAAGGCCGGTTGAGAAAAGATGACTTATCACATGGAAATTATCGAAGGACGATACCAAACCGTGCTTAGGTCAATGCCGGCAGCTTCCCGATACTCCGTGTTGCAGACGAATGGCGCGGAAGGGGGAGGTGTGGTCCAGAAGATGGGGTGAAGAAGCCGAGACGATGATCTTGAAGAAGAAGAAACTCCACGCCGATCTTCCGTGAAGCCGAGGATGAATAGCGAGGCGACGGGGTAGAAGCTTGCGAAGGAAGAACAGGATGAGAAGCCAGGAAGAATTCGTCGGAAAGGATAAACTGAACAAGCGAGCCGCTTCTCCGTTTCTAGGGTTTCAATTCATATTCATCTCCCTTTGCAATTAGGGTTTTTAGAATAAATAGGGGATGAAGGCACAAGGCACAAAAGGAAAGGAAAGAAGAGAGAGAGGGGCCGGTCGGGTAGAGAGAGAGAGAGGAGCGCGCGGATGAGAGAGGGGGAGTCGGAGGTGTCCGCGGGAGAGAGAGAGAGGGCCGATCGGTTGGGGACTTAGGCTAGGGTTTGGGTTTTTTTAGTTCTCCTTCGAATCCCATCCATTGAGATCTACCCTAACTTAAAATCCTACGGCTAAAAAACTAACACGGAAATGAGTCAGTTCGGCATCTGTGGCTCGAACCGGATGCGAACATGGCTCGCACCTACCCAAACCAGAAATAAAAACTGAAATAACTAACGATCCGCTGGTCGGATCGACATAAAGTAAAAACCAAAACTGTGGGGCTTCGATTAAGCTTTCCACTGATGCAGACGGATCGACGATCGGGTTCCTGGATTTCCGGCGCGGATGGAAATACGCCATCAGCTGTAGAAAAACTGCACTAGTAGGCTCGTCTGCATCAAGTCCCCCGGACTCAAAAGAACTCGACTCCTGTCGAGCACGGTCCTGGATCCCGCGGGGGCTCTCCTAGTAGCAACCGCAACCACTGAATCTGCTCGAACTGCTCTCCCGGGTCCGGTGGCCAAGTAACCCGCCTCAAGTATGCAGCAACTCCATCTCGTATCCCCTGCCCCTCGACGCCAAGCGAAGACCTGAAAGTCAAAACCAACATCCTCCGCGGCACGATAAGATCATCAAAAGACTCAGATAATTTCATGTGATAATAGGAGTTTGGGTTGACATGAAATTCAAATGACATGTGAAAAGAAAGACCGCGGGAGCATAATGTGCTGCGGGTCATCGGCTTGCGCGATTGGCAATGGTGTATTTGAAGGGCCATGGGTTGCGGGTGCATTATGTGGTGCTCGAGGTGGCCTGCGCACGGTGCAAAACAAGTGGATTCTAGATGACGAAGATATGTCATGCAATCATTGTCGGGATTCAGTGAAAAAAATGAGAAATTAAAATACTCATCATGCCACTTGTTATGATTTCGAAAAATTAAAGATGATGGGTCGTCTGAAATTTGAACGCATGATTCATAAGTCTTTTGCATCGAAAAGTGATCAAACATGCCCAAATCGTCTTTAAGATTAAACTCAACACTTGGATGACATGGATGCACATGTGACTGGTTTATGATTGTAGAGATGCCAAGCAAATGATGAATGCGAGTGCGATTAATGCCTACAGACTCTAAGTGCGATGTGCATGCAATAGAATGCAAAATGTTGTCTAATCCCTTCTCAATCGACAGCGAAACAGATGAACGCCCTACTAGGTTATCTGCGAATGGTGGTAAGGGTTGGTTCTGATTCAGAAGAGCTTTAGGTGCATGCGGTGATGGAGACTGGTGAATAACCAGCAGTGGTGCAGTCACATCATCTCCCTCCAAGACTAACTCATTGAAGTGTTCGCTTTCAGACCCCTGACTATCCTCGTCATTGTCCGCCAGATTTGTCTGTGGATTGACTTGTCGTTGAGGACAATCGGCTGACTTGTGATCGGGCTGATCTACCGATTTGTGCTCTTGTCGCAGGGTTTGGCGACTTCTGTTTTGGCTGGTCTGCACGTAGTACGCCAGCGGATTTGTGCTCTTTTCCCTAACACGACGACTAGTGCACTCGGATACTTTCGAGGACAAATTCCGGAACACACTTTGTTTGGAATCAGAAGGGAGGAACTTCTGTTGCATCTTTCCCCTCATGTGTATCCAAGTGGAAATTTTCTCTTTTCCTTTTCTACCCCTAGCGGTCTGCAACTGTTTCCACCAGATCAGTGCATGACCTTTCAGTTTAAGGCTGACAAACTTAACTTGCTTGTCGCGGGGGATTTCTTTCCACTCAAAGTATTGGTCGACGCGCTCGGCCCACTCTAGAAACTCTTCGGGATCCTTCCTCCCCTCGAACTCAGGAATTTCTATTTTGATGCCCTGATCCCAGCCCCAATGGGATTTCGCTTTCCTATGACTTTGCCTACGTCGCCTCTCAGACCCATCGGAGGAACTGACGCTGTCACCTCCTGACCCTAGATCTAACTCACTATGCCCTGGTGACGCTCTAGTCCTGTGTTCGCGACGGGGTCGCGGTGGATTCTGGGAATTGGTGAAGGCCAAGGTCAAAGTTTCAATCTGGGTCTGAAGCCTACCCATGTGTTCCTGTTGCCTTATGAAGGCATCGTGCCAAGTACGGGGTGGAAAAGGTCCAGCCATTATGGATTCTATCGACTCACTACAAAGAGAAAGGGATGGTCCTAATATGTATGCGATCACGCGATGAGTGTTACTAATTAATGCAAGGCGCTAACTAAAATGAAAGAAGGCAAATAAAAAAAAAAAAAAAAAAAAAATTCAGCAAACAGGCAATGATGCGAATGATGGGAGAGGACCGGCCGTTGCGTAAGAACGCGACGACTAGTGCGCTCTGATACCAACTTGATGCGATGCGTATGCTCAAATAAGTCCAAGTGCAGAATTTAGAACATTAACATCAGATTTCAGCATATAAAATCAGATTTTCAGCAAAGCTAAAATCACAGTTCATCATCCATTCAATCCTAATCAGATTTAATTCAACGAAATAGTAAAACTGACAATATGAGAATTAACTTCAGATAATAATGACTGAATTCCAGCAATAAGATGATCACAATCCCAAATAAATAAAGCTAATGTCTCAAGAACAACCAACAAAGACCTAACGATAAAATCCTAATGGATGAGATCTTCAGGAAAACCAAATATTTAGGGAACCCTAATGGAAAATTCAGCAACAAGGCCGGTTGAGAAAAGATGACTTATCACATGGAAATTATCGAAGGACGATACCAAACCGTGCTTAGGTCAATGCCGGCAGCTTCCTGATACTCCGTGTTGCAGACGAATGGCGCGGAAGGGGGAGGTGTGGTCCAGAAGACGGGGTGAAGAAGCCGAGACGATGATCTTGAAGAAGAAGAAACTCCACGTCGATCTTCCGTGAAGCCGAGGATGAATAGCGAGGCGACGGGGTAGAAGCTTGCGAAGGAAGAACAGGATGAGAAGCCAGGAAGAATTCGTCGGAAAGGATAAACCGAACAAGCGAGCCGCTTCTCCGTTTCTAGGGTTTCAATTCATATTCATCTCCCTTTGCAATTAGGGTTTTTAGAATAAATAGGGGATGAAGGCACAAGGCACAAAAGGAAAGGAAAGAAGAGAGAGAGGGGCCGGTTGGGTAGAGAGAGAGAGAGGAGCGCGCGGATGAGAGAGGGGGAGTCGGAGGTGTCTGCGGGAGAGAGAGAGAGGGCCGATCGGTTGGGGACTTAGGCTAGGGTTTGGGTTTTTTTAGTTCTCCTTCGAATCCCATCCATTGAGATCTACCCTAACTTAAAATCCTACGGCTAAAAAACTAACACGGAAATGAGTCAGTTCGGCATCTGTGGCTCGAACCGGATGCGAACATGGCTCGCACCTACCCAAACCAGAAATAAAAACTGAAATAACTAACGATCCGCTGGTCGGATCGACATAAAGTAAAAACCAAAACTGTGGGGCTTCGATTAAGCTTTCCACTGATGCAGACGGATCGACGATCGGGTTTCTGGATTTTCGGCGCGGATGGAAATACGCCATCAGCTGTAGAAAAACTGCACTAGTAGGCTCGTCTGCATCAACATCTATGGGCTTATGCTATAAAATTATTATATGGCCTGCTGTAAAATTATTATATGGCCTTTGCATGTGTATAACCTTGTTGTCATTTAAATCCGCACGCAACGTTATTCTTTTATAACCAGGTTTGCTGTTGCTTCCAGCCTTCCACGATAGGAAATAGTGATTGTCCTAAAGCTTTAGTACCAAGTTGATGCTGGTGGAAACGAAGTGACATAGCTTTGGTACCAAACTGATGAAGGAGGAAACAGAGGGGTTGAGCTCTGGTACCAAAATTGCTGCAGGAGAAGTATGGGATCTTAACTACCCCGTTAATAAATGCTTCACTAGTCCACATGGATGTAGGAGACCTAGACTTGGGCAGTCTAGGGTTTAGGATGGCTTAAGCGAAATACTTTTGCTAAACCCTAGATTGCTTAATGCCTAGATTTCTTACATCAGTTTGGACTAGTGGAGCATATTTCTATTAGCAAGGTAGGTAATACCCCTATGCCTCTCCTGTATTAAAACCTCTAAACTTTTACTCAACTCAAATCAGGCCTCACAATTTCACTCAAACTAGGACTTACTATATAAGTTTATTCATAATAGGATAACTTGAATTGGATGCCTAGACAATATAGAAGTCCTATAATAAATAAAATTTGGACTCTCTTATAGAATTATGCTTGTATTGAAGTTCTAAAGAGGAGGGACTATGAAAACTTAAGGACAAGGGTTTGACCCCCTTGTGATGGCCATAATGGCGGACGGTCTTTTTCTCCTTTTGGCTGAAACCAACTGCATTACTATTCATACGAATATAATGGATTAACACTGAACTATGGTCACAGGTTAAGAGATTTTCTCTTTTCTCAGAGATGGTATTAAGCTCTCTTCTTACTTTCTTAGCATGGATGCCTGTGTGGATGCCATGAAAACCGAAGGTGCCGACTCATTCTTAATATTGTAGGGGTGCTACCTTGATGTAGCTCACTATAAGGCGTGTTATCCCCTTGCAAGGTTTCATCTTTGTTGGCTTAATTAGTGTGCTCAAATCACCTTGTGAAAATTATATGCAAGTCCTTTCTGTTGGGTTGTGATCGTGCTCGCATTCTTAACGATCACTCAAGTGCTTCATAGCAAAGTCAAAGTACACACGAACACTATGCAGTCTATCACACACGTCTAGATTCTGACATGAGAGACATGCGATGAGTTGGATTTGTAGGGGGTAGCTAGGGTTTCTCGATCGTCTCGAAGTGCATTGTTTCATCATGACACCTTTCAAGGATTCGATGCGATTTCAAAAATGATTTTCACTTTAGGGTTCTTATGAAGATTATTTTATTCTCTAAAAGTATTTTGGTGATTGACATTTTTTTTAAAATGATCTTCATTTTTTTGTTCGAGAAGTGTTCAACACTTCGATTTTTCTAAGTGTTGAAGGATCACATAAGCCATCCGAACTATGGTTCGAACACTTTAAAGCGTCTAGACGATAGTTTGGATGCCTAACAATGAGTTCAAACTGTCCATTTTGGTTCGGACCAATTAGATCATTTTGTGTAGGGCGTCAGAACCATGATTCGGATGGCCTCATCACGCTTAGGAATTTCTTGAGTTTGATGTCCGAACTCCAAACTATGGTTCGGACTGGGTGGTAATTTGTCCAAACCATGGTTTTGATGCCTATGTACAGGTGCGGGTTGAACCACCTTCAAGACGGATTTGGCGTTGCTCTCCTTTCCAAAAGGGGCTAATCTAGGCTTGGACCAGCAGGGGTTAACCCCTAGGTATATATTGCCCCTTTCCTCTTTGGTGGGGTGTGGAATCGAAGAGGAGAAAGAGGAGAGGTGCTTTGCTTGGATTTCAGGATCTTGTGGTTTTCATCTCTTTCTTCTTCCTCCCTTTAAGCAAGATTCTCAAGGCTTGCATCCTTAGGCTGCAGGTAGCTCCCATCAATTTGTGAATCGATTTCATCTATCGATTTCATGTATTCCATCAGATTGCATTGATTTATCCCTTTGATCGATTTATGGTTGATTTGGTTTGGTTTGGCTCTTTCTTTACCCTTGCAAATCCCATGTGTTGGGTTGAGTGAATCAGGAGATGGTTTTATTCTTACTTGAGTGAATCTAGCAAGAAGAACCTTGATTTCTCTTAGTAGGGATCTCGACGAACCGGTGTAGTCCTTTGAGGTCCGTCAACTATGGAAATCGGCTAAGTTGTTGATGAAAGTAATGAAAAGAGTTGCCACTTTAGATGATGATTTCCAATGAAGACATATATTGTAAAGTACTCCAGTAGTTCCGGAATCTCGTCACTATTGCCCAAATAAAGAGGAAGTGACGGTAGGTGGGAGGGTGGATGAGAAGAATAAGGTTCAAAGCCTAGAAGAATGAAATATTGTGAAAAGGGGACGACGTAGTACAAAATCTGCACTAGTGTTCAAAGGGAATGTGGTGGGGTGGTCAAAAGGAAGAATCGGGTTCTCCAGGAGATGGCTAAAGTGTTTCTATTGGGCAGAAGTTGTTCATACAACTTGCTATGTCATCAACCGAGTGTACCTAAGGCCAGGTACATGGCAGATTGTGTACAAGCGTTGGTACGGGAAGAAACCATGTATCAAGTACTTCTGAGTTTTTGGAAGTACATGCTACATCCTTAGGGATCGTGATCACCTTGGCAGATTTGATTCTAGAAGCGGTAAAGGAATCTTTTTTAGTTATTCCACTACCAGTCCTGCCTTTAGAGTGTGCTACTTGCGTACAAAGTTTATGATGGAAACCTACAATGTCAAGTTTGATGATGCATCAATGGATTCGGTCTTGGAAGAGGAGTGTCGATGGTGAGCCTACAAGAGATAGGGATGGCGGGGATTCTCCTAATCATCTTATCATCCAAAGAAAACTACTCCTGAGGATCCTCAGCCTAGTCAAGTTAGGCAACTTTCCACTCAAGTAAGAGAGATCATTGTACTACTCATGTGATTAACTGCTGGAAGATGGTGTTCGAACTACATCCATGTGAGCAATGTTGTGAGCTTTCTTTGCCATGTCTCTAGTTTTGAACCTAAAAATATGACGGTGACGCTTACTGACCGAGCTTGGCTAATGCTATGAATTCCCCAATTCAACTAGGTTTGACTTGCATCTTAGTGTCTAGACCCTGTGAGTGAAGGGTTATACTGAAAGTAAGCCTTGAAGATGTTCTAGTCAGTTTTACACATTCACTGATGAGCTTTAGATTGAATTATTGCTAGAGACTGATTGGTGATTTTCATGCTTGAGAGTATGAGCTTTTGCATGAATCTTTATTATCATTACTTATCTTAGTTTAGTTATTTAAAAATTTATGCAAATTGATTTTGTATACGCATTGCCATAAAACCTTATATGTTTAATCTTTTGTGCTGAATAATTTCATTGAGTGAACATTATTGCATAATTGAGTTGCATGAATTTTCAAAAATAAAAAAAGAAAACTCTTAGAAAATTTGGTCACTATATTCAGACCGATGCAACCGTTCTGATCGATCAACCTCCCCACCAATAGAATGCCCTACATTCAACTGGTCAGATTTAGGAAGTGAACTAACTGACAGCCAGACCCATCGAAATCATTACAATTGTCAATTATTTACCATGGTAACTTAGGAAACTGAAATCATGCAGCCCGACTGATCAGATTGAAAATAATCAACATATCGAGTTTCCTACTCTGGTTCTATTTGTTAAGGTCGATTGTTCTGTTTTCTTCACTCCAAAACCTCTTCCTCCCTTTCTCCTGAGTCGTGCGTCTTGCTTCCTCTTGCGACGATGTTCTCTTTCCTCCTCGTCCTCCTAGTGTTGATGGCGGGTGGTGCTGACAGGGAGAGCAGCAAGCGGTCGCGAACGGATCCCGACGCCCCTTCTTTGTCCCAACGAGGAATCTTTTTCAATCATGTTAGTGAGTCGAGGACTCCACATACAAGAAACACATCAAGAGCAAGAAAGTTCTTTCTGGAGGAATTGTTAGGCTGAGAGACATCCACGTGTACAAGGACACTCAAGTCCTAAGATATGTAAGGATTAAAACCGGATACCTGTTTTGGAGTTTTCTTGTGATGTTTTTGTCACCGAAGTTAACTTTTTCAAACTAATCTAAATTGAACCCAGAGAGTAGTCTTATGTCTATATTGAATCTTGAGGGTAGTAGGACATGATTTTCAGGTCACCTGATATCTGATATCACAGGTTTTGGGTATTCCTAGTGTCCAGTGTGAGAACCTTACCCTGCTGGGAATGCGAAGATGGGTCATGATTCCATCATCACTGAGATGTGTGGTGCTATCCATGTTTACTGTCAAGTTTTTTGATTGAGCCATCTCCTCTATCATGATCATTTGTAGTTGCATTGAGCCCAACACTAAGTGCAACCTTTTGTTGATCTATTGGATAGGTTCGGATAGGTCTTCTAACCTTCCGTACTTTATCTATGATTTGATACAGAAAGATTATGCTTCTTCAAGCACACATGAGTTTTCCTTTTGGGATTTAGAATTCAAAAATTCAGAGAAGATACCAGATTCCTCCTCCTGTTAGTGAGACCTTTCTCAAGTGACCTTCCTGATCGACATTGACGATTGTGGCAAGTTTTAGTGTCAGGAAACAAACTACTGCTACTGGTGCTTATTCTTCCAGCTCTGCTTTTTCCACTTATACTTGTCGGGAAGATCATTTGACTACTCTCGAGCATGGCTGCATGAGTTCCAAGTTCCGTGTTCACACAGATTTCCACTTTAACCGGATCGAACAAATGTGGGTTTAGTGATTTTATATACCTACTTCTGAGGTACAACAGAAAGCTCCATCTCACACCGTCGTCGATGATCCTGATGTTACTGAGTCCTCCGCTCACGGTGATGAGGACTACCTGCAGATGACGATGATTATGATGGGCAGTGGGATGTACTTCCTTTTACTAGCCAATTAGCCATGTATTTTTTTTGTTCTCTCTTTTGTCTTGGCATAGTTTAGTTTAGTTCTTATATCTGTGTTTGGACACTTGTAACTATGATATCTTGCTCGTTCTCTTTGCTTATCTATAATGTGGTTTGCTTGCACTTTCATTATCTCTAGTTTGATTTCTCTGATCTCTACCTTTATCAATTAGTGACAAAAAGGGGGAGAAGTAAAAGTGTATAACCATTGAGGTTAGGTTGTTTTCTAAGCTCACCTTTTTTACATTCTTCATAGTTATATAACTTTCTCTCGCTCACTCTGTCTGACATATTGACAGGGGGAATATGTTTTATACTTTCAAGATATTGATTGAGCTGCATATCTATTTGTGCTTACTTTCTGTTGCTTCTTTTTTTCCACACATGCATTTAATGTGTTTGTTTGTGTGTTGATTTAGGTGACAGGTATGAAGAACCGAATAATTGCATATTGACAGGGGGATCTACCCCCTCACAACCATCGAGACTCGAGAGGACCATTCAATGCTCTCTCCCAAGAATCCTTGGGAGGTCCCTCAAATCGGGATTTTCTTTCCTGGCACTAAGAGCAACCCAAATCAATGGATTATAAAGGGTGGTTGGGAATCTAAACCTAAACCAATGGAAAAGGGATGAAAACAATGGAATCAATGCTAGGATGGGTTCACAAGAACCAAATCTCATAAGTGAGATGTCCACGAAAAGGAATCATGGGAATGAGGATTAACTCTGAAGGAATCGAAGATCAAATCAGCTGATGGAGACACATCAAACTCAAGTAGGAAGAAGATAGGAGCAAGGTTTCCCAATTTGATGGGTTTCTTTCTAGAGCTTCAAACACCGCGATAACTACATCTTTTTCCTTTGCCCTAATGAGGGAAACAAGGTCTTATATATGAGATGCAATTCCACAAGGGTAGCCCTCAGATCTAGTCATCCAACGATGCAAAAATGCCAAGAAACAAGGCAAAACCCACACCCAAGCTGAAGGGGTCCGGACCTCACAGCAAACTGGCTCATTCCTTCTGCAGTCCGGACAGTCCATATAAGGGGTTCGAACTGCCTAGGCCCGGACCTAGTTCCGGACCCCAGACTCAATTTGGCGGTCCCTCACACACCAAGGGTCCGGACCCTCAAGTCAAGCGCCAGACTTCCCAAATGAGGGTCCGGACCGCCCATCATGGTTTTGGACCACACAATATGAATAGTGATCTCTCACACTTAGAAAGTTTGCCAAGTGTGGGTCCTGGCGGAGATATAGCTGTAAATCCTAGAGAAGTTTGAGCAGCTCGAAAATAATTAAAATATTATAATAAGGGTTTGCAATATAAAAATATTTTAAATCAGTCTCGAACCCTAAAAGCTCATCATCAAATCAATACGAAAACATCTAAATCAAGGAAACGTTTTTGAAACTAGATTGGTACCCAAATCCTTCTATATCCCTTAAGACAGAATCGTGGTGCAACAAGGAATGCACGAGCTATGCAGTCTGATCTTTCATATGATATTGAGCAATACTTTCAGTCTTTGATGTGTTGTGAATGTGCACGCTATCTATTGCACAATACCTCATCGAAGTGGTTTGCACTCACAAATTTCACCAAAACGATGTTCAACTGTAAGAATGTAACATAAACTTTCCCCTCTGATCTTTTTGATTTGAGATTGTTTGTTGATTTCAACACGTGCGATAGTTGTACGTTGACTATGTGGCAAGTTACAACATCTGAGTAAAACGCGCCCCCCCCCCCCCTCCCTTTTGGAGAAGATGATAATCATGTGTCGACATCGTGGTAGCACTGAAGTTGAGGCCATGCGTAGGCGGTTCCTTTTTGGAGGTTCAAGGGGCATAGTCATCTTCCACCGCCAGCGACATTAATGAGTCCGAGTTGGTTCTTAGGGGTAAAATATGTTATAAGTTGTTAATCTACCGAACTTCATCATATTGATTGCCCTAGACCTAGTTCTATGGACTAGATACTTGTGTGAAACTGAACCATGTAGAAGTCTTACTATTTGTGATTTCTTGCTTTGATCTGTGCGATATTATCACTTTCTTTAAATTGCTAATTAATTTAGTCATCAGGTCACTCAAATTGGAATTCATTGAAAACACCTATTCATCCCCCTCTAGTGAGTTCATGTGCTGTGGCTAAACCCTTTCATTGGCACATCCGCCCTAACCAGGCCGTGTCTCGATCCAACAACTTTTTTGTATGCGCAATTGAACACCGTGTCTTGCTATATCTTATTAAAGGTCTGCTAAGGAGTTCCAGAGATAAAAGATGTATGCAACCTCTGAAATTTGTTTTGAGTTATATATTGTGTAACATAGGGCTCTAGTTGAATCGAAGCAGCTCTAAATGTCATACTTTTTAAGAAAATGGAGTTAGTGGAAAGTTATATTTCCTTGTTGGCATGATCATATTTTTCGTTTGTGTTAAACTAATTTTGGTGCTTTGCCACTTGGACTTTGTTATTCATTAGTAATTTAGTATACTAGTTTTCATGTCAGCATGACAAATTTCAGTTTTCATGTGGTTTTGTCGGGTAAATATCTAGTACCACATTTTTTTTTAAGTTCACTCCATCAAGTAATGGATGATTCTTGCTCATAAGCTGACTTTATATCGCATCTTTGTCACAAGTTTATTTTTCTTTTTTATGCATATGTTCTTTATATATGCAATATGAAGTCCCTATCATTACCACGTTTATAAGTTTGTTGCAAATGAATTGCTTCAGTAAGGGTTGATGGAACTTTAGATAAATACCAAACTGAATAATTAATGTCATTGGTTGAGTGCTACACATATTTGGTGTGAATTTAGTTTCTCACATCATATGATTCTTCAGTTTCACAAGCTATATGAAATTTGAACACCACCACTTTTTCCAATTTATTCCCTTCTTTTCTGTTTCTTGCCATCATCTATGTGACATTTTTGTAACTGTGACTTAAATTGTAGGTGGCATGATGTATACAAACTGCTAGAAGAAATGAAAACAAATAGGGTTTCCAACACTCATCAAGTGATTGGCTCAATGATGAAGGGGGATTACGACGATGAATCTAACTGGCAAATGGTGGAGTATGTGTTCGACAAATATAACTCTGAAGGTTGTGGTTTTGGTTTAAGATTCTACAATGCGCTCCTCGAAGCGCTTTGGTGGTTGGGCCAGAAGGCACGGGCTGCACGGGTGCTTTGCGAAGCAAGAAGAAGGGGACTCTTCCCAGAGCTATATCGTGAAAGCAAGCTTGTATGGTCTGTCGATGTGCACAGGTAATCTGTCCTTTTTCTCTCTCGGCTTCACTTCTCCTTCATCCGTCTTAGAAAATGCGATGATAATAGGCTTGATTCACTTGTCAGGATGTCAGTAGGTGGAGCTCTTGCAGCTATATCAGTGTGGCTTAATGACATCCATGAAAACTTTAAGAGAGGGGATGACCTTCCTCATTTGGCGACTGTAGTAGTAGTGTAAGACCCTTGATTTGGCAATTTCCCTGTCATCCTCATATATAAAAGCTTGAGATAAGGTTGGGCCTTGTTATTTTTAGTACTGATAATGTTATTTTCATGTAATCAGCCGTGGAGAAATGGAGAAGAGTTCAGTAACGAGGGATCTAGCTGTTGCAAAGGCAGCCTATTCTTTTCTGAAAGATAAGATCTCTCCGTCTTTTCAAGTTCCGGGATGGAACAAGGGCCGTATTATTTGCCACCGGCCACAACTGAAAAGGCTTCTGTCAGTGACCCCCAATCGGCCTTCAGGTGATTCTAAAAGGGTTATGGTCCACATTACTGATTCGGACTTCCCACGTCCTGGGACCAGACTTTACACCGCTGAGGTTGGTAGTGATGACCAACGTATTACCGAAGAGGAAACGAGCAGTGAATCAGAAGCAGAGCTCATAACAACTGCTAGATAATCTGAAATTTGGGGTTGAAGCTTATGATGAGGCAAGTTTGAACTGGAAGGCAGTTCACACATGGCAAGCACATCAAGTTCTCACTCTGGAACCATGGTAGTCTTTTGATCTGGCAAAGATTGTATCGTTTGGTGTCAAGATACGACGTACTTCATCACACCGAAGGAAGGGCGTGGAGTGGATCGATGGAAATGGTTCATTGAGTGCCTCTGGAACTGATGCTGGATTGAATCTGACACTGGTGTGGCTTTAGGACCTGTTGAATCCATTCTTGGCTTTGACTGAGTTTGAATTGCTTGATACCAGTTATGTAAAACAGAAATATCTGTAAAGTTTTATGTTCATGAGTTTTGATCTTCCCATGAGCTTAATTTTCACCAGAACTTCAACGTTGTCGAGGATAAATATTAAATAGCTGAGTCATAAATCAAAAGGCTTTGTTCTTGGTTGTTAGTCGAGGGTAAATATTAAATATCTGGGAGTTGTTAGCAGCTGGAATTACAAGGAGTGTCTTCAAAACCCATCAGCCACCAAATCTTTTTCAGAATTTCTCTCTTGTTCTATGGTAAGTATTTTCTCATTAAGAACAGTCTATCAAACCGCAACTCGATGGCCGACATTGTATTTATCTTAACCTCATACTTCAAAAGAAATTTTCACAGCTTTTCAACTTTTTCTTGAGTCTTAAGGTGTCTTTCTTTAGCTTGAATTTTTCTTTACAGAGGCTTTCATTTGCCATCTGGATATCATCCTCACCTTCTATAATCGACTGATTTTCATCAGTTTCAACAGAATCATTACAGGTACGAGGTGATTGAGATGAGCTCACTCACTACCACAATTATTCTAACTCTGGATTGACCAGTGTTTTAAAAAATCTGCCGGGGGCAAGTCCCGGCGCGAGGCGTACCCAAAACATCCTAAGACTTGCAATATGGGACAAGACTCCATCTGGGCTTACGCCTAACTGGCTGGGCGTGCTCACATGGCACGACTTTTGCGCCCAACTTGGTTTAGTGCATGCCCAGATGGAGTGATTTATGTATAAGTACTAACTTAACCCTAAAATTAAACCTGCGGAGCGTCTTTTATCAACAATTTCTCTCCTAATTTTAAATCTCAACTTTTATTGATGTACATGTAATGATAGTGCTGAAACCAAGACAGTCATATTGACCGCTATCGAGGTTGATGTAGAGGTAGTGAGGGGGAGTTCATGATGGAAGCTTTCCCAACCAATCGATTAGATGAAGATAGTGAAATTAATAAGAATGAGTTGATGTAATCATGTGATATGTTAGAGCTTTTGATGAAGTTATTTACCATAACTTCTTAGAATTGGGGTTGTATGGATAACGAGTACTACATATTTTGAATTTTGGTTAGACCATTGATATATATGAAAGACAATGACAAGGTTGTTTCAAATTATCTTTATTTGTAATACCTAGTGTGTGCGTTTAAATAATTTTGAATTTTATCTGTTATTCACTATATACTACTTTTGAAATTAATACATTTTAAAATTAAAAATAAAAAATTAGTGAGGCTTACGCCACACGTCCTAGGGCTTATGGCCCCGCCTCATGACAGACAAAACTCCCCGCCTTACGCATTCGCCTCGGAAAACATTGGGATTGACACAAGACATGTGAATAACACAGGGTCAAACTCTCTGATAACAATTGTGTGAAAAATAGTACTATAACAATGTTACCTTTTTATGGTGTGTAATGAATGTCGTAAAAGACCTTTCACAACGGTGCCCATGAATGCCGTCCGAAAGGAAGCCATAAAAAGTCTTAGATTTTTCACGACATGTAGTGCACACCATAAAAAGTCCTTTGTGCACATCATATGACTTTTAACAACATGCACAGAATGTCATAAAAACCAAGTTCCAAACACAACATTCTAATACAAGCCCTAAAAAAGTTGAATATCACATTGTGTCAAACATTTTACGTCAGTCATTAATGGCCATAAAAAGTGGTTTTAGTCTTAGCAAACATGGCATTCCATGCAAGCCGTAACAAGTCAATTATTCACGACATTCATTGTGTGCCGTATATTCCCCGAGTTTTACATGCATTTCACAGCATTCAATGGAATGTCGTTATTGTACATTTTTTATTATCTTATTAGATTGTGTTGTAAGCCTAGCTCTTTTCTTTCACATATCCTTTATTTTTCTATACAAACAAGAAAATAAAATACAAAGTGAGTATCATGCCTCAAAAACCATGTAACATTAAAAATATAATTTTTAATGTTACATAATAACTTTATTAATGTTATATGTAACATTAAAAATATAACATTTATTCATTTTAAATATAATATTTTTTAACATTACATGTTTATTAATGTTACTAGTAACACTATTAATGTTACATGTAAGATTGAAAATATAATATTTTATTAATGTTACAAGTATCATTCTTATTGTTTCATGTGATTTCTTACTTTAACATGTAACTTATTAATATTATATGTAACATTTTTAATGTTACATGTAACATTAATAAAGTTACATGTAACAGTAAAATATTACATGTAACATTATAAATGTAACATTATTAATGTTACATGTAACATTTTTAATGTTGCGTGTACCTTTATGAATGCTATGTCACACCCCGGATTTACTATGTAGCGAGAAACTCCGGGCGTGAGATTTACTGTCGTTATTTTAAAGGAAAAGAGTTTTAAAGTTTAGTTTGTTCTATCTTACTCGAACCGACCCAATGTCTAAGGTGCAAGCTTGAACCATAAGGTGATGGGTAGAAAGCCTTGCCCCAAGAGGGACTAACCCAAAGCCTGATGACACTGGAACACCCATGACACCCTGTGTACGGTCCTGCCCTCATAATGAAGATACAAAATCCATTTTTATGAAATAGAAATAGTATCACTCGACTATTGAGGGCATCACTCTTGGAAGGAGAGAGACAGCTCCCTTAACTCTCTATAGAAGTGTTGCTCTCACATGAGCAGAGGCTCGAGCTCGGGTGTGAACCATTCCTTACAGTCACTCTGAATAAGCCTTGGAGGCTCTTCACACTTATTATTGTTATGATTAAGATTAATAGAAGTAGTTGGTATCATGTGGCAGAATAACACATCACTAGAAGCAAAATTTATTTATTGATTGAATGTCTTTACAACCAATTCTTGAAATATAATTACTATATTCCTAACATTCAGATAATCTAAATAATATCAGCCCTTGAAGTTCATGATTTCCGCTTCAATTACAATGTGCTCAGCATCACTTCCTCACCATCTCCATAGCTCCTAACTTTTTTTTTTTTTTTGAGAAATCCCTCTCAGTGAATGAGGGGGGGTTCGGCCTAGACCCCTACCAGTGCATTAAAATAAATCGAGAAACAGTTTACAAGCAAACCAAAAGGCGAAGCAAGAAAAAAAATCAAAAGAGATTACAAATGATGTTATCAAGTTGATCCAATCTCTTCCCCTGCACAACTACTTTCCACTGATTAAGCCGCATCTTCACCGAGCTCTTGACCACCTCTAAGTCGGAACTCCTTTGCCTAAAAATCCTACTATTCCGCTCCATCCAAATGCTCCAGCAAACCGCCATAACCACCATGTCCCAGCTATGGCGTAACCTACGCTTAATTCTTTTTTCCTTCCAGACTGTCCACATAGAGAAGACTGACCCTGGCGTACCTCTGATATTCAGCCCTTTCCTTAGTTGATCCCAAATCCCTTTAGAAAAAGGACAATGGATAAAAAGGTGATTAACGTCTTCACGGCCATCCCCGCAGAGGACGCAAGATGTGTCTGTAATGCACTGATTACCACGACGAAGGAGGTTAGTTTTGGTTAGCAACTTTTTCTTGATCATTAACCACATGAAAATACGAATCTTAACCGTGACTTTAGTCTTCCACAAGGCACCAGCCACTGGGCAAATCACACCTCCCTTGTTGATAAAATTGTAGAAAGACTTGGTGGAGAACTTATCTAAAGACGCCAGTCGCCAGGTAGCCTTATCCTCAGCGTCATTTATCGAGATGAGTTGAAGAAGATCCATCAGCTCCCGCACTTGGAATTGCAGGAAAATCGGGATAACTCGACGAAATTTAATATCCCAGGTGGTGATATTATTCATAACTAAGCATTGTGACCGAACCGAGGCCTTCTTGTTCCACGCCAGCTCATAGAGATCCGGGTACCAGTCTTTGAGTTGACCCTCCACCAGCCATCTATCCTCCCAGAAACTAATGGACTTACCATTCCTCACCCTCAGATTTATCCCACATTTATAAATAAGGCTAATTTTCTGAATCCCTCTCCAAAAAGGGGAGACTTTCCCGGATGATCTGCTTCTAACCTGCAACAGCTTGAATCTCTTGAAGTATCTGCCTTGGATCACCGAGCTCCAGTTATCACCTTGATCATTTTGGAGCCTCCACCACCATTTACCCAGAAGGGCTTTGTTATGATCTGCAAGGTTAATAACACCCATCCCTCCTTCCTCCTTCGACTTGCAGACATTTCCCCATTTAGCCAGGTGATAGGTTTTCAGGTTGTTATCCGCACCCTTCCACAGGAATTTACTCCTGATCGAGTCAATCTTCGTAATGACCCACTTCGGCATGAGGTAAAAAGAAATATGGTAGGACGGAATCAGTGTTAGGACTGCATTAACCAGAGTTAGCCTGCCTCCCAGGGAGAGATTTTTACCTTTCCACCCTGCCAATCTGATATCCATCTTCTCTATTACCTTGTACCAGTCGTTCTTCTTAAGTTTATTATCATTCAGAGGTAAGCCAAGGTATTTTGTAGGTAGGGAATTTTTACGGCAGTTTAGCACTGTAGCTAGTGTTGTCGCTAGAGACTCATTATCCCCTATGTAGAAAAGATAGGTCTTCGAGAAGTTAACCTTCAGCCCTGAAACAATCTCTAGCGGGTAGAGCAGAAGCTTCAACATACTGACTTGCTCCTTCTTCGCTGCACAAAAGATAATCGTGTCATCTGCAAAGTGCAAATTCGCTGTTTTCCAGTTAGATTCGCCAATGCCTGTTAAAAAACCTCTGTTTTCCACCCTTCTGATCATGGCATCAAAGACATCCATAGCCAGAATAAAGAGAAAGGGGGAGAGTGGACAGCCCTACTTAACTCCTCTGCCCGTCTTAAACTATTTACCTGCTTGACCGTTCACTAAACAGGAAAGGGTGAAAGTGGAAAGGCAATTCCAAATCCATCTAATCCAATTATCTGAGAAACCTTTCAGTTTGAGGGTGTTTAAAATGAAGCTCCAGTTGAGTCTGTCGAACGCTTTCTCAAAGTCGATCTTCAGAATGATACCTTCCTCTTTTTGCTCCTTGATGTGGTAGATCAATTCTTGAGCTGTTGCCACGCTGTCTAAGATCAGCCTACATTTGATGAAGGCCGTCTGGTTTTTGTTGATAATATCATTTATCTTACTCGCCATACGGTTAGCCAGGATCTTTGTAATTATCTTATAGATGCAGTTTGCTAAACTGATAGGTCTGTAGTCACTGATGGTTTTCGCACCTTCTTTCTTCGGGATCAAAGTTACCCAAGCATAATTCAATCTATGAAGAGAAATCTTATGCTGAAAGAAGTCAAAGAGGAGTTGACACAAATCATCTTTAATCGTATCCCAGAAACGCTGGTAGAAAAGCATGGAAAGACTATCCGGACCTGGCGCTCCGTCCGCCTTCATATCGAAAACAACTTGCTTACATTCCGCTTCCGAGAAGGGTTTGTTGAGATTGTCCGCGTTCTCGAGCTTGAGAATATCCAGCCCATCCCAGTAAATAGTGGTTCTCTCAATCCCATTCTTCGCGAAATATCTCCGAAAATGCTCGGATACACTGTGTGTGATGTCTCTCTGCGTCGTCCAAAGCTTGTCTCCATCTTTAATGGAAAGAATGGCATTTCTGCATCTCCCGTTATTCGCGACCTTATGGAAGTAAGAGGTATTGCTGTCTCCCAGTTTAATCCATTTATCTCTAGACCGCTGTTTCTACTTAACCTCTTCTTTGACCAGCGTTGTGCTGAGCTCCTCTTTCCAAGCCGAAAATTGGAGTTTCTCAGTGTCAGTATGAGAGTTTCTCTCCTCCTTACCTTCAAGAGTTTCAATCTTAATTAAGAGCTCTTTCTTCTTAGCCATCATATTCCCAAACGTATTATGCTCCCACGATTTGATTTTTTTCTTCAAATGACGCGTCTGCGCATTCCAGTTTCTAGCGGAACTAGAATCATCCCCTGTTTCAGCCCACCAAGACTTGACAAGATCTGGAAAATCTTTCTCCTCAAGCCACATCGCCTCGAATCGAAATAGTTTACGCGATTTAGCTCCATCCGATTGGGAATCTAGTAAGATAGGAACATGGTCCGAAATAAAGGCCGTCAGACCATTCTGGGTCACTTTCGGGTATCGAGAATCAATATCATCTGAAATCAAGAATCGATCAAGTCTGGCAAAAATGGGAGAATCCCTCTTGTTATTCCACGTGAATTTCCTGTTGTTTAGAGATAAATCCAGAAGAGAAAGATCTCGAACCACCTCTGCAAAATCTTGCATCATAGCTCCTAACTTTCACTACTTCATCAGCGACATACGTCCGTCTGAACAATAAACTTAACTCCTTGTATCTGGGTTTGTGCACAATAATGAAAATACATAAACACTGAGTTACTTAGAAAATTAAGTCACTCAATGAAAGTCACTCTAATAAACTATTAGAAATCTGATAAGATATAACATGGTGCATAATTAACATCCTCATCCGATATACATCATAAGTCAATATTATACCTCAACTGCACCATATCTCAAGTGATATTGTACCTCAATCAATATCGTATTTCATCAATATTGTATCTCAAATAATATTACGTCCCAAGTAATATCATTTTTGAAGAATCTCGAGTCTTAACTACCATATGACCTAAGCCATCGACGTAAACACCGTCATATTCACATTAGCTGGTATAGACTACTGTAATAGAAACCCACAATTCCTTGACTCTATCTCTAACCAAAAGGCTTCGGGATCTCCACAAGTCAAATATCGCACCACCCAAACTAGTCTGGTGACGCATACTAGCCTACAACTCTATCCTAGCAAAAGGCTCTGGAACTGCATAAGTTAGACATTCCACAACATCATGGTTTTACTGTTACACCAATACTAGAACAAATATTAAAACTTTAACAGCTAGTTTAGGATAATGTAAGGGATAACCACAAATCTCAAACTCTGCCCCGACCATGCAGGCTATAAGGGATAACACAAGTCAGCTCTGCCCCGACCATACAAGCTACAAGAGACAACACGAGTAGACTTTATACCGAGCACGCAAACTACAAGGTACTATATGAGTCAACATTAAAAATGTTACATATAACATAAAGAAATGTTACGTGTAATATTATTAATGTTACATATAATATTCAAGTAATATTAAGACATTAAAAATGTTATATGTAACACTAATAATGATACATATAAGATATCTTAATGTTATATGTAACATTAAAAATATTACATGTAACATTCTTAGTTTTACAAGTAATATTCATTTAATATTAAGACATTAACAATGTTATATGTAATGTTATTAATGTTACATAAAATTAGTTAAGTTACATATAACATTAAAAATATTACATGTAACATTAAGAATATTAAATATAACATTATTAATGTTATATGTAACTTTAATAACTAGTAATGCCTATATTTGTCAGCACGCAAAAGATTTCGAGGGTGGCGATAATATTTCGAGAAAGGTGATAATATTTCAAAGGTGGCAACAAACATTTAGAGAGTGGCTATAATCTTTTAAGGGAGATAACACTATTTCAAGGGTGATACCAATATTTATTGAGTGGAGATAACAATAGTAATGCCCGTGCCTGTCGGCACGCGGATGACAACCTTCGGGGGCAACACTTCCCCGACTGCTTTTGACAACATCGGCAATGCAGCGTCCGCCTTTGGCGATGAAGCACATTTGACGTAGGTAGTAAACTACATCTGCGACTCCAACATTCATCTATGATGACCATTTTCAGTGAGGTACTATTGCAGCGAAGTATTGTTCATACGGGGGTAGCTAGCATCGAAGTATTGCATAGAACAATGAAGGTAACACATAATATCATTTTTCCAAAACAGAAAATCACACCTTTATGGAACCTCCTTGACAACATAAAACTCGGCCGAGTTCGACCAAGTTCACTCGACTCGCCTGGCTTCCGAGTTGAGTCTGAGTTTTTAAATAGGCAATCTAATCCATTATAAATAAAAAATAACGGGTATCAAAATGTCAAGGATAACATAGCAAAAGCTTGGAAATCGGGCTTATGACTATGTTGAGCCCTTGGAACACGTCAAGGAAGACATTGTGGATGCTGCTTTCGGGCATAACCATCTAAAATCTCACCATTGATTGGGTGATTTGAGCTCTGTTACCCAATTCTTCTCTTTGGCTCGCACCTTTATGGCACCTCCTTGACAACATAAAACTCGGCCGAGTCTGACCAAGTTTACTCGACTCGCTGGGCTTCCGAGTTGAGTCTGAGTTTTTAAATAGGCAATTAAATCCATTATAAAAATAACAATGCACATCAAAATGTCAAGGATAACATAACAAAGGCTTGGGAATCGGGCTTATGACTATGGTGATCCCTTGGAACACGTCAAGGAAGACAATGCAGATGCTTCTTTCGGGCACCACCATCTGAAATCTCACCTTTGATTGGGTGATTCGAGCTCTGTTACCCAATCCTTCCCTTTAGCTCTTTATCTCTAGTTCCATGGATGGAGAGTCATGAAGGCCATTGTTATGCAGGCCAAAGAAATAGAGATTATGGGGATTGGAGGGTAGGTAGGTAATTTGGGTACAAGGGTCACAGAGATCGAGGGGGATCGGAGGGTGAGGGCTATAGAGAGAGAGACGACAAGAGAGAGAGAGAGAGAGATCGTAGGGAAGAGAGAGAGAGAGAAAGATCAGGGAAAGAGAGAGAGATGAAGAGAGAGAGAGAGAGAGAAAGAGATAGCGAGAGATCGAGGAAAGAGAGAGAGACAAAGAGAGAGAGAGAGACAAAGATAGAGAGAGATCGAGGGGAAGAGAGAGAAACGAAGAAAGATAGAGAGATCGAGGGAAGAGAGAGATGGAGAGAGAGAGAGTGGGATTTTCATCTGGCTAGCGGGTTTCCATCTAGGTCGTGGGTTTAAAGAGATAACGTGAGAGAGAGGAGCAGGGATCACGACCTTGAATCATGACCATTCTTTGTCTTTAGGCAAATCAATTACAACTGTTAATCTATCTGTTAATGTTTGTCCCCCCACAAAACCCTAAAATATTATATAGATATTACATTTAACATTAATAATATTAAATATAATATTTTCTTAATAATATATACAATATTAAACATGTTATATATAACATTAATTATACATGTAACATTCATGCAACATTAAAACATTAAGAATGTTATTCTTGTAATATTATTAATATTACATGTAATTTTTTTTAAAAAAGTTACATGTAACATTTTTAATATCACGACCCATTATTTGGTCCTCCTAAGGACATACTAGAAGTTCTAAAGAATGGATTGCGAGAGGGTATAAAAGTTTATTTACATCTTAACATCAGAGAGTATATCAAAATTTAAGTAGTGGAATAGAATTGCTGAAATAAAATGTTTCGCTAATACAACTTGAATCCAAAGAAAAGATTACAAATAAGAAGAGACAATACAGAAGATATATATATATATATATATATGGGGAGGGATACTCTTACTCATGGCCTCTTACTCATATAGTTACCTATGATCCGGGCCGTCCATTAGATCCTGATGTACGGTTTGGATTAGATGAGGAGTTAAAGCAATGGTGTCCGCATTAAATGCCCATATTAAAAGTCCGCATTTAATGCAGACACCATTGCTTTAACTCCCTATCTAATCCGAACCGTACGTCGGGATCTAATGAACGGTTCGGATCATAGGTAACTATATGAGTAAGAGGCCATGAGTAAGAGTATCCCTCTCCTATATATATATATATATATATATATATATATATATATATATATATATATATATATATATATATATATATATATATATATATATATATATATATATATATATATATATATATATATATATTACAAATGCTCGTGCCTGTCAGCACACAAAAGATTTCGAGGGAGAGGACAATATTTCGAGGAATATGATAATATTTCAAAGGTGGCGAAAAAAAAAAATCGAGAGCAGCGATAATATTTCGAGGGTATTAACTATATTTCATAAACGTTGATAATATTTTGATGAAGGTGACAATATTTCTGTTGTTGCTCGTGTGTCCTGGGCATGGATTTTCTGTATTAACATTAATAAAGACGACTTTAGTTATTGCTTTAATTAGAATACTACTTTGGTGTATGTTAATTTATATATAATAAAGGACCCTAGGGAACATAGTAGGCCACTGAGGTGCATGGTGGATCCATGCTTGGGAGACCTAGTGGACCGGTTCTGCGTAAACCTAGAATTAGTTCACGACTTTAGTGATACCGGCCGCTTCACCGAGAATAAGCTGTTGACAGGCAGAGGATGTGGTGAAGTCTCCACCATGGGAACATGGGATTCCCATTCACCTGACTAAGCACGATGATCATGTTGAACAAAAATCAAGATGGTGCACAGTTCAGTGATTCAGACACTGGTGCATAAACCATCTTACTACTATAGATAATCTGTCTTTAACCCTGAGGGACCATGTACACTGAGCCAACTAGTTGAGTGGTGCTTTGATGTACCAATATATGCAAACCTACCATAGTCCAATACCACAGTACGTTGGGTTACCTGGCTGACGCTTGAGTGGCATGCAATCCCTACAGGTTATTCGATGTCCAGTGTTGGATGGGTGCATTTTGATGAGTCAATCTGTCCATACAATTAACCCAGGCCTGGTGGTTGTCAGTATGACTGATGATGTTTCGGATGTTAGGCATAGCACTGAAATATGTGTAGTATTATAGATGACAAGTCATCAAATCATAGTCAGATGATCGATCGAGATCTAACGGTGCTTCCCATCGCCCGAGTCGAATCATAACACTAGTAATAGGAGAAACTAAGGATTACATAGTATAGTAGGGAACAGGGTTACGAGGGAGTAATATAAGTTTAGGATTACTAGAGTTCAACTCACGTCGCACTCTGGGTGGCTACGCGGTTGAATCAGATTATGGCTGATTAGTGGAACTTTCGGTGTGTCACCGGAATAGTTAATCAGGGATCCGGTTGGAGCTAGAGATCCTGAACATTGAAGGTTCCACCTTGTCATTATGTATAGGAATTATCCCTCGACCTGGTTGGACACGTTGGATGCGAAGTAGCACGATAGAGCGCAAGCACGAAGCCTAAGAACCTAATTCACATATATTAAGGGCCATAGGGGTATTTTGGTAAATATTAAAATATGGCTAAAAATATCTTAAATATGGATCTTAAAATGAGCGAAATAATTCCAAGAGCTCATTGGCTCTGATGGAACTCGATTCTGAGTAGTGCACCTTACTCTATCTCTCTTACAGTGTTACCCTTTTCGTGAGGGCGTTTTCGTCGAGGCTTCACGAGAGATAAGGGAAAACCCTAAAATCCGTCCCCTTTTATCCTTATCTCTAGGTGGCCGGCCCTATATAAGGAATAGAGAGAGAGAGGGGGCCGACCCTAGTGCTTTTCCTCTCCAAAAACCCGACCCCCCTCTCCTCTCTCCCTCTGTGTGGTTTCGGTCAAGGAAGAAAAAGAAAGAAGAGAGAAAGAGAAGGAGGAAGGAAAGAGAAGAAAGAAGAGAGAAAGAGAAGGAGGAGATCTCATGGCTCACCATCATCTTTGCAACGTATTCCTCCGTCGGCTCGTAGTCATTGCACTCAGTGATAGGACTTCGAGAATTCCTCCCTTCGCAAAGGTCAAGGTGCTATCCGATTGCTTCTTTTGCGATTCACGTGCGGTTCATCATTGTTTTGTTCTCTTCGGATCGTAGATTCATAAGGTATGATGGTTCTAAACACCTAACTAGATACATGCATGTTTTCCGTAGTCGTAGTATAACTCTAGGGTATTCGCATATATGCTAAGATCAAAGATTTGTATGCAGATTATTTTGTAGAATTAATTGTAATAAAACATACACTATGAGATCTTCGGATCTATCTTTTGCTTACACTGCGACTCTGATAATAGGATTTAATTCCAATAATTGGTATCAGAGTGTTCGGTGTATGTTTCATGCATGAATTCGTGAAAATATCATATGAATATATGATGACAAATATTTTCATCGGGGTTCGGCATAGATCATGTATATGGATTGTGCTATGTATCGTCTCTTTGCAGGTGCCGCGCTGAATAATAATATGTAATTATATGTCCCCGGGGGTCAGACCCCGGGTTTATTTTTGCATTGATTATTATTGTGTATGTGGTTTTTAAGGCTCTAGATGGGCGGGGGTGGAGGTTGACCATCCTCGGTTCCCTGGCCATGTTTCTAGGATTATTTTTTTTCTTTCTAGCAAAATTATACATGAACGAGCACTTGCTCGGAGCGTGTTAGCTTTTTGGTCATAGGAAGAAAGAGATGAGCAATCCAAGATGCTACATCCACTGTTTGGGCAAGCGGTACCATGGACTGCAAGAACCCGACAAAAGCATGCACGTTGGCGATGATTGGGATCATCGTCAGGAGATTGTGCAGAAAAGAAGAATATGATATCTTGGCTGTGCTAGTTCAGGGGTCGGACCCTGAACTTGATTCAGTTTGGATACTTTTTCTGTTATATTCTCTACTTAGTGTTTAGAGAACCCCGATGATGATTTCTTTATCAATCTTGCTTGTGAGTTAGTCTCTAGATCAGGCTTAGGGTTAGTACTTAGCTTATGGATTCATCGGTGTCTCTATATGTTTCTAATACGTGCGAATCCGGTGGCTAACTAAAAAAAAAGGTGATAACCGCCCTCATGGTAGTTCAGGTAGCCGAGTGCTGTGCATCGAGAAAGACACAGTGTTAAATTTGTTTAGAGATAACTAATGACCTCATAAGAAGTATGATAACCCTAGTGGGATGCCCTTTTCGTATATAGTCCTAGCGACCAAGTTAGGTTAGGATTTCACTAAGTGATATCTGTTTTTAGTTGACGTTTGATGGTAGTATAAACTCATCACGATTTAGTTATGCCACTATTAGGTTGAGGTTTGACGGAGATTGTCGGATGTCCTTATTTGGCTAGCATCAAAAACTATAATGAGATAAGGTCCACTATATTATCAGGCAACAAATTATGAACAATGCATCATTATAGTAGGAGTCATTTCCACGTTGACCTTAGGCTAGGCTCCATATCTTAGGATTATGAGCAAACTAATGAAGTATCGGGACCCTTAGAATCTATGTAATGTGATCCTTACGAGAAAGGCGAAAGTTGAGTATTCAAGGTAGGGACTATGATATTTTTCAAGGATACTAATGTTTTATGGGAAGGTTTGTAATCTTAGTAGGAGAACGGTAGACCAGGGTCTAGGTCTAGGAGGTTGTAACCTTTCTAGACATGCATAAAACCTCATAAAGAAGGGATGTGTAAGAGATTCCCTCCAAAGGGGAGCCCCTTGCCTCCACAATCAACCGGCTAAGGATCTAGGTGGGAGGTATACAGTTCGATATTCCTACTGGATGAGAGCTGTGTTTCCTTCTATGCTGGTTCGCCTAGTGGTTTCTTTCGGGACATAGAGGATGCCGGTGGTAGTGGGTGACAGTTTTTTCCTGCACCGCAGGAGCCTATAAACTCCCCTACCGATACCGCCTAGATTTATGGGAAGCATCCGGAAACTTGTGTGAAGCCACCGTTGCTTTGTATGGCGGGTCATATAAAGCTAGCCAAAAGAAGACTGGGAGGTCTTTTAGTTTACCGTGAGCAATTCTGATGAAGACTGGGTCGTAAACATCCGGTTGGCAGAAGTGGTTGCATGCTATCACCGAGATGCTGTCTCCAAATCAAGGTCGATAGTCTCAGTACTCGAGCCCAGGGACTCTTTATATTTTGGTCATACATGGACTCCAGGATCGAGGCTCGTTTTTTTTCTCTGGCTTGCGAAAGCAGTAGCAGTGGTGGCGCAGGTGGCGCCTGGTGCGGCGCGGAGCGAGGCGGCGGTGGCCTGCGGCTTCGGGTGCGGGACGCAGTGCCGGGCGCGGAGGCCGGGGTACAGGCGAGCGGTGGTGGCCGGGGCGCGGGGTGCGGCTGCGGTACGACGCGCGGGGTCGAGTGCAGGCGGGCCAGCATCAGGCGGTTGCGGGCCAGCGTCCGGTGGCGAGTCGCACAAGTGCGGTTGTGGTGGCTGGCTCGAGATGCGGCTCCAGCATGCAGGCGGCTCGAGGCCGGATGATGCAGCAGCGGTGAGCGGCATCGGTGCGGGGCGCAGTGCCGGACGTGGAGGCCGGGGCACAGGCGAGCGGTGGTGGCCGGGGCGCGGGGCGCGGCTGCGGCACGATGCGCGGGGTCGAGTGCAGGCGGGCCAGTGTCAGGCGGTTGCGGGTCAGCGTCCGGTGGCGAGTCGCACAAGTGCGGTTGTGGTGGCTGGCTCGAGATGCGGCTCCAGCATACAGGCGGCTCGAGGCTGGATGATGCAGCAGCGGCGAGCGGCATCGGTGCGGGCTGCTGGAGTGGCGCTCCATCCCACCCTTAATGGGGCGTTGCGGGCTTTTCAAAGGAAAGAGGGGGGGCTGTGTTTCATTTTGGGGCTGTGGCCCCTCCCCTCTTTCATCTCGGGTTTGGCCCTCAGGGGCTGTGGCCCCCCCTTTTCGAGGCTGCAGCATCGATCTCTTCCTTTTTTTTTTCTTTTTTCTTTTTACTTGAACTTCGAGCTTGGCGTTCCGGGGTTTCTTGCCTGGTGACGGAACCAACAGGTCGGTGGGGCCTATTTTCCACAAAAAACTCCCTACAACGAGAGCAGCATAGGGATGGGTGACCCCTGGGATTTTTTTTTTTTTTTGGTACTTGCACTTCATTCTCGTCTTCTAAACTTGTTTCGCCCTTTTCTTCTGGAACTGACTTATATCTTCCATCCTTTTGCATCGTCCCTCCAAGCGCCTTCCGAAGACCGATGAGATCATTTAGGAGGTTCATCACGGGAGCAGATATCTTCGCCTCTATTTCATTTGCATCTTCCGACTAGTGAGGTTGCACTCGGGCACGCTGAATGAGGTGGGCTGGATATTCCTCTAGACGACCACGGGTTGTTGGAAGCCTATGGAGGGAACTTTCCTGGTGGCGATGCCGGCTTGAAGAACGTCAAGGCGAACGGTCTTGGCGACAGCTCCAATGGTCCTTTTGGCTTCGTGGAGGTCGTGAAGGGTGTGATTGTTGCTGATGCGTCCGCCATTCTTCGGGTTGCTGCCTTCGACTTCAGCGGCGGTTTCAATCCTTCAATTCTTCAATTTTGGGGGATTGATGGCCTTCAGATAGGCCAGAGCTTTTGTATGAGCTCGGTGGATCGCAGACGACTCCCTTTTTTTTTTTTCCGAGCAGATGAGCATCTTCCTGGAGGATAGCGATGTTTATTACTTGTCATCGGCTTCGCTAGAGGAGGATGCTTCCTCGGCTTTAGCTGCGGCCGAGGAATGTCGACTGGAGGAGTAGCACACACTTGTCACTGCGGATTTAGGTGTAGAAGAAGTTGGAGGCTACTCGTGCACCGCTTTAGGAGCTAGAGTCTCATTTGGAGAAAACTCGAGCAATCGAGAAGACTTCCTGGAAAGCAGCTTGTATAGCTGATGATGTGTCAGAAGTTGATGACTTCTCTACCCTGGGAGTTGCAGTGCGTGTAGGCTGTGGGATACGAGCCGCTTCGGCGCCTTAAAGACTTTGACTTGCTACTCGTGCGTCGCTTTAGAAACTAGAGTTCCATTTGAGGAAAGCTCAAGCGACCGAGAAGACTTCTGGAGCAGAGTTTGTGAGGCGGCGTGAAGAGCTGACGAAGGCCCGGAAGCTGGTGGAGTGATCGAGAAGGCTTCCGGAGCGAACCTTGCGAAGCAGCGTGCATAGCTGGCGATGTGTTGGAAGTTGATGACTTCTCTACCCCGGGAGTCACAGCGCGTGTAGGCCACAGGAGGCGAGCTGCTTCAACGCCTCAAGAACTTTGACTTTCTTCTCATATTTTGGTTTGCTGATTGGACTTGCGGATTTGCACTTATTCTTCTCTGGGCTGGTCTTCTGGGACGATGCTAGGGATGTTTCCTTTTTTGTCTAGACTGAACCTTTGTAGGCTGCCTACGTACCCTACTGAGAGGGATCAAGTCGCACGTAGTTCGTTTATTCCCTTTTTTTTTTTTTGGGCAAGGGGGGTAACCTTGCGCTAAGCAAAGTACATTTCGAGGGACTTGCCGCTGGTAGGCAGAGTCGCTGCTGGTTCGCAGTGGTCGCCTGCCTTCTTCACTTCAATGTAGTTAAAAGTGAAGGTCTTCTTGACTGGAGTTTTGATGATTGCTGGAGTTTGACTGGAGTCGATGCCTCGGTAGTTTGGAAGGATTTTTTCACCGCTTTTGAAGAGGCAAGCTCGAATCTTTATCAGGCGATGTGGAATCGCAGCTGAGAGTATTGAACCCATGTGCACTGTACTTTCTTTGTTGCGGCTGGATTTGAACATCAACTCGGTGGAGTTTTGCCCCCGAGTGTCTTCTGGCTTGATTGCGAGTTGCTCGGAGCTAGTGTACTCGGAAGACTCGGTTGAGCTCGAGACGTGCAACATGCCATGTAACGGTAGCGTCATCTCTTGCAAAGTGATGAGGTTGGCCTTGGAGAATGATGACGTTGGTTTCTTTGCTGGAGTGGAAGGCGATTGTCCAGGCTTGCGAAGCCACTGAGGTGCGAGCCGCAGGACTGAAACAGCTTGAGCGGACAACAGAACGTATCGCATCAAGCTTGATTTGAAGTTGTTGTGAATTTTTCGTCTTGATGCTGGCGCTCTTTTGACTTCGTGCACCATCTGGCCGGAGGATGTTGCTGGTTTTGCAAGTGGAGAGGTTTTGTCCCTCGCAACTGCTTTGACTTCTTGGGCTCGTGGAGCCTTTGATGGAGGAGCTTCTGCAACGAGGTCTTTGGCCTGGTGGACCTGGACGTCAGCAAGGTGTGCTTCAGCCTCGTTGAACAGTTTGTCGTTGGCAGCGATGCTTCTCCCCATGCTTTTGATATTGGTGTTGCTTTCTTCATCGTCTTTCCGGAGCACTTGGTGAACATCCATCATGCAGCAGGAGACCTTGAAGTTTTGATCAGCTTCAAGGAAGCAAATGGGAAATAACTTCTGGAGTGTCACCGGCTCTAGAAAGCTTTGCTGGAGGAGATTTTTCAGATTTGCTGGTGGTACTTTGGACGTCTTTCTTCCTGGAGCTTCATTCTTTTCCTTGAAGGACTTTCTTCTGGGGAGTTTTCTTGTTGCCTGGTCTTTCTTGTGGTTAGCCAGGCGTGCTATCCTGTAGCTTGATCGTCGTGGCCTTCTCCTTCGAGGCGCCATAGCCCGTGTGTTTTCATCAGTAAGATCTTCCTTGCTAAGGTGAAGAACTGGTGCTGCGACTGAAGGCACTTCTTTGATCGGAAGGACTTGCTCTTTTGGAGACTGTACTGATTCATCTTCTGATCCCTAGCCGGTTGGCTTGACTTCTTCGTTTGGAATCGAAGGAGGCCTGGAGTAGAGGACATAATAGTCAAATTTGCCCGATGGTTGGCCTAGCAGGTTGACTTCGGGGCTTCTTTGTTCATCTCTCGCTTTGAGCATATGCTGAAATGTAGCTTTGTTTGGAAAAGGGAGTGCTTGCATGAAAGGCGGTTGCCCCCAAGACAGTAAGGATTTGGCCCTAGGTACTGAAAGAGCATGCCGTCGTCGTCTTCTTGGACTGCCCCTCTTCTTTGAGTCATCAACGGTGGACTACCCCCCTTCTGCAAGGACTGGCGGGGCATCTGGCAACTTGTCGTCCGAAGTAGAAGTATCACCGTTGTCAGGAGCCGTAACGGAGATGTAATTGACGGTGGCCATGGGTGGGGGGGCGAGTATCGAAACGACGTCCTTGACTGTCATCCCCAAACGGTCGAACACCGACTTCTTCTTTGACTGCTTGACTGGCCCGAGCCTTTCGAACACAGATGTACGCTTTAGATTCGACCGGCTTTGATTGCTTTTGTTTTACTTCTGGAGCAAGGCTTGGTGTCGAACCCATTGCCATCTTCTTTTGCTGTCGGGATGGCTGGCGTAGGCAGAGCGTGCATCGGAGATTATCGACCCTTCAGCTGCTTCGTCTACCATCTTCGCCCCAATATAGTTGGAGGTGAAGGTCTTTTTCACTGCAATCCTGACGACCATCAGAGTTCGACTGGAGCCAATGCCTCGGCGGTTCAGGAGAATTTGTTCGCCATTTTGAAACAACCGAGCTTGAGTCCTCATCATCCCATATGGCGTTGCTGCTGGGGGAAGTGTGCCCATGGCGCTTTCTTTATCGCAGCCGGCTTTGAACAGCAACTTGGCAGCATTTTGCCCCCAACTCCCTTTCAGCTTGAATCCAAGTTGATTGGGGTTGACTTATTCGATAGGTCTGCTCGGGTTCGGAGCTTGCACCATACTAGGTAAAGGCAACGTCATTTCTTGCAGAGTGATGACATTGGCTTGTGATAGTGGCGGGGCCATCTTTCTTGCTGGAGTAGACGGTGATCGCTCAGATTTACAAAGCCAATGAGGCACGAGACACAGGACTGGCATCGCTTGGATGGGCAACGGAGTATGTTGCATTGCTCTTGACTCGGAACTGATGCGCATCCTTTGCTTTGACTTTGATGCTTCTTGGGCCTTGAGTTTCGCCTTGTCGGAAGGTTGCATCGGTTTTGCAGGTGGGTGAGCCTCGCCCAATTTTACCTCTTCAGCCTTCTGGACTCGAGGGGCTTTAGCTGGAAGGACTTCCGCGACTAGGTCTCTCGCTTGGTAGAACTTGGCGTCGGCCAAATGTGCCTCGGCCTCATTGAATGGCTTGTCATCAGCAATTATGCATTTCTCCATGCCTTCTTCGTAGTACTTGAGGCAGTGGTGCCAGGTGGACACTACGATGCCATTCTCGTGTAGCCATATCCTGCCCAATAAAAGGCGTTATGATGTCTGGCAATCAATGATATGGAAGATGACCGTTGTTTCTAGCGGCCCGATTGACAGCTTCAGGCGGATGATTCCGATAGTGGACTGTCCCCCCTGGTTGAACCCTTGAATGGCCAATTGGCTGGGAGAGAGCTGGTCGTTGGTGATGCCGAGTTGCCGCATTATCTGAATAAGCATGATATTGACGGCAGAGCCATAGTCCAACAGGATTCGATTCACTGGCTTCTCCTTGATGTATCCCGAAACGTAGATAGGCTGGTTATACAACTGTGTCCTGAGTTGTAGGTCCTCATCCGAAAAGGTTATCGTCGCATCATACGAGGCCACAGCTTTGCTTTTCTGGTCGTCCTTCCTTTTCCTCTTGTAGCTATCCGGGTCGGCCAAGGCCACAGCCATTGCCAGGCAAGCCTTCTTCGGAAGATGCAAAGCTTCTACGAGCGGTAAGTGCAGGATTGCTTCGTCGTGAGAGGCGGTGCCCCCTTTGTCAGAATCGTCTCCCTCATCAGTGGAGTCGCCTTCTTCAGAAGTTTCGATTTTGTCTTTTCCTTCCGACGCCTTATGAGCTTCAACCATGCAACAAGACACCCTGATGTGTTGATCGACTGGTAGGAAGTGATCGGGGAAGAATTCTTGCAAGGTTGCTGGTTTTGGAAGGCTCTGTTGGAGGAGATCGTCTTGGTTTGCCGGCGGTACTTTGAACGCCTTCCTCCCTGGAGTCTTGCTTTTCTTCTTGTAGGTCCTTCACTCGGGAAACTTCCTCATGACACGGTCTTGCTTGTGCTTCTTTCCTTGCCATGGCCTTCGTCGCCGGGGTAGCATGACCCATGCCTCTTCGTCGGTGGATTCCCCTCCGCTAAGATAATGATTGGCAGCAGCAACTAGTTCCCTTGGAGACACTTGTTCTTCCGGAGGCTCTATTGGCTCGTCCTCCGATCCCCAGCCGGTAGGCTTGATTTCTTCAATCGAAACTGATGGAGGCTTTGAATAGAGGACGTAATAGTCGAACTTCCCCGAAGGCTGGTCCAGCAGACCAACTTTTGGATCTCCTTGCTTGTATCTTCTTTGGAGCGCTTGTTGGGATGTAGCTTGATTGGAAGGGGCTTGCTCTACCTGAAGCTTCACTGGCTCATCTTCCGATCCCCAGCCGGTGGGCTTGATTTCTTTAGTTGAAACGGACGGAGGCCTTGAGTAGAGGACGTAATAGTCGAACTTCCCCGAAGGCTGGCCCAGCAGACCGACTTCTGGATCTCCTCGCTCGTATCTCCTTTGGAGTGCTCATTAGGATGTAGCATTGCTTGGAAGAGGTATTGGCGTGAGCGATGGTTTTCCCCAGGGCAGTGACGCTTCTTCCTCGGTGAGCACAGGAGTACAGTGACGTCGCCTTGAGACCTTCAGGTGGGAAATTGGCTTCGTGGTTGGTCTTTGACGGTTGATACGCAATCTGGGCGTGCTTTGTCGTGCAGCAACGAGTACCGGTGAGAAATAACCGAAAGCGATGGACGTCATGTTGGCCGTGGCGACCTCTCCAGAGTCAATCTCTATCTGTCCTTGCTTTGCGAGTGCCATAATTCTCTCCTTAAAGACGAAGCATCTTTCGATGGGATGACTTACCACCCGGTGGTATTTGTAGAAGAGGGGGTCATCGATGCGATGCATCTGCTTGGGCCTCTTCGAAGGAGGGAGCTCTATCATCTTTTCTTGCAGCAGTTGGTCGAACATGGAGGAGACTTCCGAGTTCGGGAAGGGGTACTCCTTGGCTTTGAGCTCTTCGAGAGACATCCTTTGTCTTGGCGGTGGAGGCGGCGGTATGGCAACTCCCTTCTTCTGATCCGGCTTGCCACCGATCTTGAGCGGCTTGGAGGTTGAAGCAATGTCAGTAACGTTGACTTGCTTCGGTTTCGATGTTTGTGGCTTGTCCTTCTTCTCCACCTTCAAGAAGTCCTTGTTCTTCGAGTCCCCGTGGCTTGCTAGGCTGAGTTCCATGTCATGGGCCCGAGTTGCAAGTTCTTCGAAAGACCGAGGTTTGATACCTTTGAGGATGTAGAGCAGGCCCCAGTGCATGTCTTGGGTGCATATCTCGATGGCCGAGTCTTCAGACAAGCGATCTCGTGAATTCAACGTGAGGTTTCTCCATCTATTGATGTAGTCGATCACCGGCTCGTCTTTTCTTTGCTTGACGGTGGTGAGTTCGGTCATGCTGACGGTGCGTCTGGTGCTGTAGAAGCGATTGAGGAACTCCCTCTCTATCTAATCCCAACTGTCGATGGTCCCTGGAGGAAGATCAACATACCAGTCAAAAGTGTTACCTTTGAGGGTGCGAATAAACTGTTTCACCATCTCGTCGCCATATATGCCGGCATTGTTGCAGGTTTTGATGAAGTGAGCAACGTGCTGTCTTGGATTTCCCTTCCCGTCGAAGTGCTGGAACTTTGGTGGCTGGAACCCGATGGGGAAACGTAGCTACTGGATCCTTGCAGTGTAAGGTTTCGAGTATGCCACCGTGATTGGAGGAAGACCAGTGCCGTGGGTGCACATCATGTCGGCTACCAACGCTTGTGTTTGCTGGGTATTCATCGTTGCTGTTGCAGGAGGTTGTGTGACTACCGAGGCTGGTGCGGGTGAGACGACTTCTACTGGGACGGGAGCCGAGGAGAGTGCTGGAGTAACTGCTTGAATCGTCGGAACAACCTCTGCAGGAATGGGAGTTGAAGACGGAGCTGGAGCGGCTACCGGGGAAGCAACGGGTTGACCGACTGCTGCAATGTCCTTTGCGCTCAACTTTTGAAGCAGAGCGTTGATGCGACGATCTTTCTCCTCCATCAGCCGAGTAATCTGCGCCATGTGCTCGCTCATCTGCATGACTTGGAGCTGGAGAGCGGACGGAGGATGGTGATGGAGGACATCTCGATGTTGCATGCTAGCATCCTTGCTGTCGTCGTCGGAGACGTAGTTGCGCCGACTTGCTTCTGGTTGATGATTGATGTTTGCCCCCTGCAGAGGAGGTGCAACTTCCGCTGGAGAACCCGAACGGGCTCGGGGTTAGGGCTGGTCCTCCCCAAACTTCTGTACATAGACTCCAGGATCGAGGCTCGTTTCTTCATGCACCAGGGCCTCGTCGGCGCTTTGGCGAGCATCTTCGGTAGTAGTTTCTGGCACGAAGACGTCCGCAAGAGTCCGAGTACGTCAAGTGTAGACGCGTACTCCAAAATATATGTATGACCAAAATATGTATGACCAAAATATAAAGAGTCCTATAGTAAGGTTGGATCCTTATTTATATGACATATTATAAAAGAATCTAAGTGATCCAAGGACTCTACCCCACTTATGTTAGTATGTATATAGGGGCCTACTCCAATTGATAAGGCCGACTGCATCATGGGGAGGGGTACATCTATGTGTCCAAGGTGTGACTTGAACAGCCGCATTTGTGTGGCCAAAATAAAAAAATCTCATAGCTAGGATTGGTCCCGCTATTGTGGGATCCTTATTCATATAGTAGATTATGAGAGGAGTCTAAGTGTAACCCACTTTAGTTGACAAGGTCGACTATATTATAGACCGGGGGGTACATCTATGTGTCAAATGAGTGACTTTACCATCCGTATCTATGTAGCAAAAATATAAAGATTCATTTAATAAGGAGGGGTCCTACTATTGTGGGATCATAATTCATGTAGTTGATTACGAGAGGAGTCCTACTGGGTCCCACTCAAGTTGACAAGGCTGACTATATTATTGGGGTGCATATTTATGAGTGAAAGAAGTAATTTTAACACCAGTATCTGTGTGTCAAAAATATAAAGACTCCCATAGCTAATTGGGGTGCCACTATTGTGGGATCCTTATTTATGTAGTAGATTACGAGAGGAATCCAAGTGAGGCCCACTCTAGTTGACAAGGTCGATCACATTATTGTGGAGTACATTTGTGTATCAAAGAGTCTCATCATTCTATGATCCTTATTCTTATAGTAGATTATGAGTAGAGTCCAAATGGGGATCATTCTAGTTGACAAGCTTGACCACATTATATGTGGGTACATCTATGTGTCAAAGGGGTGACTTTAACATCTATATCTGTGTGGCCAAAATATAAAGAGTCACATAGCTTGGAGGGGTTCAGGTATTATGAAATTCTTATACAAAGAGTAGATTACAAAAGGAGTCCAAGTGAGCCGACTCTAGTTGACTAGGTCTATTACATCATAGGGGAGTATATCTATATATCAAAGGGTTACTTTAACACCCGCACCTGTGTGGCAAAAATATAAAGACATCCAAAGCTAGGAGGGGTACCACTACTAGGGGATCCTTATTTATGTAGCAGATTATGGCAGGACTCTAAGTGAGACATGTTCCAATTAACAAGGTCGACTACATTATAGAGTGGTACATCTATGTATCAAAGGGATAGCTTTAATAACCACATCTATATAGCCAAGTATAAAGAGTCCCATAGCTAGGATGGGTCCCTATATTATGGGATCCTTATTTATATAATAAATTAGGAGAGGAGTACAAGTAGGCTCCACTCCAGTAGATAAGGTCGACTACATTATTGGGGGGTACATCTATTTGTCAAAGTGGTAACTTTAACACCCATATCTGTGTAGGCAAAATATAAAGAGACCTATAGAGAGAAGAGGTCCTACTATTGTGGGATTCTTAATCATTTAGTAGATTATAAAAGGACTCCCATTGGGGCCCACTCTAATTGACATAGTCAACTATATTAGAGGGGGTATATTTATATATCAAAGGGGTAACTTTAACACCTGTAATAGTGTAGCCAAAATATAAAGAACCATTTGGCTAGGAGGAGTCCCTCAATTATAGGATCCTTACTCATATAGAAGATTACGAGAGGAATCCAAGTGGGGCCAACTCCAATTGACAATATTAACTTCTATATAGAGGGGTATATCTATGTTTCAAAGGGTGACTTTAACACCTCCATCTATGTGGCCAAAATATAAAGAGCCTATAGTGAGGAGGGGTCCCACTATTGAGGAATCATTATTATTTCTATAGATTACGAGAGATATCCAAATACGGCCCACTCCGGTTGTTAAAGTTGATTACATTATAGGGGGTATATCTATGTGTCAAATGTGTAACTTTAATACCCGCATCTGTGTGGCTAAAATATAAAGACTCCTAAAGCTAGGAGGGGTTCTACTCTTATGGGATCCTTACTTATATAGTAGATAACGAGAATAGTCTAAGTGGGGCCCACTCAAATTAACAATGTCGACTATATTATAGAGGGATACATCTATGTATCAAAGATGTGACTTTAATACCCACATCTGTATGGACAAAATATAAAGAATCCCATTAGTAGAAGGGGTTCCACTATTGTGGGATCCTTATTCATGAGTAGATTACGAGAGGAGTCCAAGAGGGGACTACTTCAGTTGACAAGGTCGATTATATTATAGGGGGTATATCTATTTATTAAAAGGGCGACTTTAACATCCATATCTATATGGATAAAATATAAAGAGTCTCTTAGCTAGGTGGGGTCCTACTATTTTGCGATCCTTTTTTATATAGTAGATTACTAGAGGAATACAAATGGGTACCATATAAATTAACAAAGTCGACTACATTATAGGGGTACATCTATGTACCGAAGAGCTGACTTTAGCCCTTGCATATATATGGCCAAAATATAAAAAGTCTCATAAGTAGAAGAGGTTCTACTATTGTGGGATCCTTATTTATATAGTAGATTACTAGAGGAGTCCAAGTAGGCCCACTCAAGTTGACAAGGTTGACTATATTATCTATGGGTAAATCTATATATCGAAGGGGTAACTTTAACACCTACAGTTATATGGCCAAATAATTAAGAGTCACATAGCTAGTAGCTGTCCCATTATTATGAGATCATTTTTCAAGTAATAGATTACAAAAAGAGTCCTAGTGAGTCCCACTACAGTTGACAAGGTCGACTACCTTATAGATGGGTACATCTATATGTCAAATGGTGATTTTAACAAACGCATATGTATAGCAAATATATAAAAGGTCCCATTGCTAGGATGGGTCTCACTATTGTGTGATTACTATTTATATGGTAGATTTCAAGAGGAGTCCAAGTAGGTACCACTCTAGTTGACAATGTCAACTATAATATAGGGGTGTACATCTATGTGTCAAAATAGTTACTTTAACACCCGCATTTGTATGCCGTTAATTTAAATATTCCTAAAGCTAGAAGAGATCCTACTATCGTGAGATCCTTATTCTTATAGTATATTATGACAGGAGTCCAAGAGGGGCCCACTCTAGTGGACAAGGTCAACTATCTTATAGGGAGGTACATCTATGTGTCAAAGATAGGACTTTAACACCCTCATCTATATTGCAAAAATATACAGTGTCTTATAGTTAGGAAGGGTCCCACTATTACAAGATCCTTATTCATATAATAGATTACAAGAGGAGCGCAAGTGGGGTCCATTCCAGTTGATAAGGTTGAGTATATTATAACTTGGTAAAGTTTTATATCAAAAGGCTAACTTTAACACCCGTATCTATGATTCTAAAATATAAAGAGTCTCATTGCTAGGTGGGATCCTACTATTATGGGATCTTTATTCATATAGTAGATTACGAGAGAAGTCCAAGTAGGGCCTACTCCAGTTGATAAAGTTGATCGACTACATTATAGCAATATATATCTATGTGTAAAAGGGGTGGCATTAACATCTGTATCTTTATGGCCAAAATATAAAGTGTCCCTAGTTAGGAGGGGTTCAACTATTACGGGATCTTTATTCATGTAGTATATTATAAGAGAATTCCAAGTAGGGCCCACTCCAGTTGATATAGTTGACTATATTTTATGGGGGTATATCTATGTGTCAAAGGGGTGACTTTAACACCCGTATCTGTGGAGCCAAAATATAAAAAATCTCATAACTAGGAGGGGTTCCACTATTGAAGGATCCTTAGTGATGTAGTCAATTACGATAGGAGTCTAAGTGGGGCCATTCTAGTTGAAAAGGCCGATAACAATATATATGGGTTTATCTAATTGCCAAAAAGGTGAATTTAACATCCATATCAGTGTGGCCAATATATAAATATTCTCATAGCTAGGAGGGGTCTACTATTGTGGGATCCGTATTAATATCGTAGATTACAAGAGGAGTCCAAGTGGGGTCCATTCTATTTGACCAGGTCAGCTATAATAAAGGGGGAGGTATATTTATATGTCAAATTGGTGAATTTAACACCCATATCTGTATAGCCAAAATATTAAAAGTCCCATTAGTTTGCACATGGGGCCCATTCTCTAGTCGATAAGATTGACTGACTATAACACTCGTATCTACGCAGCCAAAATAAAAAGATTCAGCTAACAAGGAAGGGTCCCACTATTTTGGGATTCTGATTCATATAGTTGATTATGAGAGGAGTCCTAGTGCGGCCCACTCAAGTTGACAAGGTCGACTACATTATAGGGGTGCACATCTATGAGTGAAAGAGGTAACTTTAACACCCGTATCTGTATGGAAAAAATATAAAGAGTCTCATAACTAGGTGGCGTGCAACTATTATGAGATCCTTATTAATGTAGTAGATTACGAGAACAATCCAAGTAAGGCCCACTCCAGTTAACAAAGTCAACCATATTATAGAAGGGTACATCTATGTGTCAAAGGGGTCCCTTCCTTCTGGGACTCTTATTCTTATAGTAGATTACGAGTGGAGTCCAAGTGGGGACCACTCAAGTTAACAAGGTCGACCACATATAGGGGGGTACGTCTATGTGTCAAAGGAGTGACTTTAACTCTTACATCTGTGTGGCCAAAATATAAAGAGTCACATAGCTATAAGGGATCCAACTTTTATTGAATCCTTATACATAGAGTAGATTACAAGAGGAGTCCAAGTGGGGTCTACTCTAGTTGACAAGGTCGACTACATTATAGGGGAATATATCTATGTGTCAAAGTGGTGACTTTAATACCCACATCTATATGGCTAAAATATACCCATAGTGAGGAGGGGTCCCACTATTATGGGATTCTTATTCATACAATGTATTATAAGAGGACTCCAATTAAGGCCCACTCCAGTAGGCAATATCGACTACATTATTGGGGGTACATCTACGTGTCAAAGTAGTGATTTTAACACCCACATCTGTGTGGCCAAAATATAAAGAGACCAATAGCCAGGAGGGGTCCCACTGTTATGGGATTCTTATTCATATAGTTGATTATAAGAGGACTCCAACTGGGGTGCATTCCAATTGACATAGTCGACTATATTATAGGGGATGCATATATATATATATATATATATATATATATATATATATATATATATATATATATATATATATATATATATATATATATATATATATATATATATATATATATATATATATATATATATATATATATATATATATATATATATATATATATATATATATATATCAAAGGGGTGACTTTAACACATGCAATAGTATAGCCAAAATGTAAAGAGTCATATTTCTAGGAGGGGTCCCTCTATTGTGGGATACTTATTCATGCAGTAGATTACAAGAGGAGTCCGAGTGGGGGCCTACTCTAGTTGACAATGTTAACTTCTATATAGAGAGGTACATCTATATTTCAAAGGGTGACTTTAACACCTCTATCTATATGGACAAAATATAAAAAAACTATAGTTAGGAAGGGTCCCATTATTGAGGAATCCTTATTCTTTTTGTAGATTATGAGAGATATCCAAGTAGGGCCCACTCCAGTTAACAAAGTCGACTATATTATAGGGGGTATATCTATGTGTCAAAGGGGTAACTTTAACACCCGTATCTGTGTGGCCAAAATATAACGACTCCTAAAGCTAGAAGGGGTCCCACTATTATGGGATCCTTATTTATATAGTAGATTACGAGAGGAGTCCAAGTAGGGCCCACACCTGTTGACAAAGTTGACTATATTATAGAGGCGTACATCTATGTGTCAAAGGGGTAACTTTAACACTTATATCTGTATGGCCAAAATATAAAGAGTCTGAAAGGTCGAAGGGGTCCCACTATTGTAGGATCCTTATTTATGAGTAGATTATAGGAGGAGTCCAAGAGGGGACCACTCCTGTTGACAAGATCGACTATATTATAGTGGATACATCTATTTGTTAAAAGGGTAACATTAATACCCGTATTTGTATGAACAAAATATAAAGAGTCATAGCTAAGTGAGGTCCTACTATTTTGGGATCCTTTTTCATATAGTAGATCACGAGAGGAATCTAAGTGGGTACAAAAGAAATTGACAAAATTGATAATATTATAAAGGATATATCTATGTGTCGAAGGAAAGACTTTGTCCAGTATTATATGGCCAAAATATAAAGAGTCTTATAACTAGGAGATGTCCCACTATTGTGGGATCATTATTCTTGTAGTCGGTTATGAGAGGAGTCCAAGTGGGCCTACTCATATTGACAAGGTTGACTACATTATCTTGGGGTATATCAATGTTTCAAATGAGTGACTTTAACACCTGCATCTATATGGACAAATAATAAAGAGTCACATAGCTAGTAGGGGTCCTACTATTATGGGATCCTTATTTAAGTAGAATATTACGAGAGGAGTCTTACTGGGGCCCACTACAGATCTATGTGTAAAAATAATGATTTTAACACCTGCATCTGTGTGCCCATAATATAAATAATCCCAAAGCTATAAGAGGTCCTACTATCATGAGATCCTTATTCTTATAATATATTATGGCAAGAGTCCGAGAGGGGCCTACTCTAGTGGACATAGTCAACTACCTAATAGAGAGGTACATCTAAGGGTCAAAGATGTAACTTTAATACCTGCTTCAATATGGCCAAAATATAAAGTGTCTCATACTTTGGAAGGGTCCCATTATTGTAAGATCTTTATTCATATAGTAGATCACAAAAGGAGCACAAGTGGGGCCTATTCCAATTGACAAGGTCGAGTATATTATAACGTGGTAAATTTATGTATCAAAAGGGTGACTTTAGCACCCGCATCTATTTGTCCAAAATATAAAGAGTCTCATTGCTAGGTAGGATCCCACTATTGTGGGATCCTTATTCATGTAGTAGATTATGAAAGAAGTTCAAGTGGGGCCTACTATAGTTGACAAAGTCGACTATATTATAGAGTGTACATCTATGTGTAAAAGGGGTGACATTAACACTTGCATTTGTGTGGCCAAAATATAAAGTATCCCATAGTTAGGAGGGGTCCTACTATTATAGTATCTTTATTCATGAAGTAGATTATAAGAGAATTCCAAGTGAAGCCCACTCTAGTTGATATAGTTGACTATATTTTATTGGGGTACATCTATGTGTCAAAGGGGTGACTTTAACACCCGTATTTGTGTGGCCAAAAGATAAAAAGTCTTATAGCCAGGAGGGGTCCCACTATTGAAGGATCCTTAGTGATATAGTTAATTACGAGAGGAGTCTATGTGGGTCCACTCTAGTTAAAAAGGTCTACAACAATATACGTAGGTACATCTATTTATCAATGGGGTGAATTTAACACCCGCATCTATGTTGCCAATATATAAAGATTTTCATAGCTATGAAGGGTCCTACTTTTATGGAATTCTTATTAATATCGTAGATTACTAGAGGAGCCCAAATAGAGCCCACTCTAGTTGACCAAGTCGACTATAATATAGGGGGTACATCTATGTGTCAAAGGGGTGACTTTAATACCCATATCTGTGTGGCCAAAATATTAAGAGTCCCACTGGCCTACATATAAGGCCCCACTATAGTTGATAAGGTCGACTGTGTCATGACGGAGTACATCTTTATGTCAAAGGGGTGACTTTAACACCCACATTTGTGTGGCAAAAATACCAAAAGTCTCATAACTAGGAAGGGGGGAGGTCCCACTATAGTGGGATCCTTATTCATATAGTAGATTATGAGAGGAGTCCAAGTGGGGTCACTTTAGTTGATAAGGTCGACTATACTATATGGGGTACATCTATGTGTCAAGTAAGTGACTTTAACACCCACATATATATGGCCAAAATATAAAAATTCATCTAATAAAGAAGGGTCCCACTATTATGGGATACTGATTTATATAGTTGATTACGAGAGGAGTCCTAGTGGGGCCCACTGAAGTTGACAAAGTTGACTATATTATAGGGGTGCATATCTATGATTAACCCAAATAAGGCCCTCTCTAGTTGACAAAGAATCCAAGTAAGGCCAACTCTAAGTGATTATGAGAGAAATCCAAGTAAGGCCAACTCTAGTTGATAAGGCTGACCATATTATAGGGGGGTACATCTATTTGTCAAAAGGGTCCCACCATTTTGGGATCCTTGTTATTGTAGTAGATTATGAGTATAGTCCAAATAGGGACCACTCTAGTTGACAAGGTCGACTACATATAAGGGCTACATCTATGTATCAAATAGGTGACTTTAAAACCCATATCTGTGTGGCCAAAATATAAAGAGTCTCATAGCTAGGAGAGGTCCAACTTTTATAGAATTCTTATATATATAGAAGATTACAAGAAGAGTTCAAGTGGGGTCCACTCTAGTTGACAAGGTCGACTACATCATAGGCAGTATATCTATGTATCAAAAAGATGATTTTAACACCCACATCTGTGTGGTAAAAATATAAAGACTTACATAGCTAGGAGGGGTACCATTATTATGGAATATTTATTTAACACCCGTATCTGTATGGCCAAAATATAAAAAGACCCATAGCGAGTAGGGATCCCACTATTATAAGATTCTTATTCATATAGTAGATTATAAGAGGATTCCAATTGGGGCCCACTCCAATTGACATAGTCGACTATATTATAGAGGATTCATTTATGTATCAAAGGGTGACTTTATCACCCACAATAATATAGCCAAAATATAAAGTGTCCTATTATAAGGGATCCTTCTATTATGGGATCCTTATTCATAAAGTAGATTGCGAAAAGGGTCCAAGTAGGGCTTACTCCAGTTGACAATGTTAACTTCGATATAGAGGGGTACATCTATGTTTCAAAGGGTGACTTTAACACCTCCATCTATATGGCCAAAATATAAAGAGCCCATAGCTAGGAGGGGTCCTACTATTGAGGAATCCTTATTCTTTTTATAGACTATGAGAGATATCCAAGTAGGGCCCACTCTAGTTGACAAAGTCGACTATATTATAGGGGGTATATCTATATGTCAATGGGGTGACTTTAGCGCATGTATCTGTGTGGCTAAAATTTAAAGACTCCTAAAGCTATGAGCGGTCCCACTATTATGGGATCCTTTATTATATAGTAGATTACGAGAGGAGTCCAAGTAGGGCCCATTCCAGTTGACAAAGTTGACTATATTATAGAGGGGTACATCTATGTGTCAAAGAGGTGACTTTAATACCCGTATCTTTATGGCCAAAATATAATGCATCATATAGGTAGATGGGGTCACACTATTATGGGATCCTTATTCATATGTAGATTACGGGTGGAGTCCAAGAAGGAACCATTCCAGTTGATAATATCGACTATATTATAGGGGGTACATCATTTGTTAAAAGGGTAACTTTAATATTCGTACCGGTGTGGACAAAATATAAAGAGTCTCATAGTTAGGTGGGGTCCCACTATTTTTGAATCCTTTTTCATATAGTAGACTATGAGAGAAATTAAAGTGGGTATCACACAATTTGACAAAGTTGATTATAGTATAGGAGGTACATCTATATGTCGAAGGGGTGACTTTAGTCTTTGTATCTATATGGACAAAATATAAAGAGTCTTATAACTAAGAGAGGTCGCACTATCATGGGCTTCTTATATATTTAGTAGATTACGTGAGAAGTCCAAGTAGACTTACTCAAGTTGACAAGGTTGACTAGATTATCTGGGGGTACATCTATGTGTCAAAGGGGTGATTTTAACATCCACATCTGTATGGCCAAAAAATAAAGTCACATAACTAGTAGGGTTCCTACTATTATGAGATCCTTATTCTAGTAGTAGATTATAAGAGGAGCCTTAGTGGAGCCCATTACAGTTGACCAGGTCGACTACCTTATAGAAGGGTACATCTATGTGTCAAATAAAGATTTTAACACATGTATCTGTATAACCAATATATAAAGAGTCCTATAGCTAGTATGGGTCTTAGTATTATGTGATTGTTATTCATATTACAGATTTCGAGAGGAGTTCGAGTTGGTACTACTTTAGTTGACAATGTCAATTGCAATATAGGGGTGTATATCTATATATCAAAATGGTAACTTTAACACCCGCATCTGTATACCCAAAATATAAATAGTTCCAAAGCTAGAAGAGGTTCTACTATCTTGGGATATTTATTCTTATAGTATATTATGATAGGAGTTCAATAGGGGCCCACTCTAGTGGACAAGATCAACTACCTTATTGGGAGGTATATCTATGTGTCAAAGAGATGACTTTAACACCCACTTCTATATGGCAAAAATATTAAGAGTCTTATAGTTAGGAAGGGTTCCACTAGGGGTGTGCATCGGTTCGAAACTGACCTATTTAGGCAAAACCCAAACTGATCCAACCTTGGTCGGTTTTGAGGATTTTTAATCCGATCCAAACCGAACTAAGAGTAGAATCCAATCTAATCTAATCTAATTAAAGTTGGTTTGGATTGGATTGGATGGTAGATTTAGGCTTTGGAGCATGTTCTTATTGCCCCCCTTTTCTATTAGAACCTAGTTCAAACTTAAAAAATAAGATTTGTTATCAAATCATTATGCCTAAATAAGATTTTTAATTGATTTTGAGTCATTCTATAGTATTGCAATGGTTGTTGGTAGCAAAGGTATATGAGGACATATGGTATATTTAATAAAATATTATATGTGTATATATATATGTCGGTTCGGTTTGTTTTAGGTCGGTTTTGAATTTACAAATCTGTCAACAGATCTAATCATGTTGGTTTTTTTAAAACCCAATCCGTTCCAATCCATTGAGTGTGTCGAAACTAATCAAAATTGATCGGTTTGCTTGGTTTGGTCGGTTTGATTGGTTTGGTTTGGATCATGCACACGCCTAGGTTCCACTATTACAAGATCCTTATTCATATTGTAGATTACAAGAGGATTGCAAGCGGGGCCCATTCCTGTTGACATGGTCGAGTACTTTATAACTTGGTAAATGTATGTGTCAATAGGGTGATTTAACACCTACATCTATATGTCAAAATTATAAAAAGTCTCATTCCTAGGTGGGATCCCATTACTGTGGGATCCTTATTAATGTAGTAGATTACAAGAGAAGTTTAAGTGAGGCCCACTCTAGTTGATGAAGTCGACTACATTATATATGGTTACATCTATATGTCAAAGAGGTGACTTTAAGACATGCATCTTTATGGCCAAAATATAAAGTGTTCCATAGCTAGAAGCGATCCCACTATTGTAAGATCTTTATTCATTTAGTATATTATGAGAGAAGACCAAGTGGGGCCCACTTCAGTTGACAAGGTTAATTATATTTTATGGGGGTATATCTATGTGTCAAATGGATGACTTTAACACCCGTATCTATGTGGGCAAAAGATAAAGAATTTCATAGCTACGAGAGGTACGTCCCACTATTGAAGGATCCTTAGTAATGTTATTAATTACGAAAGGAGTCTAAGTGAGGCCCACTCTAGTTGAAAAGGTCAATAACAATATATGTGGGTACATCTATTTGTCAAAATATAAATTTAACACCTGTATCTGTGTGGCCAACATATAAAAATTCTCATAGCCAGGAGGGGTCCCACTATTGTGGGATCCTTATTAATATCGTAGATTATGAGATGAGTCAAAGTAGGGCCTACTCTAGTTGACCAGGTCAACTATAAAATAAGGGGGTATACTACATCTATGTATCATTGGGGTGACTTAACATCCGTATTTGTATTGCTAAAATATTAAGAGTCCCACTGACCTAAATATTACGGCCCCATTCAAGTTGATAAGGTCGACTGTGTCATTGTTGGGTACATTTATATATCAAAGGGGTGACTTTAACACCCGTATCTGTATAAAAAAAATACCAAAAGTCTCATAGCTAGGAGGGGTCCTACTATAGTGGGATCCTTACATATAGTAAATTATGAGAGGAGTCCAAGTTGGTCCCACTTTAGTTAAAAAGGTCGATTATATTATAGGGGGGTACATCTATGTGTCAAATGAGTGACTTTAATACTCGTATCTGTATGGCCAAAATATAAAGATTCATCTAACAAGGAGGGGTCCCACTATTGTGGGATCCTGATTCATCTAGTTGATTACGAGAGGAGTCATAGTGGAGCCAACTCAAGTTGACAAGGGCGACTACATTATAGGGGTGCACATCTATATGTAAAAAGAGGTAACTTCAACACCCGCATCTATGTGGCAAAAATATAAAGAAGTCTCATAGCTAGTGGGATACCACTATTATGGAATCTTTATTCATGTAGTAGATTACGAGAGGAATCCAAGTGAGACCCACTCCAGTTGACAAGGTCGAATATATTATAGGGGGTACATCTATATGTTAATCGGGTAATTTTAACACCGATTTCTGTGTGGCTAAAATATAAAAAGGTTCTTACCTAGAAGGGTGCTACTATTGTATAATCATTTTTGATATCGTAAATTATGAGATATGACCAAGTGGCACCCACTCTAACTGATAAGGTTGACTATATTATAAAATGATACATCTATGAGTCAAAGGAATGAGTTTAACACCTACATCTTTATGGCCAAAATATAAATAGTCTCATAACTAGGAGGGGTCCTACTATTTTGGGAATCTTATTCATATAGTAGATTATGAAAGAATTCCAAGTAGGGACCACTCAAGTTGAAAAGATCGACTTAATTATATGGGGTATATCTATGTGTCAAATGAAAGAGTTTAACACTAGTATCTGTACGGAAAAAATATAAAGAGTCCAATAGTTAGGATAGACCCTACTATTGTGTAATGCTTATTTATGAAGTGGATTATGAGACGAGTCCAAATGGGGCCTACTCTAGTTGACAAGGCTGACTATATTATAGGAGGGTACATCTATATGTCAAAAGGGTGACTTTAATATAATCGTTTGTATGACTAAAATATAAAGAGTCTTATAGGTAGGAGGGGTCCCCATAATATAGAAAGGTACATCTATATATTAAAAGGGAGATCTTAACCCATATTTATATGGCCAAAATATAAAGAGTCCCATAGCTAGGATAGGGTCCATCAATTGTGTGATTCTTATTCATGTCATTAATTATGAGAGGAATCAATGGGGCCCACTCTTGTGGTCGACTACAATATAGGGGGATACACCTATGTGTCAAGGGGTGACTTTAACAACTATATATGTGTGACCAAAATATAAAGAGCTCTACTGGCCTACATATGGGGTCCACTCTATTTGATAAGGCCTACTGCATCATGGGAGGTACATCTATATGCCAAAGGGGTAACTTTAACACCCGCAACTGTATAGCCAAAAGACAAAAAGCCTCTTAGCTCAAAGGAGTCCCACTTTATGGAATCCTTACTCATTTAGTAGATTATAAGAAGAGTCTAAAAGGGGCCCACACCAGTTGGTAAGGTTAACTATAATATTATAGGAGAGTACAACTATATGTCAAAGGGGTGACTTTAATAGTAGCTTCTATGTGGTAAAAATATAAAAAAAACTATAGCTAGGAGGGGTCCCACTATTGTGGGATCCTTATTTATATAGTTGATTAGGAGATGAGTCCTTGTAGGGCCAATCAAGTTGACAAGGTCGACTATATTATAGAGGGTATATCTTTATATCAAATAGGTAAATTTAACACCCGCATCTGTGTGGCCAAAATGTAACGAGTCTCATATCTAGGAGAGAAACCACTATTGTGAGGTCCTTATTCGTATCGTAGAATACAAGAGGAATCCAAATAAGGCCAACTCCAGTTGACAAGATCAAAAATATTATAGAGAGTACATTTATGTGTTAAAGGGGTGACTTTAATATCCTCATCTATATGGCCAAAATATAAAGAGTCTAATAGCTACTAGGTAGGGTCTAACTATTGTGGGATCCTTATTGATGTAATAGATTATGAGAGGAATTTAAGTGGGGCCCACTCTAGTTGACGAGGTCGACTATATTACAAAAGGGTACATCTACGAGTCAAAGGGGTAAGTTTAACACCCGTATCTGTGTGGCTAAATTTAGGAAAAGTTCAAATGATATAAGAACTCCACCCCACTTATGTTAGCATGTACATGGAGGCCCACTCCAGTTGATATGGCCGACTATATCTTTAGGGGTATATATATATATATATATATATATATATATATATATATATATATATATATATATATATATATATATATATATATCAAAGGGGTGACTTTATCGCTTATATCTATGTAACCAAAACATAAAGATTTCTTTAACAATAAGGGGTCCTACTATTGTGTGATCCTTATTTATATAGTAGATTACGAGAGGAGGCCTAATGAGGCCCACTCAAGTTGACAAGATCGACTACCTTATACGAGGTACAATTATGTATCATATGGGTGGCTTTAACACCCATATCTGTATCCAAAATATAAAGATTCTAATAGCTAGGAGGGGTCCTACTATTATGGGATACATATTCATATAGTAGATTACGATAGTAGTCTAAGTGGGGCCTACTCCAGTTGACAAGGTCGACTATATTATAGGGGATATATCTATATGTCAAAGGGATCAATTTAACACCCTCATCTCTGCGACCAAAATATAAAGAGTCTTATAACTAGGAGGGATCCTACTATTGTGGGATCCTTATTAATGTAGTAGATTACGAGAGGAGTCCAAGTATGACCCACTCTCGTTGACAAGGTCAACTACATTATAAAAGGAGCACATCTATTAGTCAAAGGGGTAAGTTTAATACTCGTATTTGAATGGGCAAAATATAAAGAGTCTCATAGTTAAGAGGGGTCCCATTATTATGGGATACTTATTTATATAGTAGATTACGAGAGGAGTCCAAGTGGGGTCCATTCTAGTTGAAAAGAATGACTTAATTATAAGGGGGTACATCTATGTGTCAAAGGGTGACTTTAATACCTGCATCTGTGTGGCAAAAATATAAAGAATCCCATAGCTATGAGGGGTCCCACTATTACAGAATCCTTATTCATAAAATAGATTACGAGAGGATTCCAAGTAGGGGCCCACCCTAATTGATAAGGTTGACTATATTGTAGGAGGGTATATCTATATGTCAAACGGGTGACTTTAATATCCACATCTCTGTGGCCAAAATATAAAGATTTCTATAGTAGAAAGGATTCCCACTATTATGGGATCAATATTTATATTGTAGATTAAGTAGTTCAAATGGGTGCCACTTCAGTTGACATGATTGACTACATTATAGGGGTACATATATGTGTCAAATAAGTAACTTTAACTCCCGTATCTATGAGGCCAAAAGATAAAAAATCCTATAGCTAGGAAGGGTCCTACTATTATTGGATACTTATTCATATAGCATATTATTAGTGGATTCCAAATGATATAAGAACTCCTTCCCATTTATATTGGCTTGCACATGGGTTCCACTCCAATTGATTAAACCGACTCCTTCATTGGGGTGTACATCTATCTATCATAGGGGTGACTTTAGCGCCACATATGTATGGCCAAAATATAAGAAGGCCTATAGCTAGAAGGGATCCTTTTATTATAGGATCCTTATTTATGTAGCATATTATAAAAGAAGTCCAAGTAATACAAGGACTCCACCCCACTTATGTTGGCCTGTACATGAGTGCTCACTCCAATTGATAAGGCCAACTGCATCATTGGGAGGGTAGATCTATTTGTTAAAGGGCTAACTTTAACACCTACATCTATATGGACAAAAATAAAAAAGTCTCATAGCTAGGAGCGGCTCTAATATTATGAGATCCTTATTCATACAGTTGATTATGAGATGAGTCCAAGTAGGGCCCACTCCAGTTAACAAGTCAACAATATTATAGGGGGTACATCTATATATAAAAGTGGTGACTTTAACACCAGCATCTGTGTGGGCAAAATATAAAAAAACCTAAAACAAGGTGGGGTCCCACTATTATGGGATACTTATTTATGTAGTAGATTATGAAATGAGTCCTAGTGGGGCCCACTCAAATTGACAAAATCGACTATATTATAGAGGTATAATTATGTGTTAAATAGTGACTAACACTCATATCTGTATGGCCAAAACATAAATAGTCACATAGCTAGGAAGGGTCCCACTTTTGTGACATATATATTTATGTAGAAGATTACGTGAGTAGTCTAAGTGGGGCTCACTATAGTTGAAAAGGTCGACTATATTAAATGGGGTATATTTATGTACCAAATGGATGACTAACTCCCACATCTGTGTGACTAAAATATATAAAGTCCCATAGTAAGGAGGGGTCCTACTATTATGGGATTCTTATTTATATAATAGATTAAGAAAGGAGTCCAAGTGGGACCCACTCTAGTTGATAAGATTAACTTAGTTATATGGGGGTATATCTATGTATCAAAAGGGTGACTTTAACACCCACATCTGTATGGTCAAAATATGAAAAGTCCTATAGATAAGAGGTACCCCACTATTATGGAATTCTTATTCATATAGTATATTAAGAGAGGTGTCCAAGTAGGGTCCACTCCATTTGATAAGAATAACTTAATTATATGGGGGTATATCTATATATCAAAGTAGTGACTTTAACACGTGCATCTATATAATCAAAAGATAAAGAGCCCTATAGCTAGAAGGGGTTCCACTATTATGGGATCCTTATTCATATAGTAGATTATAAGAGAAGTCTAAATAGGTCCCACTCATATTAAATATTATTGACTATATTATAGGGGGGTATATCGATTTATCGAATGGGTTACTTTAACTTTTGCATCTATAGGGCCAAAATATAAAAAGTCTTATACCTAGGAGGCGTCCCATTATTGTGAGATCCTTATTGAAGTAATAGATCACCAAAGGAGTCCAAGTAGAGCCCACTCTAGTTAATAAGGTCGACTATATTATAAGGGGTACATTTATATATCAAATGGGTGACTTTAATACCCATATTTGTGTAGCCAAAATATAAAGAATCACATAGTTGGGAGGGGTCCTATTATTTTGGGATCCTTATTCATGTAGTAGATTACGAAAGTAGTCCAAATGGGTCCCACTTAAGTTTACAAGGTCAACTACATTACAGAGGGATATATCTATTTATCAAAGGGGTAAATTTAATCCCTGTATCTGTGGGTCAAAAATATAAATAGTCCCATAACCAGAAGGGGTTCCACTATTGTGGGTTTCATATTATTGTAATAGATTATTAGAGAAGTCCATGTAGAGCCCACTTTAGTTGACAAGGTCGACTACATTATACGTGGGTCGGAAACTTTAACGCTGATATTTGTGTGGCTGAACTATAAAGATTCAACTATAGCTAGGAGGAGTCCCATTATTGTAGAATCGTTATTTATATTGTAGATTACGAAAATAGTCCCAAGTGCGACATCCTCTAGTTGACAATGTCGACTACATTATAGAGGGGTACATCTATGTATCAAAGGGGTAACTTTAACATCCATTTTTATATGGCCAAAATTTAAAGATTCCCATAGCTATAAGCGGTCCTACTATTGTGGTATCCTTATTCATGTACAAGATTACGAGAGGAGTCCAAGTTGGGACCACTCGACTTGACAAGGTCGACAATATATAGGGGTTTACATCTATGTGTCAAAAGGGTAACTTTGATACCCGTATCTATGTGGTCAAAATATAAAGAGTTCTATAGGTAGGAGGGGTCCATTTATTGTGGGATCCTTATTCATATAGTAGATTTCAAGAATAGTCGAAGTGGGGCCTCCTCCAATTAACAATATCGACTACAATATAGAGGGGTATATCTATGTGTCAAAGGGGTGACTTTAACACCCGTATCTGTATTGCCAAAATATAATACTATTGTGAGATCATTATTCATATAGTAGATTACGAGAGGAGCCTAAGTGGGGCCTACTCCAGTTGACATGGTTGACTACATTATAGGGGGTACATCTATGTGTCAAATATGTGACTTTAATACCCACATCGGTATCGCCAAAATATAAAAAGTACTATATCTAGTAGGTATCCTACTATTATGGGATCCTTCTTTATATAGTAAATTACTAGAGGAGTTCAAGTGAGTCTCACTCACGTTGCCAATATCGACTATATTATAGGGGGTACATCTATTTGTCAAAGGGGTGACTTTAACCCTTGCATCAGTGTGGTAAAAATTATAAAAAGTCCCATATATATAAGGGGTTTTAATATTATGGTATCCTTATTTATGTAGTAGAATACGAAATGAGTCTATGTAGGACCCACTGTAAATGACAAGGTCAACTATATTATAGGTGGGTACATCTATATGTCAAAGTGGTGATTTTAATACTCATATTGGTCTGGCAAAAATATAAAGAGTCCCATAGATTAGAAGGGTCCTATTACTATGGGATCTTTAATCATATAGTAATTTACGAGAGGAGTCCAAGCGGAGCCCACTCTAGTTGATAAAGTCGGTTATATTATATGGGGGAACATCTATGTACCGAAGGGGTGACTGTAGCCCCAGCATCTTTATGGCCAAATTATAGTGAGTCCCATAGCTAAAAGAGGTCCTACTAATGTGGGATCCTTATTTATGTTGTAGATTACAAAAGGAGTCCAAGTAGAGCCCACTCTAGTTGACAAGACCGACTATATTATAGGGATACATCTATGTGTCAAAGAGGTGGCCTTAATAGTCAAATATATATGGATAAAATATAAAGAATTTTATAGCTAGGAAGGGTCCCACTATTGTGAGATTTTTATTCATGTAATAAATTACGAGAGGAGTCCAAGTAGGGTCTAGTTGAGTTAACAAATTCGACTATATTAAAGGGGGTACATCAATAGGTCAAAGGGATTACTTTAATACCCATATCTGTGTGGCTAAAATATAAAGATTCTTATAGTTATGTAGGATCCTACTATGATGGGATCCTTATTCATGTAATAGATCATGAAAGAAGTCCAAATGAGTACCACTCTTGTTGACAAGGTTGACTATATTATAGGATGTACATCTATGTGTCAAAGGGATGGCTTTAATACCCACTTCTGTGTGGCCAAAATATTAAGAGTCCCATAGCAAGGAGAGGTCCCACTATTGTAGGCTCCTTATCCATGTTGTATATTATGAGTAAGTCCAATATGGGCCCACTCCAGCAAACTAGGTTGACACATTATAGGGGGTTTATCTATGTGTCAAATGGGTGAATTTAACACTCGCATGTGTTGTCAAAATATAAATAGTCTCATAGCTTGGAGGTTTCCCACTGTTGTCAAATCCCTATTCATATAGTCGATTACGAGAGGAGTCCAAGTGGAGCCTACTCCAGTTGATAAATTCGACTATATTATACGGGGTATACCTATGTGTTGAAAGGGTGACTTTAATATCCGCTTATGTGTAGCCAAAATATAAAGAGCCCCATAGCTTGGAGAGGTCCTACTTTTGTGGGATCTTTATATATATAATAAATTATAATATGTGTACAAATAGGGTCCACACCTTTTGATGATACGATTATATTATAAGGGGAGCAGATTTATGTGTCAAAGTAGTAGCTTTAATACCCACATCTGTGTGGTAAGAATATAAATAGTCCCTAGCTATGAGGGGTCCTACTATTCCTAGATCCTTATTATTATAATAGATTACGAGAGGAGTCCAAGTGGAGCCTACTCAAGTTGACAAGGTCGACTACATTATAGGGGTACACATATGTGTCAAAGCTATGATTTTAGCACCCGTATATATATGATCAAAATTTAAAGATTTATATATCTCAGAGGGGTCCTACTATTATGTTATCCTAATTCATGTAGTAGATTACAAGAGTAGTCCAAGTGGGGCCCATATCAGTTGATAATGTCGACTATATTATAGGGGGATACATCAATGTGTCAAAAGGGTGACTTAACAGCCATATCTATATGGCCAAAAAATAAATGGTTTGATAGCTAGGAGGGGTTCCAATTTTGTGGGATCCTTATCCATGTAGTAGATTAAAAGAGGTGTCAAAGTGGGGCCCACTCCAGTTGACAAGGTCGACTACATTATAGGGGGTACATTTATATGTCAAAGGGATGACTTTAACACCTACATTTATGTGGCCAAAATATAAATATTCCTATAGCTAGGAAGGGAACCAATATTATGGGAACTTTATTCATGCAGTATATTACGAGAGGACTCTAAGTTGGGCCTATACCAGTTGACAAAGTCGACAACATTATAGGGGTGTACATCTATGTGTCAAATGGATAACTTTAACACCTACATCATATCTGTGTGGTCAAAATATAAAGTATCATATAGCTAGGAGGGGTTCTACTATTGTGGGGTCCTTATTCGCATAGTAGATTGCGATAGGTATCGAATTAGTGCCCATATCACTTGACAAGGTTGACGACATTATAGGGGGTACATCTATATGTGAGATGAGTGACCTTAATAACAATATATGAGACCAGAATAAATAGAGTCTCATAGTTAGGAGGGATCCCACTATTTTGGGATCCTTATTTACGTAGTAGATTACGTGAGGAGGCCAAGTAGGGCCCACATAAGTTGACAAGGTTGACTTAATTATACGGGGTACATATATGTGTCAAAGGGTTAACTTTAACACCCATATCTATGCGGCTAAAATATAAAAAGTTTCATAGGTATGAGGGGTCCCACTATTGTGCGATTCTTATTCATGTAGTAGGTTACCAGATGAGTCCAAGGTAGCCCACTCCAGTTGACAAAGTCGACTATGGTACATCTCCGTGTCAAAGAAGTGACTTTAACACCCGCAGTTGTATGGCAAAAATATAAAGAGTCTCATAGCTAGTAAGGGTCCCACTATTTTTTTAAGAGAAGGGTCCCACTATTGTGGAATAATTATTCATGTAGTAAATTATAAAAGAAATCCAAGTGGGTCCCACTCAAGTTGATAATATTGACTATATTATAGTGGGGTGCATCAACTTGTCGAAGCGATGACTTTAACCCCCGTAACTGTATAGCAAAATATAAAGAGTTCTATAACTAGGAGGGGTCCCACTATTGTGGGATCCTTATTTATGTTGTAGATTATGAAAGGAGTCCAAGTAGGACCAAGCCCTAATTGGCAAAGGGGTAATTTTAACACCTATATCTGTGTTGATAAGTATAAAGAGGCTCATAGTTTGGAGGGGTCCAAAAATTGTGTGATCATTATTTATGTCATAGATTACGAGAGAAGTCCACGTGGGGTCCAAACGAGTGACATTAACACCCGCATCTATGTAGCCAAAATGTAAAGAGTCACATAGCTAAAAGGGGTCTCACTTTTATTGGATCCTTATTCATGAAGTAGATTACAAGAGTAGTCCAAGTGGGGCCCACTCCAGTTGACAAGGTCGAATAGATTATAGGAGGTACAACTAGGTATCAAAGGGATAGCCTTAATACCCACATGTGTGTGGGTGAAATTTGACTATATATATCTTTTATGATCTTATTCACAAGCCTTTATGATCCCTAATAGAGGATGTCTACGGGCCCAAACGAGCTGAGCTTTGGTCTGGTTGAACTTGACTTGTTTGTTAAACGAGATCTAATCTCTCAGTTTGGGCTTTGCTCAAATAGTAATCGAACAAGCTCAAAGAAATGGCCAATGCAATGCGATATAGCTATCTAAGGGGGCCCGGTGGTCGGTTCAGAAATCCCTACGATCATGACATATTCGAGAACTGCTCAGGCTTCCAGATAAATGGCTACAACGAAGATGTGGAGTGCCCCGAACAAACTGCGTCCCGAGGAGTCGGCGATGATCCAGATGACGAGGATCACGAATTCACACAATGAGGAGAACCATTCACACTACCCTGATGGCAATGTCCATGTCTGTGTCGACGTGGAGCCAAAGAACTCAAGATCTCACGGGCATGTGAATTCTTCACAATACAACCATAGTAGCACTCAGAGCGAAAGGGTCCCTTTGGGATTGGGCTTTGGTATTTGAAGAAACAATATCCGCCATAATGCTTGTTCGATTCTTGCATTATGATTTATCATCCTCCCCACCGGTCATGGGGGATTTGCTTTTTGTAGCGAAAACTGTGCGGAGTTTTCCACAGCTTCAGTTCATATTTTTCATTTCATACTACTATTAGATTGATGTGATATTGGTTCATACCCAACGAGCAAAATTTTGAACATTTACCAAAGTTCTATTCATTTTATTCTACGATGAAACACATGGTAGCCATAAATATCCACCTCTTTTAATTCGTGGTGATGAGATCATGCCCTACTTCCTTACTATCTTTTAGGTATGAGTCTTTCATATATATGTTGAAGATGTGTTTGGTTGCTGAGAAAGTTTTGACAAAGAAAGGGAATTAATCGAAAAGGAAAGAAAAAAAAAGAAAAGTGAGTTTTCTTGCTACTGTTTGTTTGTCTAGAAAATAAAAGAAAAAATGACTTTTCTTTTCCTTTCCTATGGTTTTGGTAGGAATTTTTTTTATTGCCTCTCGACAAGAAATTGATTATTGTGGAAAAATTATTTTTTTGTGGGGACCATGCTTTTCTGTCAACCAAAGATAGTTTACCACCGTTGTTTGGGCGGTTGGTAGTGGTACTGTTCCTTGTGAGCCCTATCCTGGGTTCAATACCCGTTCTTCGCACTGGTCATGTGTGCAGGTTACTTCCTTGGGCTAGGTGGGCTATTTCCGTGCTTGGTGAGATCATTCTGCTTGTGCAGCGACATCTGTGGGCCAAGTAGGCCTCTCTCTAATGCTATGTAGCCGAGCACCTGTGTGGTGTCTTTTGGGTCTAGCCAAGACCCGCCAGTATCTACCTAAATAAGAAAACACAGTTCTGCCATCTTGTCTATTTGTGAGGTAAATGGAATGAACAATATTTGAACATGCACTTAAGTTTATTCCCCAAAGAAAGGTTATTCATCAAGGATTGATCGAGTCTTGGTCATCCTTAACTTTTTATGAAGTCGCAACTATCGAATCAACCTAGGGTTTGGAGTGTGTGTGGTGGACTGGTGTTGGTGGTGTGGTTACACACACAAGGGGAAAGCACGTTTCACGCACGTGATAAGGAGAGAGAGAGAGTAACCAATTTTTGTAGGAAATTTTCTCATAATGCAAATTAATTCTGCTTTTGATATTTTTGTGTGACAAGTTTAGTTGTTGATTTTTTTTTTATTTGGATAGGAATTTGCATTTTGTACTCCAAAATAAAAGAATTCCAAGACCTTTGAAACCAAGTTCCTTGACCCACTTAACTTCATATCTCTCTAATGTGTGTTGTCTTGGACTTGCTGAGTCTTAGTGTGGGTAGAAAATAAAAGGGGCCATGGGGTGTTATTGCCCTCCATTGATGCAACCCTCCTTTGTTGGAGTTACTTACCCATGGGTTGTAACTCTCTCTCACTCTTGTTACTTATAGGAGTTTGTTTATAAATATGTTATAGGAGTTTATTTATAAATATATTGTAGGAGTTTATACTTTATATGGTATGCTGCTCTATATTTGAATATTTATTGAATGAATATTTATATACTGATTTATGTGTCAAAGTGGTGAAATTAACACCCGTATCAGTGTAGCCAAAATATAAAGAGCCCCATAGCTAGGAGGGGTCCTACTATTATTGATTCCTTATTAATGAAGTAGATTACGAGAAGAGTTTAAGAGGGGCCCACTCTAGTTGACTAGGTCGACTACATTATAGGGGGGTACATATATGTGTCAAAGGAGTGATTTTAACACCCGCATCTATAGGAGTTTATTTATAAATATATTGTAGGAGTTTATACTTTATATGGTATGCTGCTCTATATTTGAATATTTATTGAATGAATATTTATATACTGATTTATGTGTCAAAGTGGTGAAATTAACACCCGTATCAGTGTAGCCAAAATATAAAGAGCCCCATAGCTAGGAGGGGTCCTACTATTATTGATTCCTTATTAATGAAGTAGATTACGAGAAGAGTTTAAGAGGGGCCCACTCTAGTTGACTAGGTCGACTACATTATAGGGGGGTACATATATGTGTCAAAGGAGTGATTTTAACACCCGCATCTATATGGCCAAAATATAAAGTGTCCCATAGTTAGGAGGGGCCCGACTATCGTGGGAACCATATTCATATAGTAGATTATGAAAGGAGTTCAAGTGGGTCCCACTCTATTTGACAAGATCCACTATCTATATAACAAGGGATGTCGGTTTTGTACTGACTAGACAAAACGGAACAAAAAAACTGACTAGTACAAGCTGATTGGATAAAAATGAATCGAATAGTTCTAACCAATCGTTCAAAAATTAACTCATGATCTCACCTTGGTTTCAAATCCCAGCCCATTTAAACTGCACTAAACCCCGAAAATCCCAGCCCATTTAAATTGTACTAAATATGATCGTTCATCCTGTGATCGTCGTTCGCATGAACAGCTATAAACCCGTCTGCTAAAATTTTGACCGCTCCAAACCATTGGATCGATCTCGAGGAATCAGTTCAAACAGAGATAACTGTGATTGATCAATTATAGGGGAAGGGAGAGTTGGTCGCACCGAAGGTGCCCGCTTCGTGCCAATCGGCATGGGTGAGGAAATAAGTATCCATATGAATGCCGGTATTATCATCGAAAGTGTTTTATTGCCGAAGGCGTTCAGGTATGTTGTTGCCGAAGGTGGCTCGTTGCAGTGCCGATAGGTGTGTTGCTGCCGAAGGCGGTCCGCTATAGTGTCGACAATCACGGGCATGCACTAGTATTATACGGGGTACATTTATGTGTCAAATGAGTGATTTTAACACCCACTTTTGTGGGGCCAAAATATAAATAATCCCATAACTATAATTGAGGGATACTCATTTATTCAGTAGATTATTAGTAGATTCGATACAAGGACTCGACCCTACTTATGTTGGATGGTATATGGGGTCCACTCCAGTTGATAAGACCAACAACATAATGGGGGTATATTTATTTACCAAATGGGTGACTTTAACACCTTACATAATTATGGACAAAGTATAAAGAGTCACATAGTAAGGTGGGATCCTTATTTATATTATAAGAGAAATCCAAGTGATCCAAGGACTACACCCCACTTATGTTGACCTGCATATAGGAGCCCACTTCAGTTGATAAGGCCGACTGCATCATTAGGGGTGGTACATCTATGTGTCCAAGGGGTGACTTGAACACCCGCATCTGTATGGCCAAAATACAAAAAGTCTCATAACTAGGAAGGGTCCCACTATTGTGGGATTCTTATTCATATAGTAGATTATGAGAGTAGTCTAAGTGTAGATCACTCTAGTTGACAAGGTCGACTATATTATAGGTGCATCTATGTGTCAAATGAGTGACTTTATCACCCACATCTGTGTAGCCAATATATAAAGATTCATCTAACAAGGAGGGGTCCCACTATTGTGGGTTCCCAATTCATATAGTTGATTATGAGAGGAGTCCTAGTGGGGCCCACTCAAGTTGACAAGGTTGAATACATCATATAGGTGCGCAGCTATGAGTGAAAGAAGTAACTTTAAGATCCATATATGTGTGGCAAAAATATAAAGAATCTCATAGCTAAGTGGGGTGCCACTATTATGGGATCCTTATTCATGTAGTAGATTACGAGAGAAATACAAGTGAGGCCCACTCTAGTTGACAAGGTCGACCATATTATTGGGTAGTACATCTATGTACGTCAAAGGGTCCCACCATTCTGGGATCTTATTCTTGTAGCAGATTACTAGTAGAGTCCAAGTGGGGCCCACTCTAGTTGATAAGGTCGATAATATTATAGGGGGGTACATCTATGTGTCAAAGGGTGACTTTAACACCTATATCTGTATGGTTAAAATATATAGTATCCCATAGCTTGAAGGGTTCCAACTATTATGAAATCTTTATACATAGAGTAGATTACAAGAGGAGTTCAAGTGAGGCCCACTCTAGTTGACAAGGTTGACTACATCATAGGGGAGTATATCTATGTATCAAAGAGGTGACTTTAACACTTACATATATGTGATTAAAATATAAAGGCTTCCATAGCTAGGAGGGATACCACTATTGTGGGATCCTTATTTATGTAGTAGATTATGATAGGACTCCAAGTGGGACCCACTCCAGTTGACAAGGTCGACTATATTATAGATGGGTATATTTAAGTGTCAAAGGGGTAACTTTAATACTCGCATCTGTGTAACCAAATATAAAGAGTCTCATAGCTAGGAGGGGTCCCTCTATTATGAGATCCTTATTCATATAGTAGATTATGAGGCTCTATTCCAGTAGACAAGGTCGACTATATTATTGGGGGGTACATCTATGTGTTAATGTGATAACTTTAACACCCACATCCGTGTGGTCAAAATATAAAGAGATCCATAGCGAGAAGAGGTCCCACTATTGTGGGATTATTATTCATATAGTATATTATAAAAGGACTCTAATTGAGGCCTGCTCCAATTGATATAGTCGACTATATTATAGGGGGTATATTTATGTATCAAAGGGGTGACTTTAACACCCGTAATAACGTAGCCAAATTTTAAAGAGTCATATAACTAGGAGGAGTCCCTCATTTGTGGGATCTTTATTCATGTAGTAGATTACAAGAGGAGTCCAAATGGGGCCTATTCTAGTTGCCAATGTTAACTTCTATATAGAGGGGTACATCTATGTTTCAAAAGGCCTCTATCTATGTGGCTAAAATATAAGAGTTTATAGCTAGGAGGGGTCCCACTGTTAAGGAATTCTGATTCGTTTTGTAGATTATAAGAGATATCCAAGTACGACCCACTCCAATTGATAAAATTGACTACATTATATGGGGGTACATCTATGTGTCAAAGGGGTGACTTTAACATCCGCATTTGTATGGTAAAAATATAAAGACTCCTAAAGCTAGGAGGAGTTCCACTAATATGGGATCCTTATTTATATAGTAGTTTACGAGAGGAGTCCAAGTTGGGCCCACTTAAGTTGATAAAATCGACTATATTATAGAGGGATATATTTGTGTGTCAAAGATGTGACTTTAACACCAGTATCTATTTGTCTAAAATATAAAGAGTTTCATTGGTATAAGGGGTCCTACTATTGTGTGATCTTTATTCATGAGTTTACGGGAGGAGTTCAAGAGGGAACCACTCTAATTGATAAGATCGACTATATTATAGGGGGTACATCTATTTGTTAAAAGGGTAACTGTAACACCAGTATCTATGTGGATAAAATATAAAAAGTCTCATAGCTTGGTGGGGTCCCACTATTTTGAGATCCTTTTTTATATAGTATATTATGAAAGGAATCCATATGGGTACCACACAAATTGACAAAATTGACTACATTATTGGGGGTATATTTATGAGTCGAAGGGGTGACTTTAACCCCCGTACTTATATGGACAAAATATAAAGAGTCTCATAACTAAGAGAGGTCACTACAAGAAATAGGTTATTTACCGATGGACATTTTCATTCCCGTCGGTAATAATATACTTTTTACCGACGGTGACAATAATATCCGTCGGTATTATAACTTCGATTTTTTTAATTTTTTTTACACATTTATTACCGACGGTCATATATAATCCGTCGGTACAATGTTTTATACCGACGGAACATATGTTTCCGTCGGTATAATGAGTTTATACCGACAGAACAATAATATCTGTCGGTATATGGTCACGACGTTACTTTATACCGACGGCAATATTTTCGTCGATAAAAAGTATCGATTTTTACCGACGAATATGTAATTTCCGTCGGTATAATGGCTTTATACCGACGGACAAATAACATCCGTCGGTACTAAATCACGACGAAACTCAGGGTAAAAACCGGGTCTCTGGAAAAAATGGAACCCTGAGTTTCGTCGTGACATTGTACTGACGGACGTTATTTGTCCGTCGGTATAAAGCCATTATACCGACGGAAATTAAATGTCCATCGGTACAAATATCACGATGAAACTCAGGGTAAAAACCGAGTCTTTGGAAAAAATGGAACCCTGAGTTTCGTCGTGATATTTTACCGACGGACGTTATTTGGTCCGTCGGTATAAAGCCATTATGCCGACGGAAATTAAATGTCCGTCGGTAAAAAGGTCACGATGAAACACAGGGTAAAAATCGAGTCTCTGGAAAAAATGGAACCCTGAGTTTCGTCGCTGGTGTTTACCGACGGACATTATAATTTCCGTCGGTAAAAAGGTTAGTTTTACCGATGGAAGTAAAAAGGTCCGTCGGTAAAAACCCTAGTATAAATAACCTTCAGCGATCCCCTCCTTCTGTTGCTCTGTTTCGATCTAATTAACCTCCCGCCCCCCCCCCCCCTCTCTCTCTCTCTCTCTCTAAATCTTCCCCCCTCCCCGGCCTCCCCCCCTCCCCGGCGATCGGCGGCGAGCTCCTCCTCCTCCTCCCCGGCGACCGGCGGCGAGCTCCTCCTCCTTCTCCTCCTCCTCGTGGGCTCCGGTGAGATCCTCCTCCTCCTCCTCCCCCCGGTGAGCTCCTCTTCCTCCTTATTTATGAAGATGGTGACAATTATAGAGCACTATATAATTTTTAAAAAAAAAATTATCTATCCATCATAGTAGATGAAACCCTCCTACCACGGTGGGGAGGCGACACCAAGTCCATAATCTCGCATAATGTTTTGTGAGGCGCCATGACCAATTGGTCATATTGGGGCTCATTTCACACTCCATATATCCAAGTGTGGGGGATTGCGGGAAAGCATTTAGAGATTCATCATCGTCCATTACATTTAGAATTTAGGTAGAATTAGTGTACATTTTATTGTATTTTATGGGTTTATTTGATGTCCTTGGTTTTTAATCCTAATATCAAAAACTGGATCCTTTTAACCGTTATATATATATATATATATATATATATATATATATATATATATATATATATATATATATATATATATATATATATATATATATATATATATATATATATATATATATATATATATATATATATAGGGGCATGCTATGCTGCGGCATGCGGTGCGTGCGGCATCGCACCACAGCCGTGTGATGCACTGATGCATGCATCGCATGCACGCAGCGCGTGCATCACACGGCTGCGGTGCGATGCCGCACGCACCGCATGCCGCATTCAAGCAAATCCCTATATATATATATATATATATATATATATATATATATGAGGGCTGGGTTCCTATGACATGTCATAGGGAGTACCCTATGACATATGGTGAATTAGTAATGCTAGAATGTTTAGAATGTGCTGAATTTTTTTGAGGGTGATCACCTTACCTTAGATAGAATGTCCACAAAAACTCAAAGCATCTAAAACTTGTTGGGGCATCAAATGCTAGAAGCTTTATCGGCTATCCATTTTAACCGTTAAATTTAAAATCATATTTGATGCCTCTAGAAGTTTTAGAATAAGCCTATTTTTTGCGGGGGTCCTATTTAAGATAAGCTGATCATCCTCATAAAAATTCAGAACATTTTAAATATTCTATGGTTACTAACTCACCATATGTCATAGGGTACTCCCTATGATATGTCATAGGAACTCATTTCCCTATATATATATATATATATATATATATATATATATATATATATATATATATATATATATATATATATATATATATATATATATATATATATATATATAAAATGGATAGGAGTACATTGAACGGTTGTGGTATCGTTAAGCGTCGAATCCACAAAAGAGCGTCAATTTTGAACATGGGACTCAAAAGGGCCAGGATAAAATATGAGTCTCGATTGGGAGACCATGAGAATCTTTTTTTATATTTGCCCTTAGGGACTTAGATCTAAAGCAATCTAATCTAAAATTGGATAAAATATAATATATTATGTTAATAGATTGTTGGATCTGGTTCTTAATGGATCTGTTGGCCTAAATCCATATCCAACTTGATAAGTAAACGGGTATCAGATTTGGATCGTTATCGGATTATCAGATAAAAAAAATTAGATCCATATCCGACTTAACAAATCGGATTTGGATCAAAATCCGACAATCTTGGTTAAGCCAAGCAACTCTGGATATGTCCCAAACGCATATGGCTAACTGGGTTTGTACGTAAGTGGTCTTAATTAAGCTAGAGACGACTCATGAGCATAGTTAAGCAGCTCGACAGTCAGGTCATGGTCACAGGGAATGCCTAGCTAGATGTTAGATAACTATCTTACCCAAAAGCTTAAGATGGTTACATGATATCAGAGTTTTGGTTTCTGCGAGGTCCTAGGTTCAAATTATGTTGCCTCCATTTGTTAATTTCAGTATTACCCCATCTATTTAATTCTCCACCTATCCGGGAACCGAAATCGAATTTGTGCGGAGTCTTATAACATTGTTTGAAATTACTTTAGGTGTTGTATAGCCAGATAGACTAAGATATCTTCGATCGATAAGAGTTGGATGAGTAATTCGAATCGCATGAGCCAAGAGTACAGAGAAGGAGTCAAGAAATTTCTGGATTTTGCATTTAAGCGTCTTGCACCGCTTGATGGAAAAATTATGTGTCCCTGTATAGACTGCGGAAGGGTGACTAGGAAGGTTCGAGAGGAATGTGAGGTTGATCTGGTAATGCGTGGCATTGACATTAGCTATACCCGTTGGTTCTCGCACGGTGAGGAGCTAGATACAGACCCCATGACAGCTTACGGTGAAACTGCAAACACAGTGATCGCTGATGATAATATTAATACAGATGATGACGATGACATGCAGGGTATGATACATGATTTGCAAGGTGGAATAAGCACGGAAACACCGTCAGGTGATCAGCCCAATATTGAAGCGGACAAGTTCTACAGATTGCTTAAAGATGTCGAATAACCTCTATACCCGGGGTGTGAGAAGTTTTCAAAACTCTCTTTCACTGTAAAGCTTTTCATTTGAAGTGCCTCAATGGTTGGAGTAATAAGTCATTTAATATGTTGGTAGAGTTGCTGAAAAAGGCTTTTCCTATGGGTGAGACAGTACCGAAATCATTCTACGAGGCGAAGAAGACAATTAAAGATCTCAGTCTAGGTTATGAGAAAATTGATGCATACGTGAACGATTGTATGTTGTACCGAAAAGAGTATGAATATGCACGGTCATGCCACATATGCGGAGCAACGAGATATAAAGAGACGGATGCCGAGTCTAGTACCAATCGAAGGAAGAAAAATATATCTGCAAAGGTTCTCCTATACTTCCTGCTTAGGGACAGGCTTCAGAGGTTGTGTATGTCATCGAAAACTGCTGAGCATATGAGGTGGCATGCACGAGAACGTACAGATGACGGGATTATGAGACATCCGGCCGACTCTCTGACGTGGAAAGATTTTGATCATACCTATCCTGAATTCGCATGTGAAGTTCGCAACGTCAGGTTAGGGCTTGCTAGTGATGGCTTCAATCCCTTTGGGAATATAAGTGTGTCGCACAGCATTTGGCCTGTTGTCCTAGTTCCATACAATTTGCCTCCCTGGATATGCTTAAAAAAGCCATACACAATGCTCTCCTTGCTCATTCCCAGACCCAGGTCGCCTGATAATGATATTGACATTTACTTGCAGCCGTTGATTGAGGAGTTGAACGAGTTATGGGAAGTTAGGGCCGATACGTATGATGCCTCGTTGCGCCAGAATTTTCGGATGCATGCGGTACTTCTATGGACGATCAACGATTTTCCTGCATATGCCAACTTATCCGGGTGGAGTACTAAAGGAAAATTGGCGTGCCCTATATGCAATAAGGAGACAGATTCATTATGGTTGAAGAACGAAGGCAAGTTCTGTTATATGGGCCATCGAAGATTCCTTGTTGACGGCCATAAGTGGAGGCAGAACAAAAGAGCGTTCAACGGCAAGAAGGAACTTACAAAGGCCCCGGAGCAGCTTTCGGGGGTAGAAGTCTTGTGCGAATTGGATCAGCTTGATGCTGTGGCACTTGGGAAAGGTAAAAAGAAGAGAACGTATGAAGATTCTACGTGTGAGCATAACTGGAAGAAGAAGAGTATTTTCTTTAAACTACCGTACTGGAGCAGCCTACTCTTACGGCATAACTTGGATGTCATGCATATCGAGAAAAATATATGTGACAATATTATAGGAACACTGCTGAATCTCGACGGTTAGACGAAGGATAATCTTAAATCTCGTCTCGATCTTAAGGAGTTGGGCATCCGAAAATCACTTTATCCCCAAGAGATTGGGGATAAATATATATTGCCAGTTGCATGCTACACCATGAGCTCACAGCAAAAGGCAGCCTTATGTGCATTCCTACGGTCTGTGAAAATGTCAGACGGTTATTCTTCGAATATCACACGATGCGTGCAAGAGAACGGTCGGAAGTTGTCTGGATTAAAGAGCCACGATTGTCATGTTCTTATGCAGCGATTGTTATCTCTTGCTATACGTGGGAATTTAACCGAACAGGTGTCTGGTCCGTTAATTGAGCTCAGTACTTTTTTCAGACAGTTGTGCTCGAAGGTACTTAGAGTGGACCAACTTGATCAGATGGAGAGGGATATTGCGATCATATTGTGCAAGCTAGAGATGATATTTCCACCTTCCTTCTTTGATGCCATGGTGCATTTGACCGTTCACTTGGCAAATGAGGCCAAACTCGGTGGCCCAGTTCATTACCGCTGGATGTATTTTATCGAGAGGTAATCATCTCATCTCATTCGCACAATGTATTAGATCATTCTTGATATATTCATCCAAATATTTTTTCCTCAAATTAGGTACTTGCGAACATTGAAATCATATGTTCGTAATAAAAGTCGTCCGGAGGGATCGATTGCTGAAGGATACCTAGCAGAAGAATGTCTAACATTCTACTCAAGATACCTACATAGTATAGACACGCGATTCAATCAACTTGAGCGGAACTATGACGGTGGTCCAATAGACTTCGATGGGGGTCTGTCTATATTTGCCGAAATGGGTAGACCTGTAGGAGGAGGCAAAATCCATCGATTGTTTGTAGATGAGATTCAACAGGCACATATGTATGTGTTGCGCCAATGTGATGAAGTGTGGCCATTCATTGAGTAAGCATTTTACGATCATTTACTTATTCTTTCAGTCCATTCATTAAGTATATGTGCTAATTATAATTTAATTCATAACCTGTAAAATAGGAAGCATAAAGCCATCATTAATAATCGGGATACTCGAAATACTCCCCAAATTCATGATCGTGAATTCCCATCGTGGTTCGAGAAACACGTAAGTATTCACATCGTTACTGAATTTTATTGACATCCATTACCGAACAATAATTATGTGTTCATATCATAAATGTCATGTGGTTATTAATTATAAGTACAAGAGCTGCACGACAACCACGATCCGCTGATGAATGAGGATCTCTGGCGCTTATCTTGTAGTCCTTTGCAAGACGCAATATCGTACGATGGTTATATCATGAATGGTTATAGATTTCGGACGAAAGATAGTGAAAAATCACAAAGAACCCAAAATAGTAGGGTTGTCATCAACGGTGAGCAAGAAGAATTAGAAAATATCAACTTCTACGGTGTCCTCAACGAGATTCTCGAGATTAAATTCCTTGGCCAAAATCGGATCGTATTATTCAAATGCGATTGGTATGATGTTAATAATCGCGGGACTGGTTATAATGTCGACAAATACGGTTTTATCAGCATCAACACTGGTAAGAGATTGAATACCCAATATCAAGATCCATTCATTCTTGCCTCACAAGCGGAACAGATATTTTATGCACCGGATAATACCTCTCTAGGTTGGCAAATTGTAGTCAGGTCACCACCCAGAGATTTTTATGACATGGGAGACAAGGATGCGGGGGTCGTCGATGATGATTTGGATGCATACCAGAATGATGAGATAATCATTATCGACACAGTGCACGATGAAAATGAAGATGTCGACAATATAAACTGGACAGCGAATGCAGATCAAATGATAGAAGAGGAATGCAATGAGAGTGACAGAGATGAGACAGAAAATGACTAGACCGTATGTAAATCAAATTGTTTCATATTTAAATCAAATTATTTCATATATAAATCATATTGTTTCATATGTATATCATATTAATTTATACTGTTTCATATGTAAATCAAACTGTTTCACATGTAAATCATACCGTTTCATATGTAAATCAAACTGTTTCATATTGTTTCATAAATCATACTGTTTCATATGCAAATCAAACTGTTTCATATTGTTTTATATGTAAATCTTACTGTTTCATATGTAAATTAAACTGTTTCAGATGGCATCACGGTCATATATTCGTAGAGGCAGGGGTGGGGTAGCTCGGAGCGCTCCAGCTGCCACCCCAGAGTCCGAGGCCGAGCCGTCCGGATCTGGTAGTGCTATTCCTCTCTCCACACCAGCTCCTGATGTGGTCGTAGCCTCCGGAGCTTCGAGCAGTGCTCAGCACTCGGCTACAGCGTCTACGCCCACAGGTAATGTTTAGATCTAAAGTTTTATACATGTTGTAAATACTTCTTCAGTACTAATGTATATTTTATTTGCAAGGTCGAGGATCACCAAGCACGTAGGCAACCACGGCGTGACGACGGCCCGGTGCTTGTCGACCTTACGTGAGCCGCTTTCCCTACAGTGGAGCGGCAGGACCTTTGTGGGTGAGCACGCTTCTGACGCCACCACGTGGGTCGGTATTATAGTACGGGAGGAGAGGAATGCCCCGATTGTGGGGTTAAGGGGGTGGAAGAATATTGATGCATCCTATAAGGAGAGGATGTATCAGCAGTTTTTGGTACGTTAGTTTTATTAAAGCATTTTAGAATAATATTGTACTTCTTTATAATTTGATTTGATAAAATGACTTGTTTCTAAATTAATTTTACAGGAGAAATTTAAATGGGAGAATATGGAAACCGACATCCATCGGGAGGACTTGTGGAAGATGATGGGTGAGCGGTACAGGGATTACCGTCACGAGCTCTACCAGCTCTACGGTTACTTGGTCGGCCAGCCGGCTGAGGCGGTACAGGCTGCGGCCGGGATGAGAGACGCGCCACCGCTATACGTTCTACAGTTTTTGGTCGCTCACTGGGCCACCCCTCACTTTCAGGTATAATTATAATTTTGTTGATTCATACTTGTTTTAATGTTATACTAAAAATTTGTATTGATGTTTCAAAATTTAATCGATTGACACAGGCGAGTTCACGTAAAGGCAAGCAGAATAGAAGTACCTCGACGATACCTGCTCCAGTGAAGGGGAGGACCTCCATGCCCCAGCTTGCCCAGCAGCTGGTAAATGATACAAACATTGTTATTATTTAAAGCTCTATACATATTATACTAACTTATCTATTTATTTTATATGTCCAACAGACACAGTCCTTGGGCAACGAGCCTAATAGGATTGACCTTTTTGAGGCCTTTAGGAGGCGGCGTATCGATGGGGCATTTCTGGACGACAGGGTTGCCTCGCAAGTGGTAAGTAATTAAATTACTGTTAATATATTCTTATACGTATGCCATAAAATATCATTGAATATCATTGGTTGTTTTCATATAGGAGAGGATGCGACTTCTGGTGACCCCGTCGGGCGAGGCCGGCTCCTCCTCCGGCTCAGTATCTGTCGACTCAGCGATGGATACTGTACTGAGACCTGCCACGCACGGTCGTATCCTCTGTACGGGCCTTAGAGTCACGCCCTCTTCCTACTTTGGACGATAGGGTATGTGCTCGAGGGCACGGGACACCCAGACCGGTGCTCTCACTCACTTGTAGTCTGCGCTAGACGCGGAACGAGAGCAGAGGCAGGCCCTCGAGCAGAGGGTTGAGGCGAAGAAGAAGGCCATCGATGAGGAAAGAGAAGCTCGCAGGGAACTGGAGCGTCGGCTTAATGACTTCATAAGACGGTCTAGCGGTGGCTCATGCTCATGATCAGGTACTTACTAATCTTTATAATATTAGTAAAAAATATGAATCTTACTAATTTGAGTTTAAATCATATTCCAAGTATGAATTATCGGATGCCGATCTGATGACGATCCGATCGAATCCAAACCTATTTCATATCCGAAACACGCTAACTTATGATTTTCCAACACTTAGACTCTAAATCAGTGAATCAGATCATAAATTGGTCAAATATCCAATTAGAACTCGCTCGCAAGTCCGAAATATGGAATAATTCCAACTTCGAATTATCAGATGACGATCCGATCGAATCCAAACCAATTTCATATCCGAAACACACTAACTTATGATTTTCCAACACTTAGACTCTAAATCGGTGAATCAGAGCGTAAATTAGTCAAATATCCAATTAGAACTCGCTCGCAAGTCCGAAATACGGAATAATTCTAAGTATGAATTATCGGATGCCGATCCGATGATGATCCGATCGAATCCAAATCTATTTCAAATCCGAATCACGCTAACTTATGATTTTCCAACACTTAGACTCTAAATCGGTGAATCAGAGCGTAAATTATTCAAATATCCAATTAGAACTTGCTCGCAAGTCCGAAATACGGAATAATTCCAAGTACGAATTATCGGATGCCGATCCGATGCTGATCCGATCGAATCCAAACCTATTTCAAATCCGAAACAAGCTAACTTATGATTTTCCAACACTTAGACTCTAAATCGGTGAATCGGATCGTAAATTGGTCAAATATCCAATTAGAACTCGCTCGCAAGTCCGAAATACAGAATAATTCCAAGTACGAATTATCGGATGCCGATCCGATGACGATCCGATCGAATCCAAACATATTTCAAATCCGAAACACGCTAACTTATGATTTTCCAACACTTAGACTCTAAATCGGTGAATCGGATCGTAAATTGGTCAAATATCCAATTAGAACTCGCTCGCAAGTCCGAAATACGGAATAATTCCAAGTACAAATTATCGGATACCGATCCGATGACGATCCGATCGAATCCAAACCTATTTCAAATCCGAAACACGCTAACTTATGATTTTCCAACGCTTAGACTCTAAATCGGTGAATCGGATCGTAAATTGGTCAAATAACCATTTAGAACTCGCTTGCAAGTTCGAAATACGGAATAATTCCAAGTTCGAATTATTTGATGCCGATTCGATGACGATCCGATCGAATCCAAACCTATTTCAAATCCGAAACACGCTAACTTATGATTTTCCAACACTTAGACTCTAAATCAGTGAATCAGAGCGTAAATTGGTCAAATATCCAATTAGAACTCGCTCACAAGTCTGAAATACAGAATAATTCCAAGTACAAATTATCCGATGCCGATCCGATGACGATCCGATCGAATCCAAACCTATTTCAAATCCGAAACATGCTAATTTATGATTTTCCAATACTTAGACTCTAAATCGGTGAATCGGAGCGTAAGTTGTTCAAATATCCAATTAGAACTCGCTCGCAAGTCCGAAATACGGAATAATTCTAAGTACGAATTATCGGATGCCGATCCGATGACGATCCGATCGAATCCAAACCTATTTCAAATCCGAAACACGCTAACTTATGATTTTCCAACACTTAGACTCTAAATCGGTGAATCGGATCGTAAATTGGTCAAATAACCAATTAGAACTCGCTCGCAAGTTCGAAATATGGAATAATTCCAAGTTCGAATTATCGGATGCCAATTCGATGACGATCCGAGCGAATCCAAATCTATTTCAAATCCGAAACACGCTAACTTATGATTTTCCAACACTTAGACTCTAAATTATTGAATCGGAGCGTAAATTGTTCAAATATCCAATTAGAACTCGCTCGCAAGTCCGAAATATGGAATAATTCCAAGTATGAATTATCGGATGCCGATCCGATGACGATCCGATCGAATCCAAACCTATTTCAAATCCGAAACACGCTAACTTATGATTTTCCAACACTTAGACTCTAAATCAGTGAATCAGAGCGTAAATTGTTCAAATATCCAATTAGAACTCGCTCGCAAGTCCGAAATACGGAATAATTCCAAGTACGAATTATCGGATGCCGATCCGATGACGATCCGATCGAATCCAAAGCTATTTCAAATCCGAAACACGCTAATTTATGATTTTCCAACACTTAGACTCTAGATCGGTGAATCGGAGCGTAAATTATTCAAATATCCAATTAGAACTCGCTTGCAAGTCCGAAATACGGAATAATTCTAAGTACGAATTATCGGATGTCGATCCGATGACGATCCGATCGAATCCAAACCTATTTCAAATCCGAAATACGCTAACTTATGATTTTCCAACACTTAGACTCTAAATCGGTGAATCGGATCGTAAATTGGTCAAATATCCAATTAGAACTCGCTCGCAAGTCTGAAATACAGAATAATTCCAAGTTCGAATTATCGGATGACGATCCGATCGAATCCAAACCTATTTCAAAGCCAAAACACTCTAACTTATGATTTTTTAATGCTTAGACTCAGTTATAGATATAAACCATTTTTTTAACAAATACATGTTAATTGCAGGAGCAGGGCGGCGTCAGGGGGTCAATGAGAGCACCAGCATTGGTGGCGGGCCGTGTGGGGTGGTTGAGATAGGGCATGTATCATCTTTCAGTTTTGGATTGTGTAAATACTATTTTGTAATATGTGGTTATTTTTTGTTCTTGTCTATAATTGTCGGGTATTAATTGTTATAATTGTCGGGTATTGTGGTAATATTTGATAATTTGCTGTAATATTTTATCAATTTAGGTAATATTTGATAATTTGCGGTAATATTTTATAAATTGTGGTAATATTTGATAAATTGTGGTATTGTTGTAAATCATAGGAATTAAATAACATTATTTAGGTAAATTTATTTAAAAAAAACATACTTATTACCGACAGAAATTAATTATTCCGTCGGTAATAAAGTTTTTATTTTTTTTTAAATTATTAATAATTTGCCGATGTAAGATAATATACGTCGGTAATATATATATATTATTACTGACAGGAAGATTTATATCCGTCGGTAATATATATATTAATACCGACGGTAACTCTCGTAACCGTCGGTAAAATGTTTATATATTACCGACGGATATTATCTTCCGTCGGTAATAATATATTATATTCATTTTTAATTGTTTAAATATTACCGACGATTTTAATATTACCGTCGACATTAATTATTATTACCGACGGTAAAATTTAGTCCGTCGCATATTTTTCCCGACACCTTTTTTCCCGACAGCCAGCGACGAAAATTTCTTCCGTCGCTATAAAATATTACCGACGGAAAATTAATATTACCGACGGATATTGTCCATCGGTAATAACTGTTTTTTTTGTAGTGGGTCCCATTATCGTGGGATCCTTAATTTATATAGTAGATTACCAGAGGAGTCCATATGGGCCCACTCAAGTTAACAAGGTTGACTATATTATCTAAGGGTAAATCTATGTGTCAAAAGGGTGATTTTAACACCTGTATTTGTATGGCCAAATAATAAAGAGTCTCATAGCTAGTAGGGGTCTCATTATTATGAGATCCTTATTCAAGTAGTAGATTACGAGAGGAGTTCTAGTAGGGCCCATTACAGTTGACAAGGTCGAGTATATTATAACTTGGTAAATTTATGTGTCAATAGGGTGACTTTAATACCCACATCTATATATCCAAAATATAAAGAGTCTCATTGCTAGGTGGGGCCCTACTATTGTGGGATCTTTATTCATATTGTAGATTACAAGAGAAGCTAGTCCAAGTGGGGCCTACTTTAGTTTACAAACTCGACTATATATAGGTGGTACTTTTGTGTGTAAAAGGGGTAACTTTTATACCTATATTTGTGTGGACAAAACATAAAGTGTCCCATAGTTAAGAGGGGTCTTAGTATTATGGGATTGTTATTTATGTAGTAGATTATGACAGAAGTCCAAGTGGGGTCCTGTGACGACCAAGATCCAATAAGCCAAGAGCCAAGACTCCTGAGGTTGGGATGCCAAGATGGATGAGGTGAGGTAAGGTGAGATGAGGTGTACATGGCCACGAGTTAGCCCCACATCGCTTGGAGAGAATGAGATCCTGAGCTACTTATATAATTTTCCCTCCCAAACATAGAAGATGCGTTTTAAAACCATGCACCGCTATAGATTTTGTAAGAACTCTATAGTTAAGCGTGCTCGGGTGAGAGTAGTACTAGGATGGGTGACCACCCTGGGAAGTTCTCGTGCTAGTACAGGTAAAGCGGATAATATCTTGTATATTTGGGGCAGATGTTACAAAATGGTATCAGAGCTAGTTCCTCTCGGGATGGGGGGGTCTACCCTTACACGAGGACATGTAGCTCTAAGGGGATGGATTGTGATGACCAAGATTCAATAGGTGAGGTAAGGTGAAGTGAAATGTACAAGGCAATGAGTTAGCCCCATATCTTATGTGTTTGGGGTGGATGTTACAGGCCCACTCCAGTTGGTATGGTTGAATATATTTTTTGGGGGTACATCTATGTGACAAATGGGTGACTTTAACACCTGTATCTGTGTGGCCAAAATATAAAGAATCTTATAGCTAGTAGGGGTCCCACTATTGAAGGATCCTTAATAATGTAGTCAATTATGAGAGGAGTCTAAGTAAGGCCCACTCTAGTTGAAAAGATCAACAACAATATATGTGGGTACCTCTATTCACCAAAGGTGAGAATTTAACATCTATATCTGTGTTGACAATATATAAAGATTCTCATAGCTAGGTGGGGTCTCATTATTATGGGATCCTTATTAATATCATAGATTACGAGAGGAGTCCAACTGGGGCCAACTCTAGTTGACCAGGTTGATTATAATGTAGGGAGGTATATCTATATATCAAAGAGGTGACTTTAATACTCACATATGAGTGGCCAAAATATTAAGAGTTCCATTGGCCTGCACATGGGCCCCCCACTCTAGTTGATAAGGTCGACTATGTCATTAGTGGGGTACATCTATATTTCAAAGGGGTGACATTAATACCCGCATCTGTATGTCAAAAATACCAAAAGTCTCATATGTAGAAGGGGTCCCAATATAGTGGGATCCTTATTCATATAGTAGATTATGAGAGGAGTCCAAGTGGGGCCTATTCTAGTTGACAAGGTAGACTATATTATAGGGGATATATCTATGTGTCAAATGAGTGACTTTAACACCCGTATCTGTGTAGCTAAAATATAAAGATTCATCTAATTAGAAGGGGTCATACTATTTTGGGATCCTGATTTATGTAGTTAATTATGAGAGGAGTCCTAGCGGTTCCTATTTAAGTTGACAAGGTCGACTACATTATAGGGGTGCACATCTATGAGTAAAAGAAGTAGCTTTGACACCCGTATCTGTGTGCCAAAAATATGAAGAGTCTGATAGCTAGGTGGGATGCCACTATTGTGGGATCCTTGTTCATATAGTAGAATACGAGAGGAATCCAAGTTAGGCCCACTCCAGTTGACAAGGTTGACCATGTTTTAAGGGTGCACATCTATGTGTCAAAGAGGTCCTACAATTTTGAGATCCTTATTCTTGTAGTAGATTACGAGTAGAGTCCAAGATGGGACCACCCTAGTTGATAAGGTCGACCACATATAGGGGGGTACATCTATGTGTCAAATTGGTGATTTTAACTCCTATATATGTATCCAAAATATAAAGAATCTCATAGCTAGGAGGGGTCCAACTTTTATGAAATCTATATACATATAGTAGATTACAAGAGTAGTCCAAGTGGGGTTCACTCTAGTTGATAAGGTCGACTATATTAGTAGATCACGACAGGACTCCAAGTAGGACCCGTTCTACTGGACAAGGTTGACTATATTATAAAAGGGTACATCGATTTATCAAAGGGGTAGCTTTAACACCTGTATTTGTGTAAGCAAATATAAAGAGTCTTATGGGATCTTTATTCATATAGTAGATTAGAAGAGAAGTGTAAGTGGGCTCTATTCCAGTAGATAATATCGACTATATTATTGGGGGGTACATGTGTGTGTCATAGTAATGACTTTAACACCCACATCTGTGTGGCTAAAATATAAAGAGACCGATAGCGAGGAAGGGTCCCACTATTTTGGGATTCTTATTTATATAGTAGATTATAAGGGGACTCCAATTAGGGCCTACTCTAATTGACATAATAGACTATATTATAGAGGATACATCTATGTATCAAAAGGGTAACTTTAACCACACAATAATATAGCCAAAATATAAAGAGTCATATTGCTAGCAGGGGTCCCTCTATTGTGGGATCCTTATTCAAGTAATATATTATGAGAGGAGTCCAAGTAGGGCCTACTCCAATGACAATGTTAACTTATATATAGAGGGGTATATTTATGTTTCAAAGGGTGACTTTAACACCACCATTTATATGGCCAATATATAAAGAGCCAATAGCTGGAAGGTGTCCCATTATTGAGGAATCATTATTCTTTTTGTAGATTACAAGAGATATCCAAGTAGGACCCACTCTAGTTGATAAAGTTGAGTACATTATAGAGGGGTATATCTATGTATCAAAGGGGTAATTTTAGCACCCATATCTATGTGGCCAAAATTTAAAAACTCTCAAAGCTAGGAGGGGTCCCACTATTATGGGATCTTTATTTATGTAATAGATTACGAGAGAAGTCCTAGTAGGGCCCACTCTAGTGGACAAAGTTGACTATATTATAGAGGGGTACATCTATGTGTCAAAAAGGTGACTTTAATACCCGTATCTTTATGGCCAAAATATAAAGATTCTTATAGGTAGAAGAGATCCCACTATTATGGGATCCTTATTCATGACTAGATTACGAGAGGAATCCAAGAGTGGACCACTCCAGTTGACAAAGTCGACTATATTATATGGGATATATTTATTTGTTAACAGGGTAACTTTAACATCCGTATCTCTATGGACAAAATATAAAGAGTCTTATAATAAATTAGGGTCCCACTATTTTGGGACCATATTTCATATAGTAGATTATAAGAGGAATCCAAGTGGGTACCAAACAAATTGACGAAGTTGACAACATTATAAGGGGTACATCTTTGAGTCGAAGGGGTGAATTTAGCCCTCGTATTTATGCGGTCAAAATATAAAGTCTTATAACTATAAGAGGTCTCATTATCGTGGGATCCTTATTTATGTAGTAGATTACAAGAAGAGTCCAAGTGAGTCTACTCAAGATGACAAGGTTGACTATATTATCTAGGGGTACATCTATATGTCAAAGGGGTGACTTTAACACCTACATCTGTATGGCCAAATAATAAAGAGTCCCAAAGCTATTAGGGGTCCCATTATTATGAGATCCTTATTCAAGTAGTGGATTACGAGAGGAGTTCTAGTAGGGCCTATTATAGTTGACAAGGTCGCGTGACTACCTTATAGAGAGGTATATTTATGTGTTAAATGACAATTTTAATACACGTATTTGTGTAACCAAAATATAAAAAGTCACATAGCTAGGATGAATCTCACTATTGTGTTATTGTCATTCATATGATAGATTTTGAGAGGAGTCCAAGTAGGGACCACTCTAGTTGGCAATGTCGACAACAATATAGGGGTGTATATTTATATATCAAAATGATGACTTTAACACCTGCATCTGTGTGCCCATAATGTAAATAGTCCCTAAGTTAGGAGAGGTCCTACTATCGTGGGATCTTTATTTTTATAATATATTATGATAAGAGTCCGAGAGGAGCCCACTCCAGTGAACATAGTCAACTACTTTATAGAGAGGTACATCTATGTGTCAAAGAGGTAACTTAAATACCCGCTTCTATGTGGCCAAAATATAAAGAGTCTCATAGTTAGGAAGGGTCCAACTATTGTGAGATCCTTATTTATTTAGTAAATTATATGATAAGTACAAATGGGGCCCATTCCAGTTGACAAGGTCGAGTATATTATAACTTGGTAAATTTATATATCAAAAGGGCGACATTAACATCTGTATCAATATGTCCAAAATATAAAGAGTCTTATTGCTAGGTGGGGTCCCACTATTATGGTATCCGTATTCATGTAGTATATTACGAGAAAAGTCTAAGTAGGGCCCACTCTAGTTACCAGGGTTGATAATATTTTATGGGAGTACATCTATGTGTCAAAGGGGTGACCTTAACACCCGTATCTGTATGGCCAAAAGAAAAAGAGTCCTATAACTAAGAGGGGTTGCACTATTGAAGGATCCTTAATATAATAGTCAATTACGAGAGGAGTCTATATTGGTCGACTCTAGTTGAAAAGGTTGACAACAATATATGTGGGTACATCTATTTATCAAAGGGGCAAATTTAACACCTGCATCTGTGTTGTCAATATATATTCTCATTGCTAGGAAGGGTCCCACTATTATGGGATCATTATTAATATCGTAAATTATGAGAGAAGTCCAAGTGGGTCCCACTCTAGTTGACCAGGTCGACTACAATATAGGAATACGTCTATATGTCAAGGGGGTGACTTTAACACCCGCATTTGTGTAGCCAAAATATTAAGAGTCCTATTGGTCTGCACATAGGGGCCTCACTCCAATTGATAAGGTCGACAACGTCATTAGCGGGGTACATCTATATGTCAAAGGGGTGACTTTAACACCTGCATATGTGTGGTAAAAATACCAAAAGTCTCATAGCTTAGAGGGGGAGGGTCCCACCATAGTGGGATCTCTATTCATATCGTAGATTATAAAAAGAGTTCAAGTGGGGCCCAATCTAGTTGACAAGATCGATTATATTATAGGGGGTACATCTATGTGTTAAATAAGTGACTATAACACCCATATCTGTCTGGCAAAATATAAAGATTCATCTAACAAGAAGGGGTCCCACTAATATGGGATCCTGATTCATATAGTTAATTATGAGAGTAGTCCTAGTGGGGCCCATTCAAGATGACAATATCGACTATGTTATAGGGGTGCCCATCTATAAGTGAAAGGGGTAACTTTAATACATGCATCTGTGTGGCAAAAATATAATGAGTCCCATAATTAGGTATGGTACCATTATTTTGGGATCCTTATTCATGTAGTAGATTATGAGAGGAGTCCAAATAAGGCCCACTTTACTTGACAAGTTCGACCATATTATAGGGGGGTACATCTATGTGTCAAAGGGGTCTGACCATTCTGGGATCCTTATTCTTGTAGTAGATTTCGAGTGGAGTTCAAGTGGGGACCTTGCTAGTTGATAAAGTCGACCACATATAGAAGGCTACATCTATATGTCAAAGGGGTAACTTTAACACCTATATCTGTATGGTCAAAATATAAAGAGTCCTATAGCTATGACGGGTTCAACTTTTATGGAATTCTTATACATAGAGTAGATTACAAGAGGAGTTCTAATGGGGTCTACTCAAGTTGACAAGGTTGACTATATCATAGGCAAGTATATCTATATATCAAATGGATGACTTTAATACCCGCATCTGTATGACAAAAAATAAAAGACTTCCATAGCTAAGAGGCGTACCACTATTATAGGATTCTTATTTATATAGTAGATTATGACAGGACACCAAGTGGGACCCATTCCAATTGACAGGGTTGACTACATTATAGAGGAGTACATCTATGTGTCAAAGGGGTAACTTTAACACCCGTATTTGTGTATTCAAATATAAAGAGTTCGATAGCTAGGACGGGTCCCTCTATTATGGGATCCTTATTTATATAGTGGATTAGAAGAGGAATGCAACTGGGCTCCACTCTAGTAGACAAGGACGACTACATTATTGGGAGTATATCTATGTATCAAAGTACGTGGTGACTTTAACACCCGCATCTGTGTGGCCAAAATATAAAGAGACCCATAGCGAGGAGGGGTCCTACTATTGTGGGATTTTTATTCATATAATAGATTATAAGAGGACTCCAATTGGGGCCCACTCCAATTAATATTGTCGACTATATTAAAGGGAATATATCTATATATCAAAGGGGTGACTTTATCACCCGTAATAGTGTAGCCAAAATATAAAGAGTCATATTGCTAGAAGGGGTCCCTCTATTGAGGGATCTTTATTCTTGTAGTAGATTATGAGTGGAGTCCAAGTGGGGCCTACTCCAGTTGACAATGTTAACTTCTATATAGAAGGGTATATCTATATTTTAAAGGATGACTTTAACACCTCCATCTATGTGGCTAAAATATAAAGAGCCCATAACAAGGCGGGGTCGTACTATTGAGAAATCCTGATTCTTTCTATAGATTACTAGTGACATCCAAGTAGGCCCTACTCTAGTTGACAAAGTTGACTATATTATAAGGGGGTTCATTTATGTATCAAAGGGGTACTTTAACACCCGCTTCTGTGTGGCCAAAATATAAAGACTCCCAAAGCTAGGAGGGGTCCCACTATTATGAATCCTTATTTATATAGTAGATTAGGAGAGGAGTTTAAGTAGGACCCACTCCAATTGGCAAAGTCGACTATATTATAGAGGGGTACATCTATGTATCAAAGAGATGACTTTAACACCCATATCTATATGGCCAAAATATAAAGAGTCCCTTAGGTAGACAGGGTCCCACTATTGTGGGATCTATATTCATGAGTAGATTACGGGAGGAGTCCTAGAGGGGACCACTCTAGTTGACAAGGTCGACTATATTATAAGAGGTACATATATTTGTTAAAATGATAACTTTAATACTCGTATCTGTATGCACAAAATATAAAGAGTCCCATAGTTAGGTAGGTTCCCACTATTTTAGGATCCTTTTTCATATAGTAGATTATGAGAAGAATTAAAGTAGGTACCACACAAATTGATATCTGTGTGTCAAAATAGTGACATTATCATCCGTATCTGTATACCCAAAATATAAATAATCCTAAAACTAGGAGAGGTCCTACTATCGTGGAATCCATAATCTTATAGTATATTATGACAAAAGTCCAAGAGGGGCCCACTCTCTTGGACAAGGTCAACTACCTTATAGGGACATACATCTACGTGACAAAGAGGTGACATGAACACTTGCTTCTTTGTTGCCAAAATATAAAGAGTCTTATAGTTAGAAAGGGTCCCACTATTGCGAGATCTTTATTCATATAGTAGATTACTAGAGCATTGTAAGTTGGGCCCATTCAAGTTGACAAGGTCTAGTACATTATAACTTGGTAAATTTATATATAAAAGGGTAAATTTAATACCCGCATCTGTATATCCAAAATATAAAGAGTCTCATTGCTTGGTGAGATCCTATAATTATGGGATCTTTATTCATGTAGTAGATTATAAGAGAAGTCCAAGTGAGGCCTATTCCATTTGACAAACTCGACTATATTATAGGGGGTCACATCTATGTGTCAAAGGGGTGAGTTTAACACCTGTATCTGTATGGCTAAAATATAAAGTATCTCATAGCTAGGAGGGATCCCACTATTATGGGATCTTTATTCCTGTAGTAGATTATAGGAGAAGTTTAAGTAAGGCTCACTCCAGTTGACAATGTTGATTATATATTATGGGGGTATATCTATATGTCAAAGGGGTGACTTTAACACTCGAATATGTGGGGCCAAAAGATAAAGGGTCATATAGCTATGAGGGGTCCAACTATTGGAGGATCCTTAGTGATGTTGTAAATTATAAGAGGTCTCTAAATGGGGCCCACTCTAGTTGAAAAGATCAACAATAATATATATGGGTATATCTATTTATCAAAGGGGTGAATTTAACATCCGTATCTGTGTGGCTAATATATAAAGACTCTCATAGCTATGAGGGGTCCCACTATTGTGGGATTCTTATTAATATCAAAGATTATGTGGGGAGTCAAAATAGGGGCCACTATAGTTGACCAGGTCGACTATAACATAGGGGGTATATCTATGTATCAAAGGGGTGACTTAAATACCCGCATCTGTATTACCAAAGTATTAAGAGTCCCACTAGCCTATACATGGGGGCCGTACTCTTGTTGATAAGGTCGACTACGTCATTGGTGGGGTACATCTATTTATTAAAGAGGTGACTTTAACACCAGAATCTATATGGCAAAAATACCAAAAATCTCACAGCTAAGAGGGTTCTACTATAGTGGGATCCTTATTGATATAATAGCTTATGAGAGGAGTCTAAGTGGGTCCCACTATAATTGACAAGGTCGACTATATTATAGAGGGTGCATCTATGTGTCAAATGAGTGATATTAACACCCGCATCTATGTGGCCAAAATATAATGATTCATCTAACAAGGAGGGGTCCCACTATCATGGGATCCTAATTTAGTTAGTTAATTATGAGAGGAGTTCTAGTGGGGCCCACTCAAGTTGACAAGGTCAACTATATTATAAGGGTGCATATCTATATGTGAAAGAGGTAACTGTAACACCCATATCTATATGGCAAAAATATAAAGAGTCCCTTATCTAGGTGGGATGCCACTATTATGAGAATCCGTATTCATGTAGTAGATTACGAGAGGAATCCAAGTAAGGTCCACTCTTGTTGACAAGGTCGAAAATATTAGAGGTCTATATGTTAAAGGAGTGACTTTAATACTGATTTCTGTGAGGCTAAAATATAAAAAGTCTTTTACCTAGAAGGGGTCGCACTATTGTAGATTCTTTTTTAATATTGTAGATTACGAAAGAAGTATAAGTGGGGCCCATTCTAATTGACAAGGTTGACTACATTATAAAATGATACAACTATGAATCAAAGGAGTGAGTTTAACACCCGCATCTTTATGGCCAAAATATAAAGAGTCCCATAATTTGGAGGAGTCCCACTATTTTAGGAACTTTATTCATATAGTAGATTTTAAAAGGATTCCAAGTGGGGACCACTCAAATTAAAAATATTGATTTAATTATATAGGCATATATCTATGTGTCAAAGGGAGGACTTTAACACTAGCATCTGTGTGGCAAAAATATAAGGAGTTTAATAGTTTGGAGGGGACCCACTATTGTAGAATGCTTATTCTTGAAGTATATTACGAGAGGAGTCCAAGTGGGGCTCACTCTAGTTGACAAGGTCGACTATATTATAGAAGGGTTTATCTATATGTCAAAGGGGTGACTTTAACACCCGTATCTGTATAACCAAAATATAAATAGTCTCATAGGTAGGAGGGGTCCCCATATTATAGGAGGGTATATCTATATATTAAAGGGGAGATTTTATCACCCATATCTGTGTAGCCAAAATATAAAGAGTCTCATAGCTAGGATATGGTCCATCAATTGTGGGATTCTTATATATGTCTTTGATTACAACAGGAGGCAAAAAGGTCCACTCTAGTTGACTAGGTCGACTATAATATAGAAGCTTACATCTATATATCTAAGGGGTGACTTTAACAACTGCATCTGTGTGACCAAAATATAAAGAGCTCTATTGGCCTACACATAGGGGCCCACTCTATTTGATAAGACCTACTGCATCATGGGAGGTACATCTATATGCCAAAGGGTAACTTTATCACCTGTATCTGTGTAGCCAAAAGATAAAAATCCTTGTAGTTTGAAGGAGTCCCACTATTATGGAATCCTTACTTATTTAGTAGATTAAAAGAAGGATCTAAGTGGGGCCCACTCCAATTGACAAAATCGACTATATTATAGGGGGGATAGCTATGTGTCAAAGGGATGACATTAACAATAGCTTCGATGTGGCAAAAATATAAAGAGTACCATAGCTAGGAGGGGTCCCACTATTGTGGGATCCTTATTCATATAGTGGATTAGGAGATGAGTCCTTGTAGGGCCAATCAACTTGACAAGGTTGACTATATTATAAGGGTATATTTTTGTATCAAAAGGGGTGACTTTAACACCTGCATCAGTGTGGGCAAAATATAAAGAGTCTTATAGTTATGAGGGGAACCACTATTATAGGATCTTTATTCATATAGTAAAATACGAGAGGAATATAAATGGGGCTAACTCCAATTGACAAGGTCGACTATATTATAGAGGGTACATCTATGTATAAAAGGGGTGACTTTAATATTCTTATATGTGTGACCATAATATAAAAAGTCTCATAGCTAGGTGGGATCTAGCTATTGTTGGATCCTTATTGATGTAGTAGATTACGAAAGGAGTCTAAGTGGGGCCCACTCTAGTTGACGAGGTCGACTATATTATAAACAGGTACATCTATGCGTCAAAGGTTTTAATTTAACACCCGCATCTGTATGACCAAATTATAAGAAAAGTCCAAGTGATACAAGGACTCCACCCCACTTATGTTAGCCTATGCATAGGGGCCCACTCTAGTTGATATGGTGACTGCAAAATTAGGGGTAAATATATGTGTCAAAGTGGTGACTTTAACATCCATATCTATGTGACCAAAATATAAAGATTCCTTTAACAATGAGGGGTCTGACTATTGTATGATCCTTTTTTATATAGTAGATTACGAGAGAAGTCCTAGTGGGGCCCATTCCAGTTGATAAGATTGACTACTTTATAGGGGGTATATCTATATATCAAAGGGGTAACTTTAATACCCGTATTCGTATGGCCAAAATATAAAAAGTCTCATATCTAGGAGGTATTCTACTACTGTGGAATACATATTCATATAGTAGATTACGATAGTAGTCTAAGTGCGACCCACTCTAGTTGACAAGGTCGAATACATTATAAGGGTTATATCTTTATGGAAAAGGGGTCAATTTAACACCCTCATCTGTGTGACGAAATTAGAAAGTGTCATATAGCTAGGAGGGGTCCCACTATTATAGGATCATTATTCATATAGTAGATTACGAGAGAAGTCCAAGTAAAACTCACTCCAGTTGACAAGGTTGACTATATTATAAAAGAAGTATATCTATAAATCAAAGGGGTGGGTTTAAAGCCAAAATATAAAGAGTCTTATAGCTAAGAGGAGTCCCATTATTATGTGATGCTTATTTATATAGTATATTACGAGAGGAGTTCAAGTGGGGCCCACTCTAGTTGAAAAGAAAGACTAAATTATAAGGGGGTATATCTATGTGTCAAAGGATGACTTTAACACCTGTATCTATCTGTATGGCAAAAATATAAACAGTCTTATAGCTAGGAGGGGTCCTACTATTATTGATTCCTTATTTATAAAATAGATTACGAGAGGATTTCAAATAGGGGCCCACCCTAGTTGACAAGGTTGACTATATTGTAGAAGGGTATATATATGTGTCAAAGGGGTGACTTTAATACCCATATCTATGTAGCTAAAATATAAAGATTTATACAGTAGAATGGGTCCCCACTATTATAGGATCATTATTCATATAGTAAATTGAGTAGTCCAAATTGGTCCCACTCCAGTTGACATGGTTGACGATATTATAGGGGGGTATATCTATATGTCAAATAGGTGACTTTAACTCCCGTATATATGAGGCAGAAAGATAAAGAATCCTATAGCTAGGAGGGGTCCTACCGTTATGAGATATTTATTCATGTAGCATATTATTAGTGGATTCTAAGTGATATAAAGACTCCTCCCCACTTATATTGGCTTGCACATAGGGTTATGTCAAGTTGATAAGACTGACTACTTCATTGGGGTGTATATTTATCTGTCATAAGGGTGACTTTAACTCCCATATATGTGTGGCTGAAATATAAGAATCCCATAGCTAGGAGGGATCCCTTTATTACGAGATCCTTAATTATTTATGTAGCATATTATAAGAGATATCCAAGTAGGCCGGCCTACTCAAGTTGACAAGTTGACAATATTATAGGGGGTACATCTATGTGTAAAAGAGTTGACTTTAACACCAGTATCTGTGTGGGAAAAATAAAATATAGAGATTCCTATAACAATGTGGGGTCCCACTATTCTGGGATCCTTATTTATACAGTCGCATCTGTATGTCCAAAATATAAATAATCCTATACGTAGGAGGGGTCCTATTTTTATGGGATACATATTCATGTTGTAAATTACGTGAGTAATCCAAGTAGGGCCCATTATAGTTAAAAAGGTCAACTATATTATAGAGGGTACATCTATGAATGAAATCGATAACTTAACACCCATATATTTATGACCAAAATATAAAAAGTCTCATAGCAACGAGGGGTTATACTATTATGGGATCCTTATTTTTGTAATAGATTAAGAGAGGAATCCAAGTGGGACCCACTCTAGTTGACAAGATCGACTTTGTTATATGGGGGTATATCTATGTGTCAAAAAAGTACTTTAACACCCATATCCGTGTGGCCAAAATATAAAAAAACCTATAGCTAAGAGGGGGCCTACTATTGTGAAATCCTTAATCAAGTAGTATATTAATAGAGGTATTCAAGTAGGGTCCAGTCATTTTGACACGATCGAGTTAATTATATTAGGGTATATCTATTTATCAAATTTGTGACTTTAACATCGGCATCTATGTAACCAAAATTTAAAGATCCTCATAGCTAGGAGGGGTTCTATTATTATGGGATCCTTATTCATGTAGTAGATTACAAAAGGAGTCTAAGTGGGTCCCACTCATATTGAGAATGTTTACTATATTATAGGGGGTACATCGATTTGTCGAATAGGTTACTTTAACTTTCGTATCTATAAGACCAAAATATAAAAAGTCCCAATTCTAGAAGGTGACACACTATTGTGGGATCCTTATTTATGTAGTAGATAACTAGAGTCTAAGTAGAGTCCACTCTAGTTGACAAAGTCGACTATATTATTAGGGGTATATTTATATATCAAAGGGGTGACTTTAACATTCATATTTGTGTAGCCAAAATATAAAGAATCTTATAGCTAGAAGGGGTCCCATTATTGAAGGATCCTTATTTATGTAGTAGATTACGAAAAGAGTCTAAATGGGTCCCACTCAAGTTTACATGGTCGACTACATTATAAGAAGATATATCTATTTGTCGAAGGGGTGACTTTAACCCTCGCATCTGTATGTCAAAAATATAAAGAGTCCCATAACTAGGAGGGGTTCCACTATTGTGGGTTCCTTATTCTTGTATTAGGTTCTTAGAGGAGTCCAAGTAGGGCCCACTCCAGTTGACAAGGTCGACTACATTATAAGTGGGTATATCTATTTGTCCAAGGGAAAACTTTAACACAGATATTTATGTGGCCGAACTATAAAAATTCCCCCAAAGCTAGGAGGGGTCCCATTATTGTGGGTCTTCATTCATATACTAGATTACGAGAGGTGTCCAAGTATGGCCCACTCTACATGATAAGGTCGACTATAATATAGGGGGGTACATCTATGTGACAAAAGGGTGATTCTAATACCCGTATCTATATGGTCAAAATATAAAGAGTCCCATAATTAAGAGAGGTCTCTTTATTGTGGGATCTTTTTTATATAGTAGATTACGAGAATAGTCTAAGTGTAAAAGGGTGACTTTAATACTCGTATCTTTATTGTCAAAATACAATACTATTGTAGGATCCTTATTCATGTAGTAGATTATAAGAGGAGCCTAAGTGAGGCCTACTCCAGCTGACATGATCAACTATATTATAGGGGGTACATTTTTGTGTAAAAGGTGTGACTTTAACACCTGCATCGATATCATCAAAATATAAAGAGTCACATAGCTAGTAGGTATCTCACTGTTGTGGGATCTTTATTCACGTAGTAGATTACGAGAGAAGTTCAAGTGGGTCTCACTCAAGTTGACAATGTTGACTATATTATAGGGGGTACTTCTATTTATCGAAGGGGTAACTTTAACACCTGCATCTTTCTGACCAAAATATAAAGATTCCTTAAACAATGAGGGGTTTGACTATTGTATGATCCTTTTTTATATAGTAGATTATAGAGGAGTCCTAGTGAGACCAATTCTAGTTGATAAGATCATCTACCTTATAGGGGGTACATCTATGTGTCAAAGGGGTAACTTTAACATCTGTATTTGTATGACCAAAATATAAAGAGTCTCATAGCTAGGAGGGGTTCTACTACTGTGGAATATATATTCATATAGTATATTACGATAGTAGTCTAAGTGCGACCCACTCTAGTTGACAAGGTCGAATACATTACAAGGGGTATATATATGTGTCAAAGGGGTCAATTTAACACCCTCAACTTTGTGGCCAAATTATAAAGTGTCATATAGGTAGGAGGGGTCCCACTATTATAGGATTCTTATTCATATAGTAGATTATGAGAGGAGTCCAAGTAAAACTCACTTTAGTTGACAAGGTTGACTATATTATAAAAGGAGTACAATTATAAGTTAATGTAGTGAGTTTAACACCTATATTTATGTAGCCAAAATATAAAGAGTCTTATAGCTAAAAAGGGTCCCACTATTATGTGATGATTATTTTATAGTAAATTACGAGAGGAGTCCAAGTGGAGCCCACTCTAGTTGAAAAGAAAGACTTAATTATAAGGGGATAAATCTATATGGCAAAGGGTGACTTTAACACCTGCATCTATCTGTGTGGCAAAAATATATAAAGTCTCATAGCTCAGAGGGGTCCTACTATTGTGGATTCCTTATTCATAAAATAGATTTTGAGAGGATTTCAAGTGGGGTCCCACCCCAATTGATATGGTTGACAACATTGTAGGAGGGTATATATATATGTATCAAAGGGGTGACTTTAATACCCATATCTATGAGGCCAAAATATAAAGATTTCTATAGTTGAACGGGTCCCCACTATTATAGGATCATTATTTATATTGTAGATTGAGCAATCCAAATAGGTCCCACTCTAATTGACATGGTTGACTATATTAAAGGGGGGTATATTTATATATCAAATTGGTGACTTTAACTTTCATATATCTGAGGCCAAATGATAAAAATCCTATAGCTAGGAGGGGTCCTACCATTATGGGATACTTATTCATGTAGCATATTATGAGTAGATTCCAAGTGATATAAGGATTTCTCCCCACTTATATTGGCTTGCACATGGGGTCATATCCAGTTGATAAAACTGACTACTTTATTGGGGTGTACATCTATCTATCATAAAGGTGACTTTAACACCGATATGTATGTGGCTAAAATATAAGAAGCCCAATAGCTAGAAGGGATCTCTTTATTACGGGATTCTTATTTATATAGCATATTATATAAGAAGTCTAAGTAGGCTGACCCTCTCTAGTTGACAGGTCGACAATATTATAGGGGGTACATCTATGTGTAAAAGAGTTAACTTTAATACCAGCATCTGTATGAGCAAAATATAAAGATTCCTAGCTATAACAAGGTGGGGTCCCACTATTGTGGGATCTTTATTTATATAGTATATTACGAGATGAGTCCTAGTGGGGCCTGCTCTTGTTGAGAAAATCGATTACATTATATGGGTATATTTATTTATAAAATGGTAACTTTAACAGTCGCATCTGTATGGCCAACATATAAATTATCCCATACTTAGAAGGGATCCCACTTTTATAGGATACATATTCATGTAGTAAATTATATGAGTAATCCAAGTAGGGCCCACTATAGGTAAAAATGTCGACTATATTATAGAGGGTACATCTATGAACTAAATTGTTGGCTTTAACACCCGTATCTTTATGACCAAAATATAAAGAGTCTCATAGCAAGGAGGAGTACTACTATTATGGGATCCTTATTTATATAATAGATTAAAAAAGGAGTCCAAGTAGGACCCACTCTAGTTGACAAGATCAACTTTGTTATATGGGGGTATATCTATGTGTCAAAGGGGTGACTTTAACACCTATATCTATATGGCCAAAATATGAAGAGTTCTATAGCTAAGAGGGGGCCCACTATTGTGAAATCCTTATTCATGTAGTATATTAATAGAGGTGTCCAAGTAGGGTCCACTCTATTTGACAAGATCAACTTAATTATATTAAGGTATATCTATTTATCAAAGTGGTGACTTTAACACCAGCATCTATGTAACAAAAATAAAAAGAGCCCAATAGCTAGGAGGGGTCCCACTATTAGGGCTCTTTTTTCATATAGTAGATTACGAAAGGAGTCTAAGTGGGTCCTATTCTATTTGGAGTTCTAGTAGAGCCCACTCTAGTTGACAAAGTCGACTATATTATAGATGGTATATTTATGTGTCAAATGGGTGACTTTAACATCCGTATTTGTGTAGCCAAAATATAAATAATCTCATAGCAAGAAGAGGTCCCACTATTGTAGGATCCTTATTCAGGTAGTAGATTACGAAAGGATTCTAAATTAGTCCCACTCAAGTTTACATAGTCGACTACATTACAAGGAGATATATCTATTTGTCGAAGGGGTGACTTTAACCCTCACATCTGTGTGTCAAAAATATAAAGAGTCCTATAACTAGGAGGGGTTCCACTATTGTGGGTTCCTTATTCTTGTTGTAGATTCTTAGAGGAGTCCAAGTAGGGCCCACTCAAGTTGAAAAGGACGCCTATATTATTGGTAGGTACATCAATTTGTCCAAGGGAAAACTTTAACATAGATATTTATATGGCCGAACTATAAAGATTCCACCATAGCTAGGAGGGGTTCCACTATTGTGGGTCCTTATTTATGTACTTGATTATGAGAGGTATCCAAGTAGGGCCCACTCTACATGATAAAGTCGACTATATTATAGGGGGGTACATCGTTGTGTCAAAAGGGTGACTTTAATACCCGTATCTATGTGGTCAAAATATAAAGAGTTCCATAGGTAGGAGGGGTTCATTTTTTGTGGGATCTTATTCATGTAGTAGATTACTAGAATAGTCCAAGTGGGGCCGCCTTCAATAGATAATATCGACTATATTATAAAAGGGTACATCTATGTGTCAAAGCGATAACTTTAACACTCGTATTTGTATTGCCAAAATATAATACTATTGTAGGATTCTTATTCATGCTGTAGATTATGAGAGGACCCGCTAAGTGAGGCCCACTCTTGTTGGCATGGTCGACTATATTATAGAAGGTATATTTATGTGTCAAAGGTGCGAGTTTAATACCCGCATCGGTATCGTCAAAATATAAAGAGTCGTATAGCTAGTTGGTGTCTTACTATTGTGGAATCTTTATTCATGTAGTAGATTGCAAGAGGAGTTCAATTAGGTCGCTTTCAAGTTGACAATGTCGACTATGTTATAGGAAGGTACTTCTATTTGTTGAAGGGGTGACTTTAACACCCACATCTATGTGACCAAAATATAAAGATTCCTATAACAATGAGGGGTCTGACTATTGTGTGATACTTTTTTATATAGTAGATTACAAGAGGAGTCCTAGTGGGGCCCATTCCAGTTGATAAGATCGACTACCTTAAAGGGGGTACTTCTATGTGTCAAAGGGTTAACTTTAACACCCGTATTTATATAGTCATAATATAAAGAGTCACATAGCTAATAGGGGTTCTACTACTGTGGAATATATATTCATATAGTAGATTATGATAGTAGTCTATGTGCAACCCACTCCAGTTGATAAGGTCGAATACATTATAAGGGGTATATCTATGTGTCAATGTGGTCAATTTAACACCCTTATCTGTGTGGCTAAGTTATAAAGTGTCACATAGCTAGGAGGGGTCCTATTATTATGGGATCCTTATTCATACGAGAGGAGTCCAAGTAAAACTCACTCCAGTTGATAATGTTGATTATATTATAAAAGGAGTACATCTATGAGTCAAAGGGGTGAGTTTAACACTTGTATTTGTGTAGCCAAAATATAAAGAGTCTCATAGCTAAGAGAGGTCCCACTATTATGTGATGCTTATTAATATAGTAGATTACGAGAGGAGTCCAAGTGGGGCCCATTCTAGATGAAAAGTGTTGTAGCTCGTGTGCCTTAGCGTGGATTTTCTGTATTAACATTAATAAAGATGACTTTGGTTATTGCTTTAATTAGAATACTACTCTGGTATATGATAATTCTCATATAATAAAAGGACCCTAGGGAACACAGTAGGCCACTGAGGCGCATGGAGGATCCATGCTTGGGAGACCCAGTGGACCAGTTCTGTATAGACCTAGAACTAGTTCACAACTTTGGTGATGTTGGTCGCTTCACCGAGAATAAGCTGTTGGCAGGTAGAGGATGTGGTGAAGTCTCCACCATGGGAACATGGGATTCCCATTCACCTGACCAAGCACAATGATCATGTTGAACAGGAACCAAGACGGTACACAGTTCAGTGATTCAGACACTGGTGCAGAAACCGTCTTACTACTATAGATAATATATCCTTAACCCTGAGGGACCATGCTCACTGGGCTAACCAGTTGTGTGGTGCTTTGATGTGCCAACATATATGGACCTTCCATAGTCCAATACCACGGTACGTTGGGTTACCCGGCTGGCGCTTGAGTGACATGTAATCCCTAAAGGTTATCCGACGTCCAGTGTTGGATGGGTGCGTTTTGATGAGTCAATCTGTCCACACAGTTAACCCAGGCCTGGTGGTTATCAGTATGACTGACGATGTTTCGGATACTAGGAATAGCACCAGGAGGTGTGTGGTGTTATAGATGACAAGTCATCAAACCCTAGTCAGATGATTGATCGGGATCTGACGGTGCTCCCCACCGCCTGAGTTGTATCATGGCACCAGTAATAGGAGGGACTAAGAATTATCGGAGTATAGTAGAGAATAGGGTTACGAGGGAGTAACATAAGTTTAGGATCACTAGAGTTCAACTCGCGTCGCACTCTGGGTGGCTACGCGGGTTAATCGGATTAGGGTTGATTAACGGAACTTTCGGTGTGTCACCGGAACAGTTAATCAGGGATCCGGTTGGAGCTAGAGATCCCGAACCCTGAAGGTTCCTGTAACGCCCCGATATTTTACGGATTAATTCAACCCGTATAATACTGGGGTGTTAGGAAGAAAACTTGATATGAATAAATTCCATCAAATATGGAAAATACTGAGCCATTATATTAAAACATCATTGTTTGATACAATTATTGAACATGAAAGCCTATGCTAAGACTTTCCATATTGACACATCATATTCCAGCTCCGTCGTCATCATAGAAAGGAGTGTAGAGTGGGTCTTCAACTCCTTCTGGGTCACATCCCGATCGCTCCTCATCTTCTTCGGTTACTACAGGGTTGGTCTCTGTAGGGTGCACATCATCTGTAGAGGGGTGAGTTCTATCCACTGACTCACCAATGACTTAGTTTTATTCATGCTAAACATATGTACTGAAAGCAGTAAACATGAATACGAAAGGCAAATAATTAAAACATTAATCACCCGATTCTCTTTTTGGCTCATCCGGCCAGGGTAGGAATCTCCAGTCCTTACCCGGGAAACTTTTAGTCTGCAACAAGGCTAGCCCCACACCTAGGAAACTTTTAGGCCGTAGCCAGGGCTAGCCCCACACCCAGGAAACTTTTTGGCCTCTGCCAGGGCTAGCCCCACACCCAGGAAACTTTTTGGCCTCAGCCAGGGCTAGCCCCACACCCAGGAAACTTTTTGGCCTTAGCCAGGGCTAGCCCCACACCCAGACAAGTGATTACGTATTTCAAAATTTACCATCCCATATCAAATTACCGATATTCTATAGCATATAATTAGCATGAATAAACTGAGTTAAATCCCCTACCTGAACTGTTGCAAACTCTTACTCCTGATAAGGAAGCTTTAGTACGCTCAAAACCGGAAAATATGTTACTAATAATTGGTTAGTTTTTATCCTAATTTTTCCAGGATTTTTCCAACATTTTTCGATGTGAACTAATGGGTTTTCTTCTTTAGGGGCATTTTTGTCAATTCCAAAATATCTTAAATTTATATTCATTTTGTAGAGGTTTTTATTAGAAACCCGTGGCCACAAACGGAACTCAATTCCGAGTCCGTATGGTCCCGAAATGGTCATTTTAGTCGGTTTCCACAGATTTTTATTGGGTGGTCTGCCCTTAGTAAAAAGGTCGGGTTGTGTTTAGTAATAAGGCTGTGGGTTTTTAAAAACAGTGTTTTTTTATCATTTTTTTCTTTTTGGGCTTAAAATAACTTAATGGGCTTCGGCCCAATTACATAAATGGGCCTTCAGCCCATTTGAATTTTTAATATATATATATATATATATATATATATATATATATATATATATATATATATATATATATATATATATATATATATATATATATATATATATATATATATATATATATATATATATAACAATATACTAACCCGCGACGGTGTCGACGGCGACCGGCGGCGGGCGGCGGCGACCGGCGGCGGGGGTCGGCGGCCGGCGGCCGGCGGCGGTGGACTGCGGCGGGGGTGGCCGGCGGCGGTGGCGGCCGGCGGCGGTGGCCGGTAGTGGGGGTGGCCGGCGGCCGGCGGCGGTGACCGGCGGCAGTTGCCGGCGGCGGGCGGCGGCCGGTGGCCGGCAGGCGGCGACCGGCGACGGCCGACAGACGGCCCCCCGGGAATACGAAGAGTCCCGAGGGCTTTATTGCAAATCTACCGTTTCGTATTCTGACCGTCCGATTTGGAAACGAACGGTCGCAGATGACGATTCGTATTCTATGTGTCGTTTCCTATTCTGGCCGTTCGATTATGATCGAACGGTTAGATGACGCTTGGTATTCCTAGTTATAGAATAATAATTATTTTTACTATAATTAAACAGAAAAGACTTAAGGGATTTTTGGTTAGAGGAAACTGGTTTAAAATTTTATTAAATGGGTCTCAGGTTCGAATCTTTCTATTGGCTAATATACTTATTACATATTTACCATTTTTCTTTTAAATGTTTAAATGTTTTAAATGAGTTCAAAACAAAAAAGTTTATATATGGTTTTTAATTGTTTCGATGAGACGGACGCAATGGCGCTGTCCGTTTTTTATTTTAAATTTTGTATCAAAAATTTTCATATAGTGATCTATAAATTATTATTTTATCTTGGGTTGTTACATTCTCTACCTCTAATAAAAATTTCGTCCTCGAAATTTAAAGTACGTACCTTAGCTGTTGAATAAATGTAGATATTGCTTTTGTATTTCTGATTCCAATTCCCAAGTGGCTTCCTCTTCATTGTGATGTTGCCATAACACTTTTACCAATCGAATGGTCTTGGTTCGTAATTCTTTGTCTTTGGTGTCTAGAATTTTCACTGGTATTTCAATATAAGAGGCATCTGATTGAATGCTGATATCTTCATCTTTCAAAATGTGAGAAGGATCCGGCTCATACTTGCGAAGCATAGACACATGAAAAACTGGATGAATATTTGCCAAATTTAAGGGTAATGCCAGCCGATATGCAACTGGACCAACTTTACCCAATATTTCATAAGGTCCAATAAATCTGGGTGTTAGTTTCCCTTTGAGATCAAAACGCTGAATGCCCTTTCTTGGGGAGATTTTTAGAAAAACAAAATCTCCTACCTCAAATTCGAGAGGTCTTCTTCGATTGTCTGCGTAACTCTTCTGTCTGCTGTGTGCTTTTAATAAATTGGCCCGAATAATTTTTATTTTATCAGTAGTTTCTTGGATTATTTCAGGCCCCATGATACTCTTTTCTCCCACTTCTGTCCAACAGACTGGTGATCTGCAGGGTCTTCCATATAAGGCTTCAAAAGGTGCCATTTGTATGCTGGATTGATAGTTGTTGTTATAAGTAAATTCTATCAGGGGTAGAAAATCTTCCCAACTGCCTTTGAAATCCATCACACAAGATCTTAGCATATCTTCTAAGATTTGTATTACCCTTTCAGATTGTCCATCCGTTTGAGGATGATACGCAATACTCATATTTAATTCTGTCCCCAATGCTCTCTGTAAACTTCTCCAGAATTTAGAGGTAAAATGAGGATCCCTGTCCGATACAATAGTTACTTGAATACCGTGGAGTCGGACAATTTCCTTCAGGTATAAGGTACTGTCATCTCTAGTGGATGCAGTTGTTTTCCGGGGTAGGAAATGAGCTGACTTTGTTAATCGGTCCACAATGACCCAGATTGAATCATTTCCCCTCCTGGTGGTAGGAAAACCGGTCACAAAATCCATGGTTATATGTTCCCATTTCCATTCTACTATGGGAAGAGGTTGCAATAACCCAGGTGGTTTTCTGTGCTCTGCCTTCACCTTTTGACAAGTGAGACATTTTGACACAAATTGGGCAACATCATTTTTCATTCCACTCCACCAGAAGTTTCGTTTTAGATTGTGATACATTTTGTTTTCCCCCGGATGAATGGAAAACTTTGACTTATGAGCTTCAGCTAATATATCTTCTCGCAGATAAGGAGCATCAGTGACTGCCAATCTGCCTCGGAATCTCAGCCCATTATCTGACCCGAGCGACCAGTTTTCTATGTTTTCTCCATTTTCTAGTTTATACCGAATTTCTTGCAATTCGGAATTTGAAGTTTGTGCTTCTATTACTCCTTTTATCATCTCCGGCTGAGCTCTGAGGTGACTTAGATAAGCCCGTGATGAACTGTCTTGTGTGATTAGATCAAAGTTCTCTAAGGTGCAAACCCACTTCCATTTATCGGCTAGTACATTGGCTAGTTATCCCTTTCTACTGAGAGCATCTGCTACTACATTTGCCTTTCCAGGGTGATAAATAAAATTATAGTCATAGTCGACTAATAATTCCACCCATCTTCTTTGCCGCAAATTTAAATCTTTTTGTGTGCTAATATATTTCAAACTCTGATGATCGGAGTATAATTCAAATTGTTCCCCATACAAATAGTGACGCCAAATCTTCAGTGCGAATACGACAGCTGCTAGTTCTAGATCGTGAGTAGGATAATTCTTTTCGTGAGTTTTTAACTGTCTGGAAGCATAAGCCACTACTCGGCCATCTTGCATCAGTACAGCTCCTAATCCCACGTGAGAAGCATCGGTATAGAGTGTGTATTTCTTCCCGCTTTCTGGTATTGTTAATACCGGGGCTGTAGTGAGTTTTGTTTTTAATTCTTGGAACGCATTTTCACAAGGATCGGACCACTCATATTTTACCCTCTTTTTAGTAAGTCGGGTTATTGGTGCAGCAATACTGGAGAAGTTCTGAATAAATCTGCGATAATATCCTACCAACCCCAGAAAACTCCTGATTTCAGTCACATTCTTTGGTGGTTTCCAATTTACTATTGCCTCGATTTTCGCTGGATCAACTGTAACTCCTTCATGAGAGATTACATGTCCCAGAAAGTTTACTTTGGTAATCCAGAATTCACATTTACTGAGTTTGACGTACAGTTGATGAAGACTCAACTCTTGTAGTACCAATCTCAAATATTTTTCGTGCTCCTCCTTGTTTTTTGAATAGATTAAAATGTCATCTATAAATACTACTACAAATTGATCCAAGAAGTTTTTAAAGATTCGATTCATCAAATCCATAAATGCTGCAGGAGCGTTTGTGAGACCAAAAGGCATTACCAAAAACTCAAAATGCCCATATCTTGTTCTGAAGGTTGTCTTTGGTATGTCTTCTTCCTTGATTCGCAATTGATGATATCCTGATCGAAGATCTATTTTGGAGAAGTATCTTGCTCCTTTAAGTTGATCAAATAGATCTTCAATCCTGGGGAGTGGATATTTATTTTTTATAGTCACCTGGTTTAATCTCCTATAATCGATGCACATTCGTTTTGTTCCATCCTTCTTTTGTACGAATAATACCGGTGCCCCCCATGGTGATGTACTGGTTCTGATAAATCCGAGAGTAAGTAGCTCATCTAGCTATTTTTTCAACTCTTTTAGTTCTACAGGTGCCATTCTATATGGGGCAATAGAAATAGGAGCTACTCCGGGCATCAACTCTATTGAAAAATCTACTTCTCTCTTTGGTGGCAATCCTGGAAGATCTTCTGGAAATACTTGTGGAAATTCTGATACCACTAAGGTGATATTTTGTATCGGAATTTTCACCTCTTCTTCTAAAAGTTGAGCTAAGTAGCAAACTTTTGTTTTTGTTTTTCCGAATTTTCTTCCCCAGAATATTATTTCTTTACTTTCTGCTGTTTGTAAAGTAACCTTCTTTCGGTAGCAATCCATCATTGCCCGGTATTTAGATAACCAGTCCATTCCTAACAGAATGTCAAATTTCTCCAGTTTTAGTAATATTAAATTTGCCACCAACTCCACGTTTTCTATTTTGAGTACACAGTTTCTGCAGACTCTGTTTGTTTTAGCTGTATCACTAAGTGCAGTAGTAATGGCCAGAATATACCCTAGCGGTTCAGTCTTTAATTGTAGGTCTTTTGCCAACTGAATTGATATAAATGAATGCGTCGAACCCGGGTCTAGAATTACTCGAGCTAGACTTCCATAAATTTGAATAGTGCCTACGAAAAAAAATTTTACTTTTGCGGTTATCACTTATCTACGAAATGGCTAATTTTTGAAATGAATAGTTCGTACCTTCAATGACGTCATTTGATTCTTCTTCCGTAGATATTGCAAAAGCTTTTCCAGGCACTTTTGAAAGTTGACCAGGCCGAATCACTGGCATTTGCGGAGTAATTCTGATTGGAGGTCTAGTTGGAGCATTACTACTCAGACGAGGACAGTTCCGTTGAACGTGATCCCGCGATCCACAGATAAAGCAATTTCGAGGTCCCAAAGTCATTTGAGAATTATTTCTTCCTGCTGGATACTCTTGCATCCTTGGCCTTTTGTTTGCTTCTATTGCTGGTGCACTCCTTTTTATCCTGTTCTTTTCAAATATTTTCCGAGTCTCTTCCCATTCTCGCTCCGCTACCATTGCAGTCTGCACCAGTTCTCCATAGTTTCTAATGCGAAGCACCGCCACTCGGGTTCGAATATGTGGATTCAAACCCTGTTCGAATCTTTTGGACTTTAATTCCTCCGGGGCTATAAGATAATGAGCGAAGCGTGATAGTTCAATGAACTTGGCTTCATACTGGGAAACACTAAGTTTTCCCTGATAAAGTTCTAGAAATTCCGCAATCTTTCTGTCCCTGGTTGCGTCGGAGAAATATTTTTCTAAGAACACTTTTGTAAATTCTTCCCATGTGCAAATAGCTTGAGTTCTCTTGATCGAGTCCCACCAGTAATCTGCCTCTCCTTCTAACATATAGGTGGCCAAGATGACTTTCTGTTCATCATTTACTTTTAAGGTCTCCAAAATCTTCCCCACTTGTTTGAGCCATCTATCGGCAATTAGGGGGTCCGGTTCTCCCTTAAAGGCAGGGGGTTTTAATTCTTTAAATTCTTTTATGATTACTCCCATCCTGGAACCATCCTTCGAAGAGTTCATCTTTTCTATTAGCTGGTGAAGAGCTCCTAACACCTTGGTTAGGTCTTCATTTGGAGCAGTATTATCGTGTGAATTCATCATGTCTGAAAATTTAAAAAACACCAACTCAAATAAAATTTACTTTTTCATTACTAATACCTTTCTTTTACATATAGCCAACCATTACTACTACATTTACATATAGCCAACCATTACTACTTCATTTACATATAGCCAACCATTACATATAGCTGGTTATTTCTAATACTTTTCTTTTACATATAGCCTATAACTATTTTGAAGAACATCGGGTGTTCACAGTGATTTTCATCACCCACTTTTCCACAGATACATCGATAACGTTTGTAGAAAACATTCTCATTTTTAGTAGGGGTAGTCGTTTTCTTCTCCTTCTTCTCCTTCACGATTTTCTTCTTAGGCTTCACTATTACTCCTGATGAGCTACCTTCAGATACTTTCGACTTCATGTTTCTGTTAAAAGAAAAGAAATTTTCAATATTTTATTTTTACTTTTATTTTTATTTTTATTTTTATTTTTATTTTTATTTTTATTTTTATTTTTATTTTTATTTTTATTTATTTATTTTTTTTTCTAGGATCTATTACCTAGGCTCTGATACCAAGTTGTAACGCCCCGATATTTTACGGATTAATTCAACCCGTATAATACTGGGGTGTTAGGAAGAAAACTTGATATGAATAAATTCCATCAAATATGGAAAATACTGAGCCATTATATTAAAACATCATTGTTTGATACAATTATTGAATATGAAAGCCTATGCTAAGACTTTCCATATTGACACATCATATTCCAGCTCCGTCGTCATCATAGAAAGGAGTGTAGAGTGGGTCTTCAACTCCTTCTGGGTCGCATCCCGATTGCTCCTCATCTTCTCCGGTTACTGCAGGGTTGGTCTCTGTAGGGTCATCATCTGTAGGGGGGTGAGTTCTATCCACTGACTCACCAATGACTTAGTTTTATTCATGCTAAATATATATATTGAAAGCAGTAAACATGAATACGAAAGGCAAATAATTAAAACATTAATCACCCGATTCCCTTTTTGGCTCATCCGGCCAGGATAGGAATCTCCAGTCCTTACCCGGGAAACTTTTAGTCCGCAACAAGGTTAGCCCCACACCTAGGAAACTTTTAGGCCGCAGCCAGGGCTAGCCCCACACCCAGGAAACTTTTTGGCCTCTACCAGGGCTAGCCCCACACCCAGGAAACTTTTTGGCCTCAGCCAGGGCTAGCCCCACACCCAGGAAACTTTTTGGCCTCAGCCAGGGCTAGCCCCACACCCAGACAAGTGATTACGTATTTCAAAATTTACCATCCCATATCAAATTACCGACATTCTATAGCATATAATTAGCATGAATAAACTGAGTTTAAATCCCATACCTGAACTGTTGCAAACTCTTACTCCTGATAAGGAAGCTTTAGTACGCTCAAAACCTGAAAATATGTTACTAATAATTGGTTAGTTTTTATCCTAATTTTTCCAGGATTTTTCCAACATTTTTCGATGTGAACTAATGGGTTTTCTTCTTTAGGGGCATTTTGGTCAATTCCAAAATATCTTAAATTTATATTCATTTTGTAGAGGTTTTTATTAGAAACCCGTGGCCGCAAACGGAACTCAATTTATCATTTTTTTCTTTTTGGGCTTAAAATAACTTAATGGGCTTCGGCCCAATTACATAAATGGGCCTTCAGCCCATTTGAATTTTTAATATATATATATATATATATATATATATATATATATATATATATATATATATATATATATATATATATATATATATATAAAACAATATACTAACCCGCGACGGTGTCGACGGTGACCGGCGGCGGTCGGCGGCGGAGACCGGCGGCGGGCGGCGGCGACCGGCGGCGGCCGGCGGCGGTGGACGGCGGCGGGGGTGGCCGGCGGCGACGGCGACCGGCGGCGGTGGCCGGCAGCGGGGGTGGCCGGCCGGCGGCGGCGGTCGGCGGCCGGCAGACGGCGGCCGGCGGCGGCGGCGGCGGCGGTCGGCGGCGGGTGGTGGGGCCCGCTTGGTCGCGAGGACTGTTGTGCAGATGTTTGTGGCAGGGGGGGGGGTTATATAGGCCCCCCGGGAATACGAATAGTCCCGGGGGCTTTATTGCAAATCTGCCATTTCGTATTCTGACCGTCCGATTTGGAAACGAACGGTCGCAGATGACGATTCGTATTCTATGTGTCGTTTCGTATTCTGGCCGTTCGATTGTGATCGAACGGTCAGATGACGCTTGGTATTCCTAGTTATAGAATAATAATTATTTTTACTATAATTAAACAGAAAAGACTTAAAGGATTTTTGGTTAGAGGAAACTGGTTTGAAATTTTATTAAATGGGTCTCGGGTTCGAATCTTTCTATTGGCTAATATACTTATTACATATTTACCATTTTTCTTTTAAATGTTTAAATGCTTTAAATGAGTTCAAAACAAAAAAGTTTATATATGGTTTTTAATTGATTCGATGAGACGGACGCAATGGAGCCATCCGTTTTTTATTTTAAATTTTGTATGAAAAATTTTCATATAGTGATCTATAAATTATTATTTTATCTTGGGTTGTTACAGTTCCACCCTGTCGTTGCGTATAAGAATTGTTCCCCGACCTAGTTGGATACGTTGGATGCGAAGTAGCACGATGGAGCGCAGGCCCGGAGCTAAACAACCTAATTTACATGTGTTACGGGCCGTAGGGGTATTTTGGTAAATATAGAAATATGGCTCAGAATATATTGAATATGGATCTTAGATTGAGCAGAATAATTCCAGGAGCTCACAGGCGCTGACGGAACTCGATTCCGAGTAGCGCACCTCACTCAGTTTCACTTTCAGTTTTCCGCTTTTCGTGAAGGGCGTTTTCGTCCGGACTTCACGATAGACACCCGGAAGACCTAAATCCGATCCCCACTCATCCCTGTCCACCTAAGGGCCGGCCCTAGGCTCCTTGGAGCCATAGGAGACTGGCTCTATAAAGGAAATAAGGAGGGGTGGCCGGCCACAAGTGTCCCCTCTCCTTTGGAAAAACCGAACCTCCCCTTTGTGCTCCTCCTTGTGGTTTCGGCCAAGGAAAAGAGAGGAAGAAGAAGGGAGAAAAAAGAGGAAGGAAGGAGAAGGAAGAAAGGAGAAAGAGAAGGAGAAAATCACGAGGCTCGCCATCGTCTTCGCAACGGATTCCTTCGTCGGCTCGAAATCCTTATACTCAGAGATGGGATTTCGAGGATTCTTCAATTCGCAAAGGACAAGGTGCTATCCGACAGTTTCCCTTGCAATCAAAGTGCGGTTCTTTATCGTTCTGTCATCTCCGAATCATAGATCTATAAGGTATGATGAATCTAAACACCTAAGTAGATGCATTCATGTCTTCCGTAAATCGTAGTATGCCTCTAGGGTGTCCGCACATATACTAAGATCGTAGATTTGCATGTAGATTGTTTTGTATCACAAAATTGTAATGAAACATACACCGTATGATCTTCAGATCTTTATTTTGCTTCCGCTGCGACTCTGATTAGCGGATCCAATTCTAACAATTGGTATCAGAGCACGCTTTGGTGTATGTTTCATGCATGAATTCGTGAAAACATCATGTGAATATATGATGGCATATGTTTTCATCGGGATTCGGCGTAGATCATGCATATGGATTGTGCTATGTATCGTCTTTTTGAACGTGCCGTGCTGAATAGTAATCTATGATTGCATGCATCCGGGGGTCGCACCCCGGATTTTATTTTGCATTGATTATTATTGTGGATTTGTAAGGCTCTAGATGGGCGAGGGTGGGGGTTGACCATCCTCGGTTCCCTGGCCATGTTTCTAGGATTGTCTTCTTTACTTTCTAGCGAAATTGTACATGAACGAGCACTTGCTCAGAGCGTGTTAGTTTTTCGGTCACAGGAAGAAGGAGATGATGCTACATCCACAGTTCGGGCAAGCGGTACCATGGCGTGCAAAGACCCGGTGAAAGCGTGCACATTGGCGATGAAGGGGATCATCGTCAGAGATCGTGCAGAACGGAAGAGCGGGATATCTTGGCTGTGCTATTCAGGTTCAGGGGTCGGACCCTGGACTTGATTCAGTTTGGATGTTTTTTCTGTTGTTTCTCTTTATTTTGTATTTAGAGAACCCCGATGATAATATGATTATCTTGCTTGTGAGTTTGTCTCTAGATCAGGCTTAGGGTTAGTACTAAGCTTATGTATTCATCGGTGTCTCTAAATGCTTCTAACACGTGCGAATCCGGTAGCTAGCTAAAAGGAAAGGTGGTAACCGCCCTCATGGTAGTTCAGGTAGCCAAGTACTGTGCACCGAGATAGACGCAGTGTTAGATTTGTTTAGTGATAATTAACTAATGTCTCCATAAGAAGTATGATAACCCTAGTGGGATGCCCTTTCCCCACGTGGTCCTAGCGACCAAGTTAGGTTAGGATTTCACTGTGTGATACCCGTTTCTAGATGACGTTTGATGGTAGTATGAGCTCATCACGATTTGGTTATGCCACCATTAGGTTGAGGTCCGGCGAAGGTTGTCGGATGTCCCTATTTGGCCAGCATCGAAACCTGTAATGAGATGAGGTCTACTATGACATCAGGCATCAAATTGTGAACGAGGCGTCATCGTAGTGGGAGTCCTTTCCACGTTGACCTTAGGCTAGGCTCCAGATCTTAGGATTGTGGGCAAACTAGTGAAGTATCGGGATCCTTGGAATCTATGTAATGTGATCCTTGCAAGAAAGGCGAAAGCTGAGTATTCAAGGAAGGGACTATGATATTTTCCGAGGATACTAATACTTTGCGGGAGGGTTTGTAATCCTAGTGGGAGAACGGTAGACCAAGGTCTATGTCTAGGAGGTCGTGACCTATCTAGATATGCATAAAACCTCATAAAGAAGGGATGTGTAAGAGGTTTCCTCCAAAGGGGAGCCCCTGGCCTCTACAATCAACCGGCTAAGGGTCTGGGTGGGAGGTACGCAGTTCGATATTCCCACTGGGTGAGAGCTGTGTTTCCTTCCATGCTGGTTCGCCTAGTGATTTCCTTCGGGACATGGAGGATATCGATGGCAGTGGGTGACAGTTTTATCCTGCACCGTGGGAGCCTATGAACCCCCCTGCCGACACCACCTAGATTTATAGGAAGCATCCGAAAGCTTGTGTGAAGCTGCTGTTGCTGCGCACGCTGGTCATATAAAGCTGGCCAAAAGGAGACTGGGAGGTCTTTCAGTTTACCATGGGTAATTCTGATGAAGACTGGGTCGTAAAAACCCCGTTGGCAGAAGCGGTTGCATGCTCTCACCGAGATGTTGTCTCCAATTCAGGGCTGATAGTCTTAGTGCTCCAACCCAGGGAATTTAGATTCCTGGATGTCTCCACTTGAGGTGGTGAAGACATAGCGGCTGGAGTAAACATTCTCTATTTCTAAATTCTATGAAATAGATTGTAGTAGACCCTAACTATTGCTTTAAACCATTGTTTACAGAAATCATGACTAAGCTCGACCCCCTTGCCTCCATACTTAATGATAACAAACGTACGGGACCAAACTACGAGGACTAGAAGCGTAACCTAATGCTCGTCCTAAGGGTTGGCAAATACACAATTGCCCTAAGTACCCCTCAACCGGCCATGCCGGGACCAAGTGCAACTGAGGCCCAGTTAAAGGATTGGAAAGATTGGCTAGATGCTGATGAGATGTGCAAGTACTACATTGTGGCATCCTTGCAGACCGTCATTCAGAAGCAAGTCGAAGACATGGCCTTTGCTTCAGACATGATGCTCTACCTGAAGGAAATGTTCGAGGGTCGTAGTCGGGTAACTCGTTACCTGACCATCAAGAAATTGGTGTCCACAAAGATGGCAGAGGGGACTTTAGTTCGGGATCATATGCTGAAGTTGTTTGGCTATGTGAACGAGCTTGGTTCCTTCGATGTCATTTTGGATGCAGAGATCCAGACCGACATTTTCCTTGCATCTCTGTCAGGAGCATTTGAGGGCTTCGTTACCAACTTCAACCTTAACCGGTTAGAGATGTCTAACGCAGAGCTCCTAGCGGCGCTCTAGGCGGCAGAGGACGGGATGAAGGCAGGAGCCCAATCCCTGAACGTAGAGCGGAATTCTTCTCTGAAAGCCAAGGGCAAGTTTCAGAAAATAAAGTCTAAGAAGCCCGTGAAGATGGGCCAGGTTCAGTTGCAGGTTCCTAAGCAGAATGGTCCGGCGAAGCCCAAAGGAAAATGTTTTTGATGTGGCAAGAAGAGGCACTGGAAGGGCGACTACCGCGCGGCTCCCAAGAAGGCTGAGATAGGTATATCTCAAATCCACATAGTGGAATCCCTTGTAGCATCCAGTTGTTCTCCAGTTTCATGGATTGTGGATTCTGGTTCCACTAACCATGCTTGCAATAATTTGCAGGGGTTCAAGGAGACAAGAAAACTGGGTGATAGGGAGATAATCCTAAGCATGAGAACTGAGGTCGTGGCAGAGGCTGAAGCAGTTGAAGATATCATCTTGCAGTTCCTTGATGGAAGAAGGTTATTACTTAGAGACATACTTTATGTACCGTCCTTGAGACGTAATTTAATTTCTGTTTCCTTATTGAATAATGAAGGTTTTTTAGTTTTATTTGATGCTTCTGGTGTGTCAATTAAATTGAATGGTTCCTTTGTTTGTAAGGGAAAGATACAGAATGGTCTCTATGTAATTAACTCCAATCATAAGCAGGATAACATAACTGAAGCTTGTGTGATTAATTCATCTAAAAGGAAAAATCCCTCAGATAATCCAACACTCCTTTGACATCTAAGCCTTGGACACATAGCCTCAGACAGGATTCACAGGTTGGTTAAGGTAGAACTCTTAAGTCCAAATATTTCAGAAAGCCTACCGATGTGTGAGTCTTGCCTGGAAGGCAAGATGACTAAAAGGTCTTTCTGAGCCAAAGGTAGCAGATCTAAGGAGGGATTGGAGTTGGTACACACTGATGTATGTGGGCCCATAAGTGTCCGTGCCATAGGAGGCTTCGAGTATTTCATCACCTTCACGGATGATCACTCAAGGTTTGGATACATATACCTAATGCGGCGGAAGTCTGAATCCTTTGATGAGTTCAAGGAGTTCAGAGCTGAAGCAGAAAAGCAGATGGCTAGAAGTATCAAGTCTCTTTGATCGGATCGAGGAGGCAATTACCTATCGGATGAATTTATTGGATACCTGCGTAAGCATGGGATTGTATCCCAGTTGACTGTACCAGGGACACCACAACAGAACGGTGTATCTGAGAGGAGAAACCGAACTTTGTTAGATATGGTTCGGACTATGATGAGTTATGCAACATTGCCACCTAGTTTTTGGGGATATGCCCTAGAGACGGCAGCATATACTTTGAACTTTGTTCCATCAAAGTCAGTACCCCTAACTCCTTGGGAGTTGTGGTTGAAGCAAAAGCCAAGCCTACAACACTTTAGGATTTAGGGTTGTCCAGCACATGTGCGGAAGGACAAGCAAGATAAGATGGAGTCAAAAACAAAGGTATGTCTGTTCGTTGGGTATCCAAAAGGGACAAAGGGTGGTCTATTTTATGATCCTGAGGAATGAAAGGTTGTCGTCTCGACGAACGCTGTATTCCTGGAGCAGGATTATTTAATAGACCATAAGCCCACCAGTAAAGTAGTTTTGAAGAATTACTTGGTACTGATGGGAGTACGTAGACAGAAAATGTAGTGGGACCCGATACCACTAAGATTAACGGTACTATAGAATCGACTCCTATGGAACCACCGTAGGTTCATCGCAATGGGAGAACCACAAGTGCTCCTGATAGATACATTGGAGAAGCCTTTATGGTTGATCCAGAGTTTCAGGAGAATGATCCTCTGAATTATGACGAAGCGATGGTATCCATTGACCATGCAGCATGGCAGGAAGCCATGGAGGCAGAATTGACATCGATATCCCAAAACTCGGTCTAGACACTTGTAACACCACCTCACAACATTAAACCTGTTGGGTGTAAGTGGGTGTACAAAAGGAAAAGAGGTTCGGATGGTACCGTTGAGACTTATAAAGCTAGACTAGTCGCTAAGGGTTATACCCAGCGAGAAGGGATCGACTATGACGAAACCTTTTCGCCAGTGGCTATGCTTAAGTCTATCCGGATCCTCTTGTCCATTGCAGCCCATTATGATTGGCAGATCTGGCAAATGGACGTCAAGACCGCATTTCTCAACGGGAATTTGGAAGAAGACATCTACATGTCTCAGCCTCCAGTCTTTGTCGCAAAAGGTCAGGAAGGTCTGGTGTGCAAGTTGCAAAGGTCCATTTATGGACTGAAGCAAGCATCCAGAAGTTGGAACATGCATTTTGATCAGGCTATCCAGTCTTATGGATTTGAACAGAACGTGCATGAACCATGTGTTTATAAAAGGAGCGATAAGACTACAGTAGTTTTTCTAGAGCTTTACGTGGATGATATCCTGCTCATCGGAAACGATATTGGAACATTGCCTATAGTGAAGGTGTGGTTATCCTCTCAATTTGACATGACAGACCTGGGTGAAGCGAGTTATATTCTGGGGATCAAGGTAACTCGAGATCGCCAGAACAAGATTCTCTCGCTGTCACAGTCAGCCTACATAGATACTATCTTGGTCAGATTCAGTATGCACAACTCCAAGAAGGGACTGGTTCCATTCAGACATGGAATGAAGTTGTCCAAGGATCAAAATCCTAAGACTCCTGAGGAGAGGGCAGAGATGCAGAAGATACCTTATGCTTCGGCAGTAGGGAGTCTGATGTATGCCATGCAGTGCACGAGACCAGATATATGCTATACAGTAGGCATGATGGGCAGGTATCAGTCAAATCCGGGTCCAGGGCACTAGACTGCTGTGAAAAGTATACTCAAGTATCTCCGTAGGATGAAAGATTATGAGTTAGTTTACTCTTCACAGGAACTGATGCCGATTGGATATATGGATTCTGACTTTGTATCAGATCCGGAATCCAGGAGATCGACGTCAGGGTTTGTGTTTTCATTAGGAGGAGGAGCTGTTAGTTGGAGGAGCGTGAAGCAGGGATGCATCGCGGATTCGACGACAGAGGCTGAGTACGTTGCGGCATGTGAAGTAGCTAAGGAGGCGGTATGGCTCAAGAAGTTCCTCACGGACTTAGGATGCGTACCGGGAGCTTAAGATCCTATTGTCCTTTACTGCGATAATAGTGGAGCGGTAGCACAATCCAAGGAGCCAAGATATCACCAGAAGAGAAAGCATATCGAGCGGAAATACTACATAATCCGGAACTTACAGAAGCGAGGGGAGATAGCAGTGACTTAGGTGGCGTCTGCAGATAACATGGCGGACCCTTTCACAAAGGCGTTACCGACCAAGGCTTTTGAGAAACACGTGGATGCCATGGGAGTTAAGACTGTTGTTCCCCGCGAGGCCAAGTGAGAGATTGTTGTAGCTCGTGTGTCCTTAGCGTGGATTTTCTGTATTAACATTAATAAAGATGACTTTGGTTATTGCTTTAATTAGAATACTACTCTGGTATATGATAATTCTCATATAATAAAAGGACCCTAGGGAACACAGTAGGCCACTGAGGTGCATGGAGGATCCATGCTTGGGAGACCCAGTGGACCAGTTCTGTGTAGACCTAGAATTAGTTTACAGCTTTGGTGATGCTGGTCGCTTCACCGAGAATAAGCTATTGGCAGGTAGAGGATGTGGTGAAGTCTCCACCACGGGAACGTGGGATTCCCATTCACCTGACTAAGCACTATGATCGTGTTGAATAGGAACCAAGACGGTGCACAGTTCAGTGATTCAGACACTGGTACAGAAATCGTCTTACTACTATAGATAATATGTCCTTAACCCCGAGGGACCATGCTCACTAGGCCAACCAGTTGTGTGGTGCTTTGATGTGCCAACGTGTGCGGACCTTCCATAATCCAATACCACGGTATGTTGGGTTACCCGGCTGACGCTTGAGTGACATATAATCCCTACAGTTTATCCGACGTCCAGTGTTGGATGGGTGCGTTTTGATGAGTCAATCTGTCCACACAGTTAACCCAGGCCTGGTGGTTGTCAGTATGACTGACGATGTTCCGGATGCTAGGCATAGCACCGGAAGGTGTGTGGTGTTATAGATGACAAGTCATCAAACCCTAGTCAGATGATCGATCGGGATCTGACGGTGCTCCCCACCGCCCGAGTCGTATCATGGCACCAGTAATAGGAAGGACTAAGGATTATCAGAGTATAGTAGAGAACAGGGTTACGAGGGAGTAACATAAGTTTAGGATCACTAGAGTTCAACTCGTGTCGCACTCTGGGTGGCTACGCGGGTTAATCGGATTAGGGCTGATTAACGAAACTTTCGGTGTGTCATCGGAAAGTTAATCAGGGATCCGGTTGGAGTTAGAGATCCTGAACCCGGAAGGTTCCACCCTATCGTTGCGTATAGGAATTATTCCCCGACCTAGTTAGATACGTTGGATGCGAAGTAGCACGATGGAGTGCAAGCCCGGAGCCGAAGAACCTAATTCACATGTGTTACGGGCCATAGGGGTATTTTGGTAAATACTGAAATATGGCTCATAACATATTGAATATGGATCTTAGATTGAGCGCAATAATTCCAGGAGCTCACAGGCGCTGATAGAACTCGATTCCGAGTAGCGCACCTCACTCAGTCTCACTTTCAGTTTTTCGCTTTTCGTGAAGGGCGTTTTCGTCCGGACTTCACGATAGACACCCAGAAGACCTAAATCCGATCCCCCCTCATCCCTATCCACCTAAGGGCCGGACCTAGGCTCCTTGGAGCCATAGGAAACCGGCCCTATAAAGGAAATAGGGAGGGGAGGGCCGGCCACAAGTGTCCCCTCTCATTTGGAAAAACCGAACCTCCCCTTTGTGCTCCTCCTTGTGGTTTCGGCCAAGGAAAAGAGAGGAAGAAGAAGGGAGAAGGAAGAGGAAGGAAGGAGAAGGAGAAAGAGGAGGAGAAAATCACGAGGCTCGCTATCGTCTTCGCAACGGATTCCTTTGTCGGCTCAAAATCCTTGTACTCAGAGACGGGATTTTGAGGATTCTTCAATTCGCAAAGGACAAGGTGCTATCCGACAGTTTCCCTTGTAATCAAAGTGCGATTCTTCATCGTTCCGTCATCTCCGGATCATAGATCCATAAGGTATGATGAATCTAAACACCTAAGTAGATGCATTCATGTCTTCCGTAGATCGTAGTATGCCTCTAGGGTGTCCGCACATATACTAAGATCGTAGATTTGCATATAGATTGTTTTGTATCACGAAATTGTAATGAAACATACACCGTATGATCTTTAGATCTTTCTGTTGCTTCCGCTGCAACTCTGATTAGCGGATCCAATTCCAACAAAAAGAAAGTCTTAATTATAAGGGGATATATTTATGTGTTAAATGGTGACTTTAACACCTTCATCTATTTGTGCGATAAAAATATAAAAAGTCTTATAGCTAGGAGGGGTCCTACTATTGTGGATTCCTTATTCATAAAATAGATTACGAGAGGATTTCAAGTGGGAGCCCACCCAAGTTGGCAAGGTAGACTGTATTGTAGGAGTGTATATATATGTGTCAAATGAGAGACTTTAATACCCACATCTATGTGGCAAAAATATAAAGATTTCTATAGTAGAACAGGTCCTCACTATTATAGGATCATTATTCATATAGTAGATGGAGTGGTCCAAATGGGTCCCAGTCCAGTTGACATGGTTGACTATATTATAGGGGGGTATATCTATGTGTCAAATTGGTGACTTTAACTCCTATATATGTGAGGCCAAAAGATAAAGAATCCTATAGCTAGGAGGGGTCCTACTGTTATGGGATACTTATTCATGTAGCATATTATGAGTAGATTCCAAGTGATATAAGGACTCCTCCCCACTTATGTTGGCCTATACATGGGGTTATGTCTAGTTGATAAGATTAACTACTTTATTTGGGTGTACATCTATCTGTCATAAAGGTGACTTTAACACCTACATGTGTGTGGCCAAAATGTAAGAAGTCCCATAGCTAGGAGGGACCCCTTTATTACGGGATCCTTATTTATGTACCATATTATAAGAGAACTCCAAGTAGGCCGGCCCACTCCTGTTGACAAGTCGATAATATTATTAGGGATACATCTATGTATAAAAGAGTTAACTTTAACACTAGGATCTGTGTGGGCAAAATATAAAGATTCCTATAATAAGGTGGGGTCCCACTATTCTGGCATCCTTATTCATATAGTATATTATGAGATGAGTGCTAGTGGGGCCTACTCTAGTTGACAAAATTGACTACATTATAGGGGTACATTTATGTGTCAAATGGTGACTTTAACAGTCGCATCTGTATGGCCAAAATATAAATAGTCCCATACTTAGGAGGGGTCCTAATTTTATAAGATACATATTCATATAGTAAATTACGTGAGTAGTCCATATGGGGCCCACTATAATAGAAAAGGTTGACTATATTATAGAGGGTACATCTATATACCAAATTGATGCCTTTAATTCTTGTAACTTTATGACCAAAATATAATGAGTCTCATAGCAAGAAGGGGTTCTACTATTGTGGGATCCTTATTTATATAATAGATTAAGAAAGGAGTCCAAGTGTGACCCACTCCAGTTGACAAGATCGACTTTGTTATATAGGGGTATATCTATGTGTCAAAGGGGTGACTTTAATACCCATATCCGTGTGGTCAAAATATAAAGAGTCCTATAGCTAAGAGACGACCCACTATTGTGAAATCCTTATTCTTGTAGTATATTAATAGAACTGTCCAAGTAGGGTCTACTTCATTCGATAAGATCGACTTAATTATATTGGGGTATATCTATTTATCAAAGTGGTGACTTTAACAGCTGCATTTATGTAACAAAAATATAAAGAGCCTCATAGCTAGAAGTTATCCCACTATTATGGGATCCTTATTCATGTAGTAGATTACAAGAGGAGTCTAGATGGGTCCCACTTATATTGACTATATTATAGGGGGGTACATTGATTTGTCGAATGGGTTAATTTAACTCTCGCATCTATAAGGCCAAAATATAAAAAGTCCCAATACTAGGAGGTGTTCTACTATTATAGGATACTTATTCATGTTGTAGATTACTAGAGTCCACTCAAGTTGACAAAGTTGACTATATTATAGGGGGTATATTTATGTGTCAAAGGGGTGACTTTAATATCTGTATTTGTGTAGCCAAAATATTAAGAATCTCATAGCTAGGAGGGGTCCCACTATTATAAGATCCTTATTTATATAGTAGATTACGAAATGAGTCTAAATGGGTCCTACTCATGTTTACAGGGTCGACTATATTATAGAGAGATATATCTATTTGTCAAAGGGGTGACTTTAACTCTCACATCTGTGTGTCAAAAATATAAAGATACTCATAACTAGGAAGGGTTCCACTATTATGGGTTCCTAATTCTTATAGTGTATTCTTAGAGGAGTCCAAGTAAGGCCCGCTCTAGTTGACAAGGTCGACTACATTATAGGTGGTTATATCTATTTGCCCAAGGGAAAACTTTAATATAGATATTTGTATGGCCGAACTATAAAGATTCCCCCATAGCTAAGAGGGGTCCCATTATCGTGGGTCCTTATTCATGTACTAGATTACGATAGGTGTCAAAGTAGGGCCCACTCTATATGATAAGGTCGACTATATTATATGGGGGTACATCTATGTGTTAAAAGGGTGACTCTAAAACCCATATTTATGTGGTCAAAATATAAAGAGTCCTATAGGTAGGAGGGGTCTCTTTATTGTAGGATCTTATTCATATAGTAGATTACGAGAATAGTCCAAATGGAGGCCGTCTTCAATAGACAATGTCGACTATATTATAGAAGGGTACATCTATGTGTCAAAGGGGTGACTTTAACACTCGTATCTGTGTTACCAAAATATAACACTATTGTGTGATCCTTATTCATGCAGTGATTATGAGGGGAGCCTAAGTGAGGCCCACTCCAGTTGACATGGTCGACTATATTATAGGGAGTATATTTATGTGTCAAAGGTGTGACTTTTACACCCGCATCGGTATCGTCAAAATATAAAGAGTCATATAGCTAGTATATGTCTCACTATTGTGGGATCTTTATTCATGTAATAGATTATAAGAGGAGTTCATGTGGATCTGACTCAAGTAGACAATATCGATTATATTCTAGGGGGTACATCTATTTATCGATGGAGTGACTTTAACACACATATTTATGTGACAAAAATATAAAGATTCCTTTAACAATGAGGGGTCTGACTATTATATGATCCTTTTTTATATAGTAGATTACGAGAGGAGTCCTAGTAGGGCCTATTCCAGTTGATAAGATTGACTAACTTATAGGGGGTATATCTATGTGTCAAAGGGGTAACTTTAACACCAGTATTTGTGTGTCCAAAATATAAAGAGTCTTATAGCAAGGAGGGGTTCTACTGCTGTAGAATACATATTCATATAGTAGTTTACGATAGTAGTTTAAGTGCGATTTACTCCATTTGATAAGGTCGAATATATTATAAAGGGTATATCTATGTGTAAAAGGGGTCAATTTAACACCCTCATCTGTGTGGCTAAATTAAAGTGTCACATAGCTAGGAAGGGTCCCACTTTTATAGGATCCTTATTTATATCGTCGATTACGAGAGGAGTCCAAGTAAAACTCACTCCAATCGACAAGGTTGACTATCTTATAAAAGTAGTACATCTACAAGTCAAAGGGGTGAGTTTAACAACTGTATTTGTGTGGCCAAAATATAAAGAGTCTTATAGCTAAGAGGGGTCCCACTATTATGTGATGTTTATTTATGTAGTAGATGTTGAAATTGGGTTCCGCTAATCAGAGTCGCAGCGGAAGCAAAAATAAAGATCTGAAGATCATACGGTGTATGTTTCATTACAATTCGTGATACAAAACAATCTACATGCAAATCTATGATCTTAGCATATGTGCGGACACCCTAGAGGCATACTACGATCTACGGAAGACATGCATGCATCTACTTAGGTGTTTAGATTCATCATACCTTTTGGATCTATGATCCAAAGAAAAACAGAACGATGAAGAACCGCACATGAACCGCAAGGGAAGCTGTTGGATAGCACCTTGTCTTTTGCGAATTGAAGAATCCTCGAAATTCCATCTCTGAGTGCAAGGATTTCGAGCCGACGGAAGAATCCGTTGCGAAGACGATGGCGAGCCTTGAGATTTACTCCTCTTCTTTCTCCTTTCTTCCTTATCCTTCCTTCCACTTCCTTCTCCCTTCTTCTTCCTCTCTTTTCCTTGGGCGAAACCACAAAGGAGGGGGACTAGGGGTCAGATTTTTGGAGGGGAGGGAGTAGAACCATTGGGCCGGCCCCTCCCCTCTCTATTCCCTTTATAGGGCCGGTCTTCCATGGCTCCAAAGAGCCTAGGGCCGGCCCTTAGGTGGATAGGGATGAGAAGGGATCAGATTTAGGTCTTCCGGGTGTCTATCGTGAAGTCCGGACGAAAACGCCCTTCACGAAAAGCAAAAAACTGAAAGTGAGACTGAGTGAGGTGCGCTACTCGGAATTGAGTTCCGTCAGCGCCTGTGAGCTCCTGGAATTATTCCGCTCAATCTAAGATCCATATTCAATATGTTCTGAGCCATATTTCAGTATTTACCAAAATACCCCTATGGCCCGTAACACATGTGAATTAGGTTCTTTGGCTCCGGGCTTGCGATCCATCACGCTACTTCGTATCCAATGTATCCAACTAAGTCGGGGAACATTTCCTATACGCAACGGTAGGGTGGAACCTTCAGGGTTCAGGATCTCTAGCTCCAACCGGATCCCTGATTAAATATTTCGGTGACACACCGAAAGTTCCGTTAATCAGCCATAATCCGATTAACCCGCGTAGCCACCCAGAGTGCGACGCGAGTTGAACTCTAGTGATCCTAAACTTATGTTACTCCCTCATAACCCTGTTCTCTACTATACTCCGATAATCCTCAGTCTCTCCTATTACTGGTGCCATGATACGACTCGGGCGGTGGGAAGCACCGTCAGATCCCGATCGATCATCTGACTAGGGTTTGATGACTTGTCATCTATAACACCACACACCTTCCGGTGCTATGCCTAGCATCCGGAACATCGTCAGTCATACTGACAACCACCAGGCCTAGGTTAACTGTGTGGACAGATTGACTCATCAAAACGCACCCATCCAACACTGGACGTCGGATAACCTGTAAGGATTACATGTCACTCAAGCGCCAGCCGGGTAACCCAACGTACCGTGGTATTGGACTATGGAAGGTCCGCACACGTTGGCACATCAAAGCACCACACAACTGGTTGGCCTAGTGAGCATGGTCCCTCGGGGTTAAGGACAGATTATCTATAGTAGTAAGATGGTTTCTGCACCAGTATCTGAATTACTGAACTGTGCACCATCTTGGTTCCTATTCAACATGATCATCGTGCTTGGTCAGGTGAATGGGAATCCCACGTTCCTGTGGTGGAGACTTCACCACATCCTCTACCTGCCAACAGCTTATTCTCGGTGAAGCGACCGACATTACCTAAGCTGTGAACTAGTTTTAGGTCTACACAGAACTGGTCCACTGGGTCTCCCAAGCATGGATCCTCCATGCACCTCAGTGGCCTACTGTGTTCCCTAGGGTCCTTTTATTATATGAGTATTATCATATACCAGAGTAGTATTCTAATTAAAGCAATAACCAAAGTCATCTTTATTAATGTTAATATAGAAAATCCACACGAAGGACACACGAGCTACAATAATCTCCCACTTGGCCTAGCGGGTAACAATAGTCTTAACTCCCAAGGCATCCACGTGCTTCTCAAAAGCCTTGGTCGGTAACGCCTTTGTGAAAGGGTCCGCCATGTTATCTACAGACGCTACCTGAGTCACTGCAACCTCCCCTCGCTTCTGCAAGTCCCGGATAATGTAGTATTTCCGCTCGATATGCTTGCTCTTCTGGTGATATCTTGGCTCCTTGGATTGTGCTACCGCTCTACTATTGTCGCAGTAAAGGACAATAGGATCTTAAGCTCCCGGTACGCATCCTAAGTCCGTGAGGAACTTCTTGAGCCACACCGCCTCCTTAGCTGCTTCGCACGCCGCAACATACTTAGCCTCTGTCATCAAATCCGTGATACATCCCTGCTTCACGCTCCTCTAACTGATAGCTCTTCCTCATAATGAAAACACAAACCCTGATGTCGATCTCCTAGATTCCGGATCTGACGCAAAGTCAGAATTCGTATATCCAATCGGCATCAGTTCCTGTAAAGAGTAAACTAACTCATAATCTCTCGTCCTACGAAGATACTTAAGTATACTTTTCATAGCAGTCCAGTGCCCTGGACCCGGATTTGACTGATACCTGTCCATCATGCCTACTGCATAGCATATACCTGGTCTCGTGCACTGCATGGCATACATCAGACTCCCTACAACCGAAGCATAAGGTATCTTCTGCATCTCTGCCCTCTCCTCAGGAGTCTTAGGACCCTGATCCTTGGACAATTTCATTCCATGTCTGAATGGAACCAGTCCCTTCTTGGAGTTATGCATACTGAATCTGACCAAGATAGTATCTATGTAGGCTGACTGTGACAGCAAGTGAATCTTGTTCTGGCGATCTCGAGTTACCTTGATCCCCAGAACATAACTCGCTTTACCCAGGTCTTTCATGTCAAATTGAGAGGATAACCACACCTTCACTGTAGACAATATTCCAACATCATTTCCGATAAGCAGGATATCATCCACGTAAAGCACTAGAAAAACTACTGCAGTCTTATCACTCCTTTTATAAACACATGGTTCATCCACGTTCTGCTCAAATCCATAAGACTGGATAGCCTGATCAAAACGCATATTCCAACTTCTGGATGCTTGCTTCAGTCCATAAATGGACCTTTGCAATTTGCACACCAGACCTTCCTGACCTTTTGCGACAAAGCCTGGAGGCTGAGACATGTAGATGTCTTCTTCTAAATCCCCGTTGAGGAACGTGGTCTTGATGTCCATTTGCCAGATCTCCCAATCATAATGGGCTGGAATGGACAAGAGGATCCGGATAGACTTAAGCATAGCCACTGGCGAAAAGGTTTCGTCATAGTCGATCCCTTCTCGCTGGGTATAACCCTTGGCGACTAGTCTAGCTTTGTAAGTCTCAACGGTACCATCCGGACCTCTTTTCCTTTTGTACACCCACTTATACCCAACAGGTTTAATGTTGTGAGGTGGTGTTACAAGTGTCCAGACTGAATTATGGGATATCGATGTCAGTTCTGCCTCTATGGCTTCCTGCCATGCTGCATGGTCAGTGGATACCATCGCTTCATCATAGTTCAGAGGATCATTCTCCTGAAACTCTGGATCAACCATAAAGGCTTCTTCAATGTATCTATCAGGAGCACTTGTGGTCCTCCCATTACGATGAACCTGCGGTGGTTCCATAGGAGTCGATTCTACAGTACCGTTAATCTTAGTGGTATCGGCTCCCACTACGTTTTCTGTCTGCGTACTCCCATCAGTACCAAGCAATTCTTCAAGAACTAATTTACTGGTGGGCCTCTGGTCTATTAAATAATCCTGCTCCAGGAATACAGCGTTCGTCGAGACGACAACCTTTTTATCCTCAGGATCATAAAATAGACCACCCTTTGTCCCTTTTGGATACCTAACGAACAGACATACCTTAGTTTTTGACTCCATCTTATCTCGCTTGTCCTTCCGCACATGTGATGGACAACCCTAAATCTTAAAGTGCTGTAGGCTTGGCTTTCGCTTGAACCACAGCTCCCAAGGAGTTAGGGGTACTGACTTTGGTGGAACAAAGTTCAAAGTATATGCTGCCGTCTCAAGGGCATATCTCCAAAAACTAGGTGACAATGTTGCATAACTCATCATAGTCCGAATCGTGTCTAACAAAGTTTGGTTTCTCCTCTTAGATACACCGTTTTGTTATGGTGTCCCTGGTGCAGTCAACTGGGATACGATCCCATGCTCACGCAGGTACCCTATAAATACATCCGATAGGTATTCGCCTCCTCGATCCGATCGAAGAGACTTGATACTTTTACCCGTCTGCTTTTCTACTTCAGCTCTGAACTCCTTAAACTTATCAAAGGATTCAGACTTCCGCCGCATTAGGTATATGCATCCAAACCTCGAGTGATCATCCGTGAAGGTGATAAAATACTCGAAACCTCCTATAGCACGGACACTTATGGGCCCATATACATCAGTGTGTACCAACTCCAATACCGCCTTAGATCTGCTACCTTTGGCTCAGAAAGACCTTTTAGTCATCTTGCCTTCCAGGCAAGACTCATACGTCGGTAGGCTTTCTGAAACATTTGGACTTAAGAGTCCTACCTTAACCAACCTGTGAATCCTGTCTGAGGCTATGTGTCCAAGCCTTAGATGCCAAAGGAGTGTTGGATTATCTGAGGGATTTTTCCTTTTAGATGAATTAATCACACAAGCTTCAGTTATGTTATCCTGTTTATGATTGGAGTTAATTACATAGAGACCATTCTGTATCTTTCCCTTAGAAACAAAGGAACTATTCAATTTAATTGACACACTAGAAGCATCAAATAAAACTGAAAAACCTTCATTATTCAATAAGGAAACAGAAATTAAATTACGTCTCAAGGACGGTACATAAAGTATGTCTCTAAGTAATAAACTTCTTCCATCAAGGAACTGCAAGATGACATCTCCAACTGCTTCAGCCTCTGCCACGGCGTCAGTTCCCATGCTTAGGATTATCTCCCTATCACCCAGTTTTCTTGTCTCCTTGAACCCTTGCAAATTATTGCAAGCATGGTTAGTGGAACCATAATCCACAATCCATGAAACTGGAGAACAACTGGATGCTACAAGGGATTCCACTATATGGATTTGAGATATACCTGTCTCAGCCTTCTTGGGAGCCGCACGGCAGTCGCTCTTCCAGTGCCTCTTCTTGCCGCATCGGAAATATTTTCCTTGGGGCTTCGCCGGACCATTCTGTTTGGGAACCTGCAACTGCACCTGGCCCATCTTCACGGGCTTCTTAGACTTTCTTTTCTGAAACTTGCCCTTGGCTTTCAGAGAAGAATTCCGCTCTATGTTCAGGGATTGGGCTCCTGCCTTCATCCCATCCTCTGTCGCCTGGAGCGCCGCTAGGAGCTTGCGTTAGACATCTCCAACCGGTTAAGGTTGAAGTTGGTAACGAAGCCCTCAAACGCTCCTGACAGAGATGCAAGGAAAATATCGGTCTGGATCTCTACATCCAAGATGACATCGAAGGAACCAAGCTCATTCATATAGCCAAATAATTTCTGTATATGATCCCGAACTAAAGTCCCCTCTTCCATCTTCGTGGACACCAATTTTTTGATGGTCAAGTAACGAGTTACCCGACTACGACCCTCGAACATTTCCTTCAGGTAGAGCTTCATTTCTGAAGCAAAGGTCATGTCTTCGACTTGCTTCTGAAGGACGGTCTGCAAGCATGCCACTATATAGCACTTGCACATCTCATCAGCATCTAGCCAGTCTTTCTATTCCTTTAACTGGGCCTCAGTTGCACATAGGGTCATATCCAGTTGATAAGACTGACTACTTCATTGGGGTGTACATCTATCTATCATAAGGTTAACGTTAACAACCACATGTGTGTGGCCAAAATATAAGAAGTCCAATAGCTAGGAGGTTCCCTTAATTACGGGATCCTTATTTATGTTGTATATTATAAGAGAAGTCCAAATAGGCTGGCCCACTCCAGTTGAAAAATTGATAATATTATTGGGGGTACATCTATGTGTAAAAGAATTGACTTTAACACCAGCATCTGTATGGGCAAAATATTAAGATTCCTATAACAAGGTGGGGTCCCACTATTGTGGGATCCTTATTCATATAGTATATTACAAGATGAGTCCTAGTGGGGCCTACTCAAATTGACAAAATTGATTAAATTATAGGGGTACATTTATGTATCAAATGATGACTTTAACAGTCGCATCTGTATGGCAAAAATATAAATAGTCCCATATATAGGAGGGTTCCCACTTTTGTGGGATATATATTCATGTAGTAATTTACGTGAGTAGTCCAAGTAGGGCCCACTATAGTTAAAAAGGTCGACTATATTACAGAGGGTATATCTATGTACCAAATTGATAACTTTACCAGCCGTACCAAAATATAAAAAGTCTTATACCAAGGAGGGGTCCTACTATTGTTGTTCCTTATTTATGTAATAGATTAAGAGAGGAGTCCAAGTGGGACTCACTCCAGTCGACAAGATCAACTTTGTTATATAGGGGTATATCTATGTGTCAAATGGGTGATTTTAACATCCATATCCGTGTGGCCAAAATATGAAGAGTCCTATAGCTAAAAAGTGGCCCACTATTATGAAATCCTTATTCATGTAGTATATTAATAGAGGTGTCCAAGTAGGGTCTACTCTATTTGACAAAATCGAATTAATTATATTAGGGTATATCTATATATCAAAGTGGTGACTTTAACACCTGCATCTATGTAACCAAAATATATCGAACCCCTTAGCTAGGAGGGGTCTCGCAATTATATGATCTTTATTCATGTAGTAGATTACAAGAGGAGTCTAAGTGGGTCCCACTCATATTGACAATGTTGACTATATTATAGGGGGTACATAGATTTGTCGAATGGGTTACTTTAACTCTCACATCTATAAGGCCAAAATATAAAAAGTCCCAATACTAGGAGGTGTCCCAATATTATAGGATTCTTATTCATATAGTAGATTACTAGAATCCAAGTAGAGCCCACTCTAGTTGATAAAGTCAACTATATTATAGGGGTACATTTATGTGTCAAAGGGGTAACTTTATCCGTATTTGTGTAGCCAAAATATAAAGAATATCATAGCTAAGTGGGGTCCCACTATTATGGGTTCCTTTTTTATGTAGTAAATTACGAATAGAGTTTAAATGGGTTCCACTCAAGTTTACATGGTCAATTACATTATAGGAAGATATATCTATTTATCGAAGGGGTGACTTTAACCCTCGTATCTATGTGTCAAAAATATAAAGAGTCCCATAACTAGAAGGGGTTTTACTATTGTGGGTTCCTTATTCTTGTAGTAGATTCTTAAAGGAGTCCAAGTAGGGCCCACTATAGTTGACAAGGTCGACTACATTATAGGTAGGTATATCTATTTATCTAAGGGAAAACTTTAACACCAATATTTACGTAGCCAAACTATAAAGATTCCCCTATAGCTAGGAGGGATTCAACTATTATGGGTCCTTATTCATATACTAGATTACGAGTAGTGTCCAATAGGGTCCACTCTAAATGATAAGGTCGACTATATTATAGCGGGGTGCATCTATGTGTCAAAAGGGTGACTCTAATACCCGTATTTATATTGTCAAAATATAAAGAGTCCTATAGGTAGAAAGGGGTCCCTTTATTGTGGGATCTTATTCATGTAGTAAATTACGAGTATAACCTAAGTAGGGGCCGCCTTCAATAGACAATGTCGACTATATTATAGAACGGTACATTTATGTACCAAAGGGGTGACTTTAACACTCGCATCTGTATTACCAAAATATAACACTATTGTGGGATCCTTATTTATGTAGTCAATTATGTAAGGAGCCTAAGTGAGGCCCACTAATGTTGACATGGTCGACTACATTATAGGGGTAATATTTATGTGTCAAAGGTGTGACTTTAACACCTGCATCGGTATCATCAAAATATAAAGAGTCACAAAGCTAGTAGGTGTCTTACTATTGTGGGATCTTTATTCATGTAGTAGATTATAAGAGGAGTTCAAGTGGATCTCACTCAAGTTGACAATGTCATCTATATTATAGGGTGGTAACATCTCTTTGTCGAAAGAGTGACTTTAACACATGTATATATGTGACAAAAATATAAAGATTCCTTTAACAATTAAGGGTCTGACTATTGTGTAATCCTTTTTTATATAGTAGATTATGAGAGGAGTCCTAGTGGAGCCCATTCTAGTTGATAAGATTGACTACCTTATAGGTGATACATCTATGTGTCAAAGGGGTAACTTTAGCACCCGTATTTGTATGGCCAAAATATAAAAAATCTAATAGCTAGGAGGGGTTCTACTACTGTGGAATATATATTCATATAGTAGATTACGAAAGTAGTCTAAGTACAACCCACTCTAGTTGACAAGGTCGAATACATTATAAAGGGTATATCTATGTGTTAAAGGGCTCAATTTAACACCCTCATTTGTGTGGCAAAATTATAATGTGTCACATAGCTAAGAGGGGTCTCACTATTATAGGATCCTGATTCATATAGTAGATTACGAGAGGAGTCCAAGTAAAAGCCACTCCAGTTGACTAGGTTGACTATATTATAAAAGGAGTATATCTATGAGTCAAAGGGGTAAGTTTAACACTAGTATTTGAGTGGCCAAAATATAAAGAGTCTCATAGTTAAGAGGGGTCCCACTATTATGTGATGCTTATTTATATAGTAGATTACGAGAGGAGTCCAAGTGAAGCCCCCTCTGGTTGAATAGAAAGATTAAATTATAAGGGGGTATATCTATGTGTCAAAGGGTGACTTTGACACCTACATCTATCTGTGTAGAAAAAATATAAAAACTCTCATAGCTAGGAGGGGTCCTACTATTATGGATTCCTTATTCATAAAATAGATTACAAGAGGATTTTAAGTGGGGGCCCACCCTAGTTAACAAGGTTGACTGCATTTTAGGAGGGTATATATATGTGTCAAAGGGGTGACTTTAATACCCATATCTATGTGGCCAAAATATAAAGATTTCTATAGTTAAACGGGTCCCTACTATTATATGATCATTATTTATAAAGTAGATTGAGTAGTCCAAATAGGTCATACTCTAGTTGACATGGTTGACTATATTATAGGAGTGTATATCTATGTGTCAAATAGGTGACTTTAACTCCAGTATATATGAAGCCAAAAGATAAAGAATCCTATAACTAGGAAGGGTCCTACCGTTATGGGATACTTATTCATATAGCATATTATGAGTGGATGGCAAGTTATATAAGGACTCCTTCCCACTTGGCTTGCACATGAGGTCATGTCTAGTTGATAAGACTGACTACTTCATTAGGGTATACATCTATCTGTCATAAGGGTGACCTTATTACCCACATGTGTGTGGCCAAAATATAAAAAGTCCCATAACTAGAAGGGATCCCTTTATTACGGGATCCTTATTTATATAGCATATTATAAGAGAAGTCCAAGTAGGCCGGCCCACTCCAGTTGACAAGTCAAAAATATTATAGGGGGTACATCTATGTGTAAAAGAGTTGACTTTAACACTAGCATCTATGTGGGCAAAATATAAAGATTTCTATAATAAGGTAGGGTCCCACTATTGTGGGATCTTTATTCATAGAGTATATTACGAGATGAGTCCTAGGGGGGCCTACTCTAGTTGACAAAATCGATTATATTATATGGGTATATTTATGTGTCAAATGGTGACTTTAACAGTCACATCTGTATGGCCAAAATATAAATAGTCCCATACTTAAGAGGGGTCCCAGTTTTATAGAATATATATTCACGTAGTAAATTATATGAGTTATCCAAGTGGGGCCCACTATAGTTGAAAAGATTGACTATATTATAGAGGGTACATTTATGTACCAAATTGATGACTTTAGCACCCGTATATTTGTGACCAAAATATAAAGAGTCTCATAGCAAGGAGGGGCCCTACTATTGTGGGATCCTTTTTTTGTGTAGCCAAAATATAAAGAATCTCATAGCTAGGAGGGCTCCCATTATTGTAGGATCCTTATTCATGTAGTAGATTACAAAAGGAGTCTAAATGGGTCCTACTCAAGTTTACATTGTCGACACATTATAGGGAGATATATCTATTTTGTCGAAGGGGTGATTTTAACCCTCGCATCTGTGTGTCGAAAATATAAAGCGTCTCATAACTAGGAGGGTTTCCACTATTGTGGGTTCCTTATTCTTGTGGTAGGTTCTTAGAGGAGTCCAAGTAGGGCCCACTCTAATTGAAGAGGTCTACTATATTATAGGGGGGTACATCTATTTGTCCAAGGGAAAACTTTAACCCAGATATTTATATGGCTGAACTATAAAGATTCCCTCATAGATTATGAGAGATATCCAAGTAGGTCCCACTCTACATGATAAGGTCGACTATATTACAGGGGGGTACATCTATGTGTCAAAAGGGTGACTTTTATACCCGTATCTATGTGGTCAAAATATAAAGAGTCCTATAGGTAGGAGGGGTCCCTTTATTATAGGATCTTATTCATATAGTAGATTACAAGAATAGTCCAAGTAGGGCCCGCCTTTAATAGACAATATTGACTATATTATAAAAGGGTATATTTATGTGTCAAAAGGCTGACTTTAATACTCCTGTTTGCCAAAATATAACACTATTATGGAATCCTTATTCATGTAGTAGATTATGAGAGGAGCCTAAGTGAGGCCCACTCTGGTTCATATGGTGACTATATTATAGGGGGTACATTTATGTGTCAAATGTGTGACTTTAACACCCGCATCGATATCGTCAAAATATAAAGAGTTGCATAGCTAATAGGTGTCTCACTATTGTAGAATCTTTATTTATATAGTAGATTACGAGAGGAGTTCAATTGGGTCTCACTCAAGTTAACAATGTCGACTATATAATAGTGGGGTACTTCTATTTGTCAAATGGGTGACTTTAACACCCGTATCTATGTGACCAAAATATAAAGATTCCTTAAAGAAAAAAGGGTCTGACTATTGTGTGATCCTTTTTTATATAGTAGATTATAAGAGGAGTCCTAGTAGGGTCCATTCTAGTTGATAAGATCGACTACCTTATAGGGGTTACATCTATGTGTCAAAAGGTTAACTTTAATACCCGTATTTGTGTGGGCAAAATATAAAGAGTCTCATAGCTAGGAGGGGTTCTACTACTGTAGAATACATATTCATATAGTAGATTACGATAGTAGTCTATGTGCGACCTACTCCAGTTGACAAGGTCGAATACATTGTAAGGGGTATATCTATGTGTCAAAGGGGTCAATTTAACATCCTCATCTGTGTGGCCAAATTATTAAATGTCACATGGCTAGGAGGGGTTCCACTATTATGGGATCCTTATTCATATAGTAGATTACGAGAGGAGTCCAAGTAAAACTCGCTCTAGTTGACAAGGTTGACTATATTATAAAAGGAGTACATCTATGTGTCAAAGGGGTGAGTTTAACACCTATATTTGTGTGACCAAAATATAAAGAGTCTCATAGCTAAAAGGGGTCCCACTATTATATGATGCTTATTTACGTAGTAGATTATGAGAGGAGTCCAAGTGGGGTCCACTCTAGTTGAAAAGAAAGTCTTAATTATAAGGCGGTATATCTATATGTCAAAGGGTGACTTTAACACTTGCATCTATCTATGTGGCAAAAATATAAAAAGCCTCATAGCTAGAAGGGGTCCTACTATTGTGGATTCCTTATTCATAAAATAGATTACGAGAGGATTTCAAGTGGGGGCCCACCCAAGTTGACTACATTATACAAGGGTATATATATGTGTCAAAGGGGTGACTTTAATACCCACATCTATGTGGCCAAAATATAAAGATTTCTATAGTTGAACGGGTCCTCACTATGATAGGATCATTATTCATATAGTAGATTGAGTAGTCCGAATGGGTCCCACTCCAGTTGATATGGTTGACTATATTATAGGGGGTATATCTATGTGTCAAATAGGTAACTTTAACTCCAGTATATATGAGGCCAAAAGATAAAGAATCCTATAGCTAGAAGGGGTCATACCGTTATGGGATACTTATTCATGTAGCATATAATGAGTAGATTCCAAGTGATATAAGAACTCTTCCCTATTTATGTTGGCTTGCACATGGGGTCATGTCCAGTTGATAAGACTGACTACTTTATTGGGGTGTACATATATCTGTCATAAGGGTGACTTTAACACCCACATGTGTATGACGAAAATATAAGAACTCCTATAGCTAGGAGGGATCTCTTTATTACGGGATCCTTATTTATATAGCATATTATAGAGAAGTCTTAGTAGGCCAGCCCACTCCAGTTGATAAGTAGATAATATTATAGGGGATACATCTATGTGTAAAAGTGTTGACTTTAATACCAGGATTTGTGTGGGCAAAATATAAAGATTCTTATAACAAGGTCGGGTCCCACTATTCTTGGATCCTTATTCATATAGTATATTACGAGATGAGTCCTAGTGGGGCCTACTCAAATGACAAAATTGACACATTATAGGGGTACATTTATGTGTCAAATGGTGACTTTAACAGTCATATTTGTATGTCCAAAATATAAATAGTCCCATACTTAGGAGAAATCCCAATTTTATAGGATACATATTCATATAGTAAATTACGTGAGTAGTCCAAGTGGGGCCCACTATAGTTGAAAAGGTTGACTATATTATAGAGGGTACATCTATGTGCCAAATTGATGATTTTAACTCCTGAATCTTTATGACCAAAATATAAAGAGTTTCATATCAAGGAGAGGTCCTACTATTTTGGGATCCTTATTTATGTAATAGATTAAGAGAGGAGTCCAAGTGTGACCCACTCTAGTTGACAAGATCGACTTTATTATATAGGAGTATATCTATATATTAAAGGGGTGACTTTAACAACCATATCCGTGTGGCTAAAATATGAAGTGTCCTATAGTTAAGAGGAGGCCCACTATTGTAAAATCCTTATTCATATAATATATTAATAGAGGAGTCCAAGTAGGGTCCACTCCATTTGACAAGATCGACTTAATTATAATGGGTGTATCTATTTATTAAAGTGGTGACTTTAACACCTGTATCTATGTAACCAAAATATAACGAGCATTATAGCTAGGAGTGGCTCCACTATTATGAGATACTTATTTATATAGTAGATTACAAGAGGATTCTAAGTGATCCCACTCATATTGACAATGTTGACTATATTATAGGGGGGTACATCGATTTGTCGAATGGGTTAGTTTAACTCTCGCATCTATAAGACCAACATATAAAAAGTCCAAATACTAGAAGGTGTCCCACTATAGTGGGATCCTTATTTATGTAGTAGATTACTAGAGTCCAAGTAGATCCCACTTTAGTTGACAAAGTCGAATATATTATAGGGGGTACATTTATGTATCAAAGGGGTGACTTTAATATCTGTATTTGTGTAGCCAAAATATAAAGAATTTCATAGCTAGGAGGGGTCCCACTATTGTATGATGCTTATTCAAGTAGTAGATTACGAAATGAGTCTAAATGGGTCCCACTTAAATTTACATGGTCGACTACATTATAGGAAGATATATCTATTTGTCGAAGGCTTGACTTTAACTATCGCATCTGTATGTCAAAAATATAAAGAGTCCCATAACTAGAAAGGGTTCCACTATTGTGAGTTTCTAATTCTTATAGTAAATTCTTATAGGAGTCCAAGTAGGGCCCACTCCAGTTGACAAGGTCTATAGGTGGGTACATTTATTTATCCAAGGAAAAACTTTAATACAGATATTTGTGTGGCTGAACTATAAAGATTCCCCTATAGCTAAAAGGGGACTATTATTGTGGGTCCTTATTCATGTACTAGATTACGAGAGGTATTCAAGTAGGACCCACTCTACATGATAAGGTCGACTATAATATAGGGGCTATATCTATATGTCAAAAGGGTGACTCTACTACCCGTATCTATATGGTCAAAATATAAAGAGTCCTATCGGTAGGTGGGGTCCCTTTATTGTGGGATCTTATTCATGTAGTAGATTACGAGAATAGTCCAAGTGGGGCCGCCTTAAATAGACAATGTCGACTACATTATAGAAGGGTATATCTATGTATCAAAGGGGTGACTTTAATACTACCATCTGTGTTGCCAAAATGTAATACTATTGTGGGATCCTTATTCAAGTAGTAGATTATGAGACGAGCCTAAGTAAGGCCCACTCCAGTTGACATGGTCGACTATATTATAGGAGGTACATTTATATATCAAAGGTGTGACTTTAACACTCGCATCGGTATCGTCAAAATATAAAGAATCGCATAGCTAGTATATGTCTCACTATTATGGGATCTTTATTTATTTAATAGATTATGATAGGAGTTCACGTGGGTCTCACTCAAGTTGACAATGTCGACTATATTATAAGAGGATACATCTATTTATCGAAGGAGTGACTTTAACACCCATATCTATGCAACAAAAATATAAAGATTCCTTTAACAAAGAGGGGTCTAACTATTGTGTGATCCTTTTTTATATAGTAAATTACGAGAGGAGTCCTAGTGGGGCCCATTCCAGTTGATAAGATTGACTTCCTTATAGGAGATATATCTATGTGTCAAAGGGGTAACTTTAACACCCGTATTTGTGTAGCCAAAATATAAAGAGTCTCATAGCTAGGAGAGGTTCTACTACTGTGGAATATATATTTATATAGTAGTTTACATTAGTAATCTAAGTACGACCAACTATTATGTGATGCCTATTAATGTTGTACATTACGAGAGTAGTCCAAGTGGGCCCACTCTAGTTGAGAAGAAAGACTTAATTATAAGGGGGAATATCTATGTGTCAAAGGTTGACTTTAACACCTGCATCTATTTGTGTGGCAAAAATATAAAATATCGCATAGCTTGGAGGGGTCCTACTATTGTGGATTCCTTATTTATAAAATAGATTACGAGAGGAATTCAAGTGGGGTCCCATCCCAGTTGACAAGGTTGACGATATTGTAAGAGGGTATATATATATGTATCAAAGGGGTGACTTTACTACCTATATCTATGTGGCCAAAATATAAATATTTCTATAGTAGAATGGGACCCTACTATTAAAGGATCATTATTCATATAGTAGATTGAGTAGTCCAAATGGGTCCCACTCCAGTTGACATTGTTAACTATATTATAGGGGGATATATCCATGTGCAAATAGGTGACTTTAACTCTCGTATGTATGAGGCCAAAAGATAAAGAATCCTATAGCTATGAGGGGTCCTACCATTATGGAATATTTATTCATATAACATATTATGAGTGAATTCCAAGTAATATAAGGACTCCTCCCCACTTATGTTGGCTTGCACATGGGGTCATGTCTAGTTGATATGACTGATTACGTCATTAAGGTATACATCTATCATAAGGGTGACTTTAACACCCAAATGTGTGTAGCCAAAATATAAGAAGTCTCATAGCTAAGAGGGATCCTTTTATTACAGGATCCTTATTTATGTAGCATACTATAAGAAAAGTACAAATAGACCGGCCTACTCCAGTTGACAAGTCAACAATATTATAGGGGGTACATCTATATGTAAAAGAATTGACTTTAACACCAACATCTATGTAGGAATAATATAAAGATTCCTATAACAAAGTGGGGACCCACTATTGTGGGATCCTTATTTATATAGTATATTACGATATGAGTTTTAGTAGGGCGCGCCTACTCCAGTTGACAAAATTGATTACATTATAGGGGTACATTTATGTGTCAAATGGTGACTTTAACAGTCGCATCTGTATAGCCAAAGTATAAATAGTCCCATACTTAGGAGGGGTCCCACTTTTATGTGATACATATTCATGTAGAAAATTAAGTTAGTAGTCCAAGTGGGGCCTACTATAGTTGAAAAGGTCTACTATATTATAGAGGGTACATCTATATACCAAATTGATGACTTTAACACCCATATATTTTTGACCAAAATATAAAGAGTTTATAGTAAGGAGGGGTCCTACTATTGTTGGATCCTTATTTATGTAATATATTAAAAGAGGAGTCTAATTGGGACCCACTCCAGTTGACAAGATCGACTTTGTTATATGGGGGTATATCTATGTGTCAAAGGGTGACTTTAACACCTATATCCGTGCGGCCAAAATATAAAGAGTTCTATAGCTGAGTGGGGGCCCACTATTATGAAATCCTTATTCATGTAGTATATTAATAGAGGTGTCCAAGTAGGGTCCACTCCATATGATAAGATCGACTTAATTATATTGGGGTATATCTATTTATCAAAGTGGTGACTTTAACACCTGCATCTATGCAACCAAAATATAAAGAGCCCCATAGCTAGAAAGGATCCCACTATTATTGGATCTTTATTCATGTAGTAGATTATAAGAGGAGTCTAAGTGGGTCCCACTCATATTGATAATATTGACTATATTATAAGGTGTATATCGATTTGTCGAATATGTTAGTTTAACTCTCGCATATATAAGGCAAAAAAATAAAAAGTCCCAATACTAGGAGGTGTCCTACTATTGTGGGATCCTTATTCATGTAGTAGATTACTAGATTCCAAGTAGAGCCCACTCTAGTTGATAAAGTTGACTATATTATTGGGGGTATATTTATGTGTCAAAGGGGAGACTTTAACATCCATATTTGTGTTGCCAAAATATAAAGAATCTCATAGCTAAGAGGCGTCCCACTATTGTGGGATCCTTTTTCATATAGTAGATTACGAAAGGAGTCTAAATGGGTCCCACTCAAGTTAACATGATCACTACATTATAGGGAGATATATCTATTTATCGAATGGGTGACTTTAACCCTCATATCTATGTGTCAAAAATATAAAGAGTCCCATAACTAGGAGGGGTTCTACTATTGTGGGTTCCTTATTCTTGTAGTAGATTTTTAGAGGAGTTCAAGTAGGGCCCATTCCAGTTGACAAGGTCGACTACATTATAGGTGGGTATATCTATTTGTCCAAGAAAAAACTTTAACACAGATATTTGTGTGGCCAAACTATAAAGATTCCCCATAGCTAGAAGGTGTCCCTCTATTGTGTGTTCTTATTTATGTACTAGATTACAAAAGTAGTCTAAATGGGTCCCACTTAAGTTTACAAGGTCAACTACATTATAGAGTGATATATCTATTTATCGAATGGGTAACTTTAGTCCCTGCATTTGTGGATCAAAAATATAAATAGTCCCATAACTAGGAGGGGTTCCACTATTATTAGTTTCTTATTCTTTTAGTAGATTATTAGAGAAGTCCAAGTAGAGTCCACTCTAGTTGACAAGGTCGACTACATTATAGGTGGGTCAAAGGGGAAACTTTAACACTGATATTTGTGTGGCCGAACTATAAAGATTCTGCCATAGTTAGGAGGAGTCCTAGTATTGTGGGGGATCATTATTTATATAGTAGATTACGAGAATAGTCCAAGTGGGGCATCCTCCAGTTGATAATATCGACTACATTATAGAGGGGTACATCTATGTATCAAAGAGGTAACTTTAACACCCGCATCTGTGTGGCCAAAATTTAAAGATTTCCATAGCTAGAAGCGGTCCTACTATTGTGGTACCCTTATTGATGTACAAGATTATAAAAGGAGTCCAAGTTGGGCCCACTCGATTTGACAAGGTCGACTATATATAGGGGTTTACATCTATGTGTCAAAAGGGTTACTTTAATACCCGTATCTATATGGTCAAAATATAAAGAGTTCCATAGGTAGGAGGGGTCCCTTTATTGTGGGATCCTTATTCATATAGTAGATTTCAAGAATAGTCCAAGTGGGGCCTCCTTCTATTGACAATATCGACTACAATATAGAGGGGTGTATCTATTTGGGGGTGACTTTAACACCCGCATCTGTATTGCCAAAATATAATACTATTGTGAGATCCTTATTAATGTAGCAGATTACGAGAGGAGTTTAAGTGGGGCCTACTCCAGTTGACATGGTCGACTATATTATATGGGGTATATCTTTGTATCAAATGTGTGACTTTAACACCCACATCGTTATCGTCAAAATATAAAATTTACTATAGCTAGCAGGTATCCCACTATTATGGGATCCTTCTTCATATAGTAGATTACTAGAGGAGTTCAAGTGGGTCTCACTAAAGTTACCAATATCGACTATATTATAGGGGGTACATCTATTTGTCAAAGGGGTGACTTTAACCCCTGCATCAGTGTGGTAAAAATTATAAAAAGTCCCATATATATGAGGGATTTCAATATTATGGTATCCTTATCCATGTAGTAGAATACAAAAGGAGTCTAAGTAGAACCCACTCCAAATGACAAGGTTGACTATATTATTGGTGGGTACATCTATGTGTCAAAGTGGTGATTTTAATACCCATATTTGTCTAGCAAAAATATAAAGAGTCCCATAGATTGGAAGGGTCCTACTATTATGGGATCTTTAATCATGTAGTAATTTACGAGAGGAGTCCAAGTGGGGCCCACTCCAGTTAATAAAGTCGGTTATATTATATGGGGGAACATCTATGTACCGAAGGGGTGACTGTAACCCCAGCATCTTTGTGGCAAAATTATAGTGAGTCCCATAGCTAAAAGGGGTCATACTAATATGGGATCCTTATTTATATTGTAGATTACAAGAGGAGTCCAAGTAGGGCCCACTCCAGTTGACAAGGCCGACTATATTATAGGGGTACATCTATGTGTCAAAGAGTGACCTTAATAGTCAAATGTGTATGGATAAAATATAAAGAGTTTTATAGCTAGGAAGGGTCCCACTATTATGGGATTCCTATTCAAGTAGTAGATTACGAGAGGAGTCCAAGTAGGGCCTACTTGAGTTAACAAATTTGACTATATTATAGGGGGTATATCAATATATCGAAGGGGTTACTTTAATATCCATATCTGTGTGGCTAAAATATAAAGATTCTTATAGTTATGTAGGATCCTACTATGATGGGATCCTTATTCATGTAGTAGATCATGAAAGAAGTACAAATGGGTACCACTCCAGTTGACAAGGTCGACTATATTATAGGTGGTATATCTATGTGTCAAAGGGGTGACTTTAATATCCACTGTGTGGCCAAAATATAGAGTCCCATAGCAAGGAGAGGTCCCACTATTATAGGCTCCTTATCCATGTTGTAGATTATAAGTAAGTCCAATATGGGCCCACTCCAGCAAACTAGGTTGACACATTATAGAGGGTTTATCTATGTGTCAAATGGGTGACTTTAACACTTGTATATGTTATCAAAATATAAATTGTCTCATAGCTTGGAGGTTTCCCACTATTGTTAAATCCCTATTCATATAGTCAATTACGAGAGAAGTCCAAGTGGGGCCCACTCCAGTTAATAAAGTCGACTATATTATAGGGGGTATACCTATATGTCTAAAGGGTGATTTTAATATCCACTTCTGTGTAGCCAAAATATAAAGAGTCCCATAGCTTGGAGAGGTTCTACTTTTATGGGATCTTTATATATATAATAAATTATAAGATGAGTACAAGTGGGGTCCATACCTATTGATAATGCGATTACATTATAAGGGGAGCAGATCTATGTGTCAAAGGGGTGACTTTAATATCGACATCTGCATGGTAAGAATATAAGCAGTCCCTAGCTAGGAGGGGTCATACTATTCCCAGATCCTTATTATTATAGTAGATTACGAGAGGAGTCCAAGTGGGGCCTACTCAAGTTGACAAGGTTGACTACATTATAGGGGTACACATATGTGTCAAAGCTGTGATTTTAGCACCTGCATATATATGGTCAAAATTTAAAGATTTACATATCTTGGAGGGATCCCACTATTATGTTATCCTAATTCATGTAATTGATTACAAGAGTAGTCCAAGTGGGGCCCATATCAGTTAACAATGTCGACTACATTATAGGGGGATACATCAATGTGTCAAAAGGGTAACTTAACACCTGCATCTATGTGGCCAAAAAATAAAAGGTTTTATAGCTAGGAGGGGTTTCACTTTTGTGGGATTCTTATCCATGAAGTAGATTAAAAGAGGAGTCAAAGTGGGGCCCACTCCAGTTGACAAGGTCGACTACATTATAGGGGGTACATATATGTATCAAAGGGGTAACTTTAACACCTATATTTATATGGCCAACATATAAAGATTCCTATAGCTAGGAGGGGAACCAATATTATGGGAAGTTTATTCATGCTGTATATTACGAGAGGAGTCTAAGTTAGGCCTATACCAGTTGACAAAGTCGACAATATTATAGGGGTGTACATCTATGTGTCAAATGGATAACTTTATATGGGTGCACATCTATGAGTAAAAGAAGTAACTTTAAGATCCACATATGTGTGGCAAAAATATAAAGAATCCCATAGCTAAGTGGGGTGCCACTATTGTAGGATCCTTATTCATATAGTAGATTACGAGAGAAATACAAGTGAGACCCACTCTAGTTGACAAGGTCAACCATATTATTGGGGAGTATATCTATATACGTCAAAGGGTCCCACTATTCTAGGATCTTATTCTTGTAGTAGATTACAAGTAGAGTCCAAGTGGGGCCCACTTTAGTTGACAAGGTCAACAATATTATAGAGGGGTACATCTATGTGTCAAAGGGGTGACTTTAACACCTATATCTGTGTGGTTAAAATATAAAGTGTCCCATAGTTTGGGGGGGTCCAACTATTATGAAATTCTTATACATAGAGTAGATTATAAGAGGAGTCCAAGTGAGGCCCACTCTAGTTGACAAGGTCGACTACATCATAGGGGAGTATATCTATGTATCAAAGGGGTGACTTTAATACCTGCATATGTGTGGCAAAAATATAAAGGCTTCTATAGCTAGGAGGGATACCACTATTGTGGGATCCTTATTTATGTAGTAGATTATGATAAGACTCCAAGTGGGACCCACTTCAGTTGACAAGGTCGACTACATTATAGAGGGGTATATTTAAGTGTCAAAGGGGTAACTTTAATACCCGCGTATGTGTAAAGGAGGGGTCCCTCTATTATGGAATCCTTATTTATATAGTATATTATGAGGCTTTACTCCAATAGACAAGGTCGACTATATTATTGGGAGGTACATCTATGTGTCAAAGTGATAACTTTAACACCCACATCTGTATGGTCAAAATATAAAGAGATCCATAGCAAGAAGAGGTCCCACTATTGTGAGATTATTATTCATATAGTATATTATAAAAGGACTCTAATTGGGGCCTACTCCAATTGACATTGTCGACTATATTATAGGGGGTATATTTATATATCAAAGGAGTGATTTTATCACCCATAATAACGTAGCAAAAATTTAAAGAGTCATATAGCTAGGAGGAGTCCTTCAATTATGGGATCTTTATTCATGTAGTAGATTATGAGAGGAGTTCAAATGGGGCCTACTCCAGTTACCAATGTTAACTTTTATATAGAGGGGTACATCTATGTTTCGAAAGGACTCCATCTTTGTGGCTAAAATATAAAGAGCCTATAGCTAGGAGGGGTCTCACTGTTAAGGAATTTTGATTCTTTTTGTAGATTATGTGAGTAACCAAGTACGACCCACTCCGGTTGACAAAATTGACTATATTATATGGGGGTAGATCTATGTGTCAAAGGGGTGACTTTAATATCCGTATCTGTGTGGCCAAAATATAAAGACTCCTAAAGCTAGGAGGAGTCCCACTAATATAGGATCCTTATTAATATAGTAGTTTATGAGAGGAGTGCAAGTGGGGCCCACTTAAGTTGATAAAATCGACTATATTATAGAGGGGTACATCTATGTGTCAAAGAGGTGACTTTAACACCAGTATTTATATGGCTAAAATATAAGGAGTTTCATTGGTAGAAGAGGTCCTACTATTATATATGTTATCCTTATTCATGAGTAGATTACGGGAGGAGCTCAAGAGGGAACCACTCCAATTGACAAGATCAACTAAATTATAGAGGGTACATCTATTTGTTAAAAGGCCAGGGTAACTGTAACACCAGTATCTTTGTGGACAAAATATAAAGAGTCTCATAGCTTGGTGGGGTCCTACTATTTTGAGATCCTTTTTTATATTGTAGATTACGAAAGGAATCCATGTGGGTACCACACAAATTGACAAAGTTGACTACATTATAGGGGGTATATCTATGTGTCGAAGGGGTGACTTTAACCCCCATATTTATATGGACAAAATATAAAGAATCTCATAACTAGGAGAGGTCCCATTATCGTGGGATCCTTAATTCATATAGTAGATTACCAGAGGAGTCCATGTTGGCTCACTCAAGTTGACATGGTTGATTGCATTATCTAGGGGTATATCTATGTCTCAAAGGGGTGATTTTAACACCTGTATTTGTATGGCCAATAATAAAGAGTCTCATAGCTAGTAGGGGTCAAACTATTATGGGATCCTTATTCAAGTAGTAGAATACGAGAGGAGTCCTAGTAGGGCCCACTATAGTTGACAAGGCCGACTATCTTATAGAGGGCTATATCTATGTAATAAATGGTGATTTTAAAACACGTATCTGTATAACCAATATATAAAGAGTCTCATAGCTAGGATGGGTCTCACAATTTTGTGATTATTATTCATACGGTAGATTTCAAGAGGAGTCCAAGTAGGGACCACGCTAGTTGACATTATCGACTATAATATAGGGTTGTATATCTATATGTCAAAATAGTGACTTTAACACCCATATCTATGTGCCCATAATTTAAATAGTCCCAAAGCTAGGGGAGGTCTTATTATTGTGGGATCCTTATTCCTTTAGTATATTATGACAGGAGTCCAAGAGGGGCCTACTCCAATGGGCAAGGTCAACTAGCTTATAGGGTGGTACATCTATGTGTCAAAGGGGGACTTGAACACCCGCTTCTATATGGCAAAAATATAAAGTATCTCAAATTTAGGAAGGGTCCTACTATTGTGAGATCCTTATTCATATAGTAGATTACAAGAGGTGAGTAAGTGAGGCACATTCCAGTGGACAAGGTCGAGTACATTATAACTTGGTAAATTTATGTGTCAAAATGGTGATTTTAACACCTGCATCTATGTATCCAAAATATAAAGAGTCTCATTGCTAGATGGGGCCCTACTATTGTGGGTCTTTATTCATATAGTAGATTACAAGAGAAGTACAAGTGGGGCCCACTTTAGTTTACAAAGTCGAATACATTATAGGGGATACTTCTGTGTGTAAAAAGGGTGACTTTTACACCTGTATCTGTGTGGATAAAACATAAAGTGTCCCATAGTTAAGAGGGGTCTCACTATTATGGAATCGTTATTTATATAGTAGATTATAAGAGAAGTCCAAGTGGGGCCCTGTGCCGACCAAGATCCAATAGGTCAAGAGCCAAGACTCCTGAGGCTGGGATGTTAAGATGGATGAGGTGAGGTGAGGTGTACAAGGCCACGAGTTAGCCCCACATCGCCTGGAGAGAATGAGATCCTGGGCTACTTATATAATTTCCCCTCCCAAACATAAAAGACGCGTTTTAAAACCGTGCACCGTTATGGATTTTGTAAGAACTCCGTAGTTAAGCATGCTCGGGAGAGAGTAGTACTAGGATGGGTAAGCACCCTGGGAAGTTCTCGTGCTAGTACAGGCAAAACAGATAATATCTTATATGTTTGGGGCGGATATTACAAAATAGTATGAGTGCCGGTTCCCATCGGGATGGGGGGGTCTAACCCTACACGAGGACGTCTAGCTCTAAGGGGGGTGGATTGTGACGACCAAGATCCAATAGGCCAAGAGCCAAGACTCCTGAGGCTGGGATGCCAAGATGGATGAGGTAAGGTAAGGTGAAGTGAAGTATACAAGGCCATGAGTTAGCCCCACATCACCTGGAGAGAATGAGATCCTGAGCTACTTATATAATTTCACCTCCCAAACATAGAAGACGCATTTTAAAACCGTGTGTTGCTATGGATTTCGTAAGAACTCCGTAGTTAAGCATGCTCGGGCAAGAGTAGTACTAGGATGGGTGACCACCCTGGCAAGTTCTCGTACGAGTATGGGCAAAGCAGATAATATCTTGTGTGTTTGGGGTGGAATTTACAGGCTCACTCTAGTTGGCATGGTTGAATATATTTTTTGGGAGTACATCTATGTGTCAAATGGGTGACTTTAACACCTGTATCTGTGTAGCCAAAATATAAAGAATCTTATAGTTAGCAGGGGTCCCATTATTGAAGGATCCTTAATAATATAGTCAATTATGAGAGGAATCTAAGTGGGGCCCACTCTAGTTGAAAAGGTCAACAACAATATATGTGGGTACCTCTATTTACCAAAGGTGACAATATATAAAGATTCTCATAGCTAGGAGGGGTACTATTATTATAGGATCCTTATTAATATTGTAGATTACGAGAAGAGTCCAAGTGGGGCTAACTCTAGTTGACCATATTGACTATAATATAGGGAGGTACATCTATATGTCAAAAAAGTGATTTTAATACTCGCATGTGAGTAGCCAAAATATTAAGAGTCCCACTGGCCTGCACATGGGGCCCCCACTCTAGTTGATATGGTCGACTGTGTCATTGGTGGGGTACATCTATATTTCAAAGGGGTGACTTTAATACCTGCATCTATGTATCAAAAATCGCAAAAGTCTCATATCTAGGAAGGGTCCTACTATAGTGGGATCCTTATTCATACAGTAGATTAAGTCCAAGTGGGACCCACTCTAGTTGACAAGGTAAACTATATTATAGGGGATACATCTATGTGTCAAATGAGTGACTTTAACACCCGTATCTGGGCGACCAAAATATAAAGATTCATCTAACAAGAAGGGGTCCTATTATTTTGGGATCCTGATTTATGTAGTTGATTACGAGAGGAGTCCTAGTGGTTCCTATTTAAATTGATAAAGTCGACTATATTATAGGGGTGCACATCTATGAGTGAAAGAGGTAACTTTGACACCCTTATCTGTGTGCCAAAAATCTAAAGAGTCTGATAGCTAGGTGGGATGCCACTATTGTAGGATCCTTGTTCATGTAGTAGAATACGGGAGGAATCCAAGTTAGGCCCACTCGAGTTGATAAGGTCGACCATGTTATAAAGGGGTACATCTATGTGTCAAAGAAGGAACCATTCTGGGATCCTTATTCTTGTAGTAGATTACGAGTAGAGTACAAGATGGGACCACTCTAGTTGACAAGGTCGACCACATATAGGGGAGTATATCTATGTGTCAAATTAGTGATTTTAACTCCTACATTTGTGTCCAAAATATAAGGAATCTCATAGCTAGGAGGGACCCAACTTTTATGGAATCCATATACATAGAGTAGATTACAAGAGTAGTCCAAGTGGGGTCCACTCTAGTTGACAAGGTCGACTACATCATAGGGGAGTATATCTATGCATCAAAGGGGTGACTTTAATACCCATATCTGTGTGGCAAAACTATAAAGACTTCTATTGCTATGAGGGGTACCACTATTGTGGGATCCTTATTTATGTAGTAAATTACGATAGGACTCCAAGTGGGACCCGCTCTAGTGGACAAGGTCGACTACATTATTAAAGGGTACATCGATTCGTCAAAGGGGTAGCTTTAACACCCGTATTTGTGTAAGCAAATATAAAGAGTCGTATGAGATCTTTATTCATATAGTAGATTAGGAGAGAAGTGCAAGTGGGCTCTATTCCAGTAGATAATATCGACTATATTATTGGGGGGTACATATATGTGTCATAGTGGTGACTTTAACACCTACATCTATATGGCCAAAATATAAAGAGACCGATATGGAGGAGGGGTCCCACTACTTTGGGATTCTTATTTATATAGTAAATTATAAGGGGACTCCAATTACGGCCCACTCCAATTGCCATAGTAGACTATATTATAGGGGATACATCTATGTATCTAAAGGGTAACTTTAACACACGCAATAGTATAACCAAAATATAAAGAGTCATATTGCTAGTAGGGGTCCCTCTGTTGTGGGATCCTTATTCAAGTAGTATATTATAAGAGGAGTCCAAATAGGGCCTACTCTAATGACAATGTTAACTTATGTATAGAGGGGTATATTTATGTTTCAAAGGGTGACTTTAACACCACCATCTATATGGCTAAAATATAAAGAGCCAATAGTTAGGAGGGGTCCCACTATTGAGGAATCATTATTCTTTTTGTGGATTACAAGAGATATCCAAGTAGAACCCACTCCAGTTGATAAAGTTGAGTATATTTTAGAGGGGTATATCTATGTATCAAAGGGGTGGCTTTAACACCCATATCTATGTGGCATAAATTTAAAAACTTCCAAAGATAGGAGGGGTCCCATTATTATGGGATCCTTATTTATATAGTAGATTACAAGAAATGTCCTAGTAGGGCCCACTCTAGTGGACAAAGTTGACTATATTATAGAGGGGTACATCTATGTATCAAAAAGGTGACTTTAATACCCATATCTGTATGGCCAAAATATAAAGATTCTCATAGGTAGAAAAGGTTCCACTATTATGGGATCCTTATTCATGACTAGATTACGGGAGGAATCTAAGAGTGGGCCTATTCCAGTGAACATAGTCAACTACTTTATAAGGAGGTACATCTATATGTCAAAGAGGTGACTTAAATATGCGCTTCTATGTGGCCAAAATATAAAGAGTCATAATTAGGAAGGGTCCAACTATTACGAGATCCTTATTTATATAGTAGATTACAAGATGAGTGTAAGTGGGGCCCATTCCAGTTGACAAGGTCGAGTATATTATAACTTGGTAAATTTATGTATCAAAATAGTGACTTTAACACCTGCAAATATGTCCAAAATATAAAGAGTCTTATTGCTAGGTGGGGTCCCACTATTATGGTATCCGTATTCATGTAGTATATTACGAGAAAAGTCTAAGTAGGGCACACTCTAGTTACCAGGGTTTATTATATTTTATAGGAGTATATCTATGTATCAAAGGGTTGACCTTAACACCCGTATCTGTATGGCTAAAAGAAAAAGAGTCTCATAACTAAGAGGGATCGCACTATTGAAGGATCCTTAGTATAATAGTCAATTATGAGAGGAGTCTATATTGGCCGACTCTAGTTGAAAAGGTTAACAACAATATATATAGGTACATCTATTTATCAAAGGGGCGAATTTAACACCCGCATCTGTGTAGTCAATATATATTCTCATAGCTAGGAACGGTCCCAATATTATGGGACCATTATTAATATCATAAATTATGAGAAAAATCCAAGTGGGGCCCACTCTAGTTGACCAGGTCGACTATAATATAGGGGGTATATCTATATGACAAGGGGGTGACTTTAATACCCCCATCTGTATAGCCAAAATATTAGGAGTCCTACTAGCCTGTACATAGGGGGCCCACTCCAATTGATAAGGTCGATAATGTCATTGGCGGGGTAAATCTATATATCAAAGGGGTGACTTTAACACCTGCATCTGTGTGGTAAAAATACCAAAAGTCTCATAGCTTAGAGGGGGAGGGGTCCCACTATAGTGGGATCCTTATTCATATCGTAGATTATAAAAAGAGTTTAAATAGGGCCCAATCTAGTTGACAAGATCGATTATATTATAGGGGGTATATCTATGTGTCAAATAAGTGACTTTAACACCCACGTCTGTCTAGCAAAATATAAAGATTCATCTAACAAGGAGGGGTCCCACTATTATGAGTTCCTGATTCATATAGTTGATTATAAGAGGAGTCCTAGTGGGACCCACTCAAGTTTACAATATTGACTACATTATAGGGGTGCCCATCTATGAGTGAAAGAGGTAACTTTAATACATGCATCTGTGTGGCAAAAATATAACGAGTCCCACAATTAGGTGTAGTGCCACTATTTTGGGATTCTTATTGATGTAGTAGATTATGAGAGGAATCCAAGTAAAGGCCACTTTAGTTGACAAGGTTGACCATATTATAAGGGGGTACATCTATGTGTCAAAGGGGTCTGACTATTTTGGGATCTTTATTCATGTAGTAGATTTTGAGTGGAGTTCAAGTGGGGACCATGCTAGTTGACAAAGTCGACCACATTTAGAAGGCTACATCTATGTGTCAAAGGGGTGACTTTAACACTTATATCTATGTGGCCAAAATATAAAGAGTCCCATAGTTAGGAGGGGTCCAACTTTTATTGAATCCTTATACATATAGTAGATTACAAAAGGAGTTCAAATAGGGTCCACTCTAGTTGACAAGGTCGACTACATCATAGGCTATATCTATATATCAAATGGATGACTTTAACACCCGCATCTGTATGACAAAAAAATAAAGACTTCCATAGCTACGAGGCGTACCACTGTGGGTGCAAATTTTGGCAAGAAGTCTGCAAAAAGCGGGACCCACCGGCCCTGCCTGGTGGGCCCACGAAAACTACAGCGGGACCCACCGGCCCTGCCTGGTGGGCCCACGAAGACTATAGTGGGACCCACCGGCCCTGCCTGGTGGACCCAAGAGCCTGTAGAATCCCCCCAGGAGACAGTAGCGGGGTTAACTGTGGGTGCAAATTTTGGCAAGAAGTCTGCAAAAAGCGGGACCCACCGGCCCTGCCTGGTGGGCCCACGAAAACTACAGCGGGACCCACCGGCCCTGCCTGGTGGGCCCACGAAGACTACAGTGGGACCCACCGGCCCTGCCTGGTGGACCCAAGAGCCTGTGGAATCCCCCCAAGAGACAGTAGCGGGGTCCACCAGCTTTACCTGGAGGATCCCCAGATACGACAGTAGAAACCGCCGTTTACCCCGGAATTCCTCCCCGGGAATTCTATAAATAGCACAGCCTTCGAATGTAAAAGGATCAAAATCTAAGATGGGAAATTTCTGATTTCTATTCTGAGATCTGATTTTCAGAACCCAGAGCTCTGGAATCTCTCAGCTTTCCATCTTTCACCTCTTTGATCTTCTTCTCTCCTCTGAAGAGATCAAAGTGTTTACAGTGATACTCGGCCTGTCGAGATCACTTCGATATAAGTGTTAGTGAATTCGGGTTGCTCCCTATAGCACGGAGACATAGGCTTCGACTGAACTCCGAGATCACATCTCTCGTGTCAAATCTCTGATTGTATCTCCCTCTCTTTTTACATATCAAAAGCAGCTATTTCAATCAACAGATCGAACAACGATCTCTTCAACTCGAAACCTCAATTGACTGGTGAGGCGAGGTCTTCGGGTCGGCACGAAGATTTTCCCCCACAGTTTGGCGCCGTCTGTGGGATCCGAGCGAAAAGTCAAGCTCTCTCCACTACTACTAGATCAGTTGATCCTACAACCGATCTTTGATAGCCAAACTTCCTCGCCTCTTCGGTTGATCAGACAACTGATCGGACGTTGGCACTCTCGTTGCACCCTTCGTTCTCTGAAATGGCGAAAACTAAGCACCAGGGTCAACCAGAAGGGAGTAACACTCAACAACAAGCTCGTCCTGAGACTCGATCAATGAGTCAAAGGCTCAACTTCGGACAGCCCCTAGCTGTTCCTGAGATGGGGGTTCGCTCAGGGAGTGGGAGATCTGTCGATCGACCTATCGCCCATCCCGCACGACAGTCGATCGGGCAAACTACCCCCGCTCCTGCTGAAGACCCTCCATCGACCTACCAAGTCTCTGCAGTCGACTTCCAACTGCTCCAATTGGCGAAGCAAAACGCCACCCTCACCGCTGAGAGAGATGCTCTTAAGAAGGCAGCCTCCGAGGCTGGGATCGCTCTTCCAATCCCCTCTACAAGTGAGAGGGTCAATCTTCCTCGACCTTCAATCCACTCCGAACAACGGAGGTCAATGGGCACTACTGCCCTCGAGAGGATTCGACGCGAACCAACTCCCTCTGCTCCCCCATGGAAGCAGAGTGTTTGGGACCGCCTCGACGACGAGTCCTCCCAATCATCTTCTGACCGCAATTACGATAAGAGGGCACCTTCAAAGCTCGATATACCAAGGAGGCACCAGATGAAAGGCGCTCCTTCAAAGAGTAGAGTCTCCCCTTCCATTCCACTTCAACATGGACTTGGATCGGACCTTAGACACCGACTTCAACCGGCAAATACTTCAATGCCTGAGCAAGACCTTGCGATCTTGCCTCTTGACCCACCTCTAGGTCGAGGACATGGTCGCAGGGATGGGTATTCCTCCGCCGGACCTCTCCATCGAAGCCTCTTTGAATCAACATTTCCAAGGGAATGGAGAACCCCCACTCTCCCCAAATTTAATTGCATCAGAGGAGATCCTACTCTCCATATCCTCGCATTCAAGCAAGCTCTAACACCGCACGAAGAAGAAAACAACGTGCTCTGCCACACTTTCGCAGGAAGTCTCGATGAGCCGTCACTCAACTGGTATCACAATCTCCAAGCTGGGTCCATCACCCAGTTCGGTGTTTTGGCAAACCTTTTCGTGCAGCATTACCAGCTCAATCTGAAGCCAGAAAAGAAGCTCGACTCTCTCTATCGACTAAGGATGGGTGCCGACGAGACTCTCCGCAGCTTCACGAGGAGATTTCGCAACGAGCATGCTGCCCTCTCTGGAAGACATCTGGATGATGAAGCCATCATGTTAGCTTTCCAGAATGCCCTCCGCTTTGATCTACATATCTACAACGACTTCATTCGCAATCCCCTTCCTTCCCTGGGTTCAATGTTTGATCGAATTCAGAGGGAGATTGAGGTTGAAGATGATCAAGTGGCCCGAAAGGGACGAGAGTCAAAGCGAAGGCCTGCGGAGAGAGAGGCTCCGAAGTATGCTACCAAAACTCACAATACTGAGGCAGCAGTCCCCCCTGCCAATAAACGATCGAAAAACGATGGAAGACGATCTCCTACGAAGACCACTTTCACCGAGTGGAACTTACCGGTCGAACAGATCCTCGACCGAATTCAACATGAAGGGTTTCTCCGATGGCCTAATCCACTGCAGCCCGACACCAAGTTCACTGTAGATAAAACAGTCTACTGTGATTTCCATCGCAGTCATGGACATTCTACCGATCAATGCCACCGGCTAAAGTATCATTTGGAAGATTTGCTACGTGTAGGACATCTCCAAGAATTTGTCAAAGGCAGGCAAGATCATTCCGTCAAGCATCGACAGTGAAAATCTCCATCGAAATCGAAAGATCTAGGGGTTGGAGATGGTCAACTTTCAAGTAACTATTTGCATTGCCAGAGAACACCAAAGAACACAGCAGCAGGAAACTAGCTCCCAACTAGGAAAGTCTATACATAGTCAAATCAGGGGGAAGCAAAGGATCCTATCAATTGCCACGAACTTGGAAAGCTAGACATCTCAAAATGCTCTATCCTTGATGTAAATTCCAAGCTGGATAAAGATTGCTTTCAAATGTTCATCTTATCGATTCAAATTCTGGAGCAGTTTCAAGCTATCTACATTCAAATTGTCAGGTCGTTTAACAAGTTCGGGTGATTGAGTTGCGACTCAACCCCTTACAGGCAAATGTTAAACGGTTTCGGGTTGTGCTATAACACAACCTTCAAGTCACTGGTCATTTAACGAGTTTGGGAGTTTGTGTTGCGACACTACCCCTTACGTGCAAACGTTAAATGACTTTCAATTTCAATATCGTCTAACAAGTTTGGGTGCTTGAGTTGCGACTCAACCTCTCACATACAAATGTTAACGATTTCAAGTTGTGCTACCACACAACCTTCAATTTCAATATCGTCTAACAAGTTTGGGTGCTTGAGTTGCGACTCAACCCCTCACATACAAATGTTAATGATTTCAAATTGTGCTACAACAAAGTTCAATTTTCAAGTTACTCAACAGTTTGGGTGATCGAGTTGTGACTCGTCCCTTTACATTCAAGTGTGTGTATGTATTCAAATATTTCAATACCATCCAGAACACAGCATTCAAAGAATTCAATACCAGAGACATTCAATTTTCAAACACCAAAAAGATATCTTCTATTATCAAAAAATTGCCAAGTACATGAGTGAGCCTTTTCATATCACAAGTTTACAAAGTACAACAAAGAAAGAAGGTAGAGAAATACATCAGGGTTTAGCCACACTGGGAGCGCGCGACTTCTCCCCTTCAGATCCGCCTCGAGCTTTGCTCGCCGCAGAAGCCTTGGAGGATCGTACACTACTAGCATGGGCCCTAAGTGCTTCCACCACCTTCTCAGTCGTTTTCCTGTTGCTCTTGCATTCAGACAGCGCATGCTCCAGTTCCTTCTTGGAAGTCTCCTCTCTGGCAGTAAAGGCAGCATGCTGGGCAGCAAGTTGTTCTTTCAACTCCTTGATCTCGGTTGCGCGATCACAGGACACGTTCTCAACCTTGATGATGTGATCTAAACTAATCCTAAATTAAGGCGTTAATTTGATCTAAATTATAACTCGCAAGTGCACGAATCGCTTTGTAGGAGCGGTACGTATTACGAGGTCGATCCCACAGGGATTGCTAATAAGGAAACTATCTAATCTAAGGTTATTAATCTATCTACCTAAGTTACTTAATGAGTAATGTTGTTAATTTGATTCTATGAGATTGTGAAAAAGTAAACTAATCAAGATTAAAGTATGCAGATTAACTAATTAAGGTAATGTGGTGCAGTGTGGAAGTTCAGATATGGATGCGATATTCTAAGCCCTAGAATCCGCGCAAGTAGCGATCTAAACTATACTTTTATATGATTTCCAAGATTCTCACGGAGATACGAAGTCAATCTCTCTCCGCGGAAGGTATTCAATAAGAAGCACAATTATGATAACCTAATGTAGCGATCTTTCTCGCTTCATAGGAATAAGATGGAGTAATTCTCCGTAAAATTCGTAGTGATAACAAAAGCCAAGACTATGTAATGATTCCCCGTAAAACTTTCCGTAATAACGAAGAATAAAACTATGAAATCGACTTCTGTAAAACCCTGATAATACAGAGAATATAAATCGGACTTAATGCATGCAATTCCTATCAAGGTTTCATGAGATAAATAAGATCACAATATTTCATTGAACGAACGGAAATATAGAAATAACATAAAAACAGAGTTTAGATCTGACTACAGGGCTTCATCCAGGTCTTAGAATAGGATGGTTAGCCTCGCATGGCCATGCGAGCGCTGATGGCGGATGCTCCTTTGAAGATGACGAACCCGGCGATGATTGCGACGTGGATGGAGCTCGGCTTGGCTTGGAGACGGTTGCGTGGCTCGGAGATGATGAAGAGGGTGAAGATGGCCTTCGGTTCGGTCGTCTAAAGCTCCGGTGGTAATGAAGATGGAGATGACGATAGGTTTTCGTGTGTGGCCGCGGATGGTGGAGGATGGTGATGAGAGGTGATGGGCGTCAAGGTCGTCCCCCCCCGCTCCCTTCTTTGTTTCGGACCCCTCCCCTTATATAAGAGAGATGATGGGGTTTTTAATGTTCACGGGTTTAAGGAAGGAAAAAGAGGACGTGAGAACCGGGTGAGAGATTCGGAGAGAGAGAATCAAGGAAGGAAAGAGAGAGAAACGTTCGGTGGGGTGCGGTTTAGGAAAGAGAGTTTAGAGAGAGAAGACGTAGAGAACGGGAGAGAGAGGTGTGCGGTGAAGAGAGAGAAGTTAGGTGCAGGCCGATCGGGTTGGGGATGAAGAGACACGGGACGGCTGTGATGTGGTGATCCGGTTTTAGAAAGAGAAAGGAGAGAAAGAAACGGAAGAGAGAGAGAGAGAATCCCGGGTGAGAGAAAGTATCAGGCTCGCATGGTTCCGTTTAGGGTTTTAGAGAGATAAAAGAGAGAGAAGCGTGCCTGGTTTGTAGGAGGAGAGAGAGGCGCGATCGGGAGAAAAGAGAAGAGAGCTCGGTGGGATCCGATGTGCTGGAGGGCTGCATGCCATCGGATGGCTGTGATTCAGTGGGGAAGAGAGGAACGGACGGCTGGGCTGTTGGGTCTCGGTCGGGTAAGAAGGGACACGGGCCGGCCGGCTGTGATTGTGTTGAGAAGAGAGGGACGGACGGCTGTGATTGGGAATCGAGTTTTAAAGGGTTGCATGCGTTCACATATGCATGGGTTTGGTGCATGCTGATGCAAGGGACGGGTGTGATGGTCTGCCTTGATGGGAGAAAGATAGTTGGGTGCAATGGGCTCACATGCAAGCATGCATGGGAGGATAGCAATCGGACGGTTGCGATTAGTTGAGTTGGGGCTATTGCATGCAATGTGGATGTTTAGAGAGGAAGATATAGAGAGATGGAGGATCGGGTGCTCGTGATCGGGTGCACAAGTGGGGACTTGGGTGTAATCAAACGAACGGTTATGATAAGATCAAGCATGGGTTTGGACAAGGTTTGCACGGAGTGTTTTGGCTTTTCACGGCTATCTAGGCCATCGGATAGCTCTGATTAAATGAAAATAAAGAAAAGGAAGAGAATGAGGATATGAGGAGTTTGGGCGATTGGGATTGATTCGGATGCAAGGGATGACTCGATTGGAATCATGATCGACGGGGTATTGCACGGTTATGATGGAAAAAGAGAGTAGAATAGGGAGAAGAAAGGTGGTAGGTTCGGGTGTTCTCTGTGCCACGTCTGTAAGTCACCATCATGCCTCATTAAGCTCCGTAGAATGTCCGGGGGTCTTCGTCCGCCCGATGAAGTCAATTCTCTGCCAAATCATGTACTTAGTCTTTGCTCCATTGTTCTTCAGAAACTGCTTCAAAACATATTATGCATCCTTCATCGGGTCACCGTGAGAGTATCCAACGCTTCAGTATGATGCCCTTGAGCTGACTGCATCGCGTACCGGGTCAATTCCCTGAAAAACACACATGAAATGACGCGTGTAAGATACCAATGCGATTATCGATAAAAAGAATAATTTGGATTATCGGGCTCCGTATTTTTCATGTATGCAATGTATGAGAGCGAACCAATATGCCACTGTGTTCGTATGAAAGTCTACTAAGCAGTGGTGTAAAGATAATTATGCAGTTTACGTGTAGTATGAAAGTTTTACGTAGCAAACTGATGATATATGCATAATACTAAAAGGATAATTCGCACAAATTGGCCGCTCAACACACCCCCAAACCTAAATCTTGCTCGCCCTCGAGTAAGAAAAGAGAAATAAACAAAGTAAATGACAAAATAAAACTCCTAACTCACTTTCGCAGGAATCGCGACTGCACTTAGCACGTGCAACAAGCCGTTAAACCCCTGGGTTACCCCAGTGGACGAGTTTTGTCTCGTGAGGGTTTGCAGTGAATCTACCCACAAAATTCAAACTTTTTTTTTTTTGAAAATATAAATAAGAAATAAGAAAATTCGGTTTCGTAGAATAATTAAAAAGTACTCAAAAATAGAATTTCTAAGGCACAAGACTCACAAGGTATCCAACCCAAGCTTCGGCTTTCGAAGTAAGCACTTTAGGTTCTAACTATTAGTTTCCCGCTAGAAAAGGTCAAGGTCAACTATGCTCGAGTGCACGGTGCTGTCTGGGCAAAACACAACTGGGGTTTTGGTTCTCTACATTCATAGCATTCTAACAATCTCCTAGAACGGTCAAAGTCGACCTTAGAACCTGAGTCAAAACCAGCTAATCTAGACAGGCTAGTGAGAGTTGTGGATATTCACCTTAATACCTTTCGGCTTTATATGTGATATTCCAGTTTCCCCACATTGTTTATAACGACGGCTTTCACACTATTTTTCTTCTTTTTTTTTTTCTTTTTTTTTTTTTTTTCGGTCTCATTTTTTCTGGATCTAATTATATATCCCTTCCTAACTTGTACCATGCTAGCTGCACTCTATGCCCATGACACGCTGCCAACGCTCTCATGAGTTAGGTAGCCATCCTCATGTTGCCTTTATATTTGATTCACTCTGCATCCATAGGATCATTCTCATAACCCTATCGACCAGGCTTCACTCATACTAGGGCATACAGGTTAAGACTTTTATATAATTAGGTCCTAGACCATGCAAATAGGTAGCCCTTTCCGCTATACCTTAGAATTCACTGGTCGCTTTTCTTATGATATTTTTTTTTTTTTCAAACCAAGTGAATCAGATCCGCATGGTTCATCAGGACTCTAGTTGAATATTAGGCCGATATGATAGCTTTGAATCTAGACCCTAGAGGTGTAAGCCAGATGTGAAGTGAAAAGTCAAGTCTAGTTCGTTTTGACAATCTCTAAAAGGTTACTAAGGGTCAGAACCATATTAGACATACTTTTTCTAGCTGATCCTTGAACTTTATACCTCGATTACCAAGTGCCTTATAGTCCTATTCGAGTACAATAAAATTATATTACAAAACCTGAAATAAAGGTGAAATATAGATAGATTTTTTTTTTTTTTTGAAAATAACGAAAGGGAAGGCAAAAGTAATACGATAAGAAACTAAAATATGAAAAATAAAATAAAAACATGCAAATACAAATTCCTACAGATTTCTATACGAACGCTGTAGTTTTTGTAGGGGACTACAGACGAGACACACATACGCCAAGATGTATATGTCGAGCTTTCCCACTACAGCGTAAGTTGATGCATTATTACTATTATTTTAAAAAAATAATTTTTTTTTTTTTTAATTCAAAATAAGAACAGAAAAATTTTGTGGAAATTGAATGCATACAGGATTTTGCAAAAAGGTACATCACACCCCCAAACTTAAATTAGACATTGTCCTCAATGTATGAATTATACATGCTCATAAATGAGATGATAACATTTTTTTTTTTTGACATGTATATAAAATAAAAGTACGAAGTTTAAAGGATGGATAGTACCTTAAAAGTGCTTTGTATGATAGCTTCCTGCAAATTGTCAGTGCCACAAAGAAAAAAAAAAAAAAAACAAAGCGACTAAACAGACTAATAAAGAGGAGCAGATGCTAATAAATAAAGAAAAAAAAAATAACTGCTATAATACAAATATATTTTTCAGCAGATGGAATTTTTAAAAAGAAAAGCGAGTAGTCATCAATTGAGAAATTATATTCTATTGTATACTCTGGACATGTTTCTGCATGACTATCTATTCTTCTATTAGGATTCATCCTATATTGTTCTTCATGATTTTTCTTTTCAAATTGAACAATATAAGATTCATTATTATACTCCATATTCTGCCATGTGTCATCAATATTATCATAGAAAAGTTTGCAAAATTTAATTTTCTGATTTTGGATGTATTGAGGAAAAATTAAATCAGAAAATATATCTTCTTCACCCAAATATGTATGTTGAAACTCAGATGGCAAAATTTGTAGGTCATTGTATGATTTTTCGATACTGGATAAATAATCAGTCATGATATCATTAATTTCAAGATTCATTGAGAGAGCATTGACTTCTTTAGCAAATAGATCATCATTAATATCATAAGGAAGATCATGGGTGACATCAAATATAATATTGGTCAGATCGTCATCCACTGGATCATTAGAGGATGATTGAAGAAGCTTGTCCTCTATAAGATTGTCGATCATATTCATCTCATAGATCTTATTATCATTAGTAACTTTTAACCTAGATGAGAGGATATTACTTTCTTTAATAATCTCATCATCATCATCATAGGGGGGAGCATAGGCTTCTTCATCAATTATACTATCTATAATGTTATCATTGATGACGTCAATGTTAGATGGGAGATCATTAGTATCCTCAAAAATCGTAGCCATATTAATGTCATCCATATTGCTCGGGTAATCATCCAAAGGATTGAAAAAATTAGATTTGGCCAATTCATCTTCTAAAGGGATGTCCATCTGGGTCTCCTCATAAGCTCCATTATCTATTGAGACGCTATTTATGTTTTCATAATCCTCATAATCTTCATCGGAGTTAGACTCAAGTTGAGATTGATCTCGAAGTATTGCTTCCTTAATAACATTAAAATGTGATTCAATTCTTTCAAAAGCGTTTATTTGCTCTTGTATATTGCTTTGATAGTTCTGCATAAGCTGATTGCGCATAGACATTTGTAGTATATCTTCAGGAGTCTCCTCATTTGATGGCATATAATCATAAGGCTCTTTAAAATCTTGAAAATTATTTGCAGGTGAATCATTTTTCCAACTATAGTCTTGATGATTTTGCCAACAAGAATTTTGATAATATTGCATACTTGGATCTTGAAAATTTTGCCATCTAGAATCATGATAATTTTGCCATCTAGGATCATATATGTCATAACATGGTGAATTATATTGTATATGGCCATGTAAACTTCTAATCGGTGAATTTCTTTCAGAATATTCTATTTCAGTTGAAAAGTTTGTACAATCCTGATAGCTAGTGGTTCTTGTTTGGTTCATATACTGTTCTAGGGTCATTGCTTGGGGTGAATGTGAGTTGGTCATTACTGTTGAAGATGTATCGTGATATTTTGTCGACCTTGTAAGGTTCATATATTCTTCTAGGGTCATTGTTTGGTTAGTCATTTTCGTTAAAGATTAAGAAACTGATATACTCTAAAGATAAAATTAAACTACCAAAAACTAATAAAACTAACTAAGGCAAGTAAGGAATAACCTAAATTCGAAAGCTCCGTTGCAATCCCCGGCAACGGCGCCAAAAACTTGATGTGATCTAAACTAATCCTAAATTAAGGCGTTAATTTGATCTAAATTATAACTCGCAAGTGCACGAATTGCTTTGTAGGAGTGGTACGTATTACGAGGTCGATCCCACAGGGATTACTAATGAGGAAACTATCTAATCTAAGGTTATTAATCTATCTACCTAAGTTACTTAATGAGTAATGTTGTTGATTTGATTCTATGAGATTGTGAAAAAGTAAACTAATCAAGATTAAAGCATGCAGATTAACTAATTAAGGTAATGTGGTGCAGTGTGGAAGTTCAGATATGGATGCGATATTCTAAGCCCTAGAATCCGCGCAAGTAGCGATCTAAACTATACTTTTATATGATTTCCAAGATTCTCACGGAGATACAAAGTCAATCTCTCTCCGCGGAAGGTATTCAATAAGAAGCACAATTATGATAACCTAATGTAGTGATCTTTCTCGCTTCATAGGAATAAGATGGAGTAATTCTCCGTAAAATTCGTAGTGATAACAAAAGCCAAGACTATGTAATGATTCCCCGTAAAACTTTCCGTAATAACGAAGAATAAAACTATGAAATCGACTTCTGTAAAACCCTGATAATACAGAGAATATAAATCGGACTTAATGCATGCAATTCCTATCAAGGTTTCATGAGATAAATAAGATCACAATATTTCATTGAACGAACGGAAATATAGAAATAACATAAAAACAGAGTTTAGATCTGACTACAGGGCTTCATCCAGGTCTTAGAATAGGATGGTTAGCCTCGCATGGCCATGCGAGCGCTGATGGCGGATGCTCCTTTGAAGATGACGAACCCGGCGATGATTGCGACGTGGATGGAGCTCGGCTTGGCTTGGAGACGGTTGCGTGGCTCGGAGATGATGAAGAGGGTGAAGATGGCCTTCGGTTCGGTCGTCTAAAGCTCCGGTGGTAATGAAGATGGAGATGACGATAGGTTTTCGTGTGTGGCCGCGGATGGTGGAGGATGGTGATGAGAGGTGATGGGCGTCAAGGTCGTCCCCCCCCGCTCCCTTCTTTGTTTCGGACCCCTTCCCTTATATAAGAGAGATGATGGGGTTTTTAATGTTCACGGGTTTAAGGAAGGAAAAAGAGGACGTGAGAACCGGGTGAGAGATTCGGAGAGAGAGAATCAAGGAAGGAGAGAGAGAGAAACGTTCGGTGGGGTACGGTTTAGAAAAGAGAGTTTAGAGAGAGAAGACGTAGAGAACGGGAGAGAGAGGTGTGCGGTGAAGAGAGAGAAGTTAGGTGCAGGCCGATCGGGTTGGGGATGAAGAGACACAGGACGGCTGTGATGTGGTGATCCGGTTTTAGAAAGAGAAAGGAGAGAAAGAAACGGAAGAGAGAGAGAGAGAATCCCGGGTGAGAGAAAGTATCGGGCTCGCATGGTTCCGTTTTGGGTTTTAGAGAGATAAAAGAGAGAGAAGCGTGCCTGGTTTGTAGGAGGAAAGAGAGGCGCGATCGAGAGAAAAGAGAAGAGAGCTCGGTGGGATCCGATGTGCTGGAGGGCTGCATGCCATCGGATGGCTGTGATTCAGTGGGGAAGAGAGGAACGGACGGCTGGGCTGTTGGGTCTCGGTCGGGTAAGAAGGGACACGGGCCGGCCGGCTGTGATTGTGTTGAGAAGAGAGGGACGGACGGCTGTGATTGGGAATCGAGTTTTAAAGGGTTGCATGCGTTCACATATGCATGGGTTTGGTGCATGCTGATGCAAGGGACGGGTGTGATGGTCTGCCTTGATGGGAGAAAGATAGTTGGGTGCAATGGGCTCACATGCAAGCATGCATGGGAGGATAGCAATCGGACGGTTGCGATTAGTTGAGTTGGGGCTATTTGCATGCAATGTGGATGTTTAGAGAGGGAGATATAGAGAGATGGAGGATCGGGTGCTCGTGATCGGGTGCACAAGTGGGGACTTGGGTGTAATCAAACGAACGGTTATGATAAGATCAAGCATGGGTTTGGACAAGGTTTGCACGGAGTGTTTTGGCTTTTCACGGCTATCTAGGCCATCGGATAGCTCTGATTAAATGAAAATAAAGAAAAGGAAGAGAATGAGGATATGAGGAGTTTGGGCGATTGGGATTGATTCGGATGCAAGGGATGACTCGGTTGGAATCATGATCGACGGGGTATTGCACGGTTATGATGGAAAAAGAGAGTAGAATAGGGAGAAGAAAGGTGGTAGGTTCGGGTGTTCTCCGTGCCACGTCTGTAAGTCACCATCATGCCTCATTAAGCTCCGTAGAATGTCCGGGGGTCTTCGTCCGCCCGATGAAGTCAATTCTCCGCCAAATCATGTACTTAGTCTTTGCTCCATTGTTCTTCAGAAACTGCTTCAAAACATATTATGCATCCTTCATCGGGTCACCGTGAGAGTATCCAACGCTTCAGTATGATGCCCTTGAGCTGACTGCATCGCGTACCGGGTCAATTCCCTGAAAAACACACATGAAATGACGCGTGTAAGATACCAATGCGATTATCGATAAAAAGAATAATTTGGATTATCGGGCTCCGTATTTTTCATATATGCAATGTATGAGAGCGAACCAATATGCCACTGTGTTCGTATGAAAGTCTACTAAGCAGTGGTGTAAAGATAATTATGCAGTTTACGTGTAGTATGAAAGTTTTACGTAGCAAACTGATGATATATGCATAATACTAAAAGGATAATTCGCACAAATTGGCCGCTCAACACTTGACGAGCCGATTCTTCAAGGATTCAAGTTCGTGACTTTGCGCCTCGCAACGGTTCAGCAACCCCTTGCACTCTTGCTTCTCTTTATAAAGATCCTCGATCTTGGCCTTGAGAGAGTTTTTCTTCGAAGTCAAAAGATCCCTCAGCTTATCCCTCTCTTCGTGGGCAGCCACAAGATCAGCTTTCAAACGGGATACCTCAGATGCAGCCTCCCGTTCTCCTGCCCTCCTGGAGAGAGTGCTTGTAATTCTCAAAACTGCCGAGCTTTGCAGATGGATAGAGAGTTAGAATTATTCCGAAGATACAACTCGAATAGTGGATCAATCAGATGCACATACCACTACATCTAGCCGATCGAAGGCTTCTTCAAAAGTAGCTTCCGGAAGATTGCAAAGCTTCCGGATCACGCTAGTAGGGTGGTTGATATCAACATCACCCAAGTTCTTTATCTTCACAGTCGAGCCAACAGGCGTACCTGCAATCGACACAAGAGTTCAAAGTGTTAGAATATTTTTAAGCTTCAAAGGCAAGACAATCAAGGTAAGTTAGTACAGATACCTGAAGCATTGACTGAGGAGCCTTTCCTTTCCCACGGTCGGAGCTCTTACCCTTGAGGGTCGATTTTTCCTTGATGGGGGTTGGCTTTGGCAGGGGTTGGGGAGTAGCATCACCCACCCGGCTTCCTCTCTCCAAGTGAGCGGGAGAGGGAACATCTCGAGGAGGTGAGGCTCCCCCTTCATCTTCGTGTCCGCTCGAATTATCGAGCCCCGTCATGAGAGCAGCCGCCTCTTCAGCCAAGGAGCGCGAAGGGGGTGGGGGTTGTTCAACCTCCATACCCCTGCTCGTAGTCGCTCCTTCGAGACGAGGGACCTCGGGAGGTATCTGATCGAGGGGTGTGGGGTTGCTTCCAACCCCACCACTCCCTGATAGCTTAATTTTGAAGCACAGTGGGTTCTTCTTCAAATCCCCAAAGTGATAAGCAGGAATCACTTTAGGGCCATCGCCCGTTGCATCCATAACCCCCTCCATCTTGCGAGCCCTAGCCTCGTCTATGAGGATTGGCTGCGAGTCCTCATCAGCACCACCAGTGGGGGTGGGAGGAATTTCTTCCTCGCCACCCCCATGTCCTTGACCACCATCAGTGGGGGTGGGAGGAATTTCTTCCTCACCACCCCCATTTCCACCATCTCCTCCTGAGGGAATGGGAGGAATATCCCCATCCCCCCCATCTTCATCGTCTTCATTTCCTCCATCACTGCCATTGCTGTCATCAGCATCATCATCGTTGTCGTCATCACCATCATCATCCTCTTCTTCCTCTTCTTCTTCTTCCCCCTTTTTCTCCTCCTCGACATCTTCTTCTTTCTTTTTCTCCTCCTCGACGGAGATTTTCCTTTTCTTCTTTGCCGGGCCTTGGCGACTGATCACCAGTTTCTCCTCTGAGGGTAAGGCACGCCTGGCTCTGTACGCCTTCTTCTCAACCCGAATGTTTCTAACAATTTTGCCGGATTGAGGGTCCTCCTCATAATCGGAATAGATTACTTCGTTATCTTCATAACGAGTCTTCGATCGATGGAGGAGATTGGCGTTACCATGTCAAACCGGGCAATTCGAGAATTGCTTCCACGATCTAGTCCCACATGTCAGCTCCAGGAAAAGATTATCAACAGCTCCCACTCGCTCCGAAGACCATGAGAGAGCTCCTCCTGCACTGTACATGTCTACCTCTTCGTGCACCTTGTATCGAGGAACCTCAGGTACCGATAGAGGAGTCCATGCGCCGGACACCAATAGCGGCCAGTCAGTGTAGAGCTTGTCCGAGCCTATGGTGTCAATGATCGGGTGAAGGGCGGAGACACCAGTCAGATTGTAGAATGGGCTGTCTTTCCTCCAAGCCCATCGATAGTGATAGAAGAAATACCCTAGCTCTATCTGGGCTTCTTCACCTTCAGGGAAGCTGGAATAACATTCTCTGAGCTCCTTCTGGAAGTCGGACTCTACGCGACAGAAAGCGTAGATGATCCTCCAGGCATTCCCAGTAACCTGCCCGGGACAAAGACCGGAGGTGTTCAACAACCTCGCAGCAAAAGGAGGCAATGGAAGGCGCAGTCCACAGTTGAGCTGACCAATAGTAACGATGGTTCCCATCACTTGCTCTTTGCTCGCGTACGAGACAAAGATTGTCCGCCTGTCGACGCCAAAAGCAGATAGAACTCCCGGAAGCGCTGGACGAGTCTTTCCCTCTGTGAAACATGCCAGCAGCTTATGCAGCTTCTCCCTCTTCACGTCTGCTAGTTTGCCACCGATGTTATATCCAAACTCCGGTTTCGTCGACAGAGGCAGCTGCAGGCAGAGAACAAATCTCGCTTTGGGGATATGCTCCAGACGGGAGGGTGCAGAAGCGAACCCCACTCCTTGGTGCCTCTTGCCCAGTTGGCCAAGCTCGATCAACTCGGCCCTGCCTTTGCCACGGCCCTTCGGGACAGACGTTTCTTCAGCGATTTCCTACCCCTTTCTCTTGGATGGAACCGCGATCTTCTTCGAACTGCCAGAGGAAGCCATTTGACCGATCAAGCAAGAACGAGAGATTGGAAGCAAAGAGTCTGGACTTCGAAAAATTTTGAAAGCGTGAGGCGAAAATGACAGCGAGAAAAACTTATATACCCAGGGTAAACGGCGCACAGATCGAAAAAGCACGTGTCTTCACCATATCAAATCGTGTATTTTTATAGGTACACGTGGCATCCATCCATAGCAAACGCAAAACCAGGCGAACAGTCGGGACCAGACGAAGCGTCAGACCACCGGTCCAGACAAGCCACCGGTCCAAGCAAACCACCGGTCCGAGTGAACCGGATCGCCGGTTCAAAACCGCATTCGGGCAAACTGAAGATTCAAAGCAGAAAAAATCGAACTCCATCAATATTCTAGACTCTGCCAAAGATCAAAGGAGGAGAACAAGCTATACCACTTCCTCAAAAATACAGGTTCAAGACTTAGATTTGACCAGCTGATTTTAGCCGATCGGCCAAAATTGACCGATCGGTCAAAATCAACCGATCGGTCGATTTTCTACTAGATCGGGCAAAAAACTTATGTTTTTATCGATCACCCAAACCTTAACCGGCTGATTTTAGCCGATCGATCAAAATTGACCGATCGGTTAAAATCAACCGATCGGTCGATTTTCTACTGGATCGGGCAAAAAACTTGTGTTTTTTGCCGATCACCCAAACCTTGACCGGCTGATTTTAACCGATCGGTCAAACTTGACCGATCGGTCAAAATCAACCGATCGGTCGATTTTCTACTGGATCGGGCAAAAAACTTGTGTTTTTTGCCGATCATCTAAACCTTGACCGGCTGATTTTAGCCGATCGGTCAAACTTGACCGATCGGTCAAAATCAGCCGATCGGTCGATTTTCTACTGGATCAGGCAAAAAACTTATGTTTTTTGCCGATCACCAGAACCTTGACCGGCTGATTTTAGCCGATCGGTCAAACTTACCGATCGGTCAAAATCAGCCGATCGGTCGATTTTCTACTGGATCAGGCAAAAAACTTATATTTTTTGCCGATCACCAGAACCTTGACCGGCTGATTTTAGCCGATCGGTCAGTTTGACCGATCGGTCAAAATCAGCCGATCGGTCGATTTTCTACTGGATCAGACAAAAAACTTGTGTTTTTGCCGATCACCTAAACCTTGACCGGCTGATTTTAGCCGATCGGTCAAAATTGACCGATCGGTTAAAATCAACCGATCAGTCGATTTTCTACTGGATCGGGCAAAAAACTTGTGTTTTTTGCCGATCATCCAAACCTTGACCGGCTGATTTTAACCGATCGGTCAAAATCAACCGATCGGTCGATTTTCTACTGGATCGGGCAAAAAAGCTTGTGTTTTTTACCGATCACCCAAACCTTGACCGGCTGATTTTAGCCGATCGGTCAAAATCAGCCGATCGGTCGATTTTCTACTGGATCAGGCAAAAAACTTATGTTTTTTGCCGATCACCAGAATCTTGACCGGCTGATTTTAGCCAATCGGTCAAACTTGACCGATCGGTCAAAATCAGCCGATCGGTCGATTTTCTACTGGATCAGGCAAAAAACTTATATTTTTTGCCGATCACCAGAACCTTGACCGGTTGATTTTAGCCGATCGGTCAAACTTGACCGATCGGTCAAAATCAGCCGATCGGTCGATTTTCTACTGGATCAGACAAAAAACTTATGTTTTTTGCCGATCACCCAAACCTTGACCGGCTGATTTTAGCCGATCGGTCAAAATCAGCCGATCGGTCGATTTTCTACTAGGATCAGGCAAAAAACTTATGCTTTTTTTTTTGCCGATCACCCAAACCTTGACCGGCTGATTTTAGCCGATCGGTCAAACTTGACCGATCGGTCAAAATCAGCCGATCGGTCGATTTTCTACTGGATCAGGCAAAAAACTTATGTTTTTTGCCGATCACCAGAACCTTGATCGGCTGATTTTAACCGATCGGTCAAACTTGACCGATCGATCAAAATCAACCGATCGGTCGATTTTCTACTGGATCGGTCAAAAAACTCTGTTTTTTGACCGAGCACTCCTACCTTGACCGGTTGAATTCGACCGATCGGTCAAATTTGACCAATCAGTCAAAATTGACCGATCAGTCAAAATTGACCGATCAGTCAAATTTGACCGATCAATCAAAATTGACCGATCAGTCAATTTTCTACTAGATCGGTCAAAAAACTCTGTTTTTTGACCGATCACTCCAACCTTGACCGGTTGAATTCGACCGATCGGTCAAATTTGACCGATCAGTCAAATTTGACCGATCAGTCTATGTTTTCGCTAACACTCGATAAAAAGCTCCTCTACATGTGTACCAGGGGGTCGTTAGCTTTGCACCACGGATCCAAGCCAGCCAAGGTGGCCTCTTATCTAACTTGGAGGGGGTAACTGTGGGTGCAAATTTTGGCAAGAAGTCTGCAAAAAGCGGGACCCATCGGCCCTGCCTGGTGGGCCCACGAAAACTACAGCGGGACCCACCGGCCCTGCCTGGTGGGCCCACGAAGACTACAGTGGGACCCACCGGCCCTGCCTGGTGGACCCAAGAGCCTGTGGAATCCCCCCAGGAGACAGTAGCGGGGTTAACTGTGGGTGCAAATTTTGGCAAGAAGTCTGCAAAAAGCGGGACCCACCGGCCCTGCCTGGTGGGCCCACGAAAACTACAGCGGGACCCACCGGCCCTGCCTGGTGGGCCCACGAAGACTACAGTGGGACCCACCGGCCCTGCCTGGTGGACCCAAGAGCCTGTGGAATCCCCCCAGGAGACAGTAGCGGGGTCCACCAGCTTTACCTGGAGGATCCCCAGATACGACAGCAGAAACCGCCGTTTACCCCGGAATTCCTCCCCGGGAATTCTATAAATAGCAGAGCCTTCGAATGTAAAAGGATCGAAATCTAAGATGGGAAATTTTTGATTTCTATTTTGAGATCTGATTTTCAGAACCCAGAGCTCTCGAATCTCTCAGCTTTCCATCTTTCACCTCTTTGATCTTCTTCTCTCCTCTGAAGAGATCAGAGTGTTTACAGTGATACTCGGCCTGTCGAGATCACTTCGATATAAGTGTTAGTGAATTCAGGTTGCTCCCTATAGCACGGAGACGTAGGCTTCGGCTGAACTCCGAGATCACATCTCTCGTGTCAAATCTCTGATTGTATCTCCCTCTCTTTTTACATATCAAAAGCAGCTATTTCAATCAACAGATCGAACAACGATCTCTTCAACTTGAAACCTCAATTGACTGGTGAGGCGACGTCTTCGGGTCGGCACGAAGATTTTCCCCCACAACCACTATTATGGGATTTTTATTTATATAGTAGATTACGACAGGACTCCAAGTAGGACCCATTCCAATTGACAAGGTTGACTACATTATCGAAGAGTACATCTATGTATTAAAGGGGTGACTTTAACACTCGTATTTGTGTAGTCAAATATAAAGATTTCGATAGCTAGGAGGGGTCCCTCTATTATGGGATCCTTATTTATATAATAATTAGAAGAGGAATGCAACTGGGTTCCATTTCAGTAAATAAGGACGACTACATTATTGGGGGTACATCTATGTATCAAAGTACGTGGTGACTTTAACACCGATATCTGTATGGTCGAAATATAAAGAGACCTATAGTGAGGAGGGGTCCCACTATTATAGGATTCTTATTCATATAATAGATTATAAGAGGACTCCAATTGGTGCCCACTTCAATTGATATAGTCGACTATATTAAAGGGGATACATCTATATATCAAAGGGGTGACTTTATCACCCGTAATAGTCATGTAGCCAAAATATAAAGACTCATATTGCTATGAGGGGTCCCTCTATTGTGGGATATTTATTCATATAGTAGATTACGAGTGGAGTCCAAGTGGGCCTACTCCAGTTGACAATATTAACTTCTATATAGAAGGGTATATCTATATTTTAAATGATGACTTTAACACCTCCATCTATGTGGCCAAAATATAAAGAACCCATAACAATGAGGGGTAGTACTATTAAGGAATCCTTATTCTTTCTGTAGATTACTAGTGACATCCAAGTAGGCCCCACTCCAGTTGACAAAGTCGACTACATTATAAGGGGGTGCATCTATGTATCAAAGGGGTACTTTAACACCTGCATCTGTGTGACTAAAATATAAAGACTCCCAAAGCTAGGAGAGGTCCCACTATTATGGATCCTTATTTATATAGTAGATTACGAGATGAGTTAAAGTAGGACCCACTCCAATTGGCAAAGTCGACTATATTATAGAGGGGTACATCTATGTATCAAAAAGATGACTTTAATACGCATATATGTATGGCCAAAATATAAAGAGTCCCTTAGGTAGATGGGGTCCCACTATTGTGGGATCCATATTCATGAGTAGATTACGGGAGGAGTCCTAGAGGGGACCATTCTAGTTGAAAAGGTCGACTATATTATAGGAGGTACATCTATTTATTAAAAGGATAACTTTAATACTCGTATCTGTGTGCACAAAATATGAAGAGTCCCATAGTTAGGTAGGGTCCCACTATTTTAGGATCTTTTTTTATATAGTAGATTATGAGAGAAATCGAAGTGGGTACCACACAAATTGACAAAATTGACTACAGTATAGGGCGCACATCTATGTGTCATGGGATCCATATTCTTATAGTATTTTATGACAAGAGTCCAAGAGGGGCCTACTCTCATGGAACCCTATAGGGACGTACATCTACGTGTCAAAGAGGTGACTTTAACACTCGCTTCTTTGTGGCCAAAATATAAAGAGTCTCATAGTTAGAAATGGTCCCACTATTGTGAGATTTTTATTCATATAGTAGATTACAAGAGCATTGCAAGTTGGGCCCATTCTAGTTAACAAGCTCGAGTATATTATAACTTGGTAAATTTATGTATCAAAGGGTAAATTTAATACCCGCATCTGTGTATCCAAAATATAAAGAGTCTCATTGCTTGGTGAGATCCCATAATTATAAGATCCTTATTCATGTAGTAAATTACGAGAGAAGTCCAAGTGAGGCCTAGTCCGCTTGACAAAGACGACTACATTATAGTGGGTCACATCTATGTGTCAAAGGGGTAACTTTAACACCTGTATTTGTATGGCCAAAATATAAAGTATCTCATAGCTAGGAGGGATCCCACTATTATGGGATCTTTATTCATGTAGTAGATTATATGAGAAGTCTAAGTAGGGCTCACTCCAGTTGACAAGGTTGATTATATATTATGGGGGTACATCTATATGTCAAAGGGGTAACTTTAACACCTAAATCTATGGGGCCAAAAGATAAAGGGTCCTATAGCTACGAGGGGTCCAACTATTGGAGGATCCTTAGTGATGTCAATTACGAGAGGTATCTAAATGGGGCCCACTCTAGTTGAAAAGATCAACAACAATATATATGGGTATATCTATTTGTCAAAGGGGTGAATTTAACACCCGCATCTGTGTGGCTAATATATAAAGACTCTCATAGCTATGAAGGGTCCCACTATTATTGAATCCTTAATTATTAATATCGAAGATAACATGAGGAGTTAAAATGGGAACCACTATAGTTGACCAAGTCGACTATAATATAGGGGGGTATATCTATATATCAAAGAGGTAACTTTAACACCCGTATCTGTGTTACCAAAGTATTAAGTGTCCCACTGGCCTACACATAGGGGTCAAACTCTTGTTGATAAGGTCGACAACGTCATTGGTGGGGTACATCTATATGTCAAAGAGGTGACTTTAACACTGGAATCTATGTGATAAAAATACCAAAAATCTCATAGCTAAGAGGGTCCTATTATAATGGGAACCTTATTGATATAATAGTTTATGAAAGGAGTCTAAGTGGGTCCCACTCTAATTGACAAGGTCGACTATATTATAGGGGGTACATCTATGTATCAAATAAGTGACATTAACACCCGCGTCTGTGTGGCCAAAATATAATGATTCATCTAACAAGAAGGGGTCCCACTATCATGGGATCCTAGTTTAGGTAATTAATTATGAGAGGAATCCTAGTGGGGCCCACTCAAGTTGACAAGGTCAACTGTATTATAAGGGTGCATATCTATGTGTGAAAGAGGTAACTTTAACACCCACATCTGTGAGGCAAAAATATAAAAGAGTCCCTTAGTCAGGTGGGATGCCACTATTATGGGATCCGTATTCATGTAGTAGATTATGAGAGGAATCCAAGTGAGGCCCACTCCTGTTGACAAGGTCGAAAATATTATAGGTCTATATGTCAAAGGAGTGACTTTAATACCTATTTCTGTGTGGCTAAAATATAAAAAGTCTCATACCTAGAAGGGGTCATACCATTGTAGATTTATTTTTAATGTCATAGATTACGAAAGAAGTCTAAGTGGGGCCCACTCTAATTGACAAGGTTGACTACATTATAAAATGATACAAGTATGAGTCAAATAAGTAAGTTTAACACCTGCATCTTTATGGCCAAAATATAAAGATTCCTATAATTTGGAGGAGTCCCACTATTTTAGGAACTTTATTCATATAGTAGATTTTGAAAAGATTTCAAGTGGGGACCACTCAAATTAAAAATATCGACTTAATTATATAGGGGTATATATATGTGTCAAAGGGAGAACTTTAACACCAATATCTGTGTGGCAAAAATATAAGGAGTCAAATAGTTAGGAGGGGACCCACTATTGTAGAATGCTTATTCTTAAAGTAGATTACGAGAGGAGTTCAAATGGGGCCCACTCCAGTTGACAAGGTCGACAATATTAAAGAAGGGTATATCTATATATCAAAGGGATGACTTTAACACTCGCATCTGTATGACCAAAATATAAATAGTCTCATAGGTAAGAGGGGTCCCCATAATATAGGAGGGTATATCTATATGTTAAAGGGGAGATTTTATGATCCATATCTGTGTAGCCAAAATATAAAGAGTCCCATAGCTAGGATAGGGTCAATCAATTGAGGGATTTTTATGCATATCATTGATTACGAGAGGAGTCAAAAGGGACCACTCTAGTTGACTAGGTCGACTATAATATAGGGGGTTACATCTATATATCTAAGGGGTGACTTTAACAACTGCATTTGTGTGACCAACATATAAAGAGCCCTACTGGCCTATACATAGGGGCCCACTCTATTTGATAAGGCCTACTGCATCATGAGAGGTACATCTATATGCCAAAAGGTACTTTAACACCTGCATCTGTGTAGCCAAAAGATAAAAAACCTCGTAGGTTTGAAGGAGTCCCACTATTATGGAATTCGTACTTATTTAGTAGATTAAGAGAAGGATCTAAGCGGGGCCCACTCCAGTTGACAAGATCGACTATATCATAGGGGGATAGCTATGTGTCAAAGGGATGACTTTAACAACAGCTTCTATATGGCAAAAATATAAAGAGTACCATAGCTAGGAGGGGTCCCACTATTGTGGGATCCTTATTCATATAGTGGATTAGGAGATGAGTCCTTGTGGGGCCAATCAACTTGATAAGGTTAACAATATTATAATGGGTATATCTTTGTATCAAAAGGGGTGACTTTAACACCTGCATCTGTGTGGCCAAAATATAAAGAGTTTCATAGTTATGAGGGGAAATACTATTGTAAAGAGTCTCATAGTTATGAGGGGAACTACTATTGTAGGATCCTTATTCATATAGTAGAATACGAGAGGAATCTAATTGGAGCCAACTCCAATTGACAAGGTCAACTATATTATAGAGGTTACATCTATATATAAAAGGGGTGACTTTAATATTCTTATCTGTGTGGCCATAATATGAAGAGTCTCATAGCTAGGTGGGATCTAGCTATTGTTGGATTCTTATTGATGTAGTAGATTATTAGAGGAATCTAAGTGGGCCCCACTCTAGTTGACGAGGTTGACTATATTATAAACGGGTACATCTATGCGTCAAAGGTTTTAATTTAACACCCACATCTGTATGGCCAAATTAAAAAAAAAGTCCAAGTGATACAAGGACTCCACCCCACTTATGTTAGCCTATGCATGGGGGCCCACTCCAGTTGATATGGCCGACTGCAATATTAGGGGTAAATATATATGTCAAAGGAGTGACTTTAGCATCCACATCTATATGACCAAAATATAAGATTCTTTTAACAATGAGGGGTCTGACTATTGTGTGATCCTTTTTTATATAGTAGATTACGAGAGGAGTCCTAGTGGGGTCCATTCCAGTTGATAAGATCGACTACCTTATAGGGGGTACATCAATGTATCAAAGTGGTAACTTTAATACCCATATTTGTATGGCCAAAATATAAAGAGTCTCATAGCTAGGAGGAGTTCTACTACTATGGAATATATATTCTTATAGTTGATTACGATAGTAGTCTAAGTGTGACCCACTCCAGTTGACAAGGTCAAATATATTATAAGGTTTATATCTATGTGGAAAAGGGGTCAATTTAACACCCTTATCTGTGTAGCCAAATTAGAAAGTGTCATATAGCTAGGAGGGGTCCCACTATTATGGGATCCTTATTCATATAGTAGATTACGAGAGGAGTCCAAGTAAAACTCACTCTAGTTGACAAGGTTGACTATATTATAAAAGTAGTATATCTATGAGTCAAAGGAATGGGTTTAACACCCGTATTTGTGTGGCCAAAATATAAAGAGTCTTATAGCTAAGAGGGGTCTCACCATTATGTGATGCTTATTTATATAGTAGATTACGAGACGAGTCCAAATGGGTCCCACTCTAGTTGAAAAGAAAGACTTAATTATAAGGGGGTATATCTATATGTCAAAGGGTGACTTTAACATCTGTATTCATCTTTGTGGCAAAAATATAAACAGTCTTATAGCTAGGAAAGGTCCTACAATTGTGGATTCCTTATTTATAAAATAGATTACGAGAGGATTTCAAGTAGGGGCCCACCCTAGTTGACAAGGTTGACTACATTGTAGGAGGGTATATATATGTGTCAAAAGGGTGGCTTTAATACCCACATCTATGTAGCTAAAATATAAAGATTTCTATAGTAGAATAGATCCCCACTATTATAGGATCATTATTCATATAGTAGATTGAGTACAAATTAGTCCCACTCCAGTTGACATTGTTGACTATATTGTAGGGGGTATATTTATGTGTCAAATAAGTGACTTTAACTCCAGTATATATGAGGCATAAAGATAAAGAATCCTATAGCTAGGAGGGGTCCTACCGTTATGGGATACTTATTCATGTAGCATATTATGAGTGCATTCTAAGTGATATAAGGACTCCTCCCCACTTATGTTGGCTTGCACATTGGGTCATGTCAAGTTAATAAGACTGACTACTTCATTGGGGTGTACATCTATCTGTCATAAGGGTGACTTTAACACCCATATGTGTGTGACCAAAATATAAGAAGTTCCATAGCTAGGAGGGATCCCTTTATTACGGGATCTTTATTTATGTAGCATATTATAAGAGAAGTCCAAGTAGGCCGGCCCACTCAAGTTGACAAGTCGTCAATATTATAGGGGGTATATCTATATGTAAAAGAGTTGACTTTAACACCAGTATCTGTGTGGGCAAAATATAAAGATTCCTATAACAAGGTGGGGTCCTACTATTCTAGGATCCTTATTTATATAGTATATTACGAGATGAGTTCTAGTGGGGCCTACTCAAGTTGATAAAATCGATTATATTATTAGGGTATATTTACGTGTCAAATGGTGACTTTAACAGTCGCATCTGTATGGCCAAAATATAAATAATCCCATATTTAGGAGGGGTCCCACTTTTATGGGATACATATCTATATAACATGGCACGGCGGTCTACGTGCTGACTAGGATAAAACAGAACCAAAAGATGACTAGACAAAATGGAATAAGCTGACTAGACAAAAACGTATGCTGACTAGACAAAACTGGACGGAATAGATATGTCCATCGATCAATAAATGAATGAGAGGAGATGGTCCATGAACAGTTAGCGCCATAGATAATGGGTCTCGGTTGGAATCACCTTTGAATGAGGGCCGGCTGTGATCAATCGGGTAGAGAGGGAGTAGGTGAGATATGGAAAGAGAACCTTAATTAAAAAAAAAACCAAAAAAGGAAAGAAGGTAAGAGGTATCAGAACACCTCCTCGATCCATTGGGTCATGGGTACAATCAATTAGGAAGAAAAAACCTTAATTAAAAAAAAACCAAAAAAGAAAATAAGTAAGAGGTATCAGAACACCTTCCCGATCCATTGGATCATGGCTACTATTAGTAGGATTTGAATTTGGATTTTTTTAGGTAAGATAAAATTTTGGAAATTAGACTTTCACCCAAATCAACTAATTAGCTGGTCACCGAAATACAATAATTAATTGTTCTTATTTGGCCGTTATTAGTGGGATTCGAATTTGGGATTTTTTAGGGAAGATGAATTTGGGGATTAGATTTTCACCAAAATTAGCTAATTACCTAACTCCCCACCATAGCTCCCCACCCCTTCTAAGAAATAGAGAGCGAGATATGACCACCTCTCCCTCTCGCTGTCTTCCTCATCCTGTGCTCAGAGCCGGACGAGCCTCTCACCGGTCCTCCTCCTCACCCCATGCCATTTGTCACAGTCGGAGCACGGAGTGCTGTCATATGCCACCTTTTCTTCCCTCTTCCCTTCTACAAAGGTAAAGGTAAGCCTCTTCTCTTCCCTTCTCTCATTTTGTCCATGAAAACCGACCCCTCCTCTGGGACTCTTCCTTGCAGCAGGTTGTAGCCGACCGGTGGCCGGCGATTGAACAGCACAGTGGCAGCCAGCCACCCCCACCCTTACCTCCTTCTCTTTTCATTACTGCAGCTGCCATTTGGTCATTCATTGAGCGGCTCGGCAAGACCTCCGACCACCCAAGAGGAAGTCTATCGCAGCCCTTTGGTATCCTTACCATCTGCAAGGAGAAAAACGTGTTAGGCATTGGGGAAGAGCTGAACCCCCTCCTGCGCAGCCTTTCTGTGTACCCGTCATCCGACATACCACCGCCCTAGCCGACATTCGTGTCGGGGAGCTTATGTCGCCGGTGTTGGCGTTGAAGTAGCATTGCAGGTTCTTGGAGTAGAGCTTGGTGGTGGCATGCTGGTTCCACTGCCGACGACGCTGGGGGTGGTGGCACTGGCGTTGCACTACGCGAAACCTGATTGCAGTGCCGCTAAAGGGGGCCCGAAGTCAGCCGGGGGTTTGTGGCCGCTGAAGGCGGTTAGGTGTGTTGCAGCCGAATACGACGGTGTGATGGGGGTGGTGATGCCTGGTGCATGTCTTGCTATCAAAGGTGGCCGGCTGCTGTGCCGATAGGTGTGTTGTCGCCGAAGGCAGCCCGCTGCAGTGCCGACAAGCACTGGCATGCACTAGTTCATGTTATAAATTACGTGAGTAGTCCAAGTGAGGCCCACTATAGTTAAAAAGGTCGACTATATTATAGAGGGTACATCTATGAATGAAATTAATGACTTTAACACCTGTATCTTTGTGACCAAAATATAAAAAGTTTCATAGCAATAAGGGGTTGTTCTATTATGGGATCCTTATTTATGTAATAGACTAAGAGAGGAGTCCAAGTGGGATCCATTCTAGTTGACAAGTGGGGGTATATCTATGTGTCAAAGGGGTGACTTTAACACCCATATCCATGTGGCCAAATTATGAAAAGACATATAGCTAAGAGGGGGCCTACTATTGTGAAATCCTTATTCATGTAGTATATTAATAGAGGTATCCAAGTAGGGTCCACTCCATTTGACAAGATCGACTTAATTATATTGGGGTATATCTATTTATTAAATTGGTGACTTTAAAATCTGCATCTTTATAACCAAAATTTAAAGCGCCTCATAGCTAAGAAGGGTCACACTATTATGGGATCATTTTTCATGTAGTAGATTACAAGAGGAGTCTAAGTGGGTCCCACTCATATTGAGAATGTTGACTATATTATAGGGGGTACATCGATTTGTCGAATAGGTTACTTTAACTCTCGCATATATAAGATCAAAATATAAAAAGTCCCAATTCTAGGAGGTGTCCCACTATTGTGGGATCCTTATTTATGTAGTATATTACTAGAGTCCAAGTAGAGTCCACTCTAGTTGACAAAGTCAACAATATTATTAGGGGTATATTTATATGTCAAAGGGGTGACTTTAATATCTGTATTTGTGTAACCAAAATATAAAGAAACTTATAACTAAGAGGGGTCCCACTATTGTAGGATCCTTATTCTTGTAGTAGATTACGAAAAGAGTCTAAATGGGTCCCACTCAAGTTTACATGGTTGACTACATTATAGGAAGATATATCTATTTGTCGAAGGGGTGAATTTAACCCTCGCATTTGTATGTCAAAAATATAAAGAGTCCAATAACTAGAAGGGGTTCTACTATTGTGGGTTCCTTATTCTTGTAGTAGATTCTTAGAGGAGTCCAAGTATGACCCATTCAAGTTGACAAGGTCGACTACATTATAGGTGGGTATATCTATTTGTCCAAGAGAAAATTTTAACACAGATATTTATATGGACAAACTATAAAGATTCCCCCAAAGTTAGGAGGGTCCCATTATTGTGGGTCTTTATTCATGTACTAGATTATGAGAGGTGTCCAAGTATGGCCTACTAATATAGGCCGGTATATCTATGTGTCAAAAGGGTGACTCTAATACCCATATCTATATGGTCAAAATATAAAGAGTCCCATAGGTAAGTAAGGTCCCTTTATTGTGGGATCTTATTCATGTAGTAGATTACGAGAATAGTCTAAGTGGGGTCGTCTTCAATAGACAATATCGACTATATTATAGAAGGGTACATCTATATGTCAAAGGGTCAACTTAAATACTCGTATCTTTGTTGCCAAAATGTAAGACTATTGTGTGATCCTTATTCATGTAGTAGATTATAGGAGGAGCCTAAGTGAGGCCCACTCCAGTTGACATGATCAACTACATTATAGGGGGTACATTTATATGTAAAAGGTGTGACTTTAACACCCAGATCGATATCATCAAAATATAAAGAGTCACATAGTTAGTAGGTGTCTCACTATTGTGGGATCTTTATTTATGTAGTAGATTACGAGAGTAGTTCAAGTGGGTCTCACTCAAGCTGACAATGTCTACTATATTATAGGGGGTACTTCTATTTATCGAAGGGGTAACTTTAACACCTGTATCTATCTGACCAAAATATAAAGATTCCTTAAACAATGAGGGGTCTGACTATTGTGTTATCCTTTTTTATATAGTAGATTACAAGAGGAGTCCTAGTGGGATCCATTTCAGTTGATAAGATCGACTACCTTATAGGGGATACATCTATGTGTCAAAGGGGTAGCTTTAACATCCGTATTTGTGTGGACAAAATATAAAGAGTCTCATAGCTAGAAAGGGTCCTACTACTATGGAATACATATTCATATAGTATATTATAATAATAGTCTAAGTGCAACCCACTCTAGTTGACAAGGTCGAATACATTATAAGGGGTATATCTATGTATCAAAGGGGTCAATTTAACACCCTTAACTTTGTGGCCAAATTATAAAGTGTCACATAGGTAGAAGGGGTCCCACCATTATAGGATCCTTATTCATATAGTAGATTATAAGAGGAGTCTAACTAAAACTCACTCCAGTTGACAAGGTTGACTATATTATAAAAGGAGTACAATTATAAGTCAATGTGTTGAGTTTAACACCCGTATTTGTATAGCCAAAATATAAAGAGTCTTATAGCTAAGAAAGGTCCCACTATTATGTGATGTTTATTTTTGTAGTAGATAACAAGAAGAGTCCAAGTGGGGCCCACTCTAGTTGAAAAGAAAGACTTAATTATAAGAGGGTAAATCTATGTATCAAATGGTGACTTTAACACCTTCATCTATTTGTGTGGAAAAAATATAAATAGTCTCATTGCTCGGAAAGGTCCTACTATTGTGGATTTCTTATTCATAAAATAGATTACGAGAGGATTTCAAATGGGGTCCCACCCTAGTTGACAAGGTTGACTACATTGTAGGAGGGTATATATATATGTATTAAAGGGGTGACATTAATACCTACATCTATGTGGCCAAAATATAAAGATTTCTATAGTTGAATGGGTCCCCACTATTATAGGATTATTATTCATATTATAGATTGAGCAGTCCAAATAGGTCCCACTCCAGTTGACATGGTTGACTATATTAAAGTGGGGTATATTTATGTGTCAAATGGGTGACTTTAACTCCCATATATGTGAGGCCAAAAGATAAAAAATCCTATAGCTAGGAGGGGTTTTATTGTTATGAGATACTTATTCATGTAGCATATTATGAGTAGATTCCAAGTGATATAAGGATTCTTCCCCACTTATGTTGGCTTACACATCATGTCTAGTTGATAAAACTGATTACTTCATCGGGGTGTACATCTATCTGTCATAAGGGTGACTTTAACACTCACATGTGTGTGCCTAAAATATAAGAAGTCTAATAGCTAGAAGGGATCCCTTTATTACAGGATCCTTATTTATATAGCATTTTATAAGAGAAGTCCAAGTAGGTCGGCCCTCTCAAGTTGACAAGTCAATAATATTATAGGGGATACATCTATATGTAAAATAGTTGACTTTAATACCAGCATCTGTACGGACAAAATATAAAGATTCCTATAATAAGGTGTGGTCCCACTATTATGGGATCCTTATTTATTTAGTATATTACCAGATAAGTCCTAGTGGGGCCTACTCCAGTTAACAAAATCGATTACATTATATAGGTTCATTTATTTATGAAATGGTGACTTTAATACTCACATCTGTGTGGCAAACATATAAATTGTCCCATACTTAGAAGGGGTCCCACTTTTATGTGATACATATTCATGTAGTAAATTACGTGAGTAATCCAAGTATGGCCTACTATAGTTGAAAAGGTCGACTATATTATAGATGGTACATCTATGAACTAAATTGATGACTTTAGCACCCGTATTTTTATGACCAAAATATAATGAGTCTCATAGCAAAGAGGTGTCCTACTATTATGGGATCCTTATTTATATAATAGATTAAGAGAGGAGTCCAAGTGGGACCCACTCGAGTTGACAAGATCGACTTTGTTATATGAGGGTATATCTATGTGTCAAAGGGGTGAATTTAACACTCATATCCGTGTGGCCAAAATATGAAGAGTTCTATAGCTAAAAAGGGGCTCACTATTGTGAAATCCTTATTCATATAGTATATTACTAGAGGTGTCCAAGTAGGGTCCACTCCATTTGACAATATTAACTTAATTATATTAGGGTATATCTATTTATCAAAGTGGTGACTTTAACACCAGTATCTATATAACCAAAATATAAAGAGCCTAATAGCTAGGAGGGGTCCCATTATTATGGGATCCTTATTCATGTAGTAGATTAAGAAAGGAGTCTAAGTGGGTCCCACTCATATTGAGAATGTTGACTATATTATAGGGGGATACATCGATTCGCCGAATAGGTTACTTTAACTCTCGTATCTATAAGGCCAAAATACAAAAAGTCTCAATACTAGGAGGCATCCCACTATTATAGGATCCTTATTCATGTAGTAGATTACTAGAGTCCTAGTAGAGCCCACTCTAGTTGACAAAGTTGACTATATTATAGATGGTATATTTATGTGTCAAAGGGGTGACTTCAACATCCGTATTTGTGTAGCCAAAATTTAAATAATCTTATAACTAGAAGAGGTCCCACTATTATAGGATCTATATATATATATATATATATATATATATATATATATATATATATATATATATATATATATATATATATATATATATATATATATATATATATATATATTGGTCCCTAGAGGAACACCATACCCACTTTACGACAGAAGCTGGCACACTGATTGTGAAGAGAAAGACGATTACTGAAACTATCAATATATATGCACCCACAATAGTAGGTGTCAATCAGAGTAACCAAAACCCATAATAATGCTATTAATAGATGCATTTTAACTTGTAAGAAAAAGCGAGGGTGAAAAATATAATCTACTCTAAAACACTAAAGTATAACTCCACACTATAGAGGAAGATTGAAACCAACGATTTCTAATACTTACTGAATACTTGAGTTATTAACTATGGTTAATCCTAACTGGTCAAGCATAAGAGGACTGTCAGTTTTGTCCTTGAAGACTGCCGACTGACAACACGTTACTATAAAGGTGATTTTCACATTGGTTCTTCCAAACCCTCCCTGGTCCTACTCGATCCAAGCAATCGCTTTCCCTAGTAACATGAACATAAATAATATTACATGTAACAATATTAATGTTACATATAACATTAAAAATATTAGAAGAATATTACATATAATATTTTTAATCTTACATATAAAATTAAGCAATTAAGAATATTATATGTAACATTCTCATAACATTATTAATGTTACATGTAACATTAAGAATGATACATGTAATATTCTTAATGTTACATATAACATTAAGAATGTCACATTTAACATTAAGAATGTTACAAGTGACATTATTAACGTTAACTTTACTAATGTTACATGTACATTCTTAATGTTATCTATTACATGAAACATTCTTAATATTATATATAATATTATTAATTTTACATGTAATATTCTTAATGTTGCATTTAACATTTTTAAAAAATTAAGAATATTACATATAATTTTAAGATATGTTACTTAGAACATTTTTAATGTCTTAATGTTACATGAATGCTATATATAACGTTAAGAATGTTGTATGTAACATTAATAATGTTACATGTAACATTAAGAATGTTACATGTGACATTCTAAGATTTTTTTTTCTATAATTTTATAGTCACAATGGATCTAGTTTGATAGAACTCGATGAGTAGATTCAAGAAATACAAATTTTTCAAAAATTTAAAATGTATAAAATAAGTTATATATTTTAAAAACTTCCCCAAAAATATGATTTTAAAAATCCAATAGATGTGGGAGCTGGCTCATCGGATCTTTGCCACATATAAAAGTCTGCTACTAAGAGCATTTTAAACATTTAACATTTATCACCTCTGATAGCATATCTATATATCTATACTAAAACTAGTAAGAAACCCGGGCAATGCCCAGATGAACTTGATGCATAGCCATTTGGCAGAGATGTCATCACAACTGTTCGAAGAAGTATGAAATCTAAAGTGAATGTGATTCACTTATTAGAGAGAGAGAAAGAGATTAACATCAAATGATAATTAAATGCTATTGTAAGAATTTCTTTTAAAAGATGTTCATGTGTCACAATAGTACTAGAAGTTCTATTGTAAGAGTATTTTAAACATTTAAATATTTAATGATAATTATAAAGAATTTTGGATGTGCCTATTGTAAAAACATGAAACTGTTGTAACACCTGAGGTATTAAAATTTGAGAATAATAAAAATCCTCCCAGGACTCTTTTCGTCTTTTTACCGTCAGACTTTCTTGCTGGGCTTTTTCCAGAATAATGGGTCGTAAACCCATGAGATATTTTACGTTCACTTTTTCTATATTTTCGAGCACGTTGTATTGGTGCGTCCCGTGCAAGGATCGGGTGTATGCGCAGCCTGTTTCGGCAGCCCGGTAGTTAAAACCCTAGAATTTCGATGATCAGCCCACTATTGGTATTGTTTGGTTTACCACAGGAGATTGGGTGATCGGATCATAGCAAGGCTGGATACGTTGGGTGAGGCTCTGAAAGAGCTTTCCAACGAGCCTTAGCGGGGGCCGATCCGACACCCGGACAATGAGTTATTGCTATTTTAAAATTCAGAGTATTTCCTTTATTGTGGAAGATCTGCTGTCACGCCCCGGATCTGACTACAAGGGTAAACCAGTCAAACCCGAGGGTGATGGGGTTTTAAGGGTAAGTCAATGTTATAAGGTTGCGAGGTTGATTTTATTATTTAGTTATTTATTTCTAATTTATTATTAACTACTTACTAGCTGATGAGGGACGGCTTTGAGGAGAAGCCTACCAATAACTTGGCCTTGAGGAAAGGCCTACCAGGCATGAAGCTTTGAGGAGAAGCTTACCAAAGAAATATTATTGGTTCTGGCATTATTCAGAGCATCTAGAACATGGTTCAACAGTTATTACATAATCAACTGAAAATAATAAAACTAGTTAACACCTCTAATATCCTCCGTCGATAGCTAATCAAGCTCCTCTAGGAAGCGCCTGATAAGGATCTATGGTACCTGAAAAGAGTGTGCAACAACGGGGTGATTTTACTAGGTAAACTCAGTGAACCATTAACCCTAAACTAGCTAGGGTAAACCATAGTCATACCCTGCCCTTCTAGAAGTCTATGAGGGCGACAACATATACATACATATATTGTAAATAAGATAGTTCACCTAGCTAATATGACAATTCTACTATGGTATAACTACAAGTAGTAAATGTAAGACAAATAAGCATCCAGAATAAAAGTATGCAACTAATCACCGAAGGTTAGTTCTACCTAGTCCTAAAGTGAACCGGCAGTTTTCTAACTGGGTCTGCCAACAGAACCTGGGTCCAAGTGTACCTGGAGAGCCAGAAATACCCATATGGCCATAAGGGGGCTTGGTCTTTCACCATGGGGCACTCCCGCCCACCTTGCTTTTAGGGGTCATTACCCAGGGGTGGACTACTAGGCCACTAGTGGCTTTACCGCCTGCCCAACCCTATGACCCTACCTACTTGATTCGGATTATGCATAGGCGGTGGTTCACCTCCCATCCTGTGCACTCGGGTCCCCTACCCATGCCCGTGAGTAGTGAGTCTTCCCTCTGGGAAGAGAACCTCGACTGAGGAAGTACAACAACCGGTCTCTCTACTGAGACCACCGGTCTCTCCACTGAGACCACCAGTCTTCGTTGCTCAATAGCAACTGGACTGCACCATGCGACCCATGGTCACCAAACACACTCATTCAACAGAATATTGATAAATAATCAGTACAAGTATCTACTTGTTTGCATGCATCCTAGTGTGAATCTAGGTTGAGTCAATCACCGTTACAGCTATCAAAATATTACATATATGATTATTCAGAGGCAAGGGATAGTATGCCCACCTCCCACATGCATTATCGGTTTCCCGCCTGCATGCATTGGACATACTATGCCACATACGGTTTTATTTATTATTTTATAGATACAACTACAATCTACTCTAACTAGAATAGAATTAATCATGTTCACCTGGAGAATAGCTCGGTAGTCCACGTTCCTCACGCCTATCGGTCCGGTGTACCGTCGAAGGAGAAACTGACCATCATGGTTTGAAATGTATAAGTTGTTACATTCATAAATTACTCAAACTAGGGTTCTAAAAAGGTTGGTTTAGGGATGAGGGACCCATGGGATCCGGTCTCGCTCGAATCCGACTTCAGTCGGAGGTTTTAGGGTCGAACCGATGAAAACTGGTCTACGATCGGTTCAATAGGGCAAATGGGTCTCTAGGGTCCTAAAATAGGTTTCATACATCGGCATCGATGATCTGAGCACGATGCCACTGGTTTCGTCCAATTCCGAGATCAGACAGAGAATTGGCGGTCAAACCACGGTGCACCGACTAGATCGGGCCCATGGATAAAAAGGGATCCTAGATAGTAAAATTACTATACAAATTCTAGTTCAACAAGTGGGTCTCTTCGAGCCGGTCGAAATGCCGCTGGTTTCGTCCGATTCCGAGATCGGACGGAGAAATGGCGGCTGAACCAATTCTAGACAGTTTACGGGTCTGGTTCAAGTGAACCAGACCGATTCACTGTTGGGCCGGGTCTGCGGGTCTGCTGTGCACTTAAGCGGGTCGGGTTGCAGTGCAGTCGGGTCGGGTTGCAGTATTAACATTTTCTAAAAAAGACCCTGGGATATATCTTAATTATGGATTGGTCCCTGCTGTCTTTCTTCTCAACGAGAAACAGGGCTCTAGTTTTTGCCCGATGACGCGGCGGCGGGGTGACCGGTTTGAGAGCGCCGGCGGTGCCCGGCCGGTCTCCACCGCATCACCCTCACAGGGGAGGCGCGGGAGGAGGTGGCCGGTGTGCCGTCAGAGCCCGGAAAGACCCTGGCCGGAGGAGTTTGTGGTGGAGGGTGCGGCTTCGGTGGCTTGGGGTGGTGCCGGCGGTGGCTTGGGGTGATGCCGGCGGTGGCTTGGGGTGACGATCGTGGGATCTCCGGTGGCGTTCTCTACCCGAGTGGGCCGCGGGCAAAGGAGAAGAGGGTGAGGTCGGGTTGGAGGTTTGGCTGCGCGTGGAGGGGGCTTGGGTTGCAGCCATGGTGGTGGCCGGTGTTTGGGTCGCGGTGGAGGAGAAGATGGGAGGAATCTAACCTGTGATGGCACGCTGGAGTCGGGGAGGTGCTCGGAGGGGCTGCGGGCGCTCCTCTCTCTTCTCCCTTGGTCTCTTTCTTCTTCTCTCCCTCTTCTCTTCCTCCTCTCTCTCTCTCTAGTTCTCTCTCTCTCTGTTTCCTCTCTCGTTCTCTCCCAGCCTCTCTCTCCCGGTTCACGTAAAAAGGGAGGGGGGTTGCGGTTATGGCAAGTACGCTGGGGAGATTGGGTTGGTTAAGACCTTTCTAACAAGGAGGGGTGGTTATGGCAGGAAGATCCGGTTGTTATCATCTCGAATCCTGCCATATCCTCCCCATCCGAAATTCAAATTTTTAAATACCGGGGAGGGCGATCGAGGGGGTCTAAACCCAGCTAAAAGGTTGGAATAAAGGTCCTATGGCTACTCGAGCTTGGTCCCGAGCCCTAAACTGTGCTCGGTTGGAACCCGAGTGCAAACCGTCGACTTACCTGACTGAAAAGAATAATTAGCCATAAGTAACAAACCGGAGGTCAGAAATGGGCACGGAAGGATCCATTGGAAAGGTCTTATCGACATGAATACAACAGCGCTTGCTACATATTTTTCTGACTTGTAGATCTCCCACAATAAAAGAAATACTTTAAATTTTAAAATAGCAATAACTCATTGTCCGGTTGTCGGATCGACCCCCGCTAAGGCTCGTTGGAAAGCTCTTTCAGAGCCTCACCCAACGTATCCAGCCTTGCTATGATCCGATCACCCAATCTCCTGTGGTAAACCAAACAATACCAATAGTGGGCTGATCATCGAAATTCTAGGGTTTTAACTACCGGGCTGTCGAAACAGGCTGCGCATACACCCGATCCTTGCACGGGACGCACCAATACAACGTGCTCGAAAATATAGAAAAAGTGAATGTAAAATATCTCATGGGTTTACGACCCATTATTCTGGAAAAAGCCCAGCAAGAAAGTCTGACGGTAAAAAGACGAAAAGAGTCCTGGGAGGATTTTTATTATTCTCAAATTTTAATACCTCAGGTGTTACAACCTACACACCTTAAAGAAATTTTCGTCCTCGAAAATTCGACAGAAAATAGAATCAGTTATCGAAAAGATAAGGATACAAGTGCAACATATCAGACTCCACCTCCCATGTGGCCTCGTCCTCGCCTCGATGACTCCAAAGGATCTTGACCATCCTGATGGTCTTAGTGCGAAGCACCCTATCCTCAGAAGCCAAAACACGGACCGGACGCTCCTCAAATGTGGCATCTGCACTGAGCTCCAAGTCCTGCCAATCCAGCACGTGTGACGAGTCTGGCATGTACCTCCAAAGCATCAACACATGGAACACTGGGTGGACTGCTGAAAGGCGTGGTGGCAGGGCCAGGTGATACGCCACCTCGCCCACTCGATCCAATATCTCGAACGGTCCCGTAAACCTCGGCGCTAGCTTCCCCCTCTTTCCGAACCGAAAGACACCACGCTTAGGGGAAACCCGTAGGAAAACATGGACTCCAACCTCGAACTCCAGGGGTCGCCTACGAACGTCTGCATAGCTCTTCTGCCTGCTCTGAGCTGTACGAAGCCTTTCCTTGATCAGTTGTATCTTCTCCGTTGTCTCCTGCACCAACTCTGGTCCCAGAAGACTACGCTCTCCAACTTCCGCCCAACAGATAGGGGAACGACAATGCCTCCCATATAGAGCCTCGTAAGGAGCCATGCCAATGCTCGCTTGAAAGCTGTTGTTGTATGAGAACTCCACTAGTGGCAAGTGCTCATCCCAATTACCGGCAAAGTCTATAGAGCATGCCCGAAGCATGTCCTCCAAGATCTGGATGGTCCTCTCTGACTGATCGTCCGTCTGAGGATGAAAGGCCGTGCTAAAATTGAGCTGGGTCCCTAATGCAGTTTGTAAGCTCTCCCAGAATCCTGAGACAAACCTGGGGTCTCGATCTGAGACTATGCTCACTGGAATCCCGTGCAACCGGACTATCTCTGCTATGTAGAGTCTGCTCAACTCAGGTAGGGAAAAAGTAATCCTGACTGGAAGAAAGTGGGCAGACTTGGTCAGTCTGTCCACCATCACCCATACCGAATCATGCCTCCTCCTGGTCAGTGGTAACCCTGAAACGAAATCCATCGTGATGTGCTCCCACTTCCACTCAGCCACCGGGAGGGGATGAAGGGGTCATGCAGGCTTCTGGTGCTCTGCCTTAACCTGCTGGCAGGTCAGACACTTAGCTACGAACTCAGCTACATCTTTCTTCATCTCGTTCCACCAGAACTGATTCTGCAAGTCCTGATACATCTTGGTACTGCCAGGGTGTACCATGTAGCGAGAGCGATGTGCCTCTATGAGAACTTTCTCTCGAACCTCTTGGTTCTTCGGTAGGCACAACCTCCTTTTGTACCTCAGCCCACCTTCAGAGTCGAGCGACCAGTCCTCCACTGTCTCTCCTCCAATCAGCCAGGAGCGCATCTCTTCCAACTCCTCATCCTCAGCTTGAGAGTCTATCACTTGCTTGATCAGGGTAGGCTAAGCCCGGATACTGAACAATCGGTTACCTGAGGGCTCTCCTCTCAATATCAGGTCATACCCTTCCACAGGTACAAGAAACTCACACCTGTCAGCTATCAGCCATGATAGTTTGCTCTTGAACTTCCTATTGAGTGCATCTGCCACTACATTAGCCTTCCCAGGATGATAGAAGAAGTTGTAGTTGAAATCGTTCAAGACCTCAATCCACCTCCACTGTCGGAGATTCAGGTCCTTCTGGGTACAAATATACTTCAGACTCTTATGATCACAATACATCTCGAAGGCTTTTCCATATAGGTAGTGCCGCCAAATCTTGAGCACGAACACCACCGCTGCAAGCTCCAGGTCATGGGTCGGGTAGTTCTGCTCATGAGGCTTCAACTGTCTCGATGCATAAGCTACTACTTTGTCAACTTGCATCAACACACCTCCAAGTCCAGACTGAGACGCATCTGTATAGACCACGTATCCCTTTCCACTAACTGGCACTGTAAGAATAGGGGCAGTGGTGAGTAGTCGCTTCAGTTCCTGGAAGGACTGCTCGCAAGTATCCGACCACTCGAACTTCACCCCCTTCTTTGTCAACCGAGTCAAGGGCAATGCTAGTCTCGAGAATCCCTCTACAAACCTCTGGTAGTATCCTGCTAGACCCAGGAAACTCCGGATCTCAAAAACATTCCTCGGTGCCTCCCAACTCAGTACTGCCTCAATCTTCACTGGGTCCACCGATATACCTCCTTCTGAAACCACGTGCCCTAAGAACTTCACTTCTCTCATCCAAAACTCACATTTGCTGAGCTTGGCATAGAGCTGGTGATATCATAACGTCTGTAGGGTAATCCTCAGATGCTCTGCATGCTCCTCTTCGGACTTCGAGAAGATCAATATGTCATCGACGAAGACCACGATGAACCGGTCAAGATAAGGCCTGAAGACCTGGTTCATCAAGTCCATAAAGGCTGCCGGGGCATTCGTCAGACCGAACGGCATCACTAGAAACTCATAGTGCCTGTACCGCGTCCGGAACGCCGTCTTTGAGATATCTTCATCCTTCACCCTGAGCTGGTGATACCCGGTCCTCAGATCAATCTTTGAGAAGAACCGAGCACCCTTCAGCTGGTCAAACAGATCCTCGATCCTCGGAAGAGGATACCTGTTCTTCACCGTGACCGCATTCAGTTTTCTGTAGTCAATGCAGAGTCGCTTTGAGCCATCCTTCTTCTGAGCAAACAGAACAGGGGCACCCCATGGAGAGACACTAGGGCGAATGTACCCAAGGCTCCTTAACTCATCTAACTACGTACTCAACTTTCGTAACTCTGCCGGTGCCATCCGATATGGGGCCACAGAGATTGGTGTCGTTCCTGGAAGCAACTTGATACTGAACTCCACCTCTCGCACTGGAGGAAGACTGGGGAGCTGGTCTGGAAGCACGTCTGGAAAATCTCGAACTATCGGGGAGTGCTCCAAGGAACTCACACCTTCGGTCTCGCTAGACAACTGAGCTAGAAAACTAAGGCAAGTCCTTCATCGAGGCATCGGATATAGGATAGCTAGTCTCGCTCCAACGAATACAATCTCTGGGCTGTCGGGTGGACGAAAGGTGATCTTCTTGGAGAAGCAATCTAGAGTCGCATGGTAAGTCGCCATCCAGTCCATCCCGAGCAGGATATCCAACCCTTCTAGGTCCAGGATGATCAAGTCGGCTACAAGCTCATTATCGCCCACGAAAAGCACACACTTCCTGCATATTCGGTCCACATCTGTGCTAGCCCCTAGTGGTGAGACCACCGACAGGGCATAACCGAGTGGTTCCGACTCTAGCCCCAAGGTAGCCACGAAGCTACGGACTATGTAGGAGTGTTTCGATCCAGTGTCGAACAAAACTCGTGCAAGGGTAATAAGAAAAAGAACAATACCTAAGATAATAGTGCAATAGCTATAAGGGTATGCCTATTCTAACTATGCGAACTAGAAGTACGAACTACTAGTACTTCTAGTAGTTCGCCGCCCGAGAGAATAATAAAACTCAACAGTTTTATAATAGTACTAGAACTACTAGTACTTCTAGTAGTTCGTTCGATCGGCAATAAGGGTATGCCTATTCTAACTATGCGAAAGAACTCAAAAGCAGATTTTCACAGCTGATGGCATATTTTCATCCCCTACGGAGATCCAGGAAGCCGATCGCCAATCCGTCTGCATCAGTGGAAAGCTCGTTCGATGATCTATGACTTTGGTTTTTATTTCCTATCGATCCGACTGACGGATCTTTAGTTATTTATGTTTTATTTTCTGGTTTGGGTAGGTGCGAGCCATGTTCGCATCCGGTTTGAGCCACAGATACCGAACTGACTCGTTTCTATGTTAGGTTTTTAGCCGTAGGATCTTAAGTCGGTTTAGATCTCAATGGATGAGATTCAAAAGGAGACCAAAACCCCCTCAAACCCTAACCAAACCCCTCTCACCCGACTGGCCCCCCCTTTCCCGCGGAAATACCCGCGCAGGCACGCCTTGGGAAGCGTGCTCACGTCCTCCTCTCTCCCTACCCGCGCGGATGCCTCTCTCTCCTTCTTTCCTTTTTTTGTTTCTTTGATTGTTTCCTCTCTATAAATCCTACAAACCCTAATTGAAGAGGGGATGATGAATATTAATTGAAACCCTAGAACGGAGAAGCGGGATTGCTTGTTTGACGTATCTTCCGAAGAATCATCCTGCTTCTAGTCTTCTTCTTCCTTCCGCAGACTTCTATCTCGTCACCACGCCTTCATCTACGACTTCGCGGGAGATCGACGCGGAGATCATTCATCTTCAAAGATCAAATCGTCTCGGCTTCTTTATCCTTTTCTTCCGGACCACGCCTCCTCTTCTGCCCATTCATCTGCAACAACGGAGCCTCTGATAGCGGCCGGTATTGACCAAAGCACGGTTTGAAATCGTCCATCAATACTTTCATGTGATAAATTTTCCTTTCCCAACCGGCCTTATTGCTGATTTTTACATTAGGGTTCCAAATAATTAGTTTCTGGAGAATCTCATCCATTAGGTTTATTATCGTTTAGATCCGTGTTTATCTTTGAGACTTTGGCTTATGTTTGAGATATTGTTCTTCCTTTATTGCTGGAATTGTTTATTAGAATCTGAAATTAATCCTTATTATGTCAGTTTTATTACTTTGTTAAATTAAATATGTTTGAGCATGAATGAATGATGGTCCATGGCCATAGACTTTGCTGAAATTTGAATCATACGTGCATAATTTGTCTTTAATTGTTTAAATTCAGCACTTGGGTTTTCTTTAACATCTGCATCCATCAAGTTGGTATCAGAGCGCACTAGTCATCGCGTTCTTATGCAACGGCCGGTCCTCTTGCATCATTCGCATCCTTGTGTGCTTGCTGAATTTTTTTTTCTTTATTTTAGTTTGTGTCTTTGCATTAATTAGGAAACTAGCATCCCGCGTGAGCACATCCCTATTAGGATCATCCCTTTCTCTCTCTGAGGTGAATCAATAGCATCTTCTAGAGAATTTATAATGGCTGAACCTTCCCCACCCCGTACTTGGCAAGATGCCTTCACAAGGCAACAAGAGCACATGGATAGGCTTCAGACCCAGATCGAAGCCTTGACCTAGCCTTCACTAATTCCCAAAATCAACCTCGACCCCATCGAGAGCACAGGACTAGAGTGTCTCCAGAGCGTAGTGAGTTAGATCTTGAGTCAGGAGGTGATAGCACCAGTTCCTCTGACGGGTCTGATAGGCGGAGTAAAAGAACTCATAAGAGAACGAAATCCTATTGGGACTGGGATCAGGGTATAAAAATCAAAATTCCTGAGTTCGAAGGTAGGATGGATCCTGAAGAGTTCCTAGAGTGGGCCGAGAGAATCGATCAATATTTTGAGTGGAAAGAAATTTCCCGCGACAAACAAGTCAAGTTTGTTAGTCTCAAACTGAAAGGTCATGCACTGATCTGGTGGAAACAGTTGCAGACCACTAGGGGTAGAAAGGGAAAAGATAAGATTTTCACTTGCACACACATGAGAGTAAAAATACAACAGAAGTTCCTCCCTTCTAATTTCAAACAGAGTGTGTTCCAAAAATTCCAAAACCTGCGACAAGAGCACATATCAGTGGATGATTACACCAATGAGTTCTACAAGCTCCAAGCTCGCAATGATCTGCATGAAGATGAAGAGCAGAGCGTCGCTAAGTATGTCAATAGTCTTAAGCCCTCCATTCAAGAGGTGGTGTCCCTTCATGACTTGTATCAGGTCAGTGATGCACACCGTCGGGCCAAGAAAGTTGAGTCTCATCACTCCCGATCGGCGTCCCGACGATATGACAACACTAGGGCACCATCCGCATCTATTAGTAGACCAATCCCTGGACCTTCCCCTGTAGCTGGTACAGTTCCTACACTTACTGAGAAGGGTAAAGGAGTCTTAGGACCCAACCCGAGCATGATAAAGTATTTCAAGTGCAACCAGCCGGGTCACAAGTTAGCAGATTGTCCTCGACGTCAATTCAATCTCCAAACAAATCTTGCGGGTAATGAAGAGGATAGTCATGAGTCTGAGGGCGAAAACTTCAATGAGTTAGTCTTGGAGGGGGATGACATGACTGCGCCACTATTAGTTTTTCACCAGTCTCCATCACCCCAGGCACCTAAAGCGTTACTACCCCACGAGCTCTGTGGAGGACCCTCAAAGCCACATTGCAAGAGCCAGAGGTTCAAGCTGTTCCGAACAGTCTGCACTGTCAATGGCATTGACCTTTGTGTCTTGATAGATGGAGGTTGCACCACCAATTTAATCAATGAAAGGGTAGTTAGGAGCAAGAAATGGAAAGTCAAACCATTGGCTCACCCTTACAAAACATCTTGGCTAGACAACACCACGAGCAAACTAGTGACTCATTGTTGTTTGGCAAAGTTGTCGATTGGGCTACAATATCGAGACGAGGTTTGGTGTGATGTCCTTCCTTTAGAAGTTGCTGACATTATCCTTGGACGTCCATAGCAGTTTGACCACGATGTACTACATCACGGGAAAGCCAACACCTATACTTTCCTTAAGGACGGCATCAACGTCACCTTATGGCCCACGTGTTTTAGGAGACACCGATCCCACGCACCTCAAGCTCTTCTGAGTCAGAGCCATCCCATACCACCATTTGCAGATAATTTAGTAGGGTATTCATCTGATTCACTAAAAATTGCGAAGGGATTAGACAACATCTTGCATTCCATCGCATGCACATCGCATTTAGAGTCTGTAGGTATCCATGGCACTCGCATTCATCATTTGCTTGACATCTTTACATCACAGACCATTCTGATGTGCATCCATATTATCGACCACGTGTTGAGTTAAACATTAAAGAAGGTTTTGCTACGTCTGTTCACTTTTCAATGCTGGGTACTTATAAACCATGCTTTTAGATTTCAAAAAGCCCATCATTTTTACTTTTTCAAAGTCATAACAAGTGGCTTGATGAGTTATTTAATTTCTTATTTTATTCACTGCATCCAGACAATGATTACATGATATATCTTCCTAGTCTAGAATCTACTTGTTTTGCCACGTGCGCAGGCCACTTTGAGCAATACATATTGCACCCGCACCCCATGGCCTTTCATAGAAACCATAGCTTATCGTGCAAGCCGATGACCCGCAACTTATTATGCTCCCGTGGTCTTTCCTTTCATATGTCTTTCGAATTTCATGTCAACCTATATTCCTATTATCACATGAAATTATCTGGATGTCTTGATGATATTTTTGTGCCGAGGAGGATGTTGGTTTTGACTTTCAGGTCTTTGCTTGGCGTTGATGGGCAGGGGATGCCAGATGAAGTCGCTGCGTACTTGAGGCGGATTACTTGGCCACCGGACCCGGGAAAGCAGTTGGAGTAGATGCAGAGATTGCGGCTACTTCCAGGAGAGCCCCACCGAATCCAGGACCTTACCCGACAGGAGTCGAGTTCTTTTGAGTCTGGGGGACTTGATGCAGACGAGCCCTACGTGCAGATTTTCACAGTTGATGGCGTATTTTCATCCCCTACGGAGATCCAGGAAGCCGATCGCCAATCCGTCTGCATCAGTGAAAAGCTCGTTCGATGATCTATGACTTTGGTTTTTAGTTCCTGTCGATCCGACTGACGGATCTTTAGTTATTTATGTTTTATTTTCTGGTTTGGGTAGGTGCGAGCCATGTTCGCATCTGGTTCGAGCCACAGATGCCGAACTGACTCGTTTCTATATTAGGTTTTTAGCCGTAGGATCTTAAGTCGGTTTAGATCTCAATGGATGAGATTCAAAAGGAGACCAAAACCCCCTCAAACCCTAACCGAACCCCTCTCACCCGGCCGGACCCCCCTTTCCCGCGGAAATACCCGTGTGGGCATGCCTTGGGAAGCATGCCCGCGTCCTCCTCTCTCACTACCCGCGCGGACGCCTCTCTCTCCTTCTTTCCTTTTTTTGTTTCTTTGATTGTTTCCTCTCTATAAATCCTACAAACCCTAATTGATGAGGGGATGATGAATATTGATTGAAACCCTAGAACGGAGAAGCGGGATCGCTTGTTCGACGTATCTTCCGAAGAATCATCCTGCTTCTAGTCTTCTTCTTCCTTCTGCAGGCTTCTACCTCGTCACCACGCCTTCGTCTACGACTTCGCGGGAGATCGACGCGGAGATCATTCATCTTCAAAGATCAAATCGTCTCGGCTTCTTCATCCTTTTCTTTCGGACCACGCCTCCTCTTCCGCCCATTCATCTGCAACAACGGAGCCTCTGATAGCGGCCGGCATTGACCAAAGCACGGTTTGAAATTGTCCATCGATACTTTCATGTGATAAATTTTCCTTTCCCAACCGGCCTTATTGCTGATTTTTATATTAGGGTTCCAAATAATTGGCTTCTGGAGAATCTCATCCATTAGGTTTATTATCGTTTAGATCCATGTTTATCTTTGAGACTTTGGCTTATGTTTGAGATATTGTTCTTCCTTTATTGCTGGAATTGTTTATTAGAATCTGAAATTAATCCTTATTATGTCAGTTTTATTACTTTGTTAAATTAAATATGTTTGGGCATGAATGAATGATGGTCCGTGGCCATAGACTTTGCTGAAATTTGAATCATACGTGCAGAATTTATGTCTTTAATTGTTTAAATTCAGCACTTGAGTTTTCTTTAACATCTGCATCCATCAGCAGAGCTCACCCACAGCTTCTCAAGCAACAAGAGCACCTTCACCATCGGGGTGCAGCACGCACCGAACCCTCTGACCCTGGTCACAGCTACGGGAAGGCAGGTGCCCTCGTCCAGCGCGAGTTGAGGCCAAGGTCATTCATCACTGTCTCTGGGGAGGTCAACACCATGGCCATGGAGAAGAGGCTCAAGGTTGGGATGTCCTTGGCGCTCGATTCCTAAAGAGCCCTGGACTTAGTTATGCACTTCTATTTCGGATTTTTTTTTGGAATTGGAAGTTAAACATCGGCGTTTGTTAGGTTCCTCGTGGCTTGGCTTTGTTTGATCTTTCACCTAAAGGGATAAAAATATTTTCCAATGTTTGATATATAGTGCTCCTTCGAATGATTCAAGAGTTATCTACCAAATCCCGAAACCATTTGTTTGTGTTTGTGTTTGTGATTTCATTCATACTTCGATCTTAACTGCGAGACGGTAACCTCGAACGGAAAAAATAACCAGCATCCAATTTTGAGAAGCAATGATACTAGCTGAGAAATCATAGACAATAAGCACAGACTTTATAGCTTCATCTATGGAAAAACAATCAGTATCCAACATCAGTATAAGTTGCATCTATATAGATTCACATATTCATCCAACAGAATAGTCTTCTTCAGTGGACAGCCCACTGGTGATCATCAAGGTTTCATCGAAGTGCCTGTAGATACCAACTAACATTCTCCATTAAAAGATCACTGGACTGGTGATCATCTTCACACTTGGAAAACACATTCAGTGGCTGGACGATGATTGGAGCAGCCCATCCCGGATCTGAGCAGCGACATCACGGACAGCGCCGGGGCCATGAGGGATGAAGACGGCAGAAGATTTGGAGGACGCGCCAATCTCCTTCATGGTGTCGAAGTACTGCGTGACCAAGACCATGTCTATCACATCCTTTGCCGTGGTCCCTGGAACATTGACCGAGAAGCCGAGCACGCTGTCCCTCAGTCCGTCGACGATCGCCTGGCGCTGGCGAGCAATGCCCAGGCCTGACAGGTACTTGGATTCAGCCTCGCCCTCCGCCCGCTTGATTTGAATGATCTTCTCGGCTTCAGCCTTATCATTTGCAGCCAACCTTAGCCTCGCAGCTGAGCAGAGCAAAGAAGGGGGGGGGGGGGGGGGGGGGGGGGGGGGAAGTTTAGGAATACAATCAGAATGGAGTTACTATTAGAGACAGTCTTGCTCATAGACACAAAAGTCAGATTCGATTCATGGCAGATTAACACCTCAAGATTCAAGACAGTTAATGAAGAAGCAAAGAACTTTGTAGAAACAATTCCATGCATCTTTATTCATGAAGCATAGGTATACAGTAACATCAGAGGTGTTACTCTTAAAGAGAGCATATATTTCATTGGCTAATAGATGTACAATCATAGTTTTGTATCCAGATTCACTTTAAAAAGCAAGTAATGACCTTTCTGATTATCGGTTTTGTTTCTTTGCTAACAGCAACATCAAATCCTATCATTCCTCCAAATTAATTTACATCAGTTTTTTCGTATAGACTTGAGGGTAAATTATACGAAATAACAAAAAGGCTTGCAATGTAATATGGTTCAGAATGTTGTGCCGTAAAGAGTGCTCGAGCACATAAGATAAGCGTGGCAGGGATGATGATGTTGGGATGGATGTGCGGCAAAACTAAACTAGAGAGAGAGTGAGTGAGAATGAGCATAGAAAGGGAGTGTTGGGGTTGCACTAACTGAGGACAAAATGATGGAGAACGGATTAAGATTGTATGGGCATATACAACGAAGAGCAGAGGCAGCTTTTGTGAGGAGAGGGTCATGGATTAACGTGGATGGGCCCAGAAAGTGGAGAAGCCCTAAAATAACATTAATGGAAGTGGTTAGAAAAGATATGGATAGGCTTTTAGTGACAACAAAAAATAGCTTTTAACAGAAATAGCTGGCAAATAAAGATTCATAAAGATGACCCCAAATAGATGGAAATACTCGATGGTTCTGCTATGATTTTTTCCACACAGAATTCCTTATTAAATAATATTAAACAAAAATGGAATGTGTCTAGAATATTAGTCCAACAGCGATATATTCATCATATTAAGGTATTGTGGAAACACTTTTACTTAACAAGGCAAAGTAAAGGTGCATTTAGAACTACCAAGTCTCAACTCTCAAGGCAAAAGAAAACGATGAAACTAACGATCTTAAAAAAATATAATGGCAATTTGATATTTAAAGAAAAAAAATATGGGAATTCGGGTCGGTATGTTTACAAGAGGCCTGATAAGCAGTTTGACTGAGAATTAATATTCATACCTGCATTAATTTCGTTCATGGCTCGCTTCACATGTTCATCCGGTTCTATATCAACAATCAGCGTCTGTACAATCTCATATCCATAAGCAGACATTGCCTTTTCAAGCTCCTCTTCCACAGCTCTGGCAATATCATTCTTCTGTTCGAAAGAATCATCCAGGTTAAGCTTTGGGACACTTGCTCTGATTACTGGAAAAAAATTGAATAGTCATCATTAGCTTCTTCTACACAACCATCAGCGGGAGTTTAGAAACACACAAACATAAGAGAAAATGCGGTTTTGTGCATCAACAAAGCATGAGTGTCAATGTCACTGACTCGCTGGAGTCGATTCGGATATCCATCATGCTTGACATGCTTTAGCTAGTTGCCTCGAAATATATTTCTTAACATATGATAGAAAAATTATTAGATAACGAAAAAAATTGTAGCATTTTAGTACCCAATCTAAAACAATAAGTGGTGGATGCATAATCAAGCTAAGGTCATTGGACCCAAAGAACATATCGAAAGAGGACTTCAATATTATCCGAGAGGTGCAAAGTGAAACATGTGAAATCACATCATTAATACTTGATAATATGGATGATTGTTTTAGGGTTCAAGTCCATGAGAGTTTATTGCTCAACATAATCTAATGCATAGAGCTAAAGGGAAAAGGAATTATCATTGCTTCATAGATTTTCATAGCATCTGCCACACCAAAAGGGATCGGGTTCCTGATTGAGCTATGATCAAAATATAATTGAAGCCTTCCAGAAGGCTGAAATTCCACAACCCGATTTCTTCAATTTCTGGTGACAGTCAGAGGAATTCAGCTTTGTAGATAAAATAAAAGATTAGTGAATCTTCTGAATCTCATATTTATTAATCGACATGAAGTGGATCCTCAGTTTGTATCCTTCCATGACCCCAATTGAATAGTAAGCAATCCCAAAGCAGCAAGCACAACGGACGTTGAGTACTTTGTTCCCCCACCGTAGAAAGGCACTAGCGATTATCACCAAAAACACTTCCGGACCCCACAAGCCTCAATATATTAAATCCACAACTTTGAAAGTTTTATCTAAAGTATCATCAGGTTATAGATTTCTTGTCGTACCCAAAAATCAGATGATTTCACCACCTACAAACCTTCACTCTAGAAAAATGGACAAGTAAAGAGAGTGAAATACATCATCAAAATTATCTTATCATAATTAATAAGAGATATTGCTATAAATTACATTTATCAAAGAAATATCTGCATACGGGCTACAAACCTGTCAACCATTTATCAACGCACATATATCCTGATGTATAAGACGCCATTGATTTTTTTTTTTTTTTGAGAATGAAACAGAATAATATATGATTTCACATGGTTTCCGAGACGGAAGATATGATTTAGTGTACATACTTGTATGGTTCGGCTTGTGAGAGTTTGGCCCCTGTCACATGTTAGAATTGGTGCGGTCTACAGCTCGTAAAAACCTATAGTTAAGCTATGTATGGTTGATAGCTAAGGATTGCAATTTGGTACGTACCTTAGTACGTGTTCTGATTACAGAACAGAGAGCCATGGCTACATGGTAATCCACTTGAGTGGGAGACTCAAGGGGCTGGTCCCATGTAACCTAAATACGTTCGCAGCTCTGATTAGGGTTGATCGTCCTATCAAGATAAGCTGTTGGGATGACAGAGCATGGGTGTCTCCACTACGGTCATTACCAGGCACAGTGTCTGTGGTCGAACAGAATCAACACGGTGCACAAATCGGTGAGCAGACACCGGTGCACTAAACCGTGTTTCTGCTTAGGGTAAACAGTCCTAAACCCTGAGGAACAACGTCTGATGGACTAACCAGTTGAGTGGTGCTTTGGCGCACCAATGTGTGAGGATTCGGATGCAGTGATTCAAAACCACGGTGTACTGGGTTACTCGACTGGCGTTGCATCAGTGTGTCACTCCAGCAAGCCATCACACCCCTAACGGGAGGTGCGTTCTTTGGTCTGACCTACATCGTATTAAACCCTGGCTAGGTGGTCATCAGTTGGACTGGTGACGAATCCGGTTACTCGGCAAAGTAATCGGAGGTATAATGTACGTGGTCAACCTGGAAGGAACCGAGTCATATGAGCACTCGAGTCTGACGGTATTCTCCACCGCTCGAGTTGCATCATGGCACCAAATGGAGGGACAGCGGGTTTACCATACTAAACGGAGAGCAGGGGTATGAGGGAGAACATAGTAAGTTCGGGGGAATTGGAGTGCAGCCTGCGTCGCACTCTGGGTGGCCACGCAGGTTAACTCAGACTCAGAGGATCGATGGTACACTCGGGTAGTGTGTCGATCGAGTCTAAGTTGGAAGCCATGAACCCTGGTCCCTGAAGGTTCCACCTTATCCATATTATGTACGATCCTTGTAACATCTCCTCGAAACACAGGGCGCAGTAAGAGAAAACGAGTAGTTCAAACCTACGCTCCGTGAGTGCTTCGCACTAGTGCACAATAGATGCGTAACTACGTGTGTGCACTAAGGGGAAACTCTAGGTTAGTGCAGAAACGCATGTAGTTATCCCTCGCCATAAGTGAACTTCGCTACATGGGTGCGATGCACTGGAATATGTTACGAGTCGACTAGTTGACTTTACTAGGGGCATCCTCCGGTGACCTCAGTTAATAGTGAAGTAACTTATCAAGATCACTTAAGGAAAAGTCGTTAAGTCTCGCACACTATAAATGGTCAATTTGAGGCATACGGGCGTTTTGGTAAAAATGCACACTGCCAAGCCTCACTAGTGGTCGACTCTAGCTGTGGGAGACCCATGCAGGGCTAGCCCCTATATTCTGGGGATGAGAATCCCCAGTGATAGGGTCGGCCATAGGGATAAGATAGCGGTTTTGAATTGGTCAAAACAAGCCCTAAAAGTGAAAAAAAACGGATAAAGAGATGGAGAGATAAAGGGAGATTTTTGGGGGATGATTTATCCCCTTGGAGCCTTATCCAAAGGGATTGACCGGCCTTATAAAAGGGGCTAAGGGGGGCCGGCCATAGATGATGCAAAAACCGAACCCCCCTTCCTTCATCTCTCCCTAGATCTCTTCTCTCCTCTCTCGTCTCTCCCCCTCGCTTGCGCCATTGGATGGCGACTCATCTTCCTCGCATAGGGTTTCGTAGAAGGAGAAGGCACGTCGGATGGAGGCACTCAAAGATCCATCAACGAGGTGTCGTGCATCGTGCGAGATCGGGTGAACTAGAAGGCATCTCCCGCAAGCTTTTGCTGTCCAGAATCTACACAGAAAATCAATGATGTTTCTGCGATTCCGGGAGCTACAGAAGTCTAAACGAGGTGAAACTTGTTGAAAAAGTTGCGTCTCGAAGTTCTGTATCTGCAGTCCAAAATTTAACCCAATCGAAGTTCGGAGCAGAAAGTTATATCCATTGCACCGAAGGTATGTCGAGCAGATCCGGGCCCGTCACCATCGACAAAGAAGAAACTTGTCGCGGTGAATGAATCCGCACGCAGGTATAAAATCTAACATGTAGATCTAGCATAAATAAAATATGCATGAATACTAGATTGTTCTCTAGCGTTAGATCGACGTTAGGGGTTCGTGTAATTGCTATGCTAGATTCATATACGCACATGTAGATCGTTTCAATGATAATATTAATATGTAACGCACACCACTCACGATCTTCGGACCTTCACTTTACTTCCGCTGCGGGCCTCTACCATGGATTTATTTCCAACATCACAGAATTAAAATTTTATATATACAAGAATTTCTGGATTTCATGATCTCTCCTTTCCTGTTTAAATCTCCTATAACTTCTTCGCAATCAAACAGCTTCATCTAAAAAATCCCAACTTTAATTTCTATAATCTTAAATAAAAGAGAAGTAAAAAAGTTATTTTTTTTTTACCTCGGCGTGTGATCCCATTTTTTGCATGGCATGCAATTTCAGGAACATTGGATAGGTCAATCATTACAAACACAATATATAAGGTGACATGCTTATATGACATAATTCAAGTATACTCCAACTATGCCAACATGAGCTCTCATTCGTAAAGAATGCATAGATTTGGAGTTTAAATGTTTACCATCAAACACATAAGCTTGGATCTGGGACCTGGTATTGGTCAGTTTATAAAATGCGTCATCTGCCTTATTTGCCAAAGCACGGTATTGCACAGATGCGACAACATTGACAAAAACATTGTCCTGCAAATAGACAAAGAGAATGGGTTAATAAAATACCATAAACAAACCATAACCATTAAGCCTTGCCCATCTATTTGGGGCCCACAAGGGCCACAAAGGTTTGATAGAATCATCAAATAAACTATCTAAGCATGGATACTATTTTGTCCTCGTCAAGAGCTTATGTATCTATATAGCAAAGAGGTTTCACAATGGAAAGGGATAAGATCAAGTATTCCGTATGATATAAGATACCTTGTAGAATATAAGATTCCATGAAATAGTGCATCGAATACTAGGACATGAGGATGACGAGACAGAGTAATTGCTAAAATAAATGTATCCATGTCAAACAAGATAAATAAAAGCAAACTAACAAAGCAGAATGATATGAAAATATGCAAGTATGCAACTCAAAGTTGTGTGATGATTAAAGCTGAAACTAAGATGAAAAGATCGAAATCATTGATGTCCTAGTGCTGGGTTCCGAGGCAAGTACGCTGCAACTTACTGGTCAAAGAATGATATGTCATATGTGGCGTCAATGATCATAAACAACTATATTAAGATTTGAGTATCATCCATCGCAGCTAATATCCATAATTTCTGTCCTTCAGGTTTAATAGAATTACTTTGACCCTCAACCTGTGGTATGAATTCATAAGGTGATTGGCAAGGATAATATATAAAACATAATGGATGAAGGACAAAGAAGATGGTTACATCTTATCTACATGTTAGCAAGTTGTTGCCAAAAAGGATCCAAGCAACAAAAAAAATGGATTTTTTTTATAAGCAAAAAAAAAAATAGCGTTGTTGAAACTTGAGAATAGTCCCACATCGGTAAAGGGTTGGGAGTTCCACATCTTCATATACCATTGCCCCCTCCCTCTCATCATCAGTTTTGAGGGGGCACGGGAATCGTAACATGGTATCAGAGCTAGGTCCCACCCCGTCTCTCCTCTATGTGGTACCGTCGCACCCTCTTTCTCCCTCCGATCGAGATCTTTCCCCCTCCCCCCGATCAAGAGACGCTCTGCATGCAGGCGGGTGTTGAGAATAGTCCCACATCGATAAAGGGGTGGGAGTTCCACATCTTCATATACCGTTGTCCCCTCCCTCTCATCACCGGTTTTGAGGGGGCACGGGAATCGTAACAAATGTAATGGAGTTCGTAGCAAGAACTTCATGTCTGCGACTCAGAAGAAGTTTGTGAGCACAAATTCAGAAGAAGTTTAGAATGTTATGTACCACAGGTATTTTGCCTCTGAGTACTGAGAATAATTGTATATTAAGTTAACCCCCTATAGAGCATACGAGTGTTGAGCACCAGAGACACCAATGAAAAGGAACAACAATATGAAACCAATTCAATTCATGAATGATAAAATTACATGAGCAACTAGCATGCACTATTTGAATTTTCAATATGAAGTTTTCTAACATGCTCAGATGTTTCTATCTAGCATTATTTACACAGTCAGTGAAGAGATAAACCTTTGTCTTCTGTCTCACACCGTATGTCCAGCTGCTGCAACCGGAGAGACAGATGACCAGCTATTTGACTGCCAAGGAACCAAGGCAGGCAGTGGCATCCTGGCTCAAGCACCTCATCAAACCTCCCAAATCGTTCCTTGATAGCAGCAGTAGATTGGTCAACCTGCACACAGCAGAGAAGTTGCCCCATCTTCTATCCTCTAGAGCCCAAGTAACATAGAAATCAGTAAGTAGTTAGTATAGATCTCAAGACCCAAAAAAAAAATTGAACATCTCCATCTAGTTTTATAGGATTCGCTGCAGTGATTTGTAATGGAAGCTAAAGCCATAATAGAAAATTATCAGATATCTTAGAGATGATCTATGAAAAGGACTTCATAATAATGCTTGCTAATATGTAACATTTTTACAGTGAATTATTTGTCATCTCTACTGATAATTATCATTAAGTAATTCAGGATTGTTTGAAGGTCATAACAAATTCACCAAGCATGAGCAAAGGCCAGATAAAATACAAACAATGATGGATCACCTCATCCAGCTTGGCCATCTATAATTTAAAATCAAATGACATTAATCTCTCCTCTAATCCCCAAAAATGGTAACTGGTAAAATTAACAATTAAACCCACCCACTTTGCGGAAAACAAACAAAAAAGTCCACTTAGGAACCGAGAACTCCAACCTTCTCCTAGGCTCCTAGCCCATCCTTAGCATGAAATCAATAGCGTAAGACAAACAATTCTTCCACCATAGCTAAGGCAGAGAACTACAGGTTCCACCCCAAACACTGATACCCGATTCCTATCGGAGAGATGAAATCAAAGGAAATAAAGAACTTACACGAAATGAATTCGATGCTTAGAGATCAGAAAGGGAGCTGGAGGGAGAAAGATACAATCAAATTGCTAGAAGGGTATCGAATATATAGAGGCAAGTGTGTTTACAAGAAGCTCATTCCCCACCCCGTAGGAAAGGTCAAGGCTTATCCTCGCCTGAATGTCGTTGCGAATATCTTGATCATTCAACTCCGAGAAGTGGCTTGTAAGAAGAGGGGTTGATGAAAAGGACCGACATGAAAGAAGAATTCTTAGAATTGATCACCCAACTGCATTGCAATTCATGAAGAAGCTGACCGCGGAGCCCGACTCGCAACCGCCCCGAGAAAGAACCCAAATGCTAGGAATCAGCTGATCAATAATCTGTACGGGAAACAACCCAAATTTTTTTAAAAAGGGTTTTGAAAATCTGAGCAAACCAATTGATTATTCAGGCAAGCATTATCTGCAAGCATTCAAGAAAGTCAACAGAGAAACTACAGAGCAATAGCCTTGAGGGGGTGCAGAAGGGCATCAGATTCATAAACAGTCACAAGAAAGGATCAACACCAACATATAATATGCACAACTAATGAGGAAAACCCCAAAACAAAACCAAAAAAAAAAAACCACATTTTTCTGCAAAATACCACCAAAACAACAACAACAACAACAACAACAGGGTTCCTCTTAAATTGATGCTTTATAGTTCATCTAAAGAAATGAAGGGGGGATTGACCAAGAAGAGGAAGGGGATTCTTGCAAGGCAAGTGCAGGGCAGCTAAGGTCCTCACAAGTACAGGGGCCAAGAAGAAGTACATACAGTTGGGGCCAAGGAGTACATACAGTTGGGGCCAGGGAGTACATTCGATGGGCACTCGGCCGGAACGGGTCTCAACAGCTCCAACCCAATCAAATCAAAATCCCACAAGTACTGATCTTCTTCCCTACCGCCGAGGATCGTGGCATCGTCGACGTCGACGGGCATTAATGGCCAGCTCTCGGCGGGGAGGAAGCTTGTGCAACTGCTCGTAGCGGTGTCAGCAAACTTGATCATCATTGTTCCATCCTCGGCGCTCGGAGTCATTACCGCCGCTTGATCCCAAGCGAAAGGATCTACAACTTCCTCTTCCTGCATCATCTGGGTAAACGGGCCCACATCCCCGGTGATGGCCGTCTCGATGTCCCAGGAGTACTCTTTTTCCTTGCCGCCGCCGCCGCCGCTGAGGAGGATCGTGGCATCATGGGCCATTGGGCTCTTAGCCGGGAGGACGCTTGTGTGACTGCTCCAAGCGGTGTCAGCAGAATTGATCATCATCGTTCCATCCTCGGCACTCTCAGTAATTACCGCCGCTTGATCCAAAGCGAAGGGATCTACAGCTTCTTCCTCTTGGATGATCATCTCGTGGGTAAACGGGTCCACAACCCCGGCGATGGCCGACGTCATGCCGCCGCCCCCGCCGTCGACTCTAAGGATCGTGGCATCGTCGGGCATTGGGCTCTCAGAATCCCGCTTTCTCTTCCTCCTCCTCCTGCAAACTGCCCCGTTGGTGACGCACCTAGGCGGCGGCCTCTTGATTAGACACAGAACCCACTCGTGAAACTGGGTCTCACGGCTGCTGCTACCGAAAGCGAGCTCGTACTCGTACATGGTCCACCCTGTGTTCTGTTTCTCAGCCATGCCGAAAGCCAAGCACCTCTTCCGGCCGACCACGTCGCCATCGCAGCTGATCACCGACTCGACTTTGTAGGCGATCCAGGTTCCGTGGCCGGCGGTACGATCCGGGCGTGCTCCTCTGTTGTACTTGCGAGCCATCGGAGTAAAGAAGTACGACTCTGCAACATCCTCTGCAGATAATGGGTCATCCATCGTTAAAGCCTCAAGACAAACCTTAATCCAAATTGGCGGCGGAAAGGAGATGGCCGGGCAACTTACCAGGGAGGAGGTTCCAGGGTTCGGTGGTGTAGACGTTGACGGTGGCGACGGCGTCGGTGTCGAGGGGTTGGCCGGAGATTTTGCTGTAAAGGCAGGAGAGGATCAGCTCCTCATCAGTGGGTTCAAACCTAAAACCCGCAGGCAGCCCCACCCGTGAATCACACGTATCACTTTCTGCATGCAAAAGAACTGCTGTGATTTACTTAAGGATTATTTTGGCTTTGCCCCCCAAATTTTGCCTTCAGTTACACTTTACGCCCCATATTTCATTAATTAGATTTTAACCCCCAAAACTAACTGTTCCGTTAGCTCACCCCCCAAAACTTTATTTTTTGGGGTTTTTTTTCAAAATATTATTAAAAAATAAAAAATTTCGTTAAATAGCGGTTGACCAAAAGTATTTGTCATTCTAGCGCTCTGACCGCCACTTGACAGGTCAACGCCGTAAAGCGTGCCACAAATTTTTCTTCTTATAAACCGGTATTCGGGTTACCGGGTTTAAACCCGGTATTATAAATACCGGGTTTACCCGAAGTCCAACAAGAAAACGACTAAGTGTGAGAACATTCTATAAGGGGGCTCCAGTTAAACCCAGTATCCAGAATACCGGGTTTAAACCCGCTAACTCGGAAACCGATTTTATCCCGGCTCAGAAAAAAAAATATATATGGCGCGCTTTACGACACTGACCTGCCATATGGCGGTCAGAGCGCTAGAATGGCAAATACTTTTGGTCAACCGCCATTTAACTAAATGTTTTATTTTTTAATAATATTTTGAAAAAAAAACCTTAATAATATTTTTTGCCTAAACTCCCCTAATAAAATACTAAGTGCCAAGTAGAATATCCCATTTTATTATTAGCTTTATATTTTCAAAAATAGCACAACCAGTGATCTCACTTGCTGAGTTAGCATTGACTCGGGATCACCTGAGCAACTTGGTTGACTATTTTGTCCCTCATTCAAAATAAACTATGCTTATTCATTATTTAGATGTCCCCCCACTTGCAAAAAGAAGGACGATCAGAATTTCGAATTGAGGAGCTTCAATATAGGGCTAAATGGTTAAAAGTTATAAAAATGAGGATTATGAAAGGTTTTATGTCTTGATCTCACTTCCACCTATACTTCACTTAGGGATACTTCACTTAGGGTTTGAACATTTAACCTTGGGTTTCAAACTTCAATATAGTTTGGAAATCCATTCGTGGAGGAAGATTTTCATCTCCATCCTTTAGTCTTAGGCTATCCATCAAGCTGGATAACAACTCCACACAAGAGCATATCCTTCAAGTTGGTAGTATGTATTAAGTTGAGTATCTATCTATTAAGTTGAGTACCTATCGATACAATTTATGGGAATAAAATCAAAATAGATAGTAAAATAAAATAATATTTTTCTTAACTCAAACTACTCTATTTAGATTTTGGATTCTTTTCGGGTTTAACTATTACAAACCCCCCCCCCCCCCACACACACACACACACATACATGTGTTCCATGTTCTTTCTCTCAGCTAGGGTGTAGAACTGTGACTTTAGAGAATGTGTAGTCCTTCGCTGCAGACCAAGGGTACCCGCTAACCTCATCCAGAGGCAGGCCGGTTGAATTGCTACCATATGGACAACAGAGATGAGGAGAGGAAAAATATACCATGCACGTGCTATCTTTTATCAATTTTGTTGTTATCATATTTGTCTATCGGCTAAATAAAATTGTATATCATTTCTAAGAATTTTTCTTTTTTGAGAAATTATAAGAAGTATTGCTGCTCTTAAATATTTTATGTGATTCATTGTATTATGTGGGCGTTACTCCATCCCTCATAGAAAAAAAAAATTTCATTATTTTTTAACCATTTTGCATGTTACAATTCAAATAATAAGAAATATTATTTTTTTAAAAGTTCTAATTAGTATGGCTATAATTCAATTCTAATATCTATTTGAATGATTAAACCCAATAATAGTCTTGAAATATTGTTTTGCAATGATATGCACCACTATGACCAAGATCGCATAGTATATGAGCATAATTGCTAAGCTACGTACCCTAAAAAAATGAGTGGCTGGGAGAAGTGACAGAGAAAGCATATGCACTTATTTGAAATAGCAAAAATTGAAAATATTATCGGTTCCCTCACCTCTCTCAATTCTATCATGCTTGTCGTCGGTTTTACTGAAAAAGTAATTGAACTAGAAGTTGTTAGTAAATCCGAAGAAGAGAGACAAAGAGATGATGTTTTACATAACAAAACCCTTCAACAATGATGGAAAAACTCAAGAAGATCAAAGAACTTTCATTTTATTTCAGAGTAAGAAGTTATCTCCTCTCTTACATACAGATTATCCAACTCTCCAAGTCTTCGTTGAAATCAAGTCTCCAGGTTTAGACCGTTCAAAGTCCCCTTTTTTTTTCTATGGCCTATCCATCCTCTCTTTTAGGGGACATCTAGTCTTGATATACACCTTTGATCATTTTCTCACGACTGCCTCATCGTGGCTAACCATTACCTGTAGACAATACATGTGCTTCCTATTGGATATCTTCAAAATATGTTTGATATATATCTATTATAATAGAGATAGTTACAACAAAATTGTTGTAAATCCTTGGTGAGCGATGAGGCTTGCTAGGAAGGAGGTTTGTGATCAATCTAAAAAGGTGGCAATTTTTGGTCAGTTCGAACGGGCGAATGTGACAATTCGAATGAGTGAACGCGATGATTCGAACGAGCAAATCGGTCCACCTTTGATGGTTACATATGATGGTTCATAGGGTGCTTTAAAGCACATATTGGCCAACGAACCATTGTATTGGTTGAACGAACTAATGCGTATTTAGGGGTGCAATAGTTGGATGAACCATTGCTTTGTACTCTATAAATAGAGGGGCATTTCCTCCAAGATTAATCAAGCCCCACATACCTGAATGATCCAATTCGGAATGAAGCGAGAGTTTTTCAGGGCATCACCAGTTCAACTCTTTTGAGGGTGTATTCTGGTCGAATCGGAGAGTACATACTTTGCATCCAATGAACCACGGATTAGGAGCTTCTTTGTATCCTGAGGACGATTTTTCAAATACCCTATTTGTACTCGTGATTTTTACTGGAATGGGAGAAATTTGTCTATAAGACAACAAATTAATTTTTGTGTCTTAAAGCTTTTTATTAATCCATCATTATTTATTGACCCAAATTTTCAACACTTTCCTCTCTCATGGGGTACATCCTCCATTACCATAGTCGGCACGATCATAAGGCTAATAAGATGGTCGCCAAAGGCTCCATGTTAAAAGAAGGCTCATAAAGTCCAAAGCCCATTGAAATACCCTATTGCCCCATGTGGAAAGAAGGTCATATATACCATGTTAATATATTTTAGGGTAAAATATACTTTACCAAATTTTGACTAATCCTCGAAGGCCCTCATTCGCCAGCCAATGGCTAGTTCCGTTGCTTCATGGAACGCGCGTAAAGTCCTACCGCATGATTCTAATATGAAGAAGAGGATTATGTCTTACCTAAAAATGATGTGCCTTAATTACAAATGACGAGGTGAACCATGAGGTCCTTCCTACTTCCACCAATAGAACGACTGAAATGTCGGCCAAGCTTTGAAGGTTAAAGCCCAGCCTAGGACCAAAGTTTTTTTGTGTGGAAAATGCTCAAGCAGTGACTCCCCGTGAAGTATATTCTGATTTATTGTGGTATATAATTGATGCCTTTGCGTAGCAAGCATGTGCAGGAGGACATTGAGCATACGATCGCATCATCCATTCATTGTTCTAGAAATAAGCCTAATACATGCCACAATCGCAAGGAAAGAAGATGAAATCATTCTCCCACATTGAACAAAAAATTATGTAGAGTCTTCTAAAAAACAAAATTATAAAATATATATTTAAATAATAGTGGAGAGCGAGGATTTTCAAAAGTAGCATTTTGACAGCCACATGGCGAGATAAGGCCAAAAAGTGTGCCTGGTAAAACTGAAAATCAATTACTAAGTTTATTCTTAATTGACCGTTTTCATTTGAAAAATAAAAATTAAAAAAAAACTTGGCGTTAAGATTATTAGGTTTATGAAATCTGTTTTATATTGAACCTTCATTCAAAACTCAGTTATGTTTTTGTATGTGTGAAACCAGTTTTCTATTTTACCCAACATTTTGACTGTCAAGTTCAATAGAAAATATCATTTTGTATTGAACCCTCGTTGAACACTTGGCTTTTTAGGTGGAATCGGATTTCTATTATATCCGGCATCCACTTGCAAAACTTGTTTTAGCATGGAGAATTGAGTGTGTTTGGGAATCACTTAGAAAACTGGGTTCCAAACCAAAACCTAAAAAAAAAATATTTTCTTTTAGAACCCCTCCTAAAGGAGGGAGGGTTAAGCAGCCCCCAACCAGATATATTCATGAATCAAGAACTAATTTTGTTACAAAAGAAGGTAACCTCCACCCCAAATTTCGGAACCCATGGATTAATCCAAGTTTTAAATCCTATTAAAAACCTACCATAAAGATAATAAAACACTCATTCAATGGCATTTAATTATCATTTGATGTTAATCTCTCTCCCTCTCTTTCTCTAACAAGTGAATCACACTCACTTTACTAACACGGAAGCCTCTCTCCCATGTTGTGACATGTGGACGTCTTTTAAAGAACCATAATCATTCTTCCATGTGTGAACACGGCTCAGTTTTAAATCCTATTAAGAACCTACCATAAAGATAATAAAACACTCATTCAATGGCATTTAATTATCATTTGATGTTAATCTCTTTCCCTCTCTCTTTCTCTAACAAGTGAATCACACTCACTTTAGATTTCATACTTCTTCGAACAGTTGTGATGTCATCTGTGCTAAATGGCTATGCATCAAGCTTATCTGGGCATTGCCCAGGTTTCTTACTAGTATATATACTAAAATAGAAGCCTCTCTTCCGTGTTGTGACATGTGGACGTCTTTTAAAGAGGTAGAATTCTTCCTCCGTGTGTGAACACAGCTCTTTTTTAAATCCATTTAAAAACCTACCATAAAGATAAATTTTCATTCAATGACATTTAATGGTCATTTGATGTTAATCTCTCTCTCTCTCTCTCTCTCTCTCTCTCTCTCTCTCTCTCTCTCTCTCTCTCTCTCTCTCTCTCTCTCTCTCTCTCTCTCTAACAAGTGAATCACGCTCATTTAAGATTTCACACTTCTTCGAACAGTTGTGATGCTGTCTTTGCCAAATGGCGCGCATTAAGCACATTCGAGCATTTTTGGGTTTCTTACTAGTATCTATACTAAAACGGAAGCACGAGGAGCTTCCGCCATGTGGCACAACATTCAATGTGATTTTTAAAAATAGAGATTTTTCTTCCGTGTGTGAACACAGTCCACTCTTGTAATTATTTAGATTATGGCAGGTTTTTATGACATATTTTATGGCAAAGTTTTTATTATCCCTTAAATAGTGATCTTCACAGACCATCATTTTTTTTAAAAATAATTCCTTGTGGAACCATATAAAGGGATCATGATGTTATTTGATAGCTATCCATGAGAGAAAATATTTGGTATAACATCAAAGAATTCATCAAGTGCGGGTCAATAATGTTCTTTTTCGTTTCTAAAAGAACCCAATGGCAATTAAAGGCCAAAATAGTGAGGATGGGAAACACCTGCAATGCTTCACAAGGGTTCGTTTGCTCTGGTGACCGATGTTATTCCTCACACACGATGCACCAAACAACCGATGGGTGACATAGAAGCCATCTAATTTTTATTTTTATTTTTACTTCTATTCTGCCCACTCTTTTCTTTCTTTAACTTTTGTAACCGAACCCCATCACAACTAATTAAGAACTGAACCGACCCGATCTAAATGGATCGGGCTGGTTCGGGTATTCTAACTAAATGGGTTGGTTCGATTCTAAGCTTTGTGGATCCGACCAAATAAGGGTCAGGGTCAATTCCAGATTTGGACGCTGGTAGTCCACATATATGTCACGGGTTTGGACTTTTGGGCTACATCATACTAGTACCTGAGTAAACGTTAGTTGTTTGCTAATGTTGAACCAACTACCAAGAGAACTTAACGGGTGGTTAAAACCTAACTCCCAATGTGAACCTCTAGCTTGCTAGCAAGTAATCGATGACCATTATTTTTGTTGACCAACTACCAACCTGAGAACCAACCCAACCTTCGTATGGGTTATGTTGGTTTGGATCTATATCCAAGTCAGATTAGTTCAAATTTCAATATGGTAGAACCGATCGATCGATCTAGTTATTTTCAGCTCCAGATTGGCTCAAACCGGAACCAACCCAACCCAAGTTGCACACTAACACTTGCTACCGGACGTATCCTACGATTTACGATCAATTTTTTCTATCTACATTGGTCATTGATAAAAATTTCATTATAAAAATAAAAAAAGATAAGTAAAGATAAGATGCCCTCATATTTTATGTTTCTGCATCTTTTCCCATAGGAAACAAAAAAGGATCCACATTATTCATCTAATTAAACTATACCCAAAAAAAGTATCACCTTGATGAGTTGGTGAAGTTTTGGGGTCGGTACCCGAGATCTTAGATAGATTCCTGCTTACATCGAATTAATAACTGGTAGAGGTGGAGGAACATACACCTCAGACAAGTCATTGATTGCAGTTGGGTCCTTCATAGGTCAGGTTGCTTCCCCCCCCTTCAGCCAGAGCTGTAGGTGCTGAAAGGGGTCTTCGAGGAGTTGTCGTCGGCTATGTGGGACGAAGGTGATGGTGATGACTAATGCTATCCAATCACGGGATGCTCTGGGGTTGGATAAGCGTAGTTCCGCGGAGCTCTACCCGCTATTCCTTTCCTATCAGCAAGTGTGGTGCAGTTGGAGGGGAAGATTTTCAGCACATCCTGCTGTATGCGCAGAAAAAGATCCGGGTCGTCTTTATTGCGAACAGACGAGATTACAGAGTGCCGGGACCCGGGGACTCGGTGGTGGTGAGCCGAGTGCGGCGAATATTGATCAGGAGATTGTGGGAGAGATCCTCTGGAGGGTCCCTTTGATCCGCGTCTCCACGTGGTATTCGTGCGAGAGCTCTGAAGGGGTTGCCCAGGACAGAGGTCTTTACAGGGTGAGGGTTTTTGAGAGGCTAAGGAGTATCCGCCGTTGCTTTTGTCCCTTCCGTGCTTCGCGCTTTCTCGGCTATAGGGTTTTTGGCTTCGTTCCTCGGTCTTCATGTCTTCCTTGATCCTTGCTTGACCTCGGCGTCCTTGATCGTCGGTTCGCGGCGTCGATCGTACTTTTGGCGTCGGCTTTGGCTTTGTCTTTCAGCTTTGGCTTGGCTTTGGCGTGGCTCTGGCTTTTGCTTTGCTTTGGCGCTTGCGTTTGGACGTAGACGGGCGGAGACTTGCGATGCTTTCGTTCTTCCGGACTTCGCGTCGTATCGGCTAGAACGTACGGTGCTTTTGCTCATCACCGGCGTAGTCGCATGGCTTTGACACTTGTGTTGCTTTGGCGCGGGCTTTACCGGGGCCTTTGCTTTGGCTTCTTGCGTGGGCTTTTGCTTCGGCGTCGACTCGATCTTCTTCTCGAACGACGGTTGCTACTTCCTCAAGGCCTCTGGCTTCCTCAACGGTTATGGAGTCGGCTTAACTTCTCTTCTTCTCCGGGGACCCTTGGCTTGATCGGAGTTAAAGGCTTTACTTCGAAGACGACGGGTGTAGCGCCGGCTTTGCTTCTCTTCTTCTCCGAGCTTCTTTGGCATGATCGGAGTCGAAGGATTCCTTTGAAGACGCGGGGGTAGCACCGATCTCCGTGCGATGGTTGTAGCGTCCTCTTTGCTTTGAAGACGACGGATGTAGCGACGCTTCAGGTGTTCCTCTCCAAGCTTTCTTCTTCGTGGATGGAGCAGGCGTTTGTCGAAGGCGACGGGGTGATGACGCTTCGGTCTTCTTCTCCGGGCTTTTGGGCTTGATCAGAGTCGAAGGCTTGTTGGAGACGACGAGGTGATGCCGCTCCGATCTTCTTCTCCGGCCTTTGCTTCTGGCGTCTTCGGAGTCGAAGGGTTCTTCTTCTCTGAGATTTATTCTTCGTGCACGGAGTCGAATGCTTGATCTTCTTGTGCAAGGGTCTTCACGTTGATGAGGGATTTCAATGGACTAAGCCGGTCCCGAAGGGATAGGCTTGCCCATGCCTCATGAATCCTTGAGTCGATGAAGAGCGTGCCTCCTCTTCTATAGAGCTTCCTCGCTTTGTCTTTAGCTTTCGACCTCTTCCACCCCTTGAGCCTTCCTCCTCCCCCTCTATTTATACGTGAAGGGGGGAGGGGAGAGATATGGAAAGTTTAATTTTGAATCCCTTTAATATCTCCCCCATAATTACCCAAGATTATTCTTCAATTGAAGAGAGGAATAAACCTTTATTTGTTTTCCTTTTCTGGCGGGGTAATTATGGCTGAATCTTGCACCTGAAATCGATGGCGACCCGGCTCTTCTTCTTGTCTGTCGGATCGAGGGATCGACGCAGATCCACGCATAAGTAGACGTCATACGCAATATCCCCCCACGCATGGCGGTCTTTCTTTCCTTTTTCTTCTTTTCTTTCCTTTTCCTTCTTTCTTTTCTTTCCTTTTCTTTCTTTCTTTTCTTTCCTTTTCTTTTCTTTTCTTTTCTTTTCCTTGCATGGCCTGCCACCCCCTACCCACGGGTAGGGGGCTCGGGTTTCTACAAGGGGGGCCGGGTGGGCCCCACTTGAGGATGGGCCCACCTGGCCTTTGCTTGGTGCGGGTCCGGGTACGAGTGCGTGTCAGGTTCGCCTCCAAGTTGGTGTATGCGAGTCGGGTCCGGGTCGGAGTGTGTGTCGGGTTTGCCTCCGAATTGGCGCATGCGAGTCGGGTTAGGGTTAGACACAATTTGTGTGCCTACAAGTGCCTCCTCAAGGATGAGTGCGCTGGTGGAAACGTGTAGGGTTTGTGCACGAAGGGAGCGTAGAGCACTTGTCCTTGATTCCTTTTGTGGATGGGGTTCGGGGCTTATTTAAGGGCCCCTACCCCCTTCATCCAACACCTTGCTCTTGCGAAGGCTTTGCTGACGTTTGGAGACCGCCGTCAGAAGAGTGCTGCCTGGGGTTGCACGTGACTTGCTCCATCTTCCTGGTGTCGCCTCTTTCATCGGCGGCGGCGGCGATGGTGCGTGACTTGAAGATTGTTGCGAAGGCGGGCTCGAAGCAACGGGGTGACGACGATCGCAGCGAGGAGGATGGAGGAGCACGGCTGAGGTGTTAACCGCCTTCGCCGCCTTCTTCTTCCTCTTTCTTCTGCTTCTTCTTCTTCTTCTTCTTCTTCTTTTTCTTTTTCTTTTTCTTTTTCTTTTCTTTTCTTTTCCTTTCTTTTTCTTTCTTTCTCTTTCTTTCTTTCTTCTTCCTCTGGTTCCTCTACGGAGGCAGCAGCGGCAGCGGCGGCTGCGAGCAACGTCGGCCGGGGAACAGGCGGCAACGGCAGCGGTGCAAGCTGCAGGCGGCATTGATCGGGGCGCAGACAGCTGCGGCGCAGGTTGCGGTGGCGGCGTGGGCTGTGGCTTGCGGCACGTGAGAGGGTACCGGGCGCGACGACAGCACCGGCGGGCTGTGCGCGCGGGGGCATTGGGCGTGGCGATGCGGCGCGCGGGGTGCCGCACCGGCGTCGGGTGCAGGCTGCGGCGCGCAGGGCATGCACAGGCGGCGGGAAGCGGTGTGCTACTGCGCGGGGTGGCAGGCGCGACGTGAGCGGGCGGCGTGCGGTGGAACGGGGTCCCCGAATGGGTCGGATAGGGGCGCGGGGGTCGGGAGGCCGCGGCCCTAATTCGGGCCCCCCCCCCCCCCCCCCCCCCCCCCGCCCCCCCGGCCGTGTAGGAGAAGAAGGAGGGGGGGCTGCGGGTCCCCCCTCCCTTTGCTGTCCGTTTCCCATTGGGGGAGAGGGGGCCCCCCCCGTTTTTGGGCGGTCTCCGGTGGGAAGGAGGGCTGTGACCCCCCCCCCCCCCCCCGCCCCCTCTCTTTTTTACACTTTTGTTTTTCTTGCCGGTCGGGTGTGGAGAATAGCAGTAGCAACGGTGGGATCCGTAGACGGTGTTGTTGGTTGTAGGTTCACCGGCGGGTGACATAGAGCGACGCGGTGGCCGGCTACTAGTCCAGTGCAAGCAGGGTCCTGGCCGAGCACGGGTCCACGGAGGTGGCGCATCGTGGATGACGCAAGTGGGCACGAGTGTGACACAGCACCGACGGGCGGCGGTAGGTGTCCGGCACGGGTGGTGTCGGCGTGGGTAGTGTGCGGATGCCGCACGACGGAGGGATGGTTAGCTGGTACGGGCGATGCACGGACCCCGGGAGTGCGGCGCGAAGTCCAAGGCGCAGTGGCGACGTGGCTCTGAGTCAAGTGGCCCCGGTCGGGTCAGAGAAGGGACACGGTGGTGTGAGCCGGGCGATCCTCCTGACAGGGGGCTGTGGGCCCCTCGGGTTTCAATTGTGAATCCCTTTTTTTTTTTTTGCGCAGCTTCCCCCGGCTTGTTTTGACTTGCTTCTCTTCGTGTCCATTCAGGATTCGAGTTTTTGAGGGTTTTACTTCACCGGGGTGGATAGCTGAGGACTTCTCCGATGGGAGTAAGTGCCTTCGCTTCCCCCTTACTCGGGTGTACCGCTACCCTAACTCGAGAAGAGAAGACCTTCTGTCGTTGCTCCGGATTTTTATCCACGAGCGCATCACAGAGGATGGAGTCGTCGATGCGACTTGCAGGATGCCGAAGCTGAGCGAGAAAGTCTACACCAACGAGGCGATCTCCATGAAGCTCCTTCGTCTAAGCTTGAGTACGCCTTTTCACCATTGTGATGAAGATTTTGTACCCACACCGGCAGTTGCTTCGAAGATCTGCTCCCGCTTGACCCGATGGGGTATCAACTCCTGGCCTCGGGGGGACGTCCAGTACCTCTGCAGCTTTCATGAGTGGATGAGCGAGCTCTCCGAAGTCTTTGGGGCGGAACCTGAGATGAAGCGTTGGCTAAGTTTCTAGCGCCAGCTCGTCAAGAATATAGCTGTCCTGAGGGGATGTATCGAGCTCTCTGTGAACTCTGGTGTCTAGCTACCAACACTTTTCTCACTAGAGCGGGAGAGATAGGGATCTCCCTCCGCGATGTCCACATCGTTTCTGGATGCCCTGAAGTGCGGAATTATTATCAAGAAGAGGTGCCATTTTTTAAGGACTTGCTAGATAGCAGCTTTGCCCCGAGCTCCTGCCTTCTTTTGTTCAAGGCGTAAGCCATCATTGCAGCGCGGGATCAGTCGGACCGGGTTCTCCCTTCCTCTTGGGTCGACTTCTGGTTCAGAGGCGAGTACAGGTCCCCGGCACCTTCAGCTCACCCGATGTGGAAGGTTGCTCAGATGAAAAGGCCTCCACTGTGTTCTTTTGTGATACCTATTGAGTCCTTGGCCCGAGTGAGACATTCAATGGAGGGGAAACAGAGCCCCTGGGAGATCCTTGGTCTAAGGCATGACAGCGAGGAGTGGCGGGCAGTTTACCGAGCATCCGGGCTGGTCGTCTTCCTTTGCCGGTTCGTGCTTCCCTGTCCCAGCAAGGTCATCCAATCGGGGACCTTTCTTGCAGCCTCCCGGATGGCGAGGAGGAAGCTTTTCAATCTGGCCCCGGTAATCTTATGCGCCTTATACCAGGGGCTCAGTGGAACTTACTGAAGCTTGTTCAGCTCGGACAATGCCAAAGGGGAGCTCGGCTGGTCTAATGTCTTTGGACCTCTGCACTAGCTGTATGGCTGGATGGCTCTTCACTTCCCAAAAGGGATCTTCGCTAGACGTGGGCATCCAGCCGACCTGCCATTCTTGTCGCGCGTATGAGGAATCTTAAATACTTTTATCAGCTGGGAGCGCCCAAAGGAGTGTGCTCGCACTCTTTTGCAGAGGATGGGAGGCACCGACTTTGAGTTTTTGTCAGAGCACTCAGTGCTACCTTTAAATAGGTCGACGGTCCATGACAACGAGGAGCTCTCGGACGGCTTGTATTGGAATATGGTCAGCTGCCGCCCTGGCTACTTGGTTTGGCGTCAGGGGGATATAGTGGAAGTGGAACAGTACTCCCCTCATCGCTTCGCTCGTTAGTAAAGATTTCGGCAGGAAGTTCCCGATATGCCGCAGCGGTTGCAGGGGCGCATCAGCCCACAGGAAGGTTATCGCCTCTGGGCTTCTCTTTTTGCTCGACTGACTGGTGGCAGCTTCTTTCCTGGGACCAAGTCGGGGTTTCGGGATGCCGCCACTCCAGGCTACTGCAAGTGGATTGAAGAGCGAGTATCCCCATTGCTTGCGAGTCTCCCGGTTGACGTTCTGGCGAGCAGTGAGTTTAAAAATTTCAGCTTTGATCCTTTAGCGGGAGTGAAGGAACGTCGCCTCCAATTGGGGACTTAGATACCGAGAAGTGTTGCAGTCATCTTTCCAGTGCCCGTCGGGTTCCCTCTTCGGTTCCCGTGTTAGCAGCCGACCTCGCTAATGCCCTCAGACCGTCCTTTCTCTCGAAGACAGCTGTTGAGGGTGCCCCGCACAAGAGACGAAAGGTGTGCATTCCCCACGGGGTGACTTCTAGGGTTCCTTGTCCGGTTAAAAATATCGAGGAGCCCGGCCTTCTAGGAGATGAGGTGATCCCTCCATCTGGGGCGGCTTCGTCCGACCATGCAGGTTTGAAGTTCTTCTTGTTTTGCTTCCTTTCCGTCTTCAGGGGGTCCCATTATGCTAAGTAGTGTGTTTCTTTTGGGCAGATTCCGTTACAGTGGTGGAATGTGAGGTGAACTCTTCGAAGGCATCTCATGGGCATTGGCCTACTGGGGGTGCACAGGAAGTGCCTGGGAAGTACGGGCTAGACGTTCCTCCGGATGATCTGGACCTCCTCGGGGTTTGCGGGGAGAACTTTCCTAGTGACGATATCGATCTAGATGGCATTGACATCGAGGCTTTGTCTTTTCACGAGGAGGCCGAAGTTTTGAGTATCGACAAGCGGCGTTCCCCGACTGCCGTTCTCTCGAGCTTGGTGGAGGAGACGATTGTTGCAACAGTGGCGACAGTTTCCCTAGTTTTGCCAACCTCGTTGGCAAAGGCAGATCCTGTGGCGACCACAGTGGAAGGGAAGGTTTTGCCCACGTACTCTAAGGTACCTCATCTGAGTTTAAGGCCGAGGAGCAGAGTTTCAAAGTTTCTTCTCGCAAGTTGTCGGCAGTACATCAAGTCGACGCTGGAGCCCTTTCAAGACGTGGGCTTTGGTGCCCTCCAAGACTGGTGGTCTACTGATGGTGCAGAGTTTTGTGTGAGCCTAGAGGAGTTTAAGATGGACAGGTCTTCTTTTGTCGCCCAGATGAACTTGCTCATGACTGACAGTGAGGCTTATCGCTCCTGGTGGGCTCTACTGGAGGGGAGTACTCCTTCTGAGTTGGCGACCGCTGAGGCGAGTTTATGTCAGTCAGAGCACCAGCTTGCAGAGGCCGCTTCCAGTCTGTCGAAGGCTCAAAAGAAGATAGAATTGGTGCGCGCCTCGCTTCGGAAGGCAGATTCTCGTTTGGAGCGAGCTGAGACTGCGGAGAGCGCTTTAAAGGCGAGCTTCCTGAAGCAGCAATCAGACTTGGCGGCCCGTCGTGAGCTTTTGGCCACACGTCCTTTGGAACTTCAGCGAGTGGAGGCTACTAGAGAGGAGTTATTGTGCCGCATTCAAGCTTTGGATACTTTCCTTTAGCTGCTTTTTGTCTTGTGATCACCATATGCCATGTGCCGCCTTCTCTTGAATAATAATATCACCATATTTCGCAACTCATTTGCATGGACAATTGTTGGCCTTTTCTTTTGGTCGGACTGAACCCGAAGTGACTTCTCAGGCTGCCTACGTACCCCCCTAAGGGGGATCAAGTCGCACGTAGTTCATGGTTTTTTTTTTTTTTTTGCAAGGAGTGTGGCCTTGCTTTAGGCATAGTATCTTTTGAGGTACTTGCCATTGATAGGGCCGAGTGTGAGCCCTTCTGGCGTAGTGAGGAGGTAAGCATCGTTAGAGTAGACTTTTTTGACGGAGTGCAGTCCATCCCATTTGGCGTCAAACTTCTTCCCCCCTCGATGCAAGAGAATGATGGGGCATTTGACTGCCAGCACCAGTTCTCCTATTTGGAAGGATCGAGGGTGGATCTTCTTGTTGAAGGCGCGAGTCAGTCTGGCCTGATAACACTCCAAATGATGCTGAGCTTCGAGGCGTCTTTCATCCAGGGCTTCCAGTTCTGCTAGGCGAAGCTGGGCGTTGTCGTCGCTAGTGAGGCCTTCCTGGATTGCTATCCTGAGCGATGGGATCTGGAGCTCGAGCGGAAGAATGGCTTCTACTCCATAGACAATGGAGTACGGAGTTGCTTGTGTTGGAGTGCAAAAGGACATGCGGTAGGCCTATAGTGCTTCGCCCATGCGTTTGTGCCAGTCTTTCTTCATCTTCGAGACAGTTTTCTCCAGCAGCTTGCAAAGAGTTTTGTTGAAGGCCTCTACCAGACCATTGGCCGGAGCATTGTACATCGTCGAGCACTTCTGCTTAATATCATAATTGGCGTAGAATTGGCTGACAGTAGTATTTTTGAATTGCTTCCAGTTGTCCGTTACGATGTAGCGAGGGACTCCGTATCGGAAGATGATGTTATTCTGGATGAAGTTGATGACGGAGTGCCTTGTAAAAACATGAAACTGTTGCTTTACAATAATAAGGGTATGCCTATTATAAAACTACTAGAAGTTCTACCGATCGAACTTCTAGTACTATTGTGACACATGGACATCTTTTAAAGAAAAATTATGTTAGCCGTTGCATCTTCTAGAATTGTTGCGCTACTTCTTCCAGGTGGAAGAACAGCTCATTCAAGATTTAAAATACCGATAAATATTGACGATGATTCATGTTGCCATATTTCTCAAGGATCTCACATAGCAGAGTTAATTCAAAGAACTAGCTTGATTATATGGGATGAAGCACCGATGGATCATAGAAATGCCTTTGAAGTAGTAGATCGCACATTCAAAGATATATTAAGATTTGATATACAAAACTCGAATGAAAAAGTTTTTGGTGGAAAAACATTTGTTTTGGGAGGAGACTTCAGACAAATACTACCGGTTGTTAATAAAGGAAAAAGAGAAGATATTGTTGACGCATCGATTAATAGATCCATGCTATGGAATCACTGCCATATTTTTTTTCTTACTATTAATATGAGATTGCAACAAACATCTTATACAGAAACTTCACAATCAACAGTGGATTTTACAAAGTGGGTCTTAGACCTTGGAGATGAAAAATTGCCAGCAATTTCTTTATTGGATGAAGAAGAGCCTTCATGGATCAAGATTCCACAAGACTTATTTATACCATCAGGTGAAAATCCAATCGATCATATTATTTCAGTTACTTATCCATCTTTAATGGAAAACTACAAAGAACCGAAGTATCTCCAAGAGAGAGCTATATTAGCTCCTACAAACGAAAGTGTAGACATTATTAACTCATCAATTCTTTCATCTCTACCTGGTGAATTATATAAATATATGAGCGTAGATAGAATATGCCCGTCTACAGCAGGAATTCAAGAGCAAGATATTTTATACCCTATTGAATTTTTGAATACGTTAAAGTTTCCAGGTATACCTAACCATGAGTTAGAATTAAAGATTGGATTACCCATTATGCTTCTTCGAAATATCAATCCTATTCGCGGGCTCTGTAATGGCACAAGGTTGATAGTGACATAATTGTCAGCAAAAGTTATTGAAGCAAAGATAATAATAGGCAACAATATTGGATCAAAAGTTTTCTTACCAAAAATAGTTATGTCTCCTTCTGAATCAAAATGGCCTTTATTCTAAAGCGAAGACAATTTCCAGTAAAAGTCTGTTTTGCAATGACTATCAACAAAAGTCAAGGACAAACTTTCAAAAGAGTGGGTGTTTACTTGCCCAAACCTGTCTTCAGCCATGGTCAATTATACGTTGCTGCTTCACGTGTTACGTCACGGGAAGGCTTAAAAATTTTAATTGAAAAAAATGGATGTGAGGAATCATGTTATACCAGAAATATTGTATACAAAGAGGTCTTCAATAACTTGCGAACAGGTAATTTTTAAGTAAATTATGTATTATATAGTCATGTTTTTTGTATCCCTTTAATGATTGGATTATCTCTTTCAAACAGGTACAAATATTATTGGATGATGATTGGATATCATTATCTAGAACAAATATCTCAAAGAAAAGATAACTAGAAAATAAAAGTGAGGATTACAAGATTATGGGATGCTGTAAATGTGAGGAACAATAACGAGCTCATTGGGATAGATATGATTCTTCTTGATGAAAACATACGTCAAATATTTTTTATTTAAATACTTTTTTTTTATATTTTAATAATTTTTTTTATCTTTCAGGGGGACCACATAAATGCTTTTCTTCGAAAGAATCAAATGATGCATTTTCGTCCTTTACTACAAGAAGGAAAGATTTTTCTAATTTCAAATTTCAATATTGTCCAGAATAAAATCAGTTACATGCCTGTTAATCATCCTTATATGATCAACTTCAATCTATCAACGTCAGTTAAAATATTTGATGATGAAGACCTTAACTTTAATGTTCATAAATTTGAATTCATTGAATTTGCTAATATCCAATTGCGCTATCAAGTTGACACTTATCTTACAGGTATGTAACATGATTTTTGATATATCAAAATTGCTTTTACATATTATATTTCACTTAGATTACAAAAAAAAAATTATATATTAATATTGCTTCTATATAGATGTTGTTAGGAGATTAACGCATATAAGTTCAGTAGACGAGGTTGCAACCAAAAACTCAATGGTGCAAAAAAGAACAATCGTGTTAGAAGATAAAAAGTATATCATTTTGATAAATTCTGGCTTTACTAATAAGCAAATATTCATACATCTTATTATATTTACATGATAACAGTGGAAAATCATTAAGCATAACACTATGGGCTAACGCAAGCGCTCTTATAGAAGAAGACATTTGCCAAGATAATTCAATGCCTATCATACTAATCATCACATCAACAATAGTAAAAAAATTTAAAGGTAACTTTTCATTTGTTATATAAATTTATATTAATTATTTTATGAATTATTTAAGAAAAAATGACTTTATATCATCGTAAATTAAAATTTTCAGGTGTATATTCTTTGTCCTCAACAAATGCAACCAAGATTTATAAAAATTTGGAAATAACCGAGGTAGCTGAACTACTGGAAAGGTATTATTATTAAATAATAACTTTTTTTGGGTTTTTTTTAAATTTTGTAGTTATTCACTGATATTATAAAATTTTTCAGTTTATCACCATCATGTGAGGTTAAGAAATTAATAGAAACAAAAAGAACCATAATTGCTGATGAAGATTTAATGTTCGTTAATCGGCAATCATTGGGATTCATTTCAGAACTTAAATGGGATATTGGAAATCAGGTAACAATAAATTCTTATAATTTTTGATAATTCATCCTATTAATGTTTATAAAAATACCTCTATATTAGAAGTTATTTATCTTTTGATTGAATTATTGATGGAGTAGGAAACAACTTATACTTGCAAAGCAACAGTTTTTGCTATCATAAAGAATTTTGGATGTACTATTATAAAACATGAACATCTTTTAAAGAGCCTTAATTATAAAACATGAATTTCTTTTAAAAGAAATTCTTACATGAACTTCTAGTAGATTAGATTTTGGATGTACTATTGTGACACATGGACATCTTTTAAAGAGCCAGAATTCTTCTTCAGTGTGTGAACGCGGCTCTCTTTTAAATCCATTTAAAAACCTACCATAAACATGATAAATTTTCATTCAATGGCATTTAATGATCATTTGATATTAATCTCTCTCTCTCTCTCTAACAAGTGAATCATACTCACTTTAGATTTCACACTTCTTCGAACATTTGCGATGTCATCGTTGTCAAATGGCGTGCATCAAGCACATTTGGGCATTGCCCGTAGTCTATCTATACTATATACTAAAATGGAAGCCTCTCTTCCGTGTTGTGACACGTGGACATCTTTTAAAGAACCATAATCATTCTTCCATGTGTGAACACGGCTCAGTCTTAAATCCTATTAAAAACCTACCATAAAGATAATAAAACACTCATTCAATAGCATTTAATTATCATTTGATGTTAATCTCTTTCTCTCTCTCTAATAAGTGAATCACATTCACTTTAGATTTCATACTTCTTCGAACAGTTGTGATGTCATCTCTGCCAAATGGCTATGCATCAAGTTCATCTGGGCATTGCCCGGGTTTCTTACTAGTCTATACTATATACTAAAACGGAGCCCTTCCTCCCGTGTGGTGACACGTGGAGCCTCTTTTAATGCCGCAATACTCCTTCATCGGTGTGTGAACACGCCTCTACCATAAAACTGCTCCTTCATTCACGCGTGAATGTGGCTCTTCGAGGTGTGAGCATACCTTATTTAGTAACATTTTGCTATCTATATTAATTTTTAATGCACAAACTCTCTCTCTCTCTCTCTCTCTCTCTCTCTCTCTCTCTCTCTCTCTCTCTCTCTCTCTTTTGGTGTGAACACATATTATTTAATAACTGGTTTGGTGTGTGCATGATTCATCACATCCGTCCATGGCATGCAACTCAATAGGTGAATAACACTCAATCCATCAGTGACGACTGTAGATGCATCTATCCCGGGTAGTAGCTACCATGAATTCAATTTTCCACTGATGACTACACTATAGATTTTTCATGTTGTGCTCTTTACTCACCCAAAAATAAATGGCTCTCAAATATTCTACTTCATTAAATGTGTACAACTATAGAGATCGCCGAATTTCAATGATTTTTGAACAATATATTTGAGATTTAGCTTAAAGTTCTAAGGCCTTAAATAGAAGGGATTTTAACAGTCGGGATTTGAATGGTTGTAGGCAGGCTCTCTCTCTCTCTCTCTCTCTCTCTCATAAATGATTTGAACGGTCGATTGATCCCACCTAATATTCTATATTTAATCACCATCTAATGTCCTATGAAAGGACACCCCTCTCCCATCCGGTGCAATAATATTGCAAATTAAAACACTTGATGACATATTTAATCACCATCTATTCACCTAATTCTATATCAAACGAGCTCTCGCATTGGGTTCTATAGTATTGCAGCATGAGGAGAATGGGGTCCCATTCTTCTCCCTTCACATTAGAGAAGCATAATACGAGAGGCTAAAGTCCACTATCACCTCGATTCGTCGCCGTCCTCGGCACATGTCGCCACTGTGCAACACGTTGGAAGCATCGAGACCTGGCCACTGCCACTGGAATCTTTTGCAACTCTCAGCATGAGGGGAGCCAGAGAACCCCCCTAGAATTAGGTCTCCTTCCCTACCTTGCCGAACATGTATTTTTTTTCTTCTTTATGTTATTTACATTTCTCTTTTTCATCATATGTGATGTTTTACTGGTGATTTCTAGGTAATTCTTATGTAGCTTCTTAAAAGTTTCATACCGTATGGAATCCAAGACAAATAAAAAAGAAAGGATGCAATCATAACACAAGATGGTAAGCATGTCTTACTCAGTTATCTACCATATTATGCCTGCCATTATTCTTATTTGGCTCCTATATTCTATAGAACACATTCCAAGATCCAAGATCAACCGTATTTTATTATCTAAGGTAGCTCTTACAACATTTATTTTGATGGAATCAATAATGATTTAAACAACCATTTATATTTCTAATACCTGATTAGCTTATGAATGAGCATTTCCAATTAATGGTGATTTGGTTACGGTTTGTTTGCAATATTATCATACTTTTAGTTCCTTGATATCCAATGCAGGTACAACAAATTAAATGGTGTGGCGTGCTTTGTCGAATTAGATCACTGGTTTGGAACCCGGCCATTGGCTAACTTTCAACGAGAAGACAACAATCTTCATCGACGACGGATGTGTTTGATCCAGATAAGATAGCGTACATGCTGCCAAACCCATTTTAAAATTCTTAAACATATATAGAGACCACAAAGGCACACCAAAAAATTCAACTAGAAGCTACACTTTAGAGGCCAAGAAAAGAACTTTCTTTGTAAGCAAAGTCTAAACTAGACTTTGCTATTCAGACTACATGATTTAGGAACCATACTGTTAAATGGGTGATTCTAGAAATTCTCTCTGTTTTTAACATCTCCAAATATTCATCCAAATAAAAAATAACAAAAATTTGATAGAAAAAAAACTAATAGGAAAATAAAAAATATATATTATCTGCTATCTAACCCTGTATGTAAAAGATCGTTAATCAGTTCATACTATTTCTTATATTCTCGGTCAAAATCCATCATGTCAAGCCATGCGGTTCCTGGGCGTCGCCCGGGTTCAAAACTAGTATAATACTAAAATGGAAGCCTCTCTCCTGTGTTGTGACACATGGACGTCATTTAAAGAACCAGAATCCTTCTTCCATGTGTGAACGTGGCTTACTTTTAAATCCTAATAAAAACCCACCATAAAGATGATAAATATTCATTCAATGACATTTAATGGTCATTTGATATTAATATCTCTCTCTCTAAAAAGTGAATAACACTCGCTTCATATTTCACTTTCTTCGAACAGTTGCCTTTGTGCCAAATGGCATGCATCATGATCATCCGGGCCTTGCCCAGGTTTCTTACTTGTTTTCTATATGTGGGAGTAGACCCATCGAATGTTTTTCACGTACTGGGGGTCTGCTGATGGGCATATATATTGGGGTATGTCTCTCATTACACTTACCGTATACCAACTTCATGGGCTTTATGTCCCAAGATTTATTTGTCGTTAATATTAAACAAAAAACTTTGTAAGGACCTAACTCAAATTTGCTGTTTTATTTACATTGGGAATTGAATGACAAATATTTGCACTACAATAGATGCACGTTATTTTAGTGGCTAAAGTGTCAGTATTAACCAGAGGATCAAGATGTTATTTGTGATGGATCTTTGCCATCTATTATATTTATTGTTCGTAGCCCCAATACGCAATGGAAAAACAGTTACGGCCCAGCTAGCATTTCTTCTTTATCTGCAACGGGACAGAATCATCGAGGAATTACAGTTGTCGCCTTCTAGGTCTTCTTCGCTCTCACCATCGTCTTCCTACCTGCAGCGTCCTCTTGTCTCACTCGGTGTCAAGTCATCAGTCGACATCGAACCAAATCACAATGTGCTTCCACTGGATGGCATGAAGCGGAGGCCGGAGCGATGCAGAGGACGGCTCCTCATCAACCTTCATGTCATCGCCGTTTGGGCCGTCGCCAGGCCACCGTAAAGCCGCCAATTAAGAACCTAATATGGGCGGCCCTTTCCGCCGATTTAGCCATCATTTCTGGTGTTTCGACTTGCCCGTCGTGTAATCTCCATCAATTCCGACGAGGCCAACGTGACCACCGTGTAATTCCGGTAGGGCCACATGGCCGCCGTTTTTGCTTTATTATTTTTGACATCCCAACGTGGCCGCCATTTCTACATTATTATTTATGGCTCCCCAACGTGGTTGCTGATTTCACATCGCACGGGCCTAGATGTTACTGACTCGTAATATGGCCATTTTTCGTCACTGGAGCATAGTCAATATCGCCCTCATTTGATTGTGATAGAAACTGAGTTGGTATTGCAATAATAACAAAGTTTTTCTCATGTTCTTACCAAAATAAAAATAAAAACTTCTCTTGTTTGGTTAACCAATACCTCTTGTCCAAACATAGTCTTAGTGGATGTTGGATCTATAAAGATCCGACCTAAATAAAGCCAAGGGCTGGCCTTGTTGTGGATCAGCTCCCCCTCATTTGACCATTCTTGGACTCACTATGAGTGTGTGCATGTGTGTGTGTGAGAGAAGGGATTGTATAGCCCACAAAATACCAAAGACAGCCTTAACTTAAATTTTAAAAAATACTGAATATGTCTTTGTATCATCCCTGCTCTTTTGCTAAGGGAGAGAGAGATAGAGAGAGAGAGAAGGGTGCGGCTATGTTTAGCACACAAAATACCAAAGACAGTATTAACTTAAATTTTTAAAAAATACGAAACATGTTCTTGTATCATCCTTACTCTTTTGCTGGGGATAACCTATGCCCTCTACCACCATTGCCGACCATGTAGGTCGTCGCTAGCCTCTACCGCCGACAACCCACCACCATCTCCTTCCTTCTCCTCAGCCTTCCTCCTCCTTAGTACCTCCCTCCTCTTTCTTCCTCCCCTTCTTCTTCCATATCTTTCCCTTCTCCTTTTTCCTTCCCCTTCTTCCTCCTTTTTTTCCCCCCTCCAATGATCGAATGTTTTGTAAATACATTAGACCTCCATTGCCGAAAGCTCAGAAGGTGCACTCAATTTGGAATGGACTAGTGTCAAGATTTTTAGAAGTAGGAGGAAGAAAAAGAGAAGAAAGAGAAGTAAGAAGGGAAAGATGTGGAGGAAGAAGATGTATGAAGGAAGATGAAGAAATAGTGAAAAGGGAGGAAGGAGGGAGATGGAGGAGGAAGTAGATGACGATGGTGGATTGGATGGGATTGAAGGGCGGTAGAGACAACGACGGGCAGTGGTCTGATAAAATTAAAAAAAAAGAGTATACTTTAGACAAGGGTTATCTTTGGGCAAAATAAGGTGTTTATTAGATGATAGTTGCCTAAAGTAAAACGTTGGTTGTACATAACCTCAACTAGGGGTGGCAATGGGTCGGGTCTGGTCGGGTCGGGGTCAGGTTCGGGTCGGGTTGAGGCATAGGTATAAGGGCAAAACACCCAACCCGACCAGCCTAATAAACGGGTTGACCCGACCCGACCCGTTTAACCCGTTTACTAAACAAGTCGGGTCGGGTTGGCTCGGGTTGGGTCAATAGAACCCATGTAAACCTGTCGGGTTGGGTCAGACGGGTCGGATTGGGCCAGGTTGGGTCGGTTGGTTTAGGTTGGGTCGGGTCAGTTCGGGTTGGCTCGAGTCGGGTTAGGTCGGGTTGACACGACCCATTTGGTATTGGTAAACAGGTCAAGTCGGGTCGATCGGGTTATAAGTACAAACCCGAACCCAACCCATTAAATAAACGGGTCAATCGGGTCGACCTGTTTATGACCCGAACCCGTTTAGGCCAAACCCAAACCCGCTAACTTCGGGTCGTGTTCGGGTCGGGTTGACGGATCGGGTCAAGGATTGCCACCCGTAACCTCAACCGAATGGAAAATACACGTTGATTTAGAAGTATATAAGTTTGATAAAAGTGGGATGATCAGCACCGCTCATCCTCGTTGGCATGAAAAAAAAAAAACCAGCACCGATCACTCCATGCGACCAGGTGGTGCCCCTCTAACTTGCCCTTATGATCAGGGCATCCTACAGACCTGGACAATTCGTTCACCACAATCTCCTAAGCATGTGTTTCAAGTGCGGCGACACGGCTGCCGCACGGATGGTGTTCGATGGAATGCCCAGAAGAGATACCGTGACATGGAATTCGCTCGTGGCTGGGTATTCCCAAATGGGTTTTGCAAATCAAGCCTTGGATGCGTTTGCCGAGGTGAGAAATGGCGAGGCTAGTCTCGACCAATTCGGTTACGCCGGGGCGTTGAGCGCTTGCGCCGAAACTGGGGGCTGGAAGAAGGGGAGGATAATACATGGGTTGGTCATGACCGCTGGATTGGCTCAGCAATCGTTCTTAATGAATTCGCTTATTGACATGTACTCGAAGTGCGGCCGGGTCGAGGAGGTGAGGCTTGTGTTTGATCACGCGGAGGAACTGGATGATGTTTCGTGGAATTCATTGCTTTCAGCTTATGTCAGGATCGGTTGGCCGGAGGTGGCCATGAATGTCCTTGTTTGGATGCATCGATTTGGAGTGCCGTTGAATAGTTCTGCTCTCTGCAGTGTGCTCAAGGCTTGTTCGGATTCTTATGATTCCGAAGTTCAAAAGATGCTTCATGGGTGCGTAGTTAAAGTTGGATTAGACTTGGATTTATTTGTGGGCAGTGCGATGCTTGACATGTACGCGAAGTATGGTGGACTAGACGAGGTGATCAAGGTGTTTGAGCTCATACCGAATCCAAGTGTTGTGGTGTTCAATGCAATGATCGCTGGGTTCTCTCGGTTGGGGACGGAAACACATACTGACGTCAGAATTGAAGCTCTGAAGCTTTACTCTATAATGCACAGGAGAGGAATGAGGCCCTCAAGGTTCACATATGCAAGTGTACTCGAAGCTTGTAACTTGAGCAAAGCATTCAAGAATGGGAAGCAAATTCATGCCCAAGTCATCACTAACAATCTTCAAGATGATGAGTTTATTGGGTGTGCTTTGATCAAAATGTACTCGACTACATGTTTGATAGATGACAGCTTTAGATGTTTCCAAAAGACGAAAAGGCAAGGTATTGTCATTTGGGCCTCGTTGATTTCAGGATGTGTTCAGAATGAGCAATTTGAAAGGGCGCTAATATTGTTTATCAAATTGTTGGATCTTGGAATGAAACCTGATGCGTTTGCTATATCGAATGTATTAAGCGCTTGTGCAAATTTGGGTGTAGTGAGGTCCGGTGAGCAGATCCATGGTCATGCCATGAGAGCAGGACTTGATCAGTTCACTATTTGTGGTAATTCACAGATTGACATGTATGCTAAGTTAGGGGACCTCGATGCTGCCATTAGAACATTTGAGGACATCGGGACTCTTGATGTTGTTTCTTGGTCTGCCATGATCTCAAGCCATGCACTAAACGGCTGTGGAAGAGATGCTCTGACTCTCATTGAGAAGATGAAAGAGTGCAGGGTTGCACCAAGTCACATCACCTTCCTTGCGGTTCTTACTGCTTGTAGCCACGGAGGGTTGGTGGATGAAGGCTTCAGGTAAATCTTCTCTTCAAGAAGTCATCAAATTTAAATTCTCACTAGATTGTTCAAACCAGTCATTAATCTTGCCGTAGTGGACAATTTATTAACTTAGGAAATGTTATTTATCAAGAAAGCAAGTTAAAATGAAAAGTAATGCATGACTATTGATAGTTCAGTAAATATTGCTCTTCATTGTTAAGTAGACAAGGCTAGTATACACAAAAATAACAGAAGAACTTTTAAGTACAAATTTGGTTTATAATTTGTTCTACGGAGATGAATGCAACTCCCTATTCAAATCTTGCCTTCTGCCTTTGTCGTCAAAGACTCTTTTGTAGTCTAGAGGAACAGTGGGGTGTGGCTCCCAGGTTGCTTGAGCTCAAACTGCATAACCAACAATGTAGGTCTCCCTACTCGCTAATTGTCTTTTAGGTATCTTGGCATGCCCCTCTCTTTTCAACTTGTCTTAGTCAAGTTTACCGGGTGTCGAATGTCTCTTTGGACTGAGCATTTGGGCATTCTTGAAAATTGTTTTTGCGTGCCACAGAGCATCAAATGTGTTAGGCATGTGAATCAACTAGCAGAAGATATTTTACAGGCTTATTCTCCGTAGAGATTAAGGAGATGAAGAGATACCTAATGAGGTACCCATTTAGGGTGGAGATAGATGGGAAAATTGGGCCCTTGCCTGCACACGAATGCTTCCCTGAAATGGGTGGTAAGCTTCTAGGAGTGCATTCGACTCTTCCCATTGCTCTAATGACATAGCCAGATAAAGACTGGTGCGATTTAAGACGACTGTGAGGGCTTTTGAGAAGTTTGGACACTATAGTCCCTGGATTGGAGGTGAGTCCAGTAGCCCTTCACAAGCTCATTATTTGGAGGAAATCAGATGATATATCGGCATCTAAAGCTTGATGCTAGAGCCACATTTGAAGAACTACATTGATGGAGGGAGGGAGGCCCAAATGTAATACAGAGAGGCTTGTTGCTATTGTATTCCATTGTTATGTTCCGATCATTCTGAGATGTGTGACAGAATTTATTTCTATTAGGGAATAACCATCAAACTCCTAATGCATGTTATACATGTAAATGCAAGGTATCTGTCATTTGATCAGAACCCTAAAATTGATACAGGTAGAGTGTTTCATCCATAGCACTAATAAAAAAATATCACAAATTAACTCAAAGCACTATAGCACTACTAAAAATTAGCGCTCTGCTAAAAAATATAACTCTTTTATTACCCAAAAAAATAGTACTCTTAGCTATAATCACTTAAATTATTTTGTAAAGTCTTAGTAGTTCAAGTCAGGATGTAGATCTACCTAACCCGTTTGCACCTCTATCTAATCATAATATCATTTTAACATGTCCTCATTCTTAAGATATGCATATGCTCAAATTGTTGCGACACAGAAACGTGCACAAACGGTTGATTGCACACACAGAAACAACCATAGATATATCCCAAAGATCAGAAAGTAAAAAAAAAGGATCAGAGACAAACTCGTGACCACAAGCACGAGAAAGTGGGACTTTACGCAGAAAACCCTAATGGGAAAGACCATGGGAAAAGATGGTCCGAAAATCCACTAGAGCATGAGGATCAAATAAAGATACAAGTAATTTCTCACCATCAATGAAAACACTCTATTCGCGTTAGGGTTTCTCTTCCCCACTAACAACTTGTCATGATCTCACCAACAAACCTCTCCTATACAAACCCACCATCGTAAACGAATTAGTGGCACACTTTATATATACGAGTCACTGCCAAGGAGAAATTCCAAAAAACCCCTTCGTATTTAAAAAAAAATGATTTGGGGCGCTAGCCCCTAGACCCTAGTGAACTCAGTGTGGAACTTGATAACTCCGAAATTGATCCCCTACTTAACATGGATAACCTAAACGTGCTCTAATCGATTTAATGTGAATCTAAGAAAGATGTGTTACGTGTATGAAGAAAAAAACCTAAATATTTTGAAGGGGAATAAAATAGAACTGACTTGTCCATGTGAGAAGTTAGTTATTTGTGCTAAACTTTATATGAAAGGATTTTGAAGAAATTTTATAATGCGGTTTCTAGTTCGTACAATTGGAAACTACGGTACAAAGAGAATACATGCTTGAAGGATAAATGTGACAATAACAAGGATGTTGAATTGGAGGCGTAGTAAAAACATAAATGATTAAGAATTAAGATATAATAGAAGAAAATATTGAAATAGCACTGGCTGAGTAGTTAAGTTTTGAAAAACTGATCCCGATGATTTGAAAGTGTCCCCAAAGAAATTAAAGATTATAATAAGAGGGAACTACAAGTTCAAGTAAGGGGAGGACACAAAAGTGGAGTTTGTACTTAATCCCTAACTTCAAGAGGAGTAGTTCCGTTGGATTGCAAGCATATCCGATTTAAAATTAATTTTATTGCAGACCACTCACGCCTTTCGCTATCCCTTCAACCCTCCAAGACCCCCAAGGCCTCGGCAAAAACCTTAACCCCTCTTGGAACCGCCCCTCTTTGAATCAGCAACCTATCAAGCCCTCCTCTAACTTTCCAATATAACCCAATCTTTGATCCTTGGAAAGCAGGTCCCGCATTCCATTATGATAAGGACGTCCTACAGACCTGGACAACTCATTAACAATCTCCTTAGCATGTACTGCAAGTGCTCCGACATTACAACGGCATGGATGATGTTTGATAGAATGCCTAGAAGATAGATCATGATGTGGAATTGGCTCGACGCTGGATATTTCGAAATGGATTTTGCAAATCAAGCCTTCGATGTGTTTGCCAAGGTGAGAAACAATGAGGCTAGGATCGAGCCTCTCGACCGACTCAGTTATGCCGGATCATTGAGTGCTTGCACCGAAACCGGCGAATGGAATACATGGGTTGGTTATGACTCATGACTGCTGGATTGGATCGGCAGGCTTTCTTGATGAATTTGCTTAGTGACATGTGCTCGAAGTGTGGCTGGATCAAAAAGGTGAGGCTTTTATTTGATCACGTGGAGGAACTGGATGATGTTTCGTGGAATTCATTGCTTTCAGTTTATGGTAAGATCGGTCGGCTGGAGCCTGGAGGTGGTTGTGAATATCCTTATTTGGATGCAGTGATTTGGAATGAAATTGAATAGTATTGCTCTCGACAGTGTATTCAAGTCTTGTTCGGGTCCTTATGATTCCAAAGTTCAAAAGATTCATATGTTTTTAGTTAAAGTTGGATAAGACTTGGATTTATTTGGGGCTGTTAGATACCCTCACGCCCCAAAACTCGAGTCGTAAGGGGAGGTCCACAGGGTATATAAAGCGGGCATAAGGTGCCCCCTTTTACCGATGTGGGACTAACTGGTGGAGTTCCTCAACACCCCCCCTGAAGCAGAGCACGCGGAGTGAGGCACAATTGGAAGGGGCTGCACTCGGAGGGAGATGGTGAACCTAGCTCTGATACCATGTTAGATACTCTCACGTCCCAAAACCCAGGTTGTAAGGGGAGGTCCACAGCGGGTATATTAAGTGGGTGATGGGTGCCTCCCTCACCGATGTGAGACTATCCGTTAACACTCCCCCTCGCTCGGAGCACGCGTGGCAAGGATCCATTCCACGCAGAGCACGCGTGGCTAGGCACGATCGATGGAGAGCACCCGGAGCGGGAGTAGGAGCAGGAGACGGGCCAGCTCTGATACCATGTTAGATACCCTCACGCCCTAAAACCCGAGTCGTAAGGGGAGGTCCACAGAGGGTATATAAAGCGGAAGTAAGGTGCTCCCTTTACCGATGTGGGACTAATCGGTGGACTTCCTCAACAGGGGCAGTGCAATGCTTGACATGTGTGCGAAGAATGGTGGATTAGATGAGCCGATTAAGGTCTGGGAACTCTAACTGAATCCAAATGTGCTGATCTTCAATACAATGATTGCCGGTTTCTCTCGTTTGTGGACAGAAATACATGCTGTGGTTAGAGTGGAAACTCTGAGACTTTACTCTGTAATGCTCAGGTGAGGAATCAGGCCCTCAAAGTTCACATATAAGAGTGTACTTGAAGCTTGTAACTTGGTCAAAGTATCCAAGAGTGGGAAGCAAATTCATGCCCAAGTCATCACTTGCAATCTCCAAGATGGAGAGTTTATTGAATGCGCTTTGATCAACCTGTACTCAACTACAGATTTGTTAGAAGACAACTTTATATGTTTCCAAATGACAAAAAGCAAGGTACTGTCATTTGGACCTCAATGATTTCAGGATGTGTTCAGAATGAGCAAGTTGAAAGGGTGCTATTCTTGTTTATTGAATTGTTGGATCTCGGGGAAACCTGATTTGGACCTCAATGATTTCAGGATGTGTTCAGAATGAGCAAGTTGAAAGGGTGCTATTCTTGTTTATTGAATTGTTGGATCTCAGGGAAACCTGACCTGCTTGCTATATTGAATGTATTTGGTGAGCATGACTTGATCGGTTAACTATTTGTACATGGTAATTCTCAGATTGCATGTATGCTAAGTTAGGGGACCTCGATGCTGCCATTAGAACATTTGAGGACATCAGGACCCTTGATATTGTTTCTTGGTCTGCCATGATCTCAAGCCATGCACTACACGGTTGTGGAAGAGACGCTCTGATGCTCTTTGAGAAGATGAAAGAGTTCAGGGTTGCACCAAGTCACATCACCTTCCTTACTGATCTTACTGCTTGTAGCGATGAGGGTTAGTGGATGAAGGCTTCATGTAAATCTTCTCCTCTTCATGAAGTCATCAAATTTAAATTCTCATTAGATTGTTCAAACCAGTCATTAATCTTGTCATATTGGACAAATTTATTTACTTAGGGAATTTTATCAAGAAACCAAGAAAATGAAAAATACTGCATGAACATTGAGAGTTCTGTAAATATTTCTCTTCATTGTTAAGTAGACAAGGCTAGTTTACAGAAAATTAACAGTAGGCATTTAAGTACACAGAGAGATGAGTGTCCTTCCCTATATCAAATCTTGCCTTCAACCTTCTTCGTCTAAGACTCTTTTGTAGTCTATGGGAACATTGGAGGGTTGCTCCCTGGTTGCATACTTGCATGAGCTTAAATTGTATAACCAACAAGGTAGGTCTCGTTACTCGTTAATTTTCTTTTGGTTTCTTTGCATGCCCCACTGTTGTCAAGTTCTTTTAGGCAAGTTTCTGGCATCAATCATAGAGGATTGATGTCATGTTGATTAAGAGAATCCAATTCATCGTCATTTCTCCCAGAAATTGTCAAAACATGACCGACACCAATGCATCGGAACGTTTTTGTCAATCTTCCATCTAGATGGGATTAGACTTGGATGATGATGATAAAATGATCATTGTGGGACATCATTCTTTTGTTTTCAAGTGTCAGGTTGTCTCTTGGAAAGTGTTAATGTATATAGATGGGTCGGGTTTACTTGTACAGTCGGGTCGGGTTGTATGGTCATACATGTACATATATTGGGCTTGAGTCCCTCAATAGAGAGCATTCTATTCCTCTCCAAATCCTAGCCGTCATCTCCTAACATGGTATCAGAGCTCTAGGGTTCTCCCGCGCGGCGACGTCGACGACGGTCTTCTCCCTCCGGCAACACCTCCCCTCCGGCCTCCGTTCACCCGATCGGCAGCCCCCCCTCCTCCTCACCCACCCGATCGGCAGCCCCCTCCCCTTCTTCCCTCCTCCACCCCGCCCGGCCCCCTTCCTCCACCCGACCACCCCGCCGGCCCCCCTTCTCCACCCGCCCACCCCCCCGGCCCCCTCCTCCGCCCTACAGCCCCCCGCCGACCCCCCTTCTCCACCACCCACCCCCCCGGCCCCCTCCTCCGCCCTACAGCCCCCCGCCGGCCCCCCTCCTCCACCCGACCACCCCGCCGGCCCCCCTCCTCCACCCGCCCACCCCCCCCCCCCCCCGGCCCTCTCATACGCCCTACAGCCCCCCGCCGCCCCCCCCCCCCCCCCCTCCTCCACCCGACCACCCCGTCGGCCCCCCCTCCTCCACCCGCCCCCCCCCCCGGCCCCCTCATCCGCCGTACAGCCCCCCGCCGGCCCCCCCTCCTCCGCCCGACAGCCCCCCGACCCCCCTCCTCCACCCCCCCGACCCCTCTCCTCACCCGACAGGCCCCCCCGCCCCCACCCGACCACCCCCCCGACCCCTCTCCTCCACCCGATCGCCCCCCCCCCCCCCCCCCACCCCTTACCTTAGCCCACCCGCCCCCTCCCCTGCACCCCCTGAAGCCCCACCGCCCCCCCTTCTCCTCTGTACCGAACTACCCGTCTCCTCTGTACGGACTGCCTCAGACCTTCCTTGTGCCGGTTCGCCCCCGTACTTCAGGGATATGGCTTCCTACAGCATCTCTCGGCTCCCATACTGCCTGCACACCGTCGTTGATCGTCGAGTCCCTCCGTCTCCTCGTTTTGATGGTATTCTCGGGCCACGTCCCTCCACCACATCAGTCGACTATGGACGTCGTCAGGGTCTCCTCCGCCATGATGGCGAGACTGCTGCTGCTGCTGCTGATCTCCCTACTCCAGCACCACCTGCCACCACTCCTGCTCCGTCTCGGTCTTACTCCGACCGCCTCCAGCGCTTTGAGGATTTACTGTTGCGATACCTCGCCTCCACCAGCTCTTCGATAGATCACGGTTTCTCTGCCACTCCGAGTACTTCTGCTCCGTCTCGGACATACTCCGACCGCCTCCAGCGCTTTGAGGAATTACTGCTTCGGTACCTCGCCTCCACCAGCTCTTCGACAGCTAACAGTCTTTCTGCCACTCCGGGTACTACTGCTCCATGGATCTTCGACTCGGGTGCCTCCTGTCACCTCACCTTTGACTCCACTGTCCTCACTGACTGTTCTCCCACTACCACCCACCAGGAGGTTCGCACTGCGGATGGGACTCTCGTCCCTATTCCGCAATGTGGATCCGTCACTACTACCTCTGACCCTTCTGGTCGCCTGACCCTACCCCATGTCCATCATGCCCCCCGTCTTAACATTAATCTGATCTCTATCAGTTCTCTTTGCGACTCTGGCCTGACTGTCACCTTCACCCCTTCTGTTTGTGTTGTGCAGGATTCGCGGACGGGTCAGAGGATTGGGCTGGGCCATAGAGCAGGAGGACTTTACCAGCTGGACCATCTCCATGTGTCTTCCGTTCCTGTTGCGTCTGTCATGTCTGTTACCTCCGATGCCGACCTATGGCACAGAAGGTTAGGTCATATATCGAGTGATCGACTCAAAAGCGTATTCCGTTCGGGCGCTTTGGGTCGAGCGTCCTTCTCCCCTCTCTCTGTTTGTACGGGTTGTAGACTAGCAAAGCATCTAGCTCTTCCATTCTCTGCTAGTGCTTCCCAATCTGATGCTTTATTTGATTTAGTACATTCGGACATTTGGGGTCCTGCACCTGTTGCATCCATTTCGGGTTACATGTACTATGTGTGTTTTATCGATGACTACTCTAGGTGCACCTGGGTTTATCTTATGCGTCATTGATCTGAAGTCCCTCACATCTTTAGGAGATTCACCACTATGATACACACTCAGTTTGGTCAGCGCATCAAGACCTTTCGGTCTGATTGTGCCAAGGAGTATCTCTCCTCTGAGATGCGTGAGATTCTTCAATCTCACGGCACTCTTCACCAGCAGTCCTGTCCCACACCCATGAGCAGAACGGCGTGGCCGAACGCAAACATCGTCATGTCCTTAAGACCGCACGAGCCTTGCTTCTCTCTGCATCTGTTCCTCACTCTTACTGGGCTGAAGCTGTCATGACGGCTGTCCACCTCATCAATATCACTCCGTCATCTGCTCTGTCCGGTGCCACCCCATATGAGCGCCTCCACTCCAGCCCACCTGACTACTCTCTTCTTCGCACGTTTGGCTGCACGTGCTTCGTTCTTCTTCCTCCCCATGAGCGCACCAAACTCTCTGCGAGATCTGTTCGGTGTGTTCACTTGGGGCTCAGTCGGGAGCACAAGGTGTATCGTTGTTACGATCCCTTGGCTCGCCGGATCCGTGTCTCCCGTCACGTTTCCTTTGTTGAGGATGTCCCGTACTTTTCCCCTGAGTCTCGGGATATTTTCTTGCCTCCTGCGTCACCCTCTAGCCTTCATCACCTCTCCACATCCCCGTTCTACCCCCGTTTTCTGTTGCCCCACCCACGCCTACTCCACCTCCATCTTCCCCGCCACCTCCACCACCACCACCACCTCCTAAGTCTCCACCGCCACCTCCACCACCACCACCACCTCCTCAGTCTCCCTTGCCACCTCCACCACCACCCATTACTCGTGTCTATGTGCGTCGGTCTGCAGCTCCCCCTCCAGAGTCGGTTCACACTGATACTCCCTCGCCTGATGCTGCTGCCTCCTCCTCCCCGGTCGTGGATCCTGCTCCTGTTCGGCGCTACCCGGCGCGCGAACATCACCCTCCTGACAGATATGACTACTTTCCGGACAGATTTGGCTACTCTGTCTTTACCTCTGACTCTCCTGACTCCTCTGGCTACTCTGTCATTGCCTCCTATTCTCGAACCGGCCAAAACCGGTACGTACCGGCCGGTACGTACCGGTATCGGCCGAGATTTAAAACCATGACCGTGAGGCAGCTTTACACCCAGAGTGGCGGCAGGCCATGTCAGTTGAGCTTGAGGCTTTTCAGCGGACCCAGACATGGGATTTGGTGCCTTGTCCCTCCGGTGTGATGCCTGTTAGCTGCAAGTGGATATTCAAGGTCAAGACTCGACCTGACGGATCCATTGAGCGGCACAAGGCTCGCCTAGTTGCCCGTGGCTTCTCCCAGGAGTATGGGATCGATTACGAGGAGACGTTTGCTCCGGTTGCTCGGATGACTACTGTGCGCACCCTCTTAGCTGTGGCAGCTGCTCAAGGGTGGCCTCTCCATCAGATGGATGTCACCAATGCGTTCCTCCACGGTGACCTCTCCGAGGAAGTCTACATGGCTCCTCCTCCGGGCATTTCAGTTCCTCCAGGGCACGTGTGTCGTTTGTGCCGAGCCATCTATGGGCTCAAGCAGGCCCCTCGTGCCTGGTTTGAACGATTTCGCAGTGCAGTTCTGGCCGCCGGGTTTGTTGAGCGACACTCCGACTATGCCCTGTTCACTCGCTCCTCCAGTCAGGGTATTGTCGTTCTTCTCCTCTATGTGGATGATATGATCATCACTGGGGATGACAGTGCCACCATCGCATCCCTTCAGCGGCACCTCCAGAGTCAGTTTGAGATGAAAGATCTGGGCTCTCTTCGCTACTTTTTGGGCCTTGAGATTGCCCGGTCAGCTCGTGGTCTATTGGTCTCCCAGCAGAAGTACATCGCCGACATCCTTGCTGATGCTACTCTGACTGACTCTCGCACTGCTGATACACCCATGGAGCTCAACTTGAAGCTTCTAGCTATAGATGGTGAGCCGCTCCAGGATGTCTCCCGCTACCAGAGGCTGGTTGGGATGCTCGTCTATCTCACTATGACCCGGCCAGACATTGCCCATGTTGTTGGCATTGTCAGTCAGTTTGTTCAGGCTCCACGTTCAGTTCACTATGCAGCTGTCCTTCGGATTATCCGCTACCTCCGGGGCACCATCACCCGTTCTTTACTGTTTCCCTCCACCTCTCCGTTGGTGCTGCGTGCCTACTCCGATGCAGATTGGGCAGGAGATGCAGCCACTCGCCGCTCTACTACAGGATACTGTGTGTTTCTGGGTGATTCACTTATTTTGTGGCACAGCAAGAAACAGGAGTCTGTTGCTCGCTCCAGCACCGAAGCCGAATACAGGGCTATGGCTTCCACCATCGCAGAGATTGTCTGGCTTCGCCGCCTTCTGCTCGACTTGGGAGTTGTGATATCCGGGCCCACCCCTCTCTTCTGTGACAACCGGAGTGCTATTCAGATTGATAGCAACCAGGTCTTCCATGAGCGAACAAAACATATTGAAGTTGATTGTCATTATGTTCGCCAGGAGTTTCTCGACCACACCATCTCCCTGCCATTCATTTCCTTATCGGAGCAGACTGCTGATTTCCTGACGAAGCCCCTTACGATTGCTCGCTTCCGGCATTTTATCGGCAAACTCTCGGTTCATGATCCACCGTGAGTTTGAGGGGGAGTGTTAATGTATATAGATGGGTCGGGTTTACTTGTACAGTCGGGTCGGGTTGTATGGTCATACATGTACATATATTGGGCTTGAGTCCCTCAATAGAGAGCATTCTATTCCTCTCCAAACCCTAGCCGTCATCTCCTAACAGAAAGAAAAGGAAAATGAAAGAAACTCAACCTATGAAACAAATCCTATATTGGCAAATGATAAAGCATAAAGCATATATGTCGTGAATATGTTGCTGAAAGACCATTCTATGCAATTTTCCCTGATGTTTAGCATAGAGCAAAGCCTCCAATCTTTTCTGTGATTGCAGGTACTTTGAGAGCATGCGGACAGAATATGGCATAGCTCCAACTGTGAATCACATTGCTTGCATTGTTGACCTCCTTGGTTGGGCTGGGAGGCTGGCTGATGCCGAGGGCTTCATATTTAGTTCAGGATTCGATCACGACCCTGTCATCTGGCGGACCTTTCTGCAGTCTTGCCAGTTTCATGGGGATACCAGAAGGGGCATATATGCAGGGGAAACGTTAATAAAGCTCGACCCATTCGCTGCCACATCATATATGTTGTTATACAATATGTACTTGGATGCTGGGAACATATCATTGGCAATGAGAACAAGAGGTTTGATGCGAGAACGAGGGGTGAACAAGGAATCGGGCATCAGTTGGATCGAGTTAGGATCATCAATTTACTCTTTCGTTACTGGTGATCACTCCCACCCACAGAGTCATTTGATCTATGCGAAGTTAGAGGAAATGCTGCTCAAGATAAAACATATGGGTTATTCTGGTGTTAAGATTTTTGAGTTGGAGTATCGTAGTGAGAAGTGGAAGGAGAGTTTGATGGACAGCCACAGTGAGAAGCTGGCAGTGGCGATTGGCATGATCCATTTACCAGAGCTGGCTCCAGTGCGCGTGATAAAGAACTTGAGGATGTGCGCTGGCTGCCACACGACATTGAAGTTGTTCTCTGAGAGCGAAAGGAGAGAGATCGTCCTCAGGGATGCAACGAGGATTCATCATTTCCGATGGGGTCTGTGTTCTTGTGGGGACTACTGGTAATCAGATACGATGAGTCGCATTCTTTTGGAATCCAACTGCATCACATTCTTCGACACTGCAAATCAGTGTACTGAACAGCATCAGAAGATTATGCACTTTTCTCGAGGGATTGGCATTGAAAGTGATGAACACTAGGGGTAACGATTCGTTGGCTCAGCATTCAGAAGGGGCATCTAAAACTAGTGATATAGAAAGAATTCTTACCTCTTACAGGGTGAATGCCAGGATGCTATTCATGTTTTGATAGGGGAAAGGATTTTTACTTCTTACAGGGTGAATGCTCAGGGTGGTATTCTTGTTTTGGATATCAAATGTACTATCAGAATTTAACAGGCTCCAATTAGTTTGATGATCAAGTTTGTCAACTGTCAGACGTTATCTGTGGGTGCATAAAATTTTATCCACCCCCTCGCTCGGAACCAAGTCAAGGCTCCCAGATGGGAAGACTCTCTGAGAAGTAAGGGAAGGGAGGCAACTCCAGACAACTCACATGATGACACCAGACAGATCCGTGGCGCAAGCTCCTGCACCGACCGTAAGACAGCTGCCAGGCAGAGGAATTGGCCGAACCTGTAACCAATGAGAGCACACCACGTGGGAGACACGTATCATGTAATGAGATGCCCTCCTCCTCCAGCTTCCCCTATAAAAGAAGGGCTAAGGCCCCTAAGAAAAATGTTTGATCCTTTGTAAACCTATGGGTAAAGGCTTTAGCCCGTTTATATCAAAAAATTATCAAGCTAACACTTCCATATCATTCTCTCTCATATAAACCCTCTTTCACCAAGAACAGAAAGAACCATCTAAGGGCACCCATTCTAGGGGCCTCATATCTTCTTGTATCCCTTGCTCGAGCCATATCCATTAGGTTCAGTTGGAGACGAGCAATCTCTTAGGAAAGGCAACACAATGGTGTGGAAAACATGAGGCAGAGCAAGTTTGGTTGCCTTTCTCAGAGTTCTTTTCCTTGGGGGTTCTAGAGTACAGATTGAAGTCGGTGAAGAAGATGACAGAACACTTGGATGAATATGCATGCTGATGGTTGTAGTTAGACATAGCCGGTTCAGTTTTCCAAATTGATGAAGTACTTGAACTCCCTAAGCTTCAATGGGAGGCCATCTTTCACATTTCATATAATGGTATCAAACTTAAAAGCAAAAGAGGACAATAATTGTGCTATACAAGAAGGTCAATTCATGGTGGGTACCATCTCTGTTTCCAAAAATTCTGATTGTACGAATAACTCTCGATTAAAACACGACTTATTCAGTAAACGTTCATTACATAACTTTTTTCCGAATTTTTAAAAACTACACGACTTTTTTACAAATTTTTAAAAAATTCATGATTTTTATATTTTTAATATCGCTTTATGTGTTTTAATCCTGATTAATTACGTAACTTGTTTTAATCCCATTATATATTGCCTATTATAAGATATATATAAATACGTTCTAAAATTCTACCGTTTATTTTTTGATTTTTTTCGATCTTTTTGATTTTTTTTATTTTTCCAATTTCTCCCCTAGCTATTATTTTCCTGACTTTCGACTTGGTAACTATGGTTACCATAGTGTGGGGGGATTTTTCTGGAATCGGGCGGTTCAATTGGAGAGCACAAAACCAAATAATGAAGTGGACCGGGTTTACGTGGAATAACCCTTCGCAACGTCGAAGGGAAAAAAACATGGGGTGGGGCGAGAATGCACTGGTAAGCTAAACAAGGTACAAGCACTCACCCTGACCCAATTACACCCAGAGAGGACCGGCCTCCCAATTTCCGACCTCTCAAGCCTCTCACTCTCTCTAGCCCCGAAAATTCAGAAATGCAATGGACAGCACCTCCCCTCCAGAATTCAAATCCTTTCTTCTAAAGGGGTAGGTCCCTTTTTATAGCGCCTCGGGATGACACCTGGGGCGCTTTGCACGAGACGGCATTGATGAAGTGATCCCGTATTTTACTCAACTGTCTGCGTGGGGATAACATGTCGCCTAGCAGGTGCTCGGCAGTTGTGGCCGGGGTGTAACTTGCCATACTAGTTGACTGGGAATCTGGGGGCATGGGTTGCCCTCCCGTAATCGTCCCCCGACCGGGATTCTCATAAGTAACTGCCACATGACCGGGACGCGTGATCTTCGCACGAGTTTGTTGCATGAATATAAGGACTTGCTCCTCATGCTTGACTTTCCAGCGCGAAAAGTGCGACCGATCGAGTCATGCTGTCGGGTCTCCATGATGTAGCTAGCCCCGAGGAGGGGAGGGCTTACTCCTCAGGCGCGACCGGCCGGGTCTTCCATGGCGCAACCAGCCCAAGGGGAGGGGGTCCTCATGCACGGCCGACCGGCGCGAAACACGACCGGCAAGGTCTTCCATGGTGCAACCAGCCCGAGGGTGGGTGGGGGTCGGGGGTCATCATGCATGGTCGGCCGGCACGAAACGCGCGACTGGCCGGGTCTTCCATGGTGCAACCAGCCCGAGGGGGGGGGGGGGGGATCTCATGCACGGTCGGCCGGTGCGAAACGCGCGACCGGTCGGGTCTTCCATGGTGCAACCAGCTCGGGGGGCGGGGGGGGGGGGGGGCGTTCCTCGTGCGCGACCGACCAGTCTTGTTTCGGATTTCCTTGATTCACAGCCGAGGTACACACACATGGCATGTGGGCGCATCATTGTTATTGTAAGCAAAGAGTGATCCTTTTCTATTATGAAGTGTTCAATCAATCAATGACAATCCAAGAGACATCTACTCAGATACCACTTTGTTTTGCCCCACTCTTAATGGATTCATCTTTTCTCATTTCTCACCTATCTTGCTTTGTCTTCATGAATGCAATCTCATGCCATACCTTCTGTTGAGGGCAATAGGCTCTTGTACTTGAGGTAATGTGTTCTTTGAAAAACTATCCAGTAGAACCGGCGTACATGCTGATGGGTTGAATAGCCCAATCACTACCACCCAATACATATGGGACCTACCTGTGAATTCCACCATCCCTCCGATGTAGCCACCTCAAAAGTACTGAATGGTATATGGAAAGTTCAACTTTAGTGGTTAAATGGGAGGCATGGTGGGATTTACAAGTAGGTCCCACATGCATCGGCTGGCAGGGAGTGTGCTATTCACCACATCAACATATACACTGGTCTCATAAGCAACGGTCGGTCCCGGACAGTGGATCGACAGATGTACACCTGGTCGGTCCTTGGCAGGGGGTCGGCGAGCGCAATGGTCGGCCCCGGACAGCAGGTCGACAGACGTACACTCAACCGGCCCTTGGCATGGGGTTGACAAGGGCAATGGTCAGCACCAAACAGTAGGTCGGCAGACACGCACCAGGCCGGTCCTTGGCAGGGGGTCGGCGAACGCAACGGTCGGCCCCGGACAGCTAGTCAGTAGACGCACACTCGATCGGCCTTTGGCAAGGGGTTGATAAGTGCGACAGTCGGTCCCCGGACAGGGGGTCGGCAGACGAACAGTGGACGACCCTTAGCAGGGGGTCGGCGAGTGCAACGGTCGGTCCCAGACAGTGAGTCGGCAGACGAATAGTGGTCGGCCCTTGGTAGGGGGTCGATGGGCGTGACTATGGGTCCCCGGACAGGGGGTCGATAGACAAACAGTGGCCAGCCCTTGGCAGGGGGTCGGTGGGCGCAACGGTCGGCCCGGGACAAGGGGTCGGCAGACGGACAGTGGCAGGCCCTTGGCAGGGGGTCGTCGGGTACAACGATCGGGCCCGGACAACGGGTCAATAAACACGCAGCGGGTTTTTGCATCATAGAGTCCCAGCCAACTAGGTTAGCACCTGCATAGCTAAAAAGGGTTAACTGTGGGTGCAAATTTGGCTAACACTCGACCGTGGGACCCGCTGCCCTGCCTGGGGCCCACGAAAACGACGGTGGGACCTGCAACCCTACATGAGGCCCACGGAGACGATGGTGGGACCCATAGCCCTGCCTGGGGCCCACGAGTACTATTGAGGGGTCTAGTAAATCTCCCCGACTAATAGCCAAAACCCCTGATATTCCCGAACCTCTATATATAGCAGACCTGACAAATATTCCAGATCAAATTCTATTATTCCACTTTCTGTTTTCCAGAGCTCCGAAAGTTTTCTGGTATTCAGACTCTAGCCAAACCCATTCCACTCTCTCTCTACTTGTATAAGCACTCCTCGGCCTATCGAGAGTAGCTCTACTTCTTCAGATATAGTGGATTCAAAGGTTGCGTCTTACCGCACGGAGATGTAGGCTTCGGTCCAACTCCGTCAGCACATCCTGTGGCAACTCTCTCTCTCTCTCTCTCTCTCTCTCTCTCTCTCTCTCTCTCTCTCTCTTCTACAGTGTTAGCGTGACAGCTCAGCACGCTACAGGTCAGCGCGCCACACATCAAAGCTCTACCCGTCAATCGACTGTTGGAGGGGGACCGTACGACAGCCGTAATCCTCCCCCACATTTGTGTTTCATACTTGGCCCTCAGTAAAATGGCATGCTTTTATATGGATCCATAGCCTTGGACGATTGGTGGCTCTCTTGTCGTTACTGTCTGTCCATCAAGAACGTGAGGGGAGTGGTCATGATGGTTGCCCTGCTGTGCCTTGCCATTCCTGCTAACCATCCCCAAGAACGACAGAGCAGGGGGGAGTGGTTTGGATGGTAGATGCGTGCCTGGCCATTCTACACGACAGTCCCCAAGTACAATGGAAGGGTTGACCGGCCATGGATGGCTCCCACGACCAAGGTGGGGGATCCATGACCTACTTGGGCTAACCGAATAGTTGGGTGGTGAGACCCTCGACCTACCTTGGACAACATTGGTTCGGTGGCCAGCAAAACGTCGTGGATATGTGATGATTTCCCTCGCGTTGAAGAGGGTGTGAGACTTTCCTTGCCTTGCTGCCGCAGCTCCGGTCAGCCTCTCTGTAGATGACTCCCGAACCACCGCCCGTCTCACGCAGCTTCCGTCCATTCCTTTCTCCAACCCCACTGCCACCCTGCGGGCACAAATTCCACTGCAGATTCCGCCCCATCGCCCTCACCCGAATCACCACGCCCACTACCTCACCCCACCGAGAAGCGCCCACTGCTCCACATGCACGCCAGCCCTTCGACAGAATGCCCGACGACGTCGCCTCCTGGTCCTTCCTCATCCTGGCCACCACCAGGCGCGGGGACTTCTCACAATCCCTTACCCTCTTCGCCCAAATGTCCTCAACCGGCTGGACCCCCGACGAGTTCGCGCTGGGGAGCCTCCTCAAGGCGAGCTCTGCCCTCTCCGACACGAGCGTCGGCCAGCAACTCCACGCCAAGTCCTTGCGCTCCGGGCTCGCGTCCAGGCCCCGCGTCCGCACTTCTCTCATCGCCATGTACTCTGCCTGTGGCCTCCTTGAACATGCACGCCGGGTATTCGACGAGGTCCTTCCCCTCCTTGAGGGAGACATCCCCTCATGGAACTCCATTATCTCCGCTTATGCCCTTCGCGGAAGGTATAGAGAGTGCTTCATGCTGTTCTCGGCCATGCTTGAGGTCGGGCATTTGTGCCCAACCGATGCAACATATTCTATTCTGATCGGCGCCTGCACCCTGAGGGGAGATGGCGAAATTGGAAGGATAATTCATGGGATGGTGATCAAAGATGGAGCGTTCGACAAGACGAAGATGCTTAATTGCCTGATCACCCTCTATGCAAAATGTGGTGATTTGGAAGGCGCAAACAAAGTTTTCAGTGCCGTGAATGGGATGAACGTAGTTTCATGGAACTCCATACTCGCAGGGCATGAGCAGAATGGGGAATGTGAAATCACTCTAAGCCTATTCCGGAGGATGACCGGATTAGAACAGCAAGTAAAACCAAATAGAATTACATTCCTCAGCGTATTGAGTGCTATATCTGCTGTGTTTGAGTTGAAGTTGGGGAGAGAGGTTCATTCGCGGATGATCAGATCAGGGCTCGAGCATGAAACGAGCATAGCAAATTCACTCATTACCATGTATGTGAAATGCGGTGATGTGTCGAAAGGTAGGTTGGTCTTCAAGAGAATGGCGATTCGGGACGTTATTACTTGGAACTCGATGCTCACGGGCTATTCACAAAACGGGCAATCGGAGAACTGTTACGAGCTATTTAGGGAAATGCAGTCGTTTGGAATCAAGCCTGATGATCACACTCTTACTATCCTTCTTGGTGCGTTCTCGTCGGATAAGATCATGTCCGATTATTCTAAGTTGGGCAGGGAAGTTCATGGCTATCTACTGAGAAGAACAGTACGGGAAGCACCACACATGTCCCCGTATAACGCGATCTTAACTGTGTACTCAAGGAGCAATAGGATAAGCGATGCAGAGAAGCTCTTCAAGGGGATGAGCGAGCGAGATTCCTTCTCTTGGAATGCCATGATGGATGGGTACTCTGCGAGTGGCTGCTGCGATGAGGCTATCATGCTCTTTGTTGATATGCACGAGCAAGGCTTGCAATCCAATCACTTGACCTTTTCAATTCTTCTAACAGCTTGCGGCAGATTGGTTTCCGTAGGACTAGGCAAGCAGTTCCATGCTCTAATTCTAAAACATCAAATCCACGGTCAATTTGCTCAAACTTTTGTCTTGTCGATCAGCAATGCCTTGGTATCCATGTATTCGAAATGCGGCGGAATTAGTGACGCAGAGAAATTGTTTCAACGGATGGTGAGGAGGGATGTGTTATCTTGGACAGCGATAATTACAGGGTATGCACATCATGGCATGGCTTGTAAATCCCTCTATTTCTTCGAGAGAATGAAGAGAGATGGTGTTCGACCCAATTCAATCACTTTTCTTGGATTGCTCACTGCTTGTGCTCATGTCGGGCTAGTTGATGAAGGAACACAATATTTCAATTCGATGAGCCATGAGTGTGGTGTGGAACCAGACATTGAGCACTATGCTTGCATGGTTGATCTATTTGGTCGGTCGGGCCAATTTGAGAGAGCTCAAGCAATGGTTGAGGATGGAATTTTCCGCCTTGGCCGCAAGTCTCGCTTATGCTTGTGGAAAGTATTGCTTGGGGCGTGCCATGCACACAAGCAACTTGAACTTGGTGTGCAAGTAGCAACAAGGATCTTGGAGTCTGACCCTGATGATGAAACTGCCCATGTTCTTCTCTCCAATCTCTATGCTGCCTTTGGGTTGTGGAAAGATGCAATAGCTGTGAGAAGGAAGATGAGAAACAGAGGGCTGAAGAAGGAAGCTGGATGTAGCTGGGTCGAAGTAGGAAATAGAAGACATGTCTTTGTAGCCGGAGATGGTTGCCACCCTTATCGGAAAGAGATCTACGAGAAGCTAAAGGAGTTGGATGACAGGTGTAGAGCCATCGGGTATGTTCCCATCACGGAGTGCGTTCTTCACGATGTCGATGAGGTGCAGAAGGAAGCAATTCTCAGTTCTCACAGTGAGAGACTAGCTGTATCGTTTGCAATACTGCAGGGAACCGGGAAAGGTGTACTTCGGGTGATCAAGAACCTCCGGGTGTGCGGGGATTGCCATAGTTGGATGAAGTTTACTTCTAAGGTTGAAGGACGAGAGATCATCCTAAGAGATTCACTACGGTTTCATTCTTTCACAGATGGGAGATGTTCATGTGGGGATTATTGGTAGTGATGAAAAGGTGGACGATGGATCGAGAGTTGTTTTAAAAGCAAAGGAGAGTGAATGAAGAGTTATCAGCCGGTAACCTTGGGCCTGTTTGGATACGCTCCGGTTCTAGGATTCTAGGATTCTGGAAACCCAGAATCCCTAAAAAAGATGAAGAGCCTGTTTGGATACAAGCGGAGCCCAAAAAGTGTTTTTGCGGAGAGCCCAAAATGTACTAATGAGATTTTGGGATTCCGGGCTCCTAGAATTCCAGAATCAGAATCTTATCCAAACAGAGCACTTCGTGCCGAAGGACTCTGATATCAGAATCCAATCCATGAGATTGGGATTTGTGAGATAATGATTGTCCATTGAGAAAAGATTCATTTGGGAAGCCTTGTATATATATTGGAGAGGGGCCTATTTGCTCTTCTGATATTGAAATAAAATTGTCTGTAGAAGTTGTTCATCTGATAAGTTTTATAGCAGTTCTGAGGGCTTAATCTGGTATCTCCCATTAAGTGATGTGTAGTTGGCTTTGATTGTTATGCAATTGTTATCCTTTGAACAAGTTTATCATTGTTGACATGAAAGATTTGTACTGTCAATGCTTCATTTTCGAAGTAATTTCAAGTATTGAGTTTAATTGAAGGTCTAACAATTTTTTGATTAAGAAATGGTTTTTGATACATTGACTTTTCGATTTCTTGGGTCTATCATTAAGAAGAAAGATGAGATAGATGATATACCCTATAGGATTAAAGCTTGTTGGATAAAGTGAAGAGTTGCGGGAGTGCTTTCTGATCGATGCATGCCTAAAGACTTAAGGGCAAGGTTTACTATTTTGATTTTGACCAATATTTCTATACTCTAGGATATGGAAATATCGTGTGAAAATATTTTGATAGCTTGAAAATATTGCAATTTTATAGAAATTGTGGGAATATTTATTTTTTCGTGAAATTTTTTTAGTGAAACTCGGGATAGTCATAAATCAAGCATAGATACAATTTGAAATTTTCTACTCTATGTAGGGGTGTAGAGTTTTACACAAAATGCATTTTTTGCATGTTGTGCTGATGTAAAACAATCTAATGAAAGAAATGATGAAAATTTTAATTAAAAGATGAAAATTTGCTACAAAACTCTATAAAGTCATACATCAAACATAGATACATAGTTTGGAACATTTAAATAACATCTCTACGCACTCTATTAGCATGAAACTCTAAGTAGCATGTATTTCAAAGAATGTTGTACAGATGCATATCATTCTAATTTCTAAACATTTACAAAAATTAGAAATAAAAGAAGTCTATATTAAAATTGCAATAATATAAAATGATATAACAAAATACGACTACAAATACAGGCTAACGAAACCAGGACATACTACCCTCTGGGCCACTATTGAACCCCGGAACCACTGGAGAGCGCTAGATCAAATCCAAATTCAAATGTATGCATGGATATTTGGATTTGTCTTTTTAGAACAATGAAAATATACTATGCTTCAATAACAATGAAAATACACTATACTTCAGTGAAACTGCGATTAAAAAATAAGGCAATAGGATAAATCCGATTAAACAAAATAAATCATTTTTCTAGTTCAATGTGCCTCGTTAGCCAACCTTGAAGTCCATTCCCATCCAAAAAAGAGTTTTACCTTTTCGAGTGTGGATATCAGGTCTTCAGATGTTTTCGGTCGATGCATGTGTGCTAGCAATAGATCTTTGACGTTGCATATGAACACACTAACATGAGGACTTGGATGACTTAAGGACTTAGAAACCGATAACTTGCTTTTAGTCGCGCAAGTTTTGCCAACTAAGTGTAGAACCATACTATGGTTTCAACTACTTCAAAGGCAAAGCAGTCGACTCTAGTTAGGGTGTCTCCCAAATACCACACCCGCAGACCTAATTTGGTTTTTGGACTTTGTAGTGTCCATACACTTGGAAGTTTTCTAAGTGCTCATGTGTCACAGGACAATCCAGACAACTGTCCAGACGGGTGCCCATAGTGTATTCGGACAACGGTCCGGACTGCTAAGGGCTTGTTACAGACCTATGGTAGTTGTCAAGATAGGAATGACAATGTTTCCATATGGGGTCCGAACAGTTGTTTAAACGATCAAGTGTGGAGAGCGACTCCATGTGTCTAGCGTCTAGACAGTTGTTCGGACAACCCATGGGTGCAGTCTGCGAAGCTGTGCGGACCGCATCATGACTACTATTCCAGCACTTAGTTTTTCTCTGCTTTTATCAGTGAAATCTTCAAGAGGTTATGTGACTACCTGCAAGTAAAGACGGCAACACTCTTGAAGCGAGCGACTGTGGGAGCATCAATCTTGGGAGTCATAAGCATGAGAACCTATGTAACACCATAGTTCTATAGTGGATTGCCTTGACTTGTGTGAAAACACTGGATTTTCGTTATCTATGGATATTTAGATGAAGTCTTGTTCATTTCTACCCTACATCTGATTGTATTGATAATCAGGTGTTTGCACAGTTGTCAGTAATTCTGCACCACGATATCTTAAACATAGTTGTGCATTTTTATGGTCATATAGAGTCCTCTAAAAGAAATCTCACTCTCAAACAGCGTATGGCTCTCTCCTCTCTCATTCAAAAAACATCTCTCTAACTGATGGAGACTCTCTCAAAAAATTCCCTCAAATTTCTATTCATTATGATTTTGAGAGATGATTTTTGAAAGAGGAGTGAGCCCATTAGTTAGAGAGATGATTTTGGGAGAGCCAGAAGAGAGTTTGGGCTTCGAATGAGTGAGAGAGAGAGAGAGAGAGCTAAAGTCATTAACAGCCCTTCCTTTCTGCTGTACGTAGCGACTGTTCGATACATGATTGTCTCGCGGCGCTCATCCGATGCCTAAAAGGCAAGAAAATATTTGGTACAACAGTTGTAGAGGGCTTAAGAGTATTTCCAACGGTCTCCTACGGTTATTCCCTATTCTTCAAAGCTTATAACTGCCACCTAAACTAAAAATTGAAGAGCACTGCAAAGGACTCCTCAATCTCTTCCTATTTTTGTGTAAAATGACCAAATCATGATCCATGAAAACAATCTTTACAAGAGTTATTCTGGAAAGTAAGAAAATCAATAGACGTTCATTCAATACAAATTGGGACCCACTATTCTTAGGTTTCCCAACTTCTCTTGGGTCCCACTGGAGCTCCGTTTGGCTGTTTTTTTCATTTCTTTCGGTAAAACAAGGAAGAACGAAATCCAAAGGAATCCAACACAAGGAAAAAAAATCCAAAGGAGCCAAACACATCGCACAACCATCTGATGAACTCACCATTGATGGGGAGATTGCAGTTGGCCGTTGAAATTGGCGTCCACCCAAATATTCGGAACTAAATGCGGGGTTGCCTTGTAACCGGCTAGGTCCGATCCACCCTTCAATGGTGAGTGCATCCGAGGGCTGTGATATGTTTGTTGCACCACGTCAGCCCATACAACTGTCGGGCCCAATATTTTCTCCCCAATCAATGCCAAAAGAGTGACTCCGACTAGAGACGATCCGAACCCACTAAACAATCCGAACCCACTAAACAGTACGCCAAACAGAAAGTATCCATCCACACCCTCCCCACTATCTAAAGACCAATAATTTCGGCCATCGATTTGTCGTCTTCTGACCACCGCCCGCCCCAAAACTGGACGCAACCACCAACAGAATCTCCGGCGACCGGCCGGCCGGCGACGGAGAGAGCTCTCTGACATAAACCTAAATCTGACCAAACACACAAAGCACTGTAGACTGTAGTCGATTATACAGTGCATAGGAGCTCCCGAAGTGGGAGAGATGAGATCCATCATCACATACAGTAATTATACAGCGAAGAAACCAAATCGTAGATCCACGCCGAAATCGACTGAGAAAACGACACTGTCGACGACGTGGGCGTGGAGGCGATCGGATCCGACCGCCGGTCACCCGCGCCCACCGCCGCCCCGCTTGAAGTTGATGTTCATCTTCTCGAAGTAGCCGATGGACAGGAGGGAGAGGGAGAGCTGGACCTCGTCCTTGCCCCATCGGGGCGGCCGCCGGGCCAGGGAGGTGGAGGCGAACGGGAGGGGGAGGACGGGCGGGGGCGGGGCCGGGCGGGGGGCGGGCTTCAGGAGGGGCTGAAGGTAGAGGGAGTGGAGGCGGCGGAACCCCCCGAGGGCGAGGACCACCGATCGGAGCTGCTGGTTGCCGCACCCGATGTTGGCCCAGTGCCGGGTGCACACCGCCTCCCACAGCCGCTCGTCCTCCGTCAGCCTCCGCCAGCGGCGGCTCACGCACGCCGCTGCCGCCAGGGTCCTCCCGTCCGCCCGCTTAAGCACCTCCAGCACGAGATCCTCCCCCAGATCCGGCGCCTCCACCACCTGCTCCTCTTCCCCTTCCTCTCCTCCTCCTCCGCCCCTCTGCCTCTTCTTCTTCTGCTCCTCCTCCTCCGCCTCCGTCGATCCGTCTACCGCCGGACCCTCGTCATCGATCGAGCGTCGCTTCATCTTCCCGGGTTTTCAGACACCGATCCGGATCCCCTATACGGCCGCCTCTCACGGCCTCTGCTGCTCCTTTGAAAGCTTTTAGAAGCCACTTCCTTTTTTATTTTTATTTTTTAACTTTCTTTGTTGGATTTATGGAATAAGGCTGGGTGATCCAGAAAATTACGAGATTGGGCGATGTTTTGTCCTGTCCTTGACGACAGCCAAAAGGAAATGAATGCGCTTGGGCTCCCCCATCATTTTGTCATTTTCCTGGCGCCCGAACGACGACGAAAGCTTCCCACGGTCACGTGACGAGCGCGTGAGGTCACTAGCACCGGCTGTTCGGCTGACAACAAAGGACCACGCTTGTGGCCAGGGCTTCAACTTGGGCGGGTTGGACCCGACCCAATCCGAATATTGGGTTGGGTTATAGGGTTGAAATAATACAATATACGAGTTAAATTTGGGCCGGGTTCGGGTTGAGGGCTCAGACAACCCGATCCAACCCGAACCTGAGTATTCATGAATACCTACGATTCTATGATATATAAGTAACAATCACAGCCATCCTAAGTATAGGGCAGCAACTCGAGTGGGTTGGGTCGGGTTAAGAGTCAACCCAGCCTCCAACCCAAGATGCCCAGCCCAAGTTCAACCCAAGCAAAAATTTATATGTTTGGATCGGGATCGGGTTAAGCCAAGTTGGTAAGATTGGTCGGGTTGTGGAGGTTCGGATATACTTATTGTTTAAAATTTTAATCTTAGAAGATCAAAATCTAAAAAAATTTATACTTGCTAGCACTACAATACAACTTTTTTTGCATTTATATCCATTCTATTTACTAGATCATTAGATAATCCCTTTATTTGATAAGCAAGAAGCAAATAAATAATATGGGACTGGGTGAAACGGATGACTGTGGCTTCTCAACATATGACTACTCGGGATGATTGCGATTGCTACCTATATGTCACAGACTCGTAGATATATATGAGTACTCGGGTTCGGGTTGCCTGACCCTTCAACCAGAGCCCGACCAAAATTCAACTCGGCTTGTAATTTTTCAACCCTAACCCAACCCAATCTTCAAATACATCGATCCAAACTCGCCCAAATTTCGGGTTGGGCTCGAGTTCAGTCGGGTCCAACCCGCCCAAGTTGCACCCCTACCTGAGTACTCATATGCTGAGGGGTCATAGTAGTAGTCATTTGTTTCACACAGTCCCATGTTGTTTACAAGTAATGCCTGTACTTGAGGGCATGAAAAAGATTTCGAGGGCGACAAAAAAAATTTTGAGGGCGGGACAAAATTTTGAGGGAGAAGACAATATTTTAAAGGTGGCAAAAATAATTTGAAAGTGGTGATAATAATTTGTGGGAGGTGACAATATTTCGAGGACGGTAATCTAAAAGGCCCATGTAATTTCAGTCATTGGTCTAATATCCAACATACATATACAAAGGAACATAAAGAACAAAAATAATTTCAGATACTCATTGTCCAAAACGTGCTCTTTGTGCATCAGCTGCAGCCTGTCGTCGCTGTCACTTCTCATGTCGCCATCGCCACTCCTCGTATCGCGGTGTTAAATTTCAATAATATCACCTATATCGGCAACCTACTGGACTAGGGTTGGGCACATACTCTCAAGTCATAAATCCCACCAAAATAATTGACTTTAATCATAAAGTCATCCAAAAGTTTCCACTTACCTCAAGATCTTATCTTTTTGCTAAAAAAACGGATCCCTTCGATTTTCATGTGATTTGCAGGGACTTAAGAGAAAGCCAAATAGATTGAAATCCCACCAAAAAGGACTTGCTCCCACTCTGAGCAATTTTGCAACACGGGTAAAGAACAAATATAATGCATCATATTCAGCGAAAATCAATGGCTAATAAAAATTTTAATTATTAATATTCCATCAAAAACTGAAACATCAAAGAATTGAAATGCACAAAAATTGGAGCATTATATAAAATTGTAACTCATTGTACTTAATTAAGCATCACCAAAAAACTTTTGATCACTTAAAAATGAAGTTTCAGCTTCATGAATGAAAGACGGGTTTTTATCCTCAAGGCAAATCGTGACAATGCCCTCAAGATCAACTGAAAAGAAGCTGATGCTGTAGGAGAATCCTATTATTTTCTCCTTAGGTTTCCTTTTCCTCTTACCTTTCACTTCATCTCTCTACCAAAACCTCACCAATGAAAATCAATAGACAAAGAAAGGATATCCTTCATCCCATGTCAAGGTTTAAAAACAACTCATTAATGAAAGGAAAAAAATTATATCAACAAAAACAGCTGGTGGGAGTTCCTGAAAACAAAGAATCAAAAAACAAAAAAAGAGAAACAAAGAATTGAAGAGAGAGAGAGAGAGAGAGAGAGAGAGAGAGAGAGAGAGAATGAGTGAGAAGCCAAAAAAATGCTTTAATAAGAGAGGGAGGAATTGATTGCATTTGAACAAAGAATCGAAGAGAATCATGCTCACGATTCAGATAATAAAAAAATAATAAAGAATAAAAACAAAGAAAAAGAAACAGAGAATCGAAGAGGAAGGGGGAGAGGATAACAAGAGAGGATCGGAGAGAGAGAGAGAGAGAGAGAGACGAAAGGGGATCGCGCGTGCGCGCGCGAGAGAGAGAGAGAGAGAGAGAGAGAGAGTGAGAAGGGGGAAGACAACCTGATTTTAATAATCTAAAGGGGAAATAACCGATGTATCCATGATTTTAATTACTTAAATTGACATATGTTTATTATACACGGACTTATTCCAAAAATACACAGATATAACCTGAATTTAACTTAGACCTAATCCGAATAATTCTCACACTTGAGGGGTATTTATAAAGTCTAGGTAAAATTTTAAGGATGAAATCGAAAAATATTCTATCGTTTTTTATGTTAGCTAACTGCATGGATAAATATGTAATATTTGAATGAATTAAGAGGTTTATATGTAAATATTAATTTTTTGATAATTTATATATAAATAGAGAAGATTGTAGGGGTTAATTTATAAAATTTATAAAATTTAAATAATAAGTAGAAAAATGCTATAATGCGGCGTGCCATAAGTGCGGCACTTCATCGTAGTCGTCTGATGCATTGCTGCGTGCATGCGATGCACGTAGTGCTTGTATTAGATGACTGCGGTGCAGTACTGCACGTATCGTATGCGGCATTATAGCATGCCCCCAATAAGTATACTTGAATCTGCAAAACCCAACCCCACCTGCCAACTTGGGCTGAACCATCGCCTGTCTGTTGCAGCTTCCGTCCATTCCTTTCTCCAACCCCATTGCCCCCCTGCGGGCACAAATTCCACTGCAGATTCCACCCTACCGCCCTCACCGGAATCACCACGCTCACTACCTCTCCCCAGCAAGAAGCGCCCACTGCTCCACATGCACGCCAGCCTTTCGACAAAATGCCCGACGACGTCGCCTCCTGGTCCTTCCTCATCCCGGCCACCACCAGGCGCGGGGACTTCTCGCAATCCCTTGCCCTCTCCGCCCAAATGTCCAAAACCGGCTCGACCCCCGACGAGTTCGCGCTGGGGAGTCTTCTGAAGGCGAGCTCTGGCCTCGCCGACACGAGCGTCGGCCAGCAACTAGCTCCACGCCAAGTCCTTGCGCTCCGGGCTCACATCCAGGCCCCGCGTCCGCACTCCTCTCATCGCCATGTACACTGCCCTTGGGCTCCTCGGGGATGCACGCCGAGTATTCGACGAGGTCCCTCCCCGCCTTGAGGGAGACTAGAGAGTGCTTCATGCTGTTCGCGGCCATGCTTGAGATCGGGCATTTGTGCCCAGCCCATGCAACGTATTCATGGCTATCTACTGAGAAGAACAGTAGGGGAAGCACCACATGTGTCCCCGATCCAAACCACGCTTTTCCTCCGACATCTCTACCCAAGTTACACAAAACATTCAAGTTTTTAGAGCATTTGGTTAATGTTTGAACAACATTCTATGATTCACTTAGTTTCTTTTCAAGATCTAAATTAAAATACTTTAAAACATCTTTTTTCTTTCAAGGAATTATGACATTTACCATATGTGATGAATTTATAAGACTTAGGCGATCGATTGTAGTTTTAAAGCTTCCTTTTTCGGATTTAAACTCATTTTTAAAAGTTTCAACTTTATCAATCAAAAGAAGTATTTTAAAATGTCGATTTAGAAATCACTTTTCCAAAGCTTAATTTCTTGACCATCCATTCATTTGACTCTTCTTTACTTTTTAATATCTCAAGTTGTTTTTTTAAAGAAGATCGTTCATCACAAAGCTCTAAAAACTCGGTGTCTGATTCTTGCTTTTCAAGATAAGTCTTTTTTCTTTAATGGTTTCAAAACAAGTAGAGTCAGGCTCTGAGCGCCTTCACCCCCTTTTCCCCCTAGGGTTAGGGTTTCGTCCCCCATCTCTTGGCCAAAATGTTTGAGCGTTCTGCTGTGGGGTCGGGATCTAGCCCCCTTCCTTATCCTTTGTAAAAAGGGGTTTCTTCGGTCGGCGATTTTGTGTTCGTCACGCTGGAATCGTGAGGGCCTCTTGCTTGGGTCAACGACCTCGCTCAATGCGTGCTTATACCGAAAGGAGTGCAGATCTGACCCCAGTATCGAATATTCCGTCGATAGTTTTCCAGATCGCCTCCGCTGAGCGGCTCTCGATGGATCGTGGTGGTGGCGGCGGATTCGACAACAGCAAGGGCTTTCTTCTGTAATTCTTCCTCGAGTTGGCCGAGCTGTAGGAGCTGGCAGGGGTCGCCATCTGGTGATGGTGGTGACTGGCGTTTTGGTACCATTTTGTGTGGTTTGCTTTCTTCCCTTCTGTAGGTTAGGGTTGTAGACACACGAATTTCGTCGGACCCGAACCCGACTTACGTGTGCCGACGCGGATGCAAACCCGACACGCGGACCCAACTCGCTCGCGCCGACGTGGATGCAAACCCGACACGCGGACCCGACTCGCGCGCGCCGACACGGACTCGGACCCCGCCCCAAGAGGGGCCGGCCCCTACTAGGGTCCGAACCCTATAGGGCCGGCCCTAGTGGGGACCGAACCCCATGGAGGGGAGGAAAGGGAAGAAAAAAGAAAGAAAAGAAAAAAGAAAGAAAAGAAAAAGGAAAGAAAAGAAAGGAAAGAAAAGAAAAAAGGAAAGAAAAGAAAAGGAAAGAAAAGAAAGAAAAGGAAAAAATACCGCCATGCGCGGGGGGAGGTAGCGTATGACGTCTGCACACACGCGGATCTGCGCCGATCCCTCGATCCGACGCACAAGACGAAGCGCCCGATCGCCATCGATTTCGTGCGCAAAATCCAGCCATAATTGCACCCGCCAGAAAAGGAAAACAACTAAATGTTATTCCCTTCATCAATGGATGAATAAAATCCGGGTAATTATGAGAGAGATACAAAAGGGATTTAAAATTAAAAAGTTCCCATATCTCTCTCCCCACCTCTTTGCCTATAAATAGAGGGGGTGGGGGAAGGAAAAAATGGTCGGGAAATTGAAGACGAAACGCCAGAGCTCTGCAGAAGAGGAGACGCTTCTTCATCGACCCAAGGCTTCACGAGGCACAGTCAAGCCTGTCCCGAGGGATCGGCTTACTGAAAGTCCTCATCAATGTGAAGACCCTTGCACACGAAGATCATCCCTTCGACCCCGTGCACGAAGAAGAAAGCTCGGAGAAGAAGAACCCTTCGACTCCGAAGACGCCAGAAGCAAAGGCCGGAGAAGAAGAGGAGCGGCACTACCCCGTCATCTCCAACAAGCTTCGACTCCGATCAAGCCCAAAAGCCCGGAGAAGAAGAGGAGCGGCACTACCCCGTCGTCTCCAACAAGCTTCGACTCCGATCAAGCCCAAAAGCCCGGAGAAGAAGAGGAGCGGCACTACCCCGTCGTCTCCAACAAGCTTCGACTCCGATCAAGCCCAAAAGCCCGGAGAAGAAGAAGAGCGGCACTACCCCGTCGTCTCCAACAAGCCTTCGACTCCGATCAAGCCCAAAAGCCCGGAGAAGAAGAGGAGCGGCACTACCCCGTCGTCTCCAACAAGCTTCGACTCCGATCAAGCCCAAAAGCCCGGAGAAGAAGAGGAGCGGCACTACCCCGTCGTCTCCAACAAGCTTCGACTCCGATCAAGCCCAAAAGCCCGGAGAAGAAGAGGAGCGGCACTACCCCATCGTCTCCAACAAGCTTCGACTCCGATCAAGCCCAAAAGCCCGGAGAAGAAGAAGAGCGGCACTACCCCGTCGTCTCCAACAAGCTTCGACTCCGATCAAGCCCAAAAGCCCGGAGAAGAAGAGGAGCGGCACTACCCCGTCGTCTCCAACAAGCTTTGACTCCGATCAAGCTCAAAAGCCCGGAGAAGAAGAGGAGCGGCACTACCCCGTCGGCTCCAACAAATCCTCGATCCCGATCAAGCCCCAAAGCCCGGAGGAGAGAAGCGAAGCGTCATCACCCCGTCGTCTTCGACTAACGCCTGCCCCATCCACGAAGAAGAAAGCCTGGAGCAGATCGTCTGAACCGTCGCTACCCTCGTCGTCTTCATCAACAAAAGCCGACGCTACAACCGTCGCACGGAGACCGTCGCTACCCTCGTCGTCTTCATCAACAAAAGCCGACGCCACAACCGTCGCACGGAGATCGGTGCTACCCCCACCATCTTCGAAAGCATTCTTCGACTCCGATCACGCCAAAGAAGCCCGGAGAAGAAGAGAAGTCCAGTCGATACGTAAACCGTCGAAGCACCGGAGAAGTAGCCCACGTCGTTCGAAGAAGAAGATCGAGTTGACGCCAAAGCTAAAGCCAACGCAAGAAGCCAAAGCAAAGCCCCAGTAAAGCCCGCGCCAAAGCAACGCAAGTGCCAAAGCCAAGCGACTACGCCGGCCACGAGCAAAAGCACCGCACGTTCTAGCCGATACGACGCGAAGTCCGGAAGAACGAAAGCATCGCAAGTCTCTCCCAGCTACGTCCAAGTGCAAGCGCCGAAGCAAAGCAAAAGCCAGAGCCACGCCGGAGCAAAGCCAAAGCCAAAAAGCCAAAGCCAAAGCCAACGCCAAAAGCTAGATCGACGCCGCGAACCGACGATCAAGGACATCGAGGTCAAGCAAGGAACGAGGAAGACGCGAAGACCGAGGAACGAAGCCGAAAACCCCCTAGCCGAGAAAGCGCGAAGCACGGAAGGGACAAAGCAACGGTGGACATTCCTTAGCCTCTCCAAAACCCTCTCCCTGTAAAACCCCTGTCCTGGGCAGCCCCTTCAGAGCTCTCGCACGAACACCACGTGGAGACGCGGATCAAAGGGATCCCCCAGAAGATCTTTCCCACAATCCCCTGATCAAAACTCGCCGCAACCCGGACTCGCTACACCCGAGCAACCCGGGTCCCGGCCACAATTGTAATCTCGTGTGATTCGCAATAAAGACGACCCGCGCTTTTTTCTGCGTCCACAAGGGTCTTTATCTCTATTTGTTGTTGTGCCGTCGGGTAGGCGTTTGTGTTTGCCGGCATGGAGAGTTGGTTTTTTTTAATCTCTTTTGATGTTTTTGCCTCCGTCTGCTTTGGCAACTCTATTTGACCCGCTGTAGTGGTTGTGTTGTCTTGCTAGCACTGGGTTATCGCGTCTCCTGGGGGGGTCTGTAGTCACCTCCCCCCTTCAATCTACCAAAAAAGAAGAAAAGAAAAAGGAAATAGAGTCGCTTTACATGAATCTCTTCAAGTTGACTTTGAAGTTTTTTCTCATCATAAAAAAACTTTAATATTTTCTTCAAATCAAAATCATTGCAATCAAAATCGGAAGAAAACAAATAACCGGAAACTGAGCAAGAATCGATTCGAGAAGCCATGCACAAAACAACTTAGGGTAAAAAGGATCAACTCCAGGCAAAGAGCTCAAATCAGGAGCACATGGCTTTTGGACCAATTGTGTTGAAATAAAACTAGCTAACCCTGGGTACTTTAGCAAATTAGAATCAAAGATACCAAATAGTAATTCCAATGCCCTAACTCCCTAAAAGGGATTAAAACCAATCGCACAAAAACACATAAAACAATTTACAAGCGGATGTGATTGTTTCTGCCCTGACTCATGAAGTGCATTCTTTCAAGCAAATGAACAAACACTTGGCGATCGCTCAACATTCACAACCTCTCGTCCTCACACAGATGTTTTAATGGGCATAAACATGCAATAGCCTAATCAATAAGCAATGTATTGTAAAGCACACCAAGATATTTTTAGGTGGAAACTCAAATGGAAAAAACCACACTAGGTATAGTTGGGACATGCAATCAATCCATTATAATAAAAAGAACCAACACTGTCGGGAGGATTTCGGCCATCGCACGCAATCCCCCTCCAACAGTCGATTAAAGGTTTGAACCTTCAGAACATGGCGCGCTGTGAAGCGCTAAGGGGTCGAGTGCTGAGCTGTCACGCAATCACTATGGAGATAGAGAAAGAAGAAGATAGAGAATTGACACAAGATTTAGTAACGAAGTTCGGCCAAAGCCTACGTCTCCATGCGGTAAGGCGCAACCTTTGAATCCACTATCACTTAGAAGAGTTGAGCTACTCTCGATATGCCGAGGAGTGCTTCTTACAAGTAGACAGAGGGTAGAGGGGGTTTGGAAGTCTGAAGACCAGAAAGCTCAGAGACTTCTGAAAAATAGAAAGTGGAAAGTGGAATAATGAAACTTGATCCAGATTCTTTACAAGGTTGGCTATATCTAGAGGTTTGGGAATATCCAAGGAATATTCTAGGAAATATTCTTAGGATATTCCTGGGAACACCCGGGGTTTGGGAAATCATCTGGGGATGTTTATCAGACCCCGGATGATCTTCGTGGCCCCCAAGCAGGACTGCGGGTCCCACTATCATCTTCATGGGCCTCAGGCAGGGTTGCGGGTCCCATTGTCGGCTTCTTGGGCCCCAAGCAGGGCTGCGGGTCTCACTATCAGGCGTTAGCCAAATTTTGCACCCACAAACACAAGTCCAAAAACATTCCCTTGGAGATCCAACCCACCTTCTATACGGTCCATACACTCGTGGAGATGGTCGGACTGCATACACATAATCGTCATCCTCCCGGCACCTTTATTTTCTTAAACCTTGTGGCTCTTCCTCTCGATCACGAGATCCATCTGAGATCTAGTGATCACCTTGTGTCCTCATCACCACCTATATGGAAGGAGATTCTGCCACACCACAATGATCTTGAGTACTTGTGCCCAATGGTGGAACCAGGATTTTTCTTCAGGGGGGGCATAATTATTCAAAAGTAACTACAGTCGTTGCCTAACAGTCGGAGGCTTCAACTGGCAATGTGACAACGTCCCTACCCTTTGATCGCGCAACAAAAGGGCCGTAGGATTTTGCCTCGAGTGGAGAAGGATTTTAGTCCTCGGAGTCATTCAAAAATTTGGGGCTATAATTGGCCAACTCGGTCGGGTTGCGTGGATCATAAATAATAAACATGATCCTCGTATTTTTTTGGGAAACTTTATACATACCCCCAAAAACATGTAAACAAACTCCGATTCCCACTCGATTCTCATTCACTATCGGCCATGGGATGAATCCTACGGAGATGCCACATGTGCGGGTGGTGGCTGACAGCAGTGGGTGTTGGTCGGCCAGTGGTGGGCATCAGTGGCCGGCAGTGGGTGGTGGCTGGTGGATGGCGGGGCCGACCGTGAGTCACCAACATAGGCGGCGGTGGCGGGTGGTGGCCGACGGAGTGGTGGTTGACAGTAGTGGTGGCTGACGGCGACGGGTGACCCATGGGGCGGTGGGGTGTGGTGATCGACAGCATGGCGATAGACATTGGCTAGCGGGGGGTGGTGGCCAGTGAGGCGGCGGCGGCAGGTGGTGGTGGTGGGCCTAGTGACACCCCCCTTTTAAACATATATGGGACATACTCGTGGAATTGTCATGTTGTTTGTCCCTCAGTTTGTTCAAATAATAATAATCAGTTTGTTCAAATGTCAATAGACTCAGTACTGATTTACATCCGGCCAATGAGCAGTTTCGAGTGGGCACCTCCACGTGATGTTGGCAACCAAAAGTTGGCAAACGAGTTAGCTATCATTGTTTTTTGAGTAAATTAAATTTTGCCGCCCTTTAATTCAGTTTGGATCAAAAAAGAATTATCAAATGAGGAAATCAAGTAGTTGACAAAAGGGGTATTGTGCTAACATTTTAAACTTTTGGGGAGCAATTTGGAACAAAATAAACTATATGGGGGTTAATCGTTTTTGAGCTAAACTTCAAGGGAGCAAAGTGTAATATGCCTTTGTTTTTTTCTCCAAAGTGAGGCCGGGCTTGAGCCCCCCTTGGGCCCAATGTAGGTCCGCCCCTGCTTGTGCTACCGCAACACCCTAAAAGATAGAAATATGAGCATGAGAGAGAGGACTTCAATGGCTCATCCGGCAAATGTAGCTCGTCTCCTCTTTCTGAAAAGCATCAACAACTAAATCTTATCAGATTTGATGCTCCATCAAAGAGGGATTGCTCATATTTCGATGAAAAACATGAGCCACCGGCCCCTCGCGCAAAGGGACTAAAGGATAGAGGAGAACTCTCTTCTTTTCCAAGAAAAGCCCTAATCGATCCCGTGTGTTACATCCTCTCTCGTGTGCGAGGGAGGCCACATGAGATCTTAAATAGGTTAGAAAATAAGTGGAAACCATTTTGGAACCCTAACCCATTTGATTGATAACTAATTGGACATGAAATGGGAAAGAAAAATCTGCCTGGAACCTTCCATGTGCATGACATATTTACAAAAATATAAATGGGAATTACTAACTAGGATAACTAAGGGAGTCTTAAACTAAACTAAAAGTTGATTGGAGGAATTTGAGGGCTCAACAAATTAAAACTTAATCGAAAAAATTAAACTCATCAGAGGGCTCTGATAAATCACGAAACGGCTTGATATTTGGACAATTCAGATCTGCTCAATCGATACTGCAAGGCCTATTTCGTCTCGAGGTTTTAATTTTCCGAGATATTTTGTGAAATATCTTGATTGTTTGTACCTTGCTTGCCCTTGAGGGGGTTTTATAGAAAGATGACGAAAGAAAGGGTTCATAGGAATGCATTTTTATTTAAAATGGAGAAGGTAACGTAGCGCTCACTTGCATCTTTTTTTCTATTACAAAGAGAGATCGTATCGCTCACTTGCATCGTTTTTTCTATTACAAAGAGAGATCATCAGATGTACATTAATCTTGATCGTATCTTCCGAGAAATGAATATTGATGTCGATCATGAAATTGATGGCAAATTTATGCCATCATTTCCACGTGGCACCACATAATAACTGCCATAAACAACCTGCTTTCATTGAATCAAATAATAAACTATCAATATGAGAGGGAGTTTGTAATTAACTATCAATAATTAATGTCACTTTCTAAAACCATATGAAGAGGTGGACGTCATGAGCACGCACGTGGCCATTAATGCAACTTACTCATAAGTGATCTAGGTAGTGAAGAAGAGACCAAATATGAGAGAACATTATTTTCCCTTTCGTGACACCGCTCGATACCAAGGGCCTGTTTAGATATGCTCTGGATCCGGGATTCTTGGATTCTGAGAGTCCAGAATCCCAGATAAAGGCGGAGTGCTTGTTTGGATACATCCAGATTCGAATAAGTGTTTCTTTCGAGATCCCAAACCATGCACTTGTGAGCCATTTTTCCGGAGCCCAAAATCAAGGCTTTGAGTCCCAGAGTCCTTTTTGGGGACTCTGGGATTCTGGGCTCCAAGAATCATCAGGGTTGCGAGTGCGATCACTACCTAACAAGTACAAAATGATTTGAATGCAGATCAAGCCAGCAAAGATTAATCACCCACAATGCAGTAACAATTTTCTCTCTGTATCATTCTCTTTACAAGTATTCTCTCTCTATAACTATCATTTTCTCTCCAATATTTCCTCTCTACGTCATTCTCTCTGTTGACAGATAATCCCACATCGGTGAGGAAGGCACCTATCACCCGCTTTATATACCCTCTGTGGACCTCCCCTTACAACCTGGGTTTGGGGTGTGAGGGTATCTAACATGGTATCAGAGCTGGCCTATCTCTTGCTCCGGGTGCTCCGCACTGATCATGCTTTGCCACTCGTGCTCCGCGTGGGAGGATCCTTGCCACGCGTGCTCTGCGTGAGGAGGAGTGTTGAAAAATAGTCTCACATCGGTGAGGAAGACACCTATCACCCGCTTACAACCCGGGTTTTGGGGTGTGAGGGTATCTAACACTCAATTTTTTTTCTCTACAACTCTTATCAACACTCTTTCTATGGTACTCTATAAGTTTCTCAGGTCAACAATCTCTCTACAGTATTATCTTTTATACTTTTTCCCACTGCACCTCTATGCTATTTTCTCTCTCCACAGTACTCTTTATGACACTACAATATCTCTACATACTATGTTTTCTCTGCATACTTTCATTCTGATATTTTCTCTAGAATATTCTCTCTATAAAACATTCTCTCTCTACGGCAACTCTACAACTTTCTACAATATTGGCTCTCTTATACTATAGCTTATAGTCTGTACAGCAAAAGCATTCACTCTGTAGTTTGAACTACAATACTTTGATCACAACCCCACCAACCAAAAATCTGAGTTGAAGTTATAGTTGGCCTTTGCTGCATTCGGCGCGTTACAAAAGTTATGCATCTCAAATCCTACAGAGACAAAAGTTATTGCAGATCTGATGATCAACACACCAGTTTGATCTCTCGGGCAATCAGACTATAAAACAATTGATGCACCAGATCGAAATGAAGTTAACAAATCTTGAAGGCTCACGTTTAACAAGAAAGCCATCAGCGCAGGTGTTTACTTAGTAAAAAAAAATTTAAAACAAACGGTCCACCCATCACTACAGCTAACCACATTGGTTGAAGATCTGCGACCATCACAGCCTCTCAAGCTGGTAGTTTAAACCACCATTACAGGGGGCAAACTATGCACCTCTTACAGGCTCTTCGGACTGCTAATCAGAAAATCCTCCTCGGGCTGCCGATGCCACAAGTAATTTGCCGCCTCGATCCAGCGAGGGTTCACTAGAAACTTCTCATTCTGCACAGCCCAGCGTGACTTCTGTGTCCCAGCATCGGTCGAGACGACGTGCGTCACGGTTGGGCCCACCTCAGTCGAGCACGCCGCCCCCAACTGCTGGGCCATCTTCCAGATCGGCTGTTCCTCGGCCACTGATTTGGATGGGAACACCCGGCTGAAAACTATACTGCAACCCTGTAATGTTTCCCCCCGGATCTTTTTGAGCACCTACAGAGCACAGCACAGTGAGTAACAAACAATAAAAGAAGGCACCTGTAGAAAAACCAAAATAGACGGCATGCTATCTAATATTTTACCTGCCTTACATCTCTAGATGGAAGATCAGTACCAAGGTCCTGAGATAAGCCATCCAATCAAGTCAGAGAAAAGGACGACTTAAAATCAGATAGTCATGAAGAACAAGACAATGATAATGAGACTAACTGGATCAAAAAACATTTGGTGAGTGCGCTTGAGAACATTAAGAACGTTTGCGAGTGCACCATCCGACTCTCTCTCATCTTTCTTTGATTCCGATAATGATTTGGCATTGAAACCAAACTGCCGGCAACTAGAAGCAAAGTAATGGTATCTTTCCATCAGAATCAGGTTCTCTTTATGCTTCTGCCACACCTACAATGATGAATCACTTCTGCGTATATTAGCATCGTTGCACGGATAAGAGAAGTATCAAGACATTAGAACATACGTATCACCAACATCAACCTTATAACATTTCTTTACTTTGTTTCTAATTCTACCAACCACCCTCTGTTGCAACCGAAGTAGCAACTCTCCTCTCCTCTATTAACATCATTCAAGGAAAACGGAGACGGCATGCTGGATATCGAGGCTGCAAAGTCAGCAGTGTCGGTGTGACGTGACATCCGCCAAGGAACACACGCCTAAACTACTATTCAGTTTTTTTCTTCATTTAGAAATAGCCATACACCATAATCTACGTGTATTTTGTGACCGCTACTGCTCTTAAAATTGATAGTTGCAAGTATCAGGGTTGGAACCATGACCATTATCCAAAAATGCTTATAATATGTGGGTAGTGCGGCCTTGTCATCATGGTCTCATTGCACGACAGAAACAATACTTGGCCCATACTCTCGGGTCTAATGCAAAATCATGCTCTCATGCCGAAAAGGTATCATGAAGTACAAAGAGAAGCATAACCATAATCACTGAAGAGTACATGGAGGGACTTGGGGTGATCACAACGCCACTCCTCAAGCCCATGCCATCCACCACCAAAAAGACCAAGAGCTCATGGGCCCCGATACTGCTTGTGCACATTCGAAGGATGTTGACAAAGGGGCAAAGGGTCAAGAACCTGCCCAGATCACACTAGAAAATCGGCATTAATACGCAAAGTAGGAAAAGCACAATCTAATACGTAGCAAAATGGGCCTAACAAGCTCACAGTGATTTCAATGTCCTTAGGCTAAAAACATTCGAGTGCAGGGTATGCACAATAGGACCCAGGCCTAAACCATTATCCTCCCATTAAATAAGGCACAATTGCCTAAAGAAAAAGCTTACATGTTTCTAACATTCATAGATATATGTCATTCTGACATGACCGAGTACCTATTCACTCTCATAAATAAAGCAATAGATGAAACAAATGAGAAGTACGCCATACAAGTTCACACACAATGTGACGATATACTTACTAGCGCATTCCCTCCTTAAGAGAAACGACCCCATGTATTTGGTCATCTTGAGCGGCATATTTCTTAGATTTTATATGTGAGAATATAGGTAAATTCTATCATAATACTATAGTTAATGCCATGAAAATTATTGTTTTTTTTTTGTGTAAGCATGTATTATTGTTCTTTTTAATAAGGAAACATCTCAAATGTAATTTAAATCACTGTTTTAAAACTCGTTGGGTTGACCCAAAACTTGCCCGAGTCAACCCAACCCGACGAGATTTCGAGCCAACCCGCCGCTATTACTGAGTTGTGTCAAGTTTCGGATGAAACTCGCCGAGTTTCAACGAGTCGGGTCGAGTTTCGGGCCGAGTTTCTGCGAGTTGGTTCGAGTTTTAGTGAGTCGGATCAAGTTATCTTTATGGATGACGGATTATCTTTATATTTGTTATTTTTTTGCAAAAATATCTTTATATTTGTTACTATTGTCGTTTTGATACTCTTGTTAACATTTTGATAGTGGTGGATAAGTAGAAAATGCAAAAACAACCTTTTATATATATATATATATATATATATATATATATATATATATATATATATATGGGTCAAGATCGGTGGACATTGTTTTTGCACTCAAATTTTTACACCGATTTTCAAATCGTTAAATAGAGGTTTTAGATGTTGATTTTTTGTGAACATAATCACTTTGTCTAAGATAACACATCTACAAAAAATCAGCACATTCTAAAGCCTCTAGGCTTGTCAAATGTGCTTTTCAAATTAACCATTAAAACAGACGGTCGACAAAACCTTCTAGATTTGATGTACTTAGCGGCTTTAGAATGTGCTGATTTTTTGTGAATGTCCTATCTAAGACAAGGTGATTATGCTCACAAAAAATCAACAACTTCTGAAACCTCTATCCAATCATTTGAAAATCGTTGTAAAAAATTGAGTGCAAAAACAGTGTCCCTTGAGATCCTGACCCTATATATATATATATATATATATATATATATATATATATATATATATATATATAGAGAGAGAGAGAGAGGGATGATTGGTTGCGATGTGCGCTGCCGGGCCGAAAATGCGCTGTGTGCTGTGTCCGTCCGATTAGAACTGATCAAACGGCACAAAAAACCCGCTCGATCAAAGAAACCCGCTCCTGCACCAGTTAAACATGATCCAACGGATGGGATCGGATGGGATGATTAGATTTTTGATCGAGCGGTCTCAAAACTTTTCGTTGTTACTGTAGCAGCTATAGTAACAGTGAAAATTGTTTTGGTCCGTTCGATCTCCATCGATCGAACGGATGGGAATCGTCCCCAACCAATGAATTCCCATCCGTTGGATCGATGGAAATTGAACAGCCCAAAACAACTTTCGTTGTTACTGTAGCCGCTACAGTAACGGTGAAAAGTTTTTGGACCGCGCGATTCCCATCGATCCAACGGATGGAAATTGTCCCCAACCAACGAATGGGAATCCATTGGATCGATGGGGATCGAACGGCCAAAAACACCTTTCGCTGTTACTGTAGCCGCTACAGTAACAGCGAAAAGTTTTGAAACCGCTCGATCAAAAATCTAATCATCCCATCCGTTGGATCCTTTTTAACCGGTGCGGGAGCAGGTTTCTTTGATCGAGCGGGTTTTTTGTGCCGTTTGATCAGTTCCAATCGGACGGACACAGCACACAGCGCATTTTCGGCCCGGCAGCGCACAGCACAACCAATCATCCCTCTCTCTCTCTCTCTCTCTCTCTCTCTCTCTCTCTCTCTCTCTCTCTCTCTCTATATATATATATATATATATATATATATATATATAGGGAGAGGGTAGCCTACTCCATGGAGTAGGAAACTTACCTACTCCATGAGTTATATGGACGGCACATGACACTTTTTAATCAAATTTTTTATTCATGTATGGTCAATCTAATATTGATAGATTAGGATTATGAAAAAAAATCCGAAGAAAAAAACTTAAACCAACTCGATCAAGTGGAAACAAATTTAACGGTAAACTGTGTATCGTAAAAACATATTTTTTGTGGATGCTAAAAATGCCACTTGGCATATGTTTTTCTCAAAAAAAATTTCTTGATAATTGTTGGGAGGGATGAACCTAACTTGACCAAGTTTTAACTTCCGTCAAAAAGTACAACACGGCATCCATTTAACCTATGGAGTAGGTAAGTTTCCTACTCCATGGAGTAGGCTACCCTTTCCCATATATATATATATATATATATATATATATATAGAGAGAGAGAGAGAGAGAATGTCAAGTTTTAGTCGTTTTAGTCGAGTCGAGTCGACTCGACTCACGAAGGCTTCAAGTCGAGTCGAGTTTTTGTGTTTTAAAACACTGATTTACATTGCCCCACAGTCACGATTCTAGATGGTATTATTATCTCATCATGGGTTTTTATTAAAACTACAGAAGCTCAAAATTTTTGTAGTGTCCTCGAACTTCACTAATGAGCCTTGGTAAAAAAAAGGTACAAGGGAAGCTGGTCTCTCAAATTGTCTTTTCCCAATCATTTTGGTCCAATGTGACCAATGCAATTTGGATTTTACAACCTTATTATGTGTTTATGCTGTGTGTGTCAACTGATGGATGGTGATAAAAAAATTACCGATGGTATATATTTATGATTATATACAGAAAGCAAAACAAAGCATAATGGAACATGGTCGATATAGACAAGATCTATAGTAACATGTTTTAGATATCATAAAGATGGGGCCACAAAAAGTTCTCGTCCTTTATATTTGTTGGTTACAATGTTTAAAATGCATTCGAGGCTTACGCCTCGAGGCGGGAGGCGAGGCAGTCCTGTGATGCCTCGAGGCTCATGCCTCAGCAGCAACATATAAAAAGCCTACGTTTTTGAATCAAGAGGCGTACTCCTTTGTCTAAGGCGCGCCTCAAGGCGTTCGAGGCGTACGCCTCTTGCTCCAGACATGAAACATCGGGCGGGGAGGGGTTAAAACCAATGTTTGGTGTGGGGGGGCACTAAGGGTTTGATATGTAAATCATCCTCATAGACCCTTTTTTCACCCATTAAAACTTCCTAAACCCTTTCAAATCTCTTTAGGTTTTGAAACCCCTTTGTCTCAACCCAAAATCAAGATCTAGTACTCTTCTTTTTTTTCCGATTTTGATTCCAAAGTTGTATTCTTCTTCTTTGTGTGTCTACCAACTACAAGTGAGAGATCAAGATTTGTTTCAAGTTTAGAGATATGGATCATGATCTTGTTTCTACTACTAGTTTTTTCTATGATTTTTTCTTTGTATTTTTTCTTTCACATGTATTTGTATCATTGTTTTTTTTAATCTTGACAATGTTAGTCCTATATTCATATTTTATTGTTTGTTATTACTTGTTATTTGCTACTTTAATTATTATCTTGAATATTAAAGAATTAAGCGTGTTTGAGTAATTTGACTTTCTATTTCGTTGTTAGATTGCTCGATGGAGTCCTCAATCGTGTCATATAATATATTTTTGAACACATTGTGATTGTGATTTATTATGTATTTCTAGTTCAATTATTATTACACATTCAATAATAGTATTTATTCTGATTTTTTTCTTTTTTTAACTTTTTTTACCAAAACGTCTCGAAAAAATTCAAGGCTTACGCCTCGCCTCTCCAGAGGAAAAACGCCTCGATACGCCTTTCGACTTTTTAAACATTGGTTGGCTATATATAAACCCCATCTACTTAAAAGTTAATAGGGAAGATATGAACATTGTCATATGGTTGGCTTTTTTGATGTTTTGAAAGGATAGTTCAAGAGAGATGAACAATTGAACATGATAGGATATCATTCAAACTTGATTGATATAAAAATACAGATGGACAAATGTTCGTGAGATAGTTATTTGGAAAATGGATACGAAAATCCCAAGAATAATTACTTGCATTTATTGGAGTTCTTCAATTATAGTAAATAAACTACCCTCAAGTCCATATGATCCTTAATATCTGTTTGTAATGTCAAGGCGTCACCTACTAGTCGCCTAGGCGAATTTGACGCAAACCGCTAAAACGGTGACCTAAGTGGGGGTAACTTACAAAGCCCGTCTATTGTTCCCCGCCTACCTAGCCCCGAGTCTACTTATTGTTTTCTTAGAGATAAAAACAAAGAGAGGATGATGAGCAGGAGGCAATGGAGGTCCCAAAGACTGCTGACGTCATCCGACAACATTAGGTTATATTTTTAGTTTATAAGTATGCTTTTGTAGTACTGCCTCCCTTTCTCTCTGTCTAATCCTTCTCTACTCTCTTCTTCTATCTCTATTACTTTTTCTACAATCACCAAGTCTCAGATTGGTAAATTTTTAGTGTCTTTAGATTTTATGCTGTTTTTTTTTATCCTCGTAAGAACTTTGCTGATTGTCATTCCTCTTAATAAGAAAAGTATAAGATTATAATATACATGGTCCCATTCTTTATATTTATTATATTTTAAAGATGGCATCTAGGTTAGGATTTAGATGGGGATGAGAATTACATTGACAAATATCGACTATTTGTTCGTGCTTCAATTGGCTAAGGTGAAATTTGAAAAAATCAACAAAATAAGGGGAAAAAATCGAAAAACTTCTGGAGTTAAAAATAAGAATTATATATATATATATATATATATATATATATATATATATATATATATATAAATCATTTCAACTTTCTGGCCTATGTTTAAACAAACAAGACATTCATAACTCATAAATATAAATATAATAATATTAAGTAATAAGCCATCAATAAAAACACATCCATATCCCAATTAAGATTCATCAATAAAACCCAAAAAATATCTACATAGCATCATGCCAAGATAACTATTACAAAACCCAATTTGTTTAGGAGTCGGCTACTAAAATATAAAAAAGGATAAATTACACATAGACCCCCTGTAGTTTGATCGATTATCACTTACACCCCCCTCATGATTAAAACCCTACAAATGCCCCCTATTGTTTGAAAAACCATACACATAGACCCCTTTGGAGGCCCTCTGGAGGGAGTTCAAATGATGCGTTTTTCAAACTATAGGGAGGCATTTGTAGGGTTTTAAACTTGAGGGGGTGTAAGTGATAATCAGTCAAACAATAGGGGGTCTATGTGTAATTTACCCTATAAAAAATTTATGAATCCTAGTTAGAATTCATCAACTCATAAGGGCATAAAATCCCAAATTTGTATCATCTTCTGTAGCTATGTACTCTTCATTTTCTAAAGGATTCATTGTCACCAAAGTAGTCGACTAAATCGCGGCTTATTGAAAAAGTCATGGTAAAAATCATCGATTTTGGTGATTTGAATAAATCAACATTAAAATCGATAATTATTTAGCTAATGTTAAGTTCGAGTTTAAAATACGATTTTTCCAATAAGTCGAAGTTTAATGTGACTGGTTGAAATACATAGATCTACGATCGTCACTTATATTGAAGGATTTTGTGGTTTCATGAAAAAACAATTTTAAAAGTTTTGATCGAGGTCATTTGTAGTTTTGCATGATTTACACTCGTAACAACTATTTGAACAACACATCTAATATGATCATTAAAAATAGATATTGAATTGAAAAACTTTTCAAAAGGTTTCAAAATTCAGTTTTGAGTGAGTTTGGCTCCCTTAAGAATAGCTCAAATAGTATAACTTTTCTAATGATAGACTTTGATTGCATTACGTCTAACGATCGATCATTCATTTGATCTTAGGTGGCGAGTTGCCTCGGATAAAATGTTTTCTTGAACGATCAATTATAGAATTCGAACGATCGATCATACCATCAATTCCAGCAAGCTTTATGATCTTGATTCCATTCTTATTTTGTCTTTTGGGCTCGCTCTCTTGGCTTTTTAGGACACCTATTTAAGTCAACACAATGAGCGAAATAAGGGTAACCCACTCCACTTGAGAGGATCTTCAGAGTTTTTGAGAGGTTTTTGGAGGTTGTCTTCTAGGGTTTTCTTATTTTGTCTTTTGGGCTCACTCTCTTGGCTTTTTGGGACACCTATTTAAGTCAACATAATGAGCGAAATAAGGTAACCCACTCCACTTGAGTGGATCTTACAGTTTTTGAGAGAGATTTTTGGAGGTTGTCTTCTACGGTTCTCTCTCTCTCTCTCTCTCTCTCTCTCTCTCTCTCTCTCTCTCTCTCTCTCTCTCTCTCTCTCTCTCTCTCTCTCTCTCTCTCTCTCTCTCTCTCTCTCTCTCTCTCTCTCTCTCTCTCTCATTTCATTGCATCCCCATCATTCTTGAGAGATAGATCTATATTTCCCTTGAGGGTTAGTGAGATTTGCATGGAAATATAGGTAGCCTTCTACGCCATTCCACCTTCATGTCTTTAAAGGGTACTTGTTGTTGGCCGGAGACGAAAATCTCGAACAGTTTGAGAGTTTGGGAAGCTAGATCATGTGTCAATTCATTGGACAACATTACCACCATTAAGAAGCATTGACTTGAAGGGGTAGAGGGATGCTTTGGTTACCTAACGAGGGGTATCAGATTTTACGGGGCCTTGGCCGTACATGTAAGGCAACGCAACTATGGTAAGCCGTGAAGGTGCACCACAGCCCATAGGTAGTTGTTATTCAAGCAAAAGAAATGATGGAATAGTGGGACCACACCTGGTTTGGTAAGCTTATCCCAAAACCTTGTATTAAACTATATTCTATAGTGTATGTTTACATTGTGTGGCTTTATGGAGTGGGTGTTCTTGAACCATGTAAAAAGTCTCCCTCAACAATTGGATTACAGTATTAGAGCAATCAACCACTTGGAGAATGTCTTGATACATGAATTTGCGGTTGAGTACACCTAATATGATTTATTTTGATAATTTTAGTGATCAATTGTTTGTCTTATGAAATTAATTGGCCTTGAATCGGCTCGTGCGTCTGCCATAAATTTCAATAATGGTTGAGTAGACCTATTCACCTTCATCTAGATGTTTCTGCTATTGCATGTGTGGTAACGGAGTATACATCTTTGTATCGAAGTATACATCTTTGTATCGAAGTATACATCTTTGAGCTTTATCATTTTGTACCAGAGCTTTAATTTTTGCTTTTCCATATCCTCCGGTTTTTTCTTTCCATTGGTATCAAAGCTTTAGTCTTTACCTTGAGATTGACATTTTTAAAATTGGTATCATAGCACATGAGCAAATCCATGAGAAATTCTCAAATTGGTGTCCATATTCATATCATTGAGCCTATTGAATATTTGAGACACTGGTCTTATGACTCTTATTGTCAAATTTTTAGTATGATGATTCGACATTCCCATTTACTCTAGATTGATCATGCTACCCTCTGTCAAATTGTGACAAAGGAGTGATATAGTTTGGGAGAGTGTACAATTGTACATCCTTGTTTGACTCGCATTGTTCTCTCTGTTTTCTCGTTATCTTTAATCTTTGCCAACTTGTGACAAAAGAGGGAGACATTATATTTTGGTAGATGTTTTCCTCATGATTTATTGTATCTTTCATATTATCTATAGTCATTCCCTTAGTGTGTCATCTGCTTGTCAGGGGGAGATATTTATCATGAGAGATATCAATGTATGCTTGTGTTCCACTGCACTTTAAATTACATCTTGCATAATTTATTTTTTCCACAAGTTATTTACTGCTTATATTACATACCATGGATGCAGTGCGATCGTTTTCTTGTCTGTAGTGTGTAAGTAAAAGCTTTTGTTGATGTTTTTTACCCAGCTGAGACAAGACAGTTGCTCATTATAATCATATAATGTATCGGTAAGCCTCTAAGATGGTGAGGATTCTTGTATTTTTTACTAGCATTTGTAATACTTGAATGTAATGTGTTTTTGTCAAAAGTATTGCCAAAAGGGGGGATTGTAAGGTTTTAGTGAATTGGGAAGTCTTCTATAAACCTTATCAAGTTGTAAGTGGATCTGAGTCTAGTCATAGTTTGTTAAAAGAAAGAACTCCTTAGTGAAGATCGATTTACAAGACAGCTACTTCAAGAACGCAATACATGAAAGAATCAGAAGCTGCTTGAGGAACATCACTCCATGACCACCACATAGGGCATGGTAAAGCGACTAAGAGAACTTAGATCGCCATTGCTTGTAGCGCAGATATTTCTACGGTCATCACTTGATGGATTTCATGATTTTGTGCCAAAATGAGTATTTTTGTTCGAAATAAGTTATGTTTTTTCATGATTGTGACATATAAAAAGGATTTTAAAATCATTTATACTTCAAATCAGATTGACATCTTTTTCAAATACTCCAAAATACATTTTTTATAGATTTTAACGATCTATATTTAGTATATACAATAGATCGGACTTGTATCGAATGACTATGGCTACTTCAGAACAGATTGGACAAAACAACTTTATTAATGATCTACTGTAGTGCCGCTTACGATCAATCATTCATTCGATCATAGTAGGTGGTTGGTTACCTCACACATAACGTTTCCTTGAACGATCAATCTTCCAGGTCAAGCGATCGATCTTATCGTTTATTCTAGAAAGTTTAATGGTTCCTGGTTCTATTTTTTTGTTCTGTTTGTGGGGCTTGCTCCCTAGGGTTTTTGAGAAACTAATTTAAGGGAAAATGAGGCACAAAATAAGGCTTGAAAATTTTGGCTAAGCAAGGCTAACTATCAACCCCAAGGTTATGATTTTTCTTGTTCTATAATATAAAATCCCCCCTCCACTAATGCTGAATCAAAAGTAGATTTTAACCATCCACCAAAAATAGGATGGGAAGTCGAAAATTTTAATTCATAACGAAGTATAGAAACCTATCCAAAATAAAAAATAAGTAATGTGTATTCAAATTGTAGAAAGTTAATTAGAACAAAGAGAAGGAAAACAAATCTGAGATTTACAAAGGACAAAGTAGGCAGCAGAAACTTGATTAGCAACTGTACTTACAAACTCCGTATCATCTAGAATCACTACAATGCTGCCAGCTCCCAGCACCACATCAAGGCCTTTCTGATGCCGCTGAGTACAATCAGCTTGCGAAATTACTTTGGAATTGAAGTACAGTTTCCCAGGATCGAGGAGCTTGGCGATTTCCAATGCATAAGAACGCTCTGCCATTGTATATACATACATTTCAAATATAGTACTTGCTTCTTCCAGAAAGGTACGAACAAAGGGCCTCAGCTTCGTCAGCATATGCATAGGCTCCAATTTGAATAGGCTTCTGTTTAGACTATCTACATGAATGCCATAAAAAGGGAAATACATAAGACATCCTAACTAAAATAAAACTTCAAATCAGATCTTTGTCCTATATAGTTTCCACAGAAGAAAACTACCATAAAACTCATGAAAGCAATGTCAGAAAACTATAGCATGCGCCAGATTATTCCAGTGAGCAGCCAAAGATATTCAGGTTTGACTATGAAGGCAATATATATAGGATCAGGGGGGACAGCCTTTACGCTGCAGATATTACATACGATATTAACCATCAGGTATGACCCTGTTAAAGGGATGATATCAGAACCCCTCCCCCATCTTTTGTTTGCAGGCGAGTGAACAAGGGGTAAAAATGGCAGGGTCGTGTTACGTTCAGCACCATCAACTCCAGGCACCTTTGACTGGTGAATCACAATCCGACGGTGATGACAGGCACCTCCAACTTGCGAATTGCACTCTCTCGACCGTCAGCACCCATGTCTAGAGAATCACACCCACCGCCCTGCCGCAACCCCACACTCTGCTTCGACCATTGCACCTAGCCGTCCAGTAGCCTCCCCGAAAGTGAATAACACTCGGCCCTCCAACAAGCATCCTTGACGTGAGTTGCACTCAACCTTCCGACACCGACAAGCATCTCCAATGTGAATTGCACTCAGTCCACCAGCAATCGCACCCAACCCCTTGCTGCCACTGCCATTGTTGCCTGCTGGTCAACCTACCGACCCTGCACCATCTCCGCCTGCTTGTCCATCGCCGGCCTACCACCCCATCCATCCACACCCATCTGACGCCCCATCTATAACTCGATGTGCACACCTACAATAGAAAGGGGGGAGGGGGCTCATTTCAACCGTTGGATGGGGGCAGTTCCAACGATTGATATAAGATGTAATTTTTGAATTGCAAAACTTTTGTCACTCGATATATATATATATATATATATATATATATATATATATATATATATATATATATATATATATATATATATATATATATATATATATATATATATATATATATATATATGGGTCAGGATCGGATGACCCAGCAATAACCCAGCACCCTTTGATGCACTTAGAGGTTTTAGAATGGGCCGATTTTTTGTAGACATGTTGTCTATGGAATGTTGATCATCCTCACAAAAAATCAGCCCATTCTAAAACCTCTAGGTGCATCAAATGCGCTCTTCAAATCAACGGTTTTCGACTGTTAATTTTAACCGTTGATTTGAAGAGCGCATTTGATGCACCTAGAAGTTTTAAAATGGGCTGATTTTTTGTGAGGATGATCAACATACCATAGACAACATACCTTCAAAAAATCAGCCCATTCTAAAACCTCTAGGTGCATCAAAGGGTGCTGGGTTATTTGCTGGGTCAAAATTTCCTGGGTCATCCGATCCTGACCCTATATATATATATATATATATATATATATATATATATATATATAAAAGAACACCTAGTTAAGAGAACTATGGAAATCCATTTTGTACCATTGCATTTTCATAGCCAATAAAGATATCCCAATTAATGCTCATGTCTCAGGCTATTGTATTCCCTTTTATTTTCTTTCTTGTTCCACATGGAAAGATATAGTTCACTGTCGAATTGTTGCTATTAACGATATTGTCCATACTGCTGCACAAAAACATGGAGTTATTCCTCGGCCATATTTTCCTCACATCATAACTACGATACCCAAAGTCTTCATTCAGATTGGAGTAACATACTCCCAGCATTCCCGTATTCATTTTAGTTCAAGTTCTTGAAACTTTGAAGGATTCATGTACTTGATCTTTGTAAGAGTGTTTGTGTAACAACATTATACAATAAACAACAAATGAAAGACCATGCTTTGATTACATTATGTAATAAACAACCAATATATCAAATGGTGCCACACGCACACATGAAAACCACATTCACAATATCCACGACCATGCTGGGACTACATAAACTAAATAAACAAGACAAACCTTGCACCAAATCTGCCTGCCTTAGCAAATATTCCTCTTCTGAAGATACATCTGCAAGGCGTGTCGAATTGAGTAGAGTATGGTCCAAGTCTAATATCAATATTAGCTTCTTCTCACGCAACAAGTTCTTTAGATCTGCCCCACGCAATCTATCTATTTCACTAGTTCCTAGCTTTAAATCCTGCCATGAAACAGTATTCATGTGATCAGTGAATTCTTTTCTATATACAAACATGCATGAATAAGCCAAAAATTTTAACATGTATGTTGAATATTATAGTTTACATTCTACAAAAAAGTGGGAAAAATCAACACGCATTACTTTCTCTTGTTTAATCAGCTCCGCTTAAATAATAATAATCCAAAATGAGTTGAAGAATACTGCAACCTATCATTAGTCCTATTCATTTTTTCCAGAGTTGGTGGGTAGCCTGGGTGTCTAAATGTGCCAATGTTTGCATGTGTTTTAAAGAGGAGATTGGGGCAGCGAGCTTTTAAAAATATGCAGTTGTTGTTCGTGCTTATTTGTATGGATATAATACTGACCACATTACCACCTACCTTGTGGATAACGATATGACATGCCTCTTTTTGTTGAAACTGAAACTAACAATAGTGTGATACAATAGAAGAGGTCCAAGAGGATACTAATATAGTAAGTAAGAAACCCCCCTGAACTATGGCCCAATTTTATTTTAACCCCTTGTACTATAAAACAAAACAGAAAACCCCTTAAACTATCAAGGGACTTACGTCGTCAACTTACTTGATGTATGGACGATACTACCCTCGTTATTTTTCATTGAGTATCGTATTATTTCCTCAATTCAACCTAGCTCTGCTCTACGAGAGGAGGGTCCTCAATGGAGTTCGACACCCTCACCTCCTCCAACCCCCTGTAATTCTTTGTGACGGGCGAGCTATTCTATTGTTGCCGGCATCGAGGGATCCTTTATCGATTTCATCACACATCATCCCGGGCATTGGATCTCAGTATCTAGGGTTCCTCCGCCGAGTTCAACTGATACCTTTCTCTGGCAGAGGCTTGTCCTTTTACTTGGTATTCGCCTTTATTTCCCCTGTTTATCAGCTAATGCTTACAATTTACAATTTTGAAATCACGTTATGTTAGTGTTTTTTTTTTTAGGGTTCTATTTAGGATTTACATGTCAGGGTTTTTCATTTATGGTTTTTGATCTTTAATTTGGGATTTTCAAATTGCCAATTTGCATTTGAGGTATTCGATTTAGGGTTTTGAAATAATAAATGTCCAGTTGAGGTATTCGATTTAAGGATTTGAAACTAGAAATATCCTATTGAAAGATATTCTTTTGTAGTTTGTTGCTTCTTGTGTTGCAGATGTATCATACATTTAACTTCCATCATGAAGGGAAGGTCTCTCATTTTCATAATATAGACTATTTTAGTATTGCAAAGTAGAAACCACACACACACCCACAAGAGAGAGAGAGAGAGACCCAAATACGGCTACACTCCCCTTCTTCGTCTCTTTAGTCCTGCATGTGTGCAAGGTTCTAAAAAGCGCTAGGCGCTAGTCGGGCGGTGGGGGGCCGCCTAGCGCCTAGGCGTTTTGCCTTTTTTTTAATTATTTTAATTATTATTTTGATATTATATAATATATATATATATATATATGTTTAAAAATTAATATAAGTTCAAGATTATCCCAAACCATTATTTTAAAAAACACATATATAACTATAATTCAATATTGAATGATTAACAAGAACAAAAGCAAACATGGTCCGCCTGGCCCGCCTGGTCAGCCTCAACCCGCCTGGTCAGCCTCAGCCCGCCTGGCTCGCCTGGTCCGCCTGGCCAGCCTCAGCCCGCCTAAACCGCCTAGGCGGCCGCCTTGCTCCGCCTGGGAGCTTGGCCGCTTTTCTGGAGCGCCTAGGGCCTAGGCGAGGTGGTGGGGGGCCGTCTAGCGCCTAGGCGCCGCCTAGGCGGCCGCCTAGACCGCTTTTTAGAACACTGCATGTGTGGACACCCCCAACATAGTAAGAATACACAGGTCTGGTGTTTAACCGGGTTCACCTAGATTTTTAACACTCTCCCTCAAGCTAGAGTTGGAACAAAAAAATGTTTTCCATAGCCAGCTTGTTATACATCGTTTTAAACACATTTCCTCCAAGAGCCTTTGTAAATACATTTCCAACTTGTTGATAAGTGCAGACAAACTGAGTAACAATTCTCTGGTTCATCACGAATGAAATGACAGTCCACCTCTACATGCTTTGTTCTTTCATAAATACTGCGTTAGATGCAATCATGCACTGTTCTAAAAAGCGGTCCGGGCGGCCGCCTAGGCGTTTTAGGGGGTTGGCCTCTCCGCTTCAGCATTAAGCGGCACTGCAAGCGAGTTTTAAAGAGGCGGGCGCCTAGGCGGGATCCGCCCCGCCTAGGCGGGTTCCAAGCAGGCGCTAGGCAGGCAGGCAGATTAGTAATAATTTTTCATAAAACCCCGACCCCACTCGATCCCCTCCTCCATTTTCACTACATAACTAGATATCCAAAATATCCCAAAGACTCAAAAGCTGCTCTCTTTCCCCTACCTCGCAGTCAACCCTGACCCCACCCGATCCCCTCCTTCCTATTCATAAAACTTTTATATTCAGATCGGTTGTTTTGATGTTTGCATATGTAAAACTTTTTATTATTGATTTTTTATATAGATTATGAATTTATATATATATATATAGAGAGAGAGAGAGAATACGGGGTATGAGCTGACAGCCCATTTGCTGAAATGGGCTGTCAGCAGCAGCCGTTCGATTGAAATTTGTTGACCGTCCGATTTCTTTTAAACACAACCAACTGTTATAATACAGCTGTAATTTTTTTTTTCTCTCTCTCTCTCTGGTGCGAGCGGCAGTCCCCGACCCCGGCCCTGCGCCCCCTGACCCCGGCCCTGCGCCCCCGACGGCAGCCCCCCGCTCCCCCGACGGCAGCCCCCTCTGGATCCGGCCACCGGCAGCCCCCTCCGGTCTCCCGACGGCAGCCCCCTGCGCCTCCGGATCCGGCCACCGGCAGCCCCCTGCGCCTCCGGATCCCCTCCGACCAGCAGCCCCCTGCGCCTCCGGTTTCCCGACGACCCTCCGGCTGCCGCTGCCGCTGCCGCGCCCCGCCTCCGGCCCGGTCCCCTCCGGCTGCCGCGCCCCGCCTCCGGCCCGGTCCCCTCCGGCTACCGCGCCCCTCCGCCGCCCCCTGCACCTGCCCCCCGCCCGCCTCCGGCCCGGTCCCCTCCGGCTGCCGCTGCCGCTCGCGAGAGAGACGGAGAGGGAGAGAGCGCGAAGGAGAGAGAGAGAGAGAGCTGTAAAACAAAAAAAAAATCAGTACAGCTGTTACAGCCAGGGTTTCAAATCTCGGCCGGTACCGGTACGTACCGGCCGGTACGTACCGGATTTGGCCGGGCCGAACCGAGTCCAGCACCCGGGACCGAAACAGACCTGAACCGGCCGGTACCAACCCGTACCGGACCGAACCGGCCGAGTCAGGCAGGTAACGGCCGGTACGTACCGGTACCGGCCAGTTCAGTCCCGTCCGACAGCCATTATGGGGTGGGTGGGCTTTGGGTCATTTTTTTTATTTTTTTATGTTGGATTCCTCCCTCCACATGGGCTGAACATGCTTTCCCAGCATTTGCATGTGGAGGGGGGGTGGCATTTTTAGTTTTGGCCCCTCCAAAAAGTATTATTCCTTAAGTGGGAGGGGGGGATTTGAAGGCTATATAAACCCCCCCAAACCATTCCATTGCAACTCCAAAACCTTCCATCAACTTGCAAGAAAATAGAGGAGAGAAGAGAGAAGAGAGAAGAGAGGAGAGAAAGAAAAAAGAGAGAAGAGAGAAGAGAGAAGAGAGAAGAGAGAAGAGAGGAGAGAAAGAAAAAAGAGAGAAGAGAGGAAAGAAAGAGAAGAAAAAAAGAGAGGAGAGAAAGAGAGGAGAGAAAGAAAGAAAAGAGAGAAGACTGAAGAGAGGAGAGAAAGAAAAGAGAGAAGAGAGAAGAGAGGAGAGAAAGAAAAAAGAGAGAAGAGAGAAGAGAGAAAAGAAAGAGAGGCGACGAGCGGGCCGAGCAGCACACCGACACAAGCCGCACGCCGACGAGTGACGACGAGGTCACGAGACTCACGACTCACGAGTCACGAGACTCACGACGAGCGGCACGAGCACGAGCGGGCCGAGCGGCGAACTTAAGAGTGAAGAAGGTAAAACGATTACTGCCTTGAGTGCCTACCATTACCTTTGAGGTTGTCTAATCGTCTCCCGGACCTCCCGGTTTGAGATATGACTCATATGAGTGTTCACTGTTCATTTCCTTACTCATCCAGTCATCCTTCTGTATTGTGATTTGTGAATCTGTGATAATCAGAATGCCATTAAAATTGCTAGTAACCTCGTATTCCATGTGTGCAACCAAGCATATAATTACTCGACTATCATTTTCTTTGACAGCATCTTCTAATGTTAATTTCTTGGTGAGAACCTTGAAATCACGAATGCTCACGCAGCTCACGCAGTCTGCCAGTCACGCACTCACGCGGTCACGCCTCATGTAGATTCGACTTTCGAGCCATTCGAAAGTCGAAACTTTTGCAAAAGTGAGCAAAACTGCAAAAGTCGAAACTTTCTAGTTTCTAGTTTCTACTTTCTAGTTTCTACTTTCTACGTTTCTAGTTTCTACTTTCGAGTTTCTAGTTTCTACTTCTAGTTTCTACTTTCGATTTTCTAGTTTCTACTTTCTAGTTTATTATACTTTCGAGTTTCTAGTTTCTCCTTTCTACTTTCTACTTTCTAGTTTCTACTTTCTAGTTTCTACTTTCGAGTTTCTAGTTTCTCCTTTCTAGTTTCTACTTTCGAGTTTCGAGTTTCTACTTTCGAGTAGAAACTAGAAACTCGAAAGTAGAAACTAGAAAGGAGAAACTAGAAACTCGAAAGTAGAAAGTAGAAAGTAGAAACTATAAACTCGAAAGTCGAAAGTAGAAACTAGAAACTCGAAAGTATAAACTAGAAAGTAGAAACTAGAAAATCGAAAGTAGAAACTAGAAACTAGAAGTAGAAACTAGAAACTCGAAAGTAGAAACTAGAAACTAGAAACGTAGAAACTAGAAACTAGAAACTAGAAAGTTTCGACTTTTGCAGTTTTGCTCACTTTTGCAAAAGTTTTGACTTTCGAATGGCTCGAAACTCGAAAGTCGAATCTACGTGAGGGCCCTACTTTCTAGTTTCTACTTTCTACGTTTCTAGTTTCTACTTTCTACTTTTTACTTTCTAGTTTCTAGTTTCTACTTTCGAGTTTCGAGCCATTTAAAAGTCGAAACTTTATAGTTTTTACTTTCTACTTTCTACGTAGCAAAGCTGCAAAAGTGAGCAATTACTTTCTAGTTTGCTAATGTTTATTTATTTTTTGACTTAGATAATGGCACCAAAATCGAAAGAGATAGACGCTGGATGGCTACATTGCAAGGCAATTGAAGGCAACAAGCGGAAGGCCATATGCAACTACTGTGGCCGGACCAGAAATGGTGGTATCACAAGAATGAAGGGGCATTTAGCGGGCAAGAAAGGACAAGTGACTGGTTGTGAGCACGTTCCAATAGAGGTACGGTCTCAATTCCAACAATTTTTTAGAGAAGCAAGTAAAGATAAGAGTACTGCTCCTGAGCTTTCTGCTTCTAGAAGACCACCCCTTACCAAAAGTCAGTCGGTAAGGGGTTATAGAGATATAGATGATGAAAGTTTTGATGATTCTTCATCTGAAGAGTTGCCGGATGAGGATAGGGAGATGAGAACGGCAATGAGACTTTCTCGTAAGGAAGCTCGTCGTCAAGAAATGAGAGAAAGAGGGGGAGACCAAAGAGGTAGATGGTCAATGAGTGGTCCTGGTGGTAGTTCCCGTTTTCTTCCTGGTGATATTGGTGGTAGTACTGGTGGAGGTGGACCTAGTGGTAGTAGCAGTGTTAGTGCTAGAGGAGGTAAAACTAGCACTGGCGGCAGTACATCTGTGCAGTTACCTCTAGACGGATTTATGTTTAGGGAACGTGGCCAGAAACAAACCAAATTAACAGCTGGAAAAATAAAACAAGCGGCCAGTAAAGAAAAGAAAGCAGTGGCCAAATTTTTTCATTTCAATCATATCCCGGCTAATGCAGCCGCGTCGCCATACTTTAAAAAAATGTGCGACACATTGCAGTCGGTTGGACCGGGAATTTCTCCCCCTACCCCATATGAAATTGCTGGGCCACTTTTAGATGATGAGGTCTCCGAAATAAACGATTATATTCGTAGTTTTCAAACTCCCTGGGAGGAGAAAGGTTGCACAATTATGTGCGATGGATGGAGTGGCCCTACTAGAAAATCCATAATTAATTTTCTAGTATATTGCTCAATTGGTACAGTATTTTACAAATCAGTCGATGCATCAGCCAAAGTGCATGATGCAATATATCTTGCTGGACTTATGAATAATATCATCGACGAAGTTGGAGCTAATAATATTGTCCAAATAGTGACGGACAATGGCTCTAACTATAAGAAGGCCGGACAAATCATACAGAAGGAACGGAAGACTATATTTTGGACTCCTTGTGCCGCACACTGCATCGACTTGATCCTAAAAGATATAGGCAAATTGGATCATGTTGACAAGGTTGTAAAACAAGCTCGAAAAATAACAAAATTCATTTACAACCATAACTGGGTAGTTGACTTGATGAGGAGGTATACTGGGAAGCGGGAGCTTCTGCGTCCAGCAATCACCCGCTTTGCCACTCACTTCATAGCATTGGAGAGCATTTTTAATCAGAAGGATGCTTTACGGAAAATGTTTACCTCAGATGCATGGTGTCAATCAAAATATGCATCTAATGAAGAGGGCAAAGAGGTGGAAAATATTGTTGTTGGAAAGGAGCTCTGGGTCGAAATTGACAAGATAATAGTGTGTATCCAACCTCTAGTGCAAGTTCTTCGACTGGTAGATTCAGATGAAAAGCCTGCAATGGGGTATATCTACGAAGCAATGGACAGAGCTAAGATGGCCATTCAAAAGTCGACAAAGGTTGGAGAAAAATCAAAAAAACAATATTTTAAGTTGATCGACAAAAGATGGGAGAAGACGCTACACCATCCATTGCATGCAGCAGGTAAATATTATCGTCAAGTGTATACTCATTATTTAACAATTTCAATTTTTAATCTCATTAGTCATTAGACTCAATACTTATTTCTTTCATATTATAGGATTTTACTTAAATCCCCAATACCAGTATAGGGTAGAAGTTTCACAACACCCAGAAATAATGATCGGGCTTAAAGAGGTGATCCGAACCTTGGAGCCTAGCATAGCAGCGCAAAATAAGGCAATGGAGCAAATGGAAATATTCTGATATGCTCGTGGTTCCTTTGATTCGGAGAACGCAAGAACATCTATCTCGACCATGCAGCCAGGTAATACGTCGATAAGTTGATAACACACTTTAATTATACAATTATCCAATTGTAATCAACGAATACAAACTGAATGTTTTATTTTTTGACTAATTTTATAGCTACTTGGTGGTCCATTCATGGTGAAAGTGCTCCTGATCTTCGCAAGATTGCTATCCGAGTATTGAGTCAGACATGTTCGGCATCGGGCTGCGAGAGAAACTGGAGTACATTCTCTCTCATTCATATGAAAACTAGAAATAGATTGTCATCATCTAAATTAGATAAACTAGTTTTCGTACATTACAATATGAGGTTGAGGGTCCGCGATCAGGGAAGATTAAAGGACCAAGGTGATAATCCAATCAATTTGGATTATATTTTCGACGACGATAACCCTCTAGCCCCTTGGTTGACGGAGAGAGAGGATCCAGTTCTTGACGGTCAAGAAAATACATGGTTGGAGAAGGAGTTAGGCAAGGAGCAAAGACAAGAACAAGAGGGAGCAAGGTTGAGGAGCGGCAAACGAAGATTTCAACATGTTAGCCAGGCAATGCAGCAGATACACAGCGATTCAGATGAGAGTCTTGGCAGTATACCTTCCGGATCTAGTGATGGTGGAGGAGAGTCATCTCAACGGATGAGAGAGCATGAGAGAGCTTCTTCACCTCCCAGTGCTCCCACGTACACCGGCGTCACTGGACCACCAGCCCCACCAGATCCACATCATCCACCACTGTCACCACATGATAGAGCAAGGGCCGGGCCTTCTGGCACTGTTCATGAAGCTGCATATGTACCATACTCGTACGGATATGATCCACCACTAGGTCCACCATCATCATATTACCGAGATTCTTATCAGCCGATGTTTCCAGAGCAAGAGGAATCGCAAGGAACATATGGAGATTCTTCATCATCTTACGGCTACGGAGCATACGGTTATGGTGTCCAGCACGACCAGGACATTGGCCAATCAATCTTCGGTTATTCTGGGCCTTCCGACGGGTCTTACTACCAGCAGCACTACTCGGCACCAACTCCAAATGAAGAAGACGAAGAAGAAGCTGATCGCAATAATAATCTATGGAACTTCTGAGTTCTGAGTTCTGATTCTTCTGAATATTCTGATCTGACTATCTGAGCGACTGAGCCAGCCAGGTGAGTTAATAATTTTAATATTGATAATCTGTATTTTGTGGAAGTTGAAGTGTTGAACACGTCTGGAATCTGGATTATGAAACTTATTCTATAATTTGTATTGTAAATTTATAATAATAAAAAAATTTCAAAACTTTAAAAGGTTGTTTTATAAAACCTTTTAAAAACCTTTTTTAACTTCGCCAAGGCCGGTCCCAAGCCCGGATAAAGAAGGAGGGAAAAAGGATATAGGAAATTAGGAATTAGTAACTTGTTAGGTGTGACTTGTTGTGAGTCGTGTGACTTGTCACTTGTGAGTTGTGAACTGTGAGTCTGTGAGTCTGTGACTCCCTGTGAGTCTGTGACTTATAACTTGTAAGTTGTAACTTGTGAGTCTTATGGTTCAGTTAGGTCTCTACTGTCCAATCATTCACCTCGGGGAGTGGTGATTCGACAATAGTTGACAAGTTCATCAAGATTCTTAATCATACACCTCGGGGAGTGGTGGTTGTGAATCTTGATGAATGATGAATCCAAGACTCTAAATTCTAAACTCTAAAGTATGAACTCTGAGAGTCTGAACTTTGAAGTCATAAGTCATAACTCATTAGATAAGAGTCACTCATAAGAGTATAAGACTCATAAGTCATAGTCTGAACTCTGAAGTCACATAAGATAAGACTCATAGGCCTAAAACTAACCCTAGCGGCCTAGCCTAAGGCTCTAACTCCTAAGCCCTAACCCTAACTCCTAAGTAACTCCTAAGGTCCCTAAGCCTAAAGGACCTAAAGGTCCTAAATTAGGGCCCTAAAGGGCCTAAAGTACTCTAATATTTATTTTCTAATTTTTTATATTTATTTTCTAATTTTTTAGAATTTTTAAAGATTTTTTTAGATTTTTTTACAATTTTAAAAAAAAAAAAGGGCCGGTACCGGTTCAACAAGAACCGGCCGGTACCGGTACGAACCGGTTCGGCGCCGGCCGATGCCGGTACCGATACCCGAGTTTTAAACCTTGGTTACAGCTGTTCTTTAAAAAAAAAAATGGACGGTTTGATTGATCCGATCAGACGGCTACCGGCTGACAGCCCATTTGCTCAAATGGGCTGTCAGCTCATACCCCGTATTCTATATATATATATATATATATATATATATATATATATACATACACACATATAGAATATATATAATATATTTTATATAGGTGGGTTCCCGACTTTTTCTCCGGGCGCACGCCTAGTCATCCGCCTTCCGCCTTCCGCCTTGAAACCACTTGACCACCTGCCTTCCGCCTTTCGTTTTTTAAAACATTGCAATCATGCAATATATATCGTAGCTTGGTTGTCGCAAAACATAGTCATAGGATTCTCGCTGGGGAACCCAATACCACGTAACAGAGTGCACCCATTTTAGTTCACACGCTGTATGTACCATAGCTTGATACTCCGCTTCACAACTAGATCTAACAACCACACTGCTTTTTTACTTTTCCAAGTTACCAAGTTGTCACCAATAAAGGTACAATAGCCACAAGTAGATCATCTGTCAGACGTTGATCTAGCCCAATCTGCTTCAACGTGCCCAACGGCCCCAACGATGTCAAGATTATAACTTGGTCGGTAGAGAATCCCTCGGCCCAAAGAACCTTTCAAATACTGTAGTATTCTACACACAGTTTCCCTGTGCACCATTAGTGGCTCCTTCATGAATTGGCGATGGACAAAAGTCACAAAACACTACCAAAATTTTCTGACAGAGGACACCAACGAGTCGATGGAAATCAAGGACATGGGAAGTCATGCAGTTGATTAGAAAGGCAGCAGAAAGCATTGTATACGACCATATGGTTGTGGGAACATGTATAAATATCAATAAGGAGCGAGCAAATTCAAGGAGATAGTGTTTTTCCGCTCTACCTCCCCATTTTGTTGTGATGTGTAGGCACATGAAGTTTGATGCACTTTGCCAAGACCAAGTATATATGACCCACGTCATGACTTACCTGAGCGAAGAATTTGAAGTGTACCAATGAATTGGGTTTGGACCATCTGTGGAAGCTCTTGAAGCAATTAAACCATTCATCACGAGATTTAAGAAAGTACACCCAAGTAATTCGAATATAGTCATATACGAATGTAACAAAGTACTTCTGGCACACAACAGACACACAAGGAGCCGAACCCCATTTATCAGTGAACAAGAGCTAATGGAGCCAAACTCTCTGAAACATTAGGAGGATAAATACAACAATGCTTGGATACAACACATGACTCACGATGAAAACTACAAGACTCCAAGGCATTAGTAAACTCATGGAGAATTTTCTGTAGGAGGATGCCCTAATCAACGATACCATAACATGAGACGTTGCAGCTGTTGTTGGGTAGAGTGATAGCTAGTAGGCTGTCTAGGAGTGCCCATGACATACAGCCCTCGGTGCTCACATCAAAATCCAAGAGTCCTCGTCTTCAGGTTCTAAAACAAACAGTGAGATGGGAAGAAAGTGATGTTGCAATTCAAGTTTTTAGTACTATTGCAAACAGAGAGGATATTAGTATGGAAGTTAGGGACAAGAAGGGCATTAGTGAGTTGGAAGGACAGAGCAAGGTCAATGGTCCACTTCCCAAAGATAGGGAGGTGGTCCCATAGGCAACTCATGCTCCAAGACATTTGGAATACATAGAGAAAACAAATGACTATCATGTCATATGATCTGAGGTGCCCGAGTCAATAACCCATGCAAAGGAAACAATGTTGGGAGTAACATTATGGACAAGATAAGATGAGGACGCAGCTGAGGAAGTGCCATGAAAGGTGGAGCAATCTTGGGGCAGGGTGAGCTTTATGGCTTCCATCTTACGTTATAGTACTTTACTATCTCTGTGAGTATCGGTCACTTCTGTGGAGTCAACTAAGTAAGCGTCATGAGCCATTGGGAAAGATCTTCGAGAGTCACCACCGGAGCATCCAACACTTAGTGGTGGTTAGCCATGAAGAAGTTAACATTTCTCATTAGTATGGAGAATGTGACCATAATGGTCACATTTGAGTTTATACTTGTCATCCGAAATACCATATCCACCACTACGACCACCATGTCGGGAGGTTATGAAGGCAGATCGATCTGGGCGCTTGCCACTTGGCACACTCATCACTTCCCGCATACTAGTCTCACTCTGAATGTAGGTTGTGGGCATACACAGCTATCACCGAGTCTGGTAGTGGATAGTGTTCCAACACATGTGCACGGGCAATCTCGAAGTTAAGATTCAGGCCGAAGAACAAACCAAAGATCATGTCTTATTCTACTTTCACCATGTAGGTCGTTGCATTCTTGGCACATCTTGGCTTACAGCTTCAATAGTAGTCCAACTCCCATATTTCCTTTAGGTGAGAAAGTAGGTCTCCAAGGATAGCAACCCCTGACGAAGTTGGGAAGCATTTCGCTTCAGTGTATACCTTTGAGCGAAGTTCTCGACCTTGGTATCATTTTTTTCCAAAGTGTCCATTATGCCCTTAGCCGTTTCAAGCAACATCAATCCGTAGCTAACATGGCGGCTAATGGAGTTATAGAGCCAAATAACCCCTCCAACTTGTCGAATTTCAAGTCGGTCTCCAGTGGTCCCACTTTGCTTCCATGTAGGCATCCCATCTTCCCTCGGGCACGAACATACATGCCAAGACACTTTGCCAAATAGAGGTAATTCTCTCATCCATTGAGCTTCTCAGCGATGATGTGAATGGGGAAGTGCCCAACATCACTTCCAGCCCCACTACTTGGAGCATCCAATGAGGAGGAACCAATAGACGAGTTTGAAGCCATGGAAGAAGAGGTGTGTCAACACTTACGAGGATATTGACGAACTCCAAGAAGGATAAACTCCAAGAAGGATGGGAAACCTAAATCAAGGTAACAATGAGCAAGCTAGCATAACACCAACAGTGAATAGTGAAGAACAAAACAAATCGGCCTCGGAAAGCTTTGCTCACCTTTTTCCTTTTGCTTGCTGCGAACATTAACAATGATGAGTGGTAGAGAAAATAATACCAGCGAGTCTGGTTTGGTCCACATCAGGTCAGGTGCAATAGTAAGGCCACTTGTGGTGGGCTAGAGACTTATACCCTACTAAATCTGGTAAAGGGCTTTAGTGGTCGGGATTGGACTTCCTCCTTCCTTCATCCTTTAGGGTTTGCATACACCCTAATCGGCAAATGGCAGTGTCCTCTTGAGTGCTTCACACCCAGCCATCACGTATAGTGGTCCCACGGTCCTACTTACGGGAATGTCGTTGCACCTGTAGGTCGATAATTCCGCAATCAAATTCGAGGCACCTTGGCCCACTGTGCTGGTGATCGGAAGAGGATCTTCTCACCCGCAGTCAGACCTGCGAGGCCGAAGATCCTGCAACTGAGGCCAATGGACTATTAGGCTAAGACTTGGTAGCTGCTGTCAATAATGGGATTGATGACTTGGTAGTTGTCGATCCCCTCTGTCGCCGATCCTCTCTGCAATAACCTCAATGATGATATGGGCTCTCTACGCTCTACAACAGTACCTGGTATTGTAGGTCTGAGAGGGAAATAAGGAATTCTTGAAGGTTCAGAGAGAGATCCACAACCCGATTGTAGAACTTGCCTCCATGCGGCAATTGCCGCGATTATTAGAGATGGACGAGGTCCCCGGCATCCGATCATGGCATTGATATCATGATAAATAATTGGTTTATCCCCATACTTAGGAGAGAGAGAGAGAGAGAGAGAGAGAGAGAACTATAATCACTTTTACTAAGATGTCGTAGGTATAAATAGTTCACTAGAAGTATTGGCCAGTGCCAAGGGGATCAGGCCCAGTCAACTTCAGAAAAGAGAGAAGGGGAAGAAGGGACGAGTAGGGGGTGGGGGTGGGGGTGGGGGAGGGGATATATAGTGGCCTATAGCAAACGTATATTAAGGGAGCAAATTGTCTCTCACCGATGTATTATTTCATTCTTATTGTGTAGATAAATTGTTCTTTAGAGGTGTAAATGTGACAATGTCAAGTGAAAGTGACATGTTCTACAAGTGTGAGTCGTAGAATTGTCTAAGAATTACTGCAAGCCGCTACAAGCAATAACTCAGAATGAGTAGAAATTCAGTGTGATCTTAAGAAAAGGTATGCTACTTCACAATGAATAATAATTATATGGCAGTGTGGTTCAATATAGAGTGTACCTTATGAATGTAACCAAATGCAACCCCTGACCCATCATCCTCCAGCTGTCCACATTTCACACACAATCCTCCGAAAAACCCAGGATGTGGAGGGCATGTATCAACAATTTTATGTTCCATAGATGAACCTGGGATAGAATCAAATAGTGAGAACCACGGAAGTTTCACTTACAATGAAGTTTGTACGTTCACTCATCAGGTTGTAAGAACATGTATAACCATAAACACACAAGAAAAGAGGATCAACAACTTGATCTGAATGGCAGGTGTACTACAAAGAATGATAAAGAATTTAGTAAAACCAGTTTTGAACTTTAAAATCGTATATAACAAAACATTTAAGAGTAGTTAAAATAAAGAAAAATGCAAATTAACCTTCCTGAATCATCCGCTGTTAGTAATACAATGACAACACTTGCAATTTCTAAGAGACTCGATGAAATTTCAGTGGAATTTAACAAAAACACAAAGAGGAAACAAAATTAAATACACAAAAACGTGTGGGGGCACTCATTGATTTTGACAGTTGGTATACCCATACAACTTACTACTACTTCAAAATCGAACTCAAGGAGTATTCAAAATAATTTTATGAAGAAACTAATCTTTCAGGAAACATGCTTCAATACTGATATAGTTCAATTACCAAAATTAGGACATGCATGGGAAACAATGGGGAAATACTCAGGAAGCTAAGGGGAAACATGTAACTATTGGTTGATTATTGCAAATAAAAAACTGTGAAACGTGGTCACCTGGGCTGGGACACATCCATACTTCCCTTTTGATACATTTCAAAACAGGCTTTTTTGTTCCCAAATTACAAACATGCTAATTGTTGTTGAAGTTTTTTGTTACCAAGTTACACTAGTGAAACTGTTTGCTTATTTCCCATTCTGACTTCTTATACTGCTTTTTGCACACTGATAATTACGATCAAAAGTCCGAGTTAATGTCTATTTAAGTACTAATGCAATGGGATATTCTGTATTCAGATAAGGCAAGGAACAGTTAGCTATAAAACCCAGCATTGTTCTGCAGTCAGTCTGAGGTATTGCCAACACGAAAAAAATCTCAAGGCATACAGAATAATCATCCATGTCTATTTTGGCATGGCATACTTGAGTTGGCCATATATCTACATTTGCAGTTAGGGGCTGCTTGGATACATGCCAATGGACTACAGTTGCAATAGCTCTCCCAACCTAGCGTTTTGGCTACTTGCATCTGGGATTGGCTCTAACCCAAGCCAACTAGACTACTTTCAAGTACAAGTTTCTAACCTGAACCAGCCCAGACTAAAAAACATGACTCAAACCCAGCGCAAATCAGGTCCGGTTGGATCAAAATATATCATCAATTTGATTAATGCAAATGAAGTTGCTTCAACGCTCTTAATTGCAGTAACTCATTATACATCCAAATTTGTCACCATACGAGTTACAGCTACAGCTACAGAGGGTGTCTCATGACACTCAAGCAATCCTAGTCAAACATGTTAAGATCAGGTCAAACAGTCAAAATTTGATCAAAACTGCAATAATACTCATCAATTGTCAATATCAAATAATGATTTCTCAAAACTGATCTAATACTCATATGCTAACGCCGAATATAAATTTCTCAAACAAACTACAAAATAATTAAAGAATACATCCAACAGATAATATAATAAACATGTATGTTGCAATGCACATGCAGAATAAAAAGTTATTGTGCTATCTATAACCAACTCCTTGCAAAGTCAAGGTGAACTATATACCAAGAGTATGTCACCAGAATTATAGTCAGGTCACACAAGGAATAGTAGATTGTCGAAGAGAAAAAGAGAGAATGTAGTGCAACCAAAGATACCCAGGAGTTGAACCCATGGGATCAGCTAAAATGATGCTGAAAAGTGCAAGTCAAGGAAAGATCACTGCATGACCAAGGTGCAATGTTGTTGATGAGACGACAATTTCAAAGGAGACGAAAAGGCAGCAAAAGAAGCAAGGCAATGGTCTTCTGGAAACCATGATAGTGGCACAGAATCCAACCAGGTCACAAAACTTTATTAATGTGCTGATGTATGAGAGCTCCTATGGAAGGATGACACGAACAACAACTAATGCAAACCGGGTTGCGAAGCATGAAAGTCTAGTTATAAATTAAACTTTATGGACTATATAGGACTTTTAAATATAGAATTCAGCAACTACGAGTAATCCTAAAACAGACTTTACTCTAGTGGGTAGGGTTTTTCGGTGCATGACTAGCTATCGCACACACATACACTTTTTTCATTCGAATATTTGTTTGATTAAGTTGAGTGCATGCATGTTCATTCTGGACCTTCAAATCAAGATATGTGGGCATCTTTTTAGAATAGGAATGACCACATGAGCATGCTAGACTTCATCGTCCATTTCATTTGGAGCAAGGGCCAAAGCCCTACATTTAGTGTGTGCATAGTATGTCTAGTCGTGCGCACGATCTTAACTATGCTTTAGTCTTTGGTGGACAAAAGTCGTGCGCACAACTAGGTCTAGAACCTATCGGAAAGGTTGAGTCGGTAGGCTCATCCAATCCCCTTTTGCCACGTGTATGTCGTGCGCACGACTTGGCTGAGACAGACCCTAAAAGATAAGGGTCTCTTGCTTGGTATTAGCCATTCACCTAAGGACTCTCTTAGGCTATAAATAGCCCACCCCTACACCCTTCAGCTGCTAATGAGTCTTTTGGTTTATGAGAGCAATTAGAATAGAACTTCAGGTTTAGTGAGTTCATCCTTGAACTCCATCTTCTCTCTTCTTCCCCTTCTCTCTTCAACCTTCTATCCTATATCATATCTATGGAGGTTGGACTCATTGCTTACATGGTTACTTGAGAGTCTTTCAACTCCTTGTGATCATACAAGTAAGAGAGGTCAAAGCTAGTGAAGGATCTACGGTGTCATCCAATACCTAGATCTTGATCTAGTCTTTGGGGGTTATTGTGGCTTGAGTCTTTGAAGTGTGCTAGGCTTAGAAGCTTGATCTAAGGTCTCGAAAGAGATCAAGATCACCTTCTACCTTAGTCACTCCTTAGATCTAAGTATTCTTTTTATTTTCGCTTTGTTTTCGCCCTACTTCACTAACACACACCGAGTGTGATCCCACCGCCATGTGGAAGGCTCTTGCGAGAGCGCTCCGTGGCGCCGTTCACGTCGAGCACCCATGCGACGCCGCTCACTTTGGGGGCCACTTTTGGAGTGGAAGCAAGCAGAGAAGAGGAGCAAAGAAGCAGGCGCAAGAATCAGCTCAGTTCAGCACCTATGAAGTGAGAGCGTCGTCTCTACTTCATTGTCGTCGCGAGTCACGGATCTAGAGGGTTAAAGGCACCTATGAAGTGAGAGCGTCGTCTCTACTTCACCGAAAGCGCGGGTCGCGGACCTAGGGGCTACGGGGTAATCTCTGTGTAATCACTTTTAGCTTACTTGTAACCTTGCTTGCTACTTCATTAAGGAAGCTAGACCCCTCTGTGTGAAGGGTCTAGGCACGGTTTCGACCGGAGGGTGGTTTTCATCCCTGTTAAGGGTTTCCACCTTGCAATTGTTTATATATGCTCTTTAGCGCTATTTCTCATTGATCATTACTCGTAACTTCCGCTAGCTTTAGATTGTGCGATCAAACCCGTGCTTTCATCTGCCTGTTGTGGGGCATACTAATTAGCTTCGCCTAGGTGGTCGTATAGTGCACGGTGCTTAGTTAGCCAAGCATAACCTAGCTAATATTTAAGAAATCTTCAATTCTCACCAAGCTTCTTAAGGATGCGGAAAGGCCCGAACCTCCTCTGACTAAGATTGTGATGGGAGCCGACCGGGAACCACTACATTCACCAAGTCACCGTCTGAAAACTGGCATTGTCGTCTGTGCTTATCGGTAGCAGCTTTGTACTTTGCATTGGAAACCTGCAATCTGGGATACACCGATACTTCGAAACAGGTGTCGTACCCATATCGGATACTTCCCGATACTCCGATATGGCGGGATACGTATCCAATACGGCTAGGAAGTATCGGGGTTTCAAAAAAAAAAAAGATCCGATACGCCGGGGATACGGGACCGATACGCCGGGATACTTATGGATGGTAATGTAGTCCAAAATCCAAAAATTTGATCCAAATCCGACCGAAACGTCGGATATGGGTCTAAATTCTATACGTGACCATTTGCTTAATGATATCATTTATATGTTTTGATTTTTGGATGATGCGCGTGACACTAACTTTATATTTTGTAATGGATGACAAATGTTAGTGTTTTTTGCTAGCGTTATGAACGATGAATCAGTGTAGTCAAGGCGAGGCCTAGGTGATAAAAATTAAATGTATTAAATAAATATAACTCATTTATATACATAAGTAATTTATGATTTTATGCATAATAGATTTTAATTTCTAGAGATAAATTTAGTCAAAATAATATTATTTGATAATGGGGTATGATCCAGAGCATATGATAAGCTACAAAACCATTATTATTACAGCAAATAGGAATCACGCGTCAACCACAATGATTATACGTTGCAAATATTAATCACATATCAACAAGAGCAACATAACCCTATCATAGCCATAAATTCAAGCAAATTTCATAAGCAGAAATATAACCATATTAGGTAATCTATTATTTTATGGAATATTTCACAACCACGTATCCCAAAAAAAAACAATTAAAATTACTCATCTAAATCACCTAACCATCCACATTATCATCACTCTAATATGCATAGTCCTTATAAGTCTCTTTCGACTTTTTCCTCTTCAAACCCTAAGAACATGGACACAATAGTTTTTTTCCCCATTAATGATGGCATGGTGTTGACAATCTATAAAGTAACAAGGATCTATAAAACCAAACGGGATCCAAGAAAACTCAATTTGAATCCGATTAATTTTTAAAAAACCAAAAAAAAAACCAATAACAAAAGTAGGTGCCTAGGCCACCGGCCTAGGCAGCCGCCTAGACTCTACAGCCCGCCTTGCCACTGCCTAGGCGGCCAGAGCTCCAAAACACCTAGGTGATGACCTAGGCGACGCCTTTACTATACTGCAATGAATGTGACACTTACGTAATGTTGTTAGCGTTTTTGTAATGGATGAATGTGACACTAGCTTTGTATTTTTGGTTGTATTGGATGTAAATCATGCAATGAATGATGAGTATAGTCATATTTTTTAATTTTCAAACTATTCACTATCCATATTCTAGCACAAAAAATATTATATTTAATTATTACTATTGTATATATATATATAGATATATATATATATAATTACAAATGTATCCCTACCGTACCGCGTATCCTAGTTTTTCAAAAATCCACGTATCGTCGTATCTGTATCCCCGTATCTGTATCGGTGCTTTCTAACTTGCAATCTGTAAAGTACATCTTTCCGCACACTTTTGATATGATCATACAATTCATTGATAGCATGGTTTTCAGGACTGTAATAGAAAATAGAAGAGCAGTCAAGTAAATGGGGTCCATGATAGCCATATACAATTTCAAAGGAATATTTGTATGTAGACCTATTTATTGAACTATTATAAGCAAATTCTGGGTTTATCCCATTCACAGAGAGGAGGCGGGAGTGACTTGAGGAATTGGATTATAGGCACGAGTGTGAGGAGCAAACAATCGGTCAGGCGTACCGGGTCGCTAGGTATAGAGTAGATTGGGCAATGTACCCGTGGAAAGGCAAGGTGACATGAGAATACACAATCAGATGAGTTAGGTGAGTTGAGTCTTGTAACAACCTATATCACATAGTGCATAATCCTATCACTAGCTAGGGGTGGAGTAGGGAATCATCCAAACCACCAAAAATCTTGTGTCTTCTCTGAATATTTATTACATTTGAGAATATTTAGGAATTGTGCTACAAATTCAAACTAGTATGAAAAGATAAAATCCATCAAAATGCATTTTTCTATTGGGAGTATTAGTTGTTCCACCTATTCACCCCCCCAGGTGTTTGTTGTTATTCACTTCCGTATCGCATACACGATTTCACCTCAAAATTATATTTACGTTGTTATAAACATGTATCAGAGATCAATTACTACAGTTAGAAGTAACTGTGGTGAGATAAATGAATTTTCATTCATTGTGGGACTTCACAAAGAGTCAGCATTATGTCCATATTCTTTTACATCCTCGATGAACTCACTGGTAATATTCAAGAATAAGTACCATGGTGTATGTTATTTATAGATGATATAGAGTTAGTCGATGAGACAAGGATAGAGTAAAATACTAAATTGGAATTGCGGAGGAAGCCTTTGGAAGATAAGGGTTTAAAAATAAGTAGAGCTATAAAGGAAGCTTTGGATTTTAATGGAGAAAACAATAATAATGAAGCTCATTTTACAATAGATGGCCAAAAAATACAACAATGTGATTGTTTTTGGCATCTTGGGTCTGTCCTACGACTCCTACAAAAGAATGGAGAGATGAGTGATGCATCCAATAGAATTAGAGCTGCTTGGATGAAGTAGAGAGGAGATTCAGGAATGCTATATGATCGATGCATGCCTTTAAGACATAAAGGTAAATTTTACAAGACAACATAAGGCCTACAATGTTACATGCTTTAAAATGTTGGCCATTAAAGAGAGCCCATGCTCATAAGATGAGTGGCAGAGATGAGAATATTGAGCTGGATGTGCGGAAAAACTAGGAGTGATAGAGTTAGGAGTGAATGTATTAGAGGAAGCGTTGAAGTGCCACGAATTGAGAACAAGATAGTGGAGGAACATATTAAGATGGTTTGGACATGTACAACATAGAGCAAAGACGGCCCCGATAAGGAAAGGGTCGCACTATGGAAAGCAAGTTGGAGGGGAAGACCTAAAATAACACTGATAGAGATTGCTAGAAAAGACATGAAAAGAATTTCTATGACAACTGATATGGCCCTAAACAAAAATGAATGGTGAATAAGGATTCATAAAACCAACCTCAAATAGATGGAACATGGCTAGGTGGTTATGGTTATGTATGTAAGTGCAGGTGATTCTTCTCAACCCAAGGAGAGAACTCCCCTCCTCTCCCGTGAGCTATTCATATAGGTAAAAATAATCCCCTGCTAGACTCTTCTCTATTTAGGAGAGAGCTTTCTCCTCTTGAACAATTAGGCAGAAAACAACTCAAAATATCATCTGGAAATAAATTGAAAATACACATCTGCAAATATTGAAGATGAAGTACAGAAATTCAATAATTTCAACAAAGGTGGAAGTCTTAGTTCTATTTTCAATTCAACTAATTAAATAAATGCACAGTTAACAATGGGTAAACTGTGAAACTGTAGAAACTCACAAAGCAATAATCGTAAATTTGTTCTACTATTATAAGAAATGGTGAATATCTGGTAGACACTTACGAAGTTGATTAATTCAAATCACATGTCCGCCTAAATCAATGTAATGATCTCCTTCCCAGTTAATTGTGTACGTGAACCCAGGATATTAATCTCCACAATTTATTTTTATATTCTCAATGCATTTCTAAAATACCTTGAAGCACTCTACTCAAGCAAGGTAATATTTATTTTAGCATATGTATATCACTGCCAATATTCTTAATTTCTGGCAAACACTGTCGCAACAAAGATTTCTTGAACATATGGCATTATTGTGGTTGCTAATGAAGTACAAACCACTCAAATTGAATGAAAATGAACAAGGAGGCTGGAAACTAAAACCTTCGATAAAATCCCCTACAATATGGATAAAAATAGCTCCTCCATAAGACAAGCAATAATGAAAACAATAATCATATAGACCCTACTCCTCCCTTCACCACTACTAATGCTCAGCATTCAGCAATGCTATATATTTTTATCATGGTCACGATATGTATCCAACACTTCCGGCTATTTCAACAAATATTCTTACAGAGAAGGTTTGATAACTTGAATTGTAACATGCGTCAATGGCACATATAGACATTAATCAATTAGTTTTATGCCAAATTTGGTGGTGCTGCTGGTGCCTAGATTTCACTACTCAATTTGGTGTATCTAGAACTTATTAATGCAAGATAATAAAAAACAATCTAAGTTAATTGTGTTTTCTTCTGATAATCATCAAGTCAGTAATTATACCTATTTTTTCTTGAATCGTCCCAGCCACTACTGATTCGTGAAGCTCTTCTGCACCATCCTCCTCCTCCACTCTACGCCTTTTTCTCCTGCGAATCCCATATAATAAATTTAAAGGAAAGTTAGTATTCTTTTGCATCCAAATTTCTCAAGTTTTATAGTCAAACACTAAGACAAAAGGAAAAGAGAAACTAAAGTAGGAAGAACAAAATGATCATCATCCACAAAGTCTTATTCAATCAAGATGGAGTCGACTATAGAGAAGATCAACAAAAAATTCCCAATAGATGGTCAAATCGATCAACCCTCTTAAGTCTTAACATATTGGTGTTGAAAATTGGACCAAGGCAACGTAGCAAGATAGGGGCATGCCAAGACCTAAAAGGCCAGTTAGTGGGCAAGGAAACCTACCTTGTTGATTATATAGTTTAAGCTCATGCAACCAAGGAGCAACCCACCACAGTTCCCTGAGACTAGGAATGGGTCTAGTTGAAAAGGGTAGAAGGCACGATTTTATATTGGGAATTGCATTAATTTATGTGGCACAAATTATAAGCCAAAGAGCTGAAATGAAACAACATTCTCATTTGTATGACAACGTAAATAAGAAAATATGTTCTTAGGTCACCACTGTTCCAAACAACTATGGGGCATATTACAGTAGAAACAACTCCATCCAGCATTCAAATGGATAATCATTATTAATATTTTAAGTTGAGAAAACATCCTATCAATGGTGGTAGGTATCATCCTATCATAGTCTTTTAAGAATGCCGACATATGGTAAACATGTTGTTGCTATATGAGGCAATACAGATTGATGCATAACTTTGATAGTGGGAGACATGCTGTATAAAACCTTCCAGTTGAAGTACTGGTGGGACACTGATCCGGTTCCACCGGAGAAGACACGAGTCTACATGCGTAGACAGAGGAGGATGGCCACACCATGTGGCTATGGCTTGGAGACGCTTGATGGTTGATGGCCCAGCCTCATTGGACCCCCGCATGGCCATGCTTTCATTTATTAGGAATTAAATAATCAATTTCGGAGCATTTATTAGTTTAATTTTTGGTTATATGTAAACCCAATCTATACAAGTGGTTTTAGTCTTTTTTGAGCCCCTATGGCCATTAGGGTTTTGATTGAGTCTTTTAAACTGTTGTAGTTGTCATCTCTTTTCTTGATAAATGATTGAATGAATGAAGAGTTCGCTTTAGGGTTCCTTTGTGAAGAACCATTACTTCGAGGTGAAAGAACTATTACTTTGAGGCAAAAGACCCCGCGATCATCACCATCATCTTCTCCGTCCCGAAGGCGAATCGCACCCGCGCGACACCCCACAACCAGACCTCGCACCATGCGCTTGTCCCGTGCATGCGACCTGCACCTCGTAGCCACTCGTCCCACACCACCTGCACTTGACGCCCATGTCCGCAGTCTGCACAACCAGCGGCCGATCGTCCCGCACTACCCGGCAAGTCCATCAGCCATCCGCACCACCCAGTGGACCTCGTTGGCCGTCTCATCGCCAGCCTCACATCTCGTCAATGCCCGTGAGATCGACATCAAGCCTGATTCTATATTATGTCATTCTGAGGAGTCACAACAACACCGATCTTCGTCCGACGCCTTTAATAACTTCCACATTACTCGGGTTGATCGTTCCGTTAAGTTCTCCCTTATCAGTCAATCTGTCAATCACCCCATTTGGAACTTTATTTGATGCTGATCTAAGAGGTCAAAAATTTTATTGTCGCCACCTTTTTTCAAGTCCTCAATGATCACATTTGCCAAGATATTTTTTACTTTTGGTAAAATCACTACCTTAGCCATTCGGTTTGGTGACCCCTGCTTCAAATTAGGGACGAAAAAAAACATAAGTAATCTGAGTCACTGAATCATATTTGCTTTTATCTCGCGTTGGCAATCTCATCTTAGTTGCACCGCATTTAAATCCAAAATTCTAAGGACCAAAACACACACACACACACATATATATATAGGGGGTATCGAGCTGTACAAAATGCCACCTTGCTCTTCCGAGCAGAAGGGGTTTGAGAAACCGCCGCTTCGCTTGACGTAAGCCTCGCAACGCTTGTTGGTCGTGGCCAGTGCAATAATGACTGCAGCATTCTCTTCTTCCCTTTCTCCAGCAACGATCTTTTATCTACACATTGCAGTCAAGTCCGATAGCATCCATCCCAGTGCTTCACCCCAGCAATGACGATTAGATCATTCAGACTCCGGACCAAACGCTCAATGCACTTCGGTATTGCTCCGACGATCCAGCTATGTGCGCAAGCACCGGATTGGATGCCCAGAAATGCTCCTCCGCAGTGGGTGGTTATTGGAAGGGGGGTCTGGAGGGTGGGGTGAGAGGGAGAGAGTACGCAAGAGAGTGGGAGAGAGAGAAGGAAGGGAGGGGATTACAGTGGTCGGTTTTGAAAAGTGGTGGAAGGATCGGACCGGCTCGATACAAGTTGAGGCCTAAGAAGGAACTCTAAATAAGATTTTTTAATATTTATTTATTAATATTAATAATATTAATTGATTTTCAATATGTTAGAAAGTTTTAGGTTAAAATCAGCCCGTAGGTTTTATTTTTATATGAAGTTTTGGAATATTTAAGTGGGTTGGGAACTTGGGGCCTTCTCATATGGGGCCTTAGGCTATTTCAGTGGGTTTGGGTCATGGGGGCCTTCTATTCACATGGGGCCTTAAGCGACCACCGTAATCAAGATTTAAAATGCTAGAATCGGTACCAATATCGGCCAACATCGGACCGATACGTATAGGCGATACGACTCGGTATCGGCCAGTACGGATCGAAACCGGTTTCAAAAATTGAAGGAAAAATTATTTAAAAATCAAAAAATATTAAAAATTAGAATTAAAATAAAATAAAAATAATATGAATTATATATAAATAAAAGTTACGTTTTAGGAGTTCCATCGTGAATCTCCTCTCTAAAGATCGCATGGTGGGCTATCTCGATAGCCTCTACCACAGCCTGGAGTGTTTGGACAAAGCCTACCTCTAGAGTCTAGGCTCCAGCCCAATCTGAACAAGACCAACTGTCCCAACCATGTATCATCATAGCCAGTCATCTCCCAAAACACACTCTACTCCTCAATCCCGAGCTGAAATTAGCTAATAAGAAGTATCACAAGTGCAACGAGTCGATGACTTATCACAATTGTAATACTTCCACTTGGCTGGTTTCAGTAGATGACTTGCAGGCTTGCATCAAACAAAGATAGCCAAACCAACTTCCAAACACCGCTTCTCTTTTTTCTGTCTCTCCTAACTTTCTCTTCTTTCTTTCTCTCCACTCTCTTTTTTGTTTCTGGTGTTTGGTGGGATGATATGGGTTTGGGGTACAGGTGCAATGGACTCCGAAAACCCAAAAACCCAACCGAAACCCGACCCGAAACATTGGGTATGGGTACAGATTTTATACCCGAAACATGGTTTGGGTAGGTTATGGGTATAGAAATTCTACCTGGTTAACTTTTGGGTATGGGTATGGGTACCTCAATACCCATACCCGAAACCCAAAAGTCGATTGTCCCTCTAACTTGTGTATACTTAGATAATACAGTTCGACTCCAAACTCATGGTCATTTACCCAAATTCTAATTGAACCCATATCCCCCAAACTTATACTCTACTAAAACCAATGTAATAAGAAACCAAAAAAGCTTCATAACATTGCATTGTGATACCTTGATTTTTCTCCTCGAATAATTGTATATATGATGGAGAAAAATAAACAAAATTATACCCAATTCATACCCGAAACCCAATTGGGTATAGATAGGGTATGAACCCTCTTCTAACCGAATGGGTATGGGCCAGGTATGGACCCTGTCATACACGAATGGGCATGGGTCTGGATAGGGGTAGGGTCCGACCCGAACCCAACCGATTGCCACCTCCAGTTTTTTTTTTTTTTTTTTTTTAGGGGAAAGGGGGGGGGGATAGCCTCCAAACCCTCCGCCCATGCCCAAATCGATTAAACAAAACCCACCCCCGCATGTCATAGCTGGGCAAGCATGTGTAGTCCATATGCAGAAAGAAAATAAAGGGAAGAAAAAAACCCTCAGCCCCCCCCCCCTCATTCTATCGGCCAGGTTCGATACCGACTGGTACGGATACGTACCGATCGATACCACCCCGAGTCGGCTGGTACGGGTTGGTACCGACCGGTACATACCTGGTTTCGGCCCCAGGAGAGCTAACTCAGCTTAGCTCGAGCGAAACCGATACGTACCGGTATTGGTCAAGATTTAAAACCATGACCATAATGGCCTAATGGTTGAAGTGGCCCTGAGATCGGGGGGAGAGATAAGGGGCGACGCGACGCGAAGTAGACGGACGGTTTGGAAAAAGGAATAACATATTGGGGGGGGGGCATTTACGAAGGGCGATTTTTTATCTCATCCTCAAAGGGTAGGAAAGAAAACGTTCTTTTTTCTAGTTTTTTTTTTAATTAATAATTTTAAACTCTCTTTTCTTCTTAGTATTATAGCAGATTTGCTAGGTATTATACAATCCCCAACAAGTCACATAAAGGCCTCACCCTTGAAACTCAGTAATATTATAACATGAGGAAATTCAAGTTCATTAATCATAAACTAACTCTCATAAACTGTACATTTTTACTCTAAAAGAAATTATAATTATCCATCATTTCAGATGAAAGAAACATCTAAGACTGAGCCAAAAAAGAAGAAAACAAAGCATCACGTGCACTGCAGTAGTCAAATATTCTCTATGTTCATTGAATAGCCATATGAGACACAATCTTGTGGGAGGAGAAGGATATTTGCTTCACATCATCAAGAAAAACTTGAGAAAACCCAAAAGGATGTTGAAAATATACAAATCTGGGTTTTAGACTTTTAGTGTGTAAATCCGATGCAAACACACTAAAAACTCGCCAAGCCACCAAGAAATCAAATCAAGTATCGAAGACAAGTGAAAACCCTCAAGGCCATGATTGAAAGAAAAAAACAAAACCGAAGAGTTACCCCCTTTTAAGCCGAGGCACACAAATGGAAGGATCGATCATTAAAGTCTACGATCAATTAGCGCTTATTCAATATCTGGGCTAACTAGGATAAGTTAACAGTCGGCATCATATCGATCGTAAGAAAGGATCGATTTGATCGTATGTTCAATCATAGTCCGTTAAAGCTAAACTGTAAAAACAATTGTGAAAACTCTTTGGACTTGGACATTTCAAAACATGGTTTTAAACGGATAGTTGGCAACATGCATCATTAAAAATACATTCAACTTGCTACATCCAATTATGTCATCAAATACAAAATTTCATTTAAGCCAAACATGTTTGAAGGAGATATGGGCATAAAACATTTTAATATTTATTAAATTTACTAGTGCAATAATTTAGAGATCGTTTACCGATTACTATACCGATGAAGGTTTCTACCAAATTCTCATCATTATACTAACATATATGAACTTTCTGAGTCTAATATAAAAGAATATATGCATCCCATACAAAAGATGTACTAACAGCACATCCAGACGGTTCTATGACACGATTACGTTGAACTTGCACAAAGCCACAAACTTCTTGAGAACAATCAAAAGAACTGAGTTGCTAGTGAATAATTGTCATTTGTACTTGATTTCTTCTTAATTAATAATAACTGCAATCATTTCTGAAACATCTCCCATTATGTCGTAAAGGACGCAAGCACAGAACGATAAGTTTATCCTATCAGAAGATTTATATGGAAAAATCACCTTGACTAGCAGCTGGCTTATCAAATGTTACAGTAAGACCAACTTTTCCGAGAATAGTGCAAAATCAGTTAACTTCAGTTTCATTTTTTTTTTCCTTGACAAAGATTGAATTCAGTTTCATTTTTTTTTTCCTTGACAAAGATTGAATTCAGTTTCCAAAAAAGGAGAATGAGGAAATCCAACATAAAACTAAAATAAACAATCTAGTATAACTCATAAGAAGAATTGAAATGTACTTTAATATTTGCCACTTGAAGAGCTGATAAGATACCTTTGTCCTGTAAAATCAGTTTCATCACTGTTGGTTTCTTCATAATCAGGAGAGGTGTCGGACGAAGCCAACTCCAACTCTGCATTGAGGAACGCAGCAAAATCGTCACTGCTACTTGATGAGTGTAATGGAGATTCAGCCGCCAGACTCATGCTTGCAACATTATGTCTGGCATTCCATCGCTAAAAACAGTTAATCATATGTTAATTCATTGAAATTGAAAGGAGATGAGATTAAAAAAAATGTAGATGAAAACGGTAGGAGAAGAATCATGGTTGGTGACAAATATTGAGAGAGAGAGAGAGGGGGGAGGGGGGGGGGGGGGATTTCTACTGGATTATCTTGTTATGATTTTTGGAAAAGCAATGGGGTCTACCTAAAGGTGACTCACCGTCTTCAGCAACTCGCGGCTAGCAGTCAGCCAGATCAACACGGACTACAACGCCCATGAGAAGAGGATGGAGGTCTACCTAAACTGGTGAGGGAGATGGTCACCAACTTCGACGACATCACCTTCACCCAGGTCCCAAGGACAGAGAACAAGTAGGCGGACGCCCTCACTAACATCGCCTCAATGCTTGGAGGGTCGAAAGCTCGCTACCTCACCATCAAGGTCCAAGGATACCCCGCACCCAGCATGAGTCATGCCTCGTCGTATTCGGCCTCAAGGCCGAGGCGACGACAACTGGCGGATGGACTCAGTAGATCAAGACTTACCTCAAGACAGGCGACCTCCCCGAGGATAAGGAGGAAGCCCGCTGAATCGAGAGAACACACAAATATCTCATCCAGTAAGGTGAGATCTTCAAAAGGTCGTTCGGAAGTCTGTACATGAGATGACTGGAATGCAAGGAAACTGACCTCGTCCTTAAGAAGGTCCACAGCGAGGAGTACGGCAACCACTCCGAAGACCGATCTCTCAGGAGAAACGTCAAACGTCAGGGGTACTGATGGCCAACTTTGCTCGAGGATGCGGCGAAGGTCGCCTTGCGATGCCTTCAATGCCAAAAGCACGCCCTAGTGATCCACGTACCCGCCGAGGAACTGCCCCCTTATCAGAATGGGGTCTCGACATCATCGGTCCATTCCCAATCTACATGTAAGAAGAATTTTCTCCTAATCTCCACAGACTACTTCACCAAAAAAGTGAAAGTGGACCGCTGGCTAAGATCGATGAGAAGTCTACGACTTCCTCTAGAGCAAAATTATCTATAGTTTTGACCTACCTCGAGCCAATGTCAGCGACAATAAGAGGCAGTTCGACGACAACCTCATCTGAGGATTCTTCAAAAAGAACGGGGTCCAACTATGTTTCTCGTCGTCAAGGTACCCCTCGAGCAAAGGCCAGGCTGAGGCGACCGACTGGATCATCTTGGACAACCTGATGAAAAGGTTGGACAAGAACAAGGGGGTGCAGGGAGCTCGCATAAAGACGTGCATGACGAGCCCGCCGCATAGCAACCACACAAGGCCAGTCTTTGGGCGACTTGGTTGTGAAGTCATAGGTGATGGCTCTGTAACATCAACAAGGAGCTCGTCCGCGAAAACCATGGAACTCACCTAGAGGCGTGCCCGATGAGCTCGCCCTATAGTGATTGGGGACCATGTATGGCGAGCCTTTTAACGACCTGGTCGTGATATCATGAGTGACAGCATCGTGACATCAGCATGGAGTCGCCTGTGAAAGCCAGGGAACTCACCCAAAGGCGTGCACACGATGAGCTCGTCTCATAATGACCATGCAGGACCAACCTTTGGGAGACATGGTGGGGGTGTCATCATGAAGTCATTAAGGAGCTACCCAACAAGAATTAGGAACTCACCCAGGGATGTGCACACCGGGCTCATCCAATGGTGACCTTGTGGGGTTAGCTTGTAGGCGATTGCCGCGACCCAACAGTGACGCCACCGGTGAGAGCAAGGGGGTGTAGCGAGTCCATAAGTCCAGCTATAGGGTGACCTAATAGATCTTATCACACAGTGCTTTTCCAAAAGGATATGCAACCAAAGGTAGGCAAGGGGATTTGTTTGTTGTCACGCACAAATTAGGTGTCAGGCAACGAGGCAGGTGTCAGACGACAGGCCGCAGAACTGGCATGGCCAGACCCCTACCTCCAACAAGAGTATGACACGTGTTGCTGGAAAGCAATGTGCTCCACTGCCACGACCAGCCTCTGGGTAACGTCGATGCCGACCAGCAACAACTAGATCATGACATGTGGAGGCTCTCTACTCCCATGTGACATCTCTGCACCACTCCCGTGGTGACACGTAGACATTCCCTGGAGGACCTGGCACCTATGCAGCCCAGAGCCGCCCTCGTCCGACAGCAACCAATCAGCCAGAAAGGTCGTCGCATGCATCAGTTATTCGCCACCACTTGGCTGCCACATGGTCCAACAGGTGTCGACACCTCCGATCTTCTATAAAAACTCACCAGAGGCACAATTAAGAGGTTCGGATCTTGTGAGTCCTACTACCAACTCTAGCTCTTACTTTTCTAATTCTCTTCCCCTCTTTACTGCTAAGTGCTGACATAGGCATCGAAAGGTCGTTGCTTCATAGGAAGTCGACCGTCTCTGACCTAGTTTTCAATCTTGCAGCTCGTCTTTACCAGCTCATCCCCTTGACCACGGAGAAGGTCGAAACCACCGTAGGACTGTAGCAGCCACCCTTCGGCGGGCTACCTCATCGACTAGTGGGAATCGATGGAGGAGACCTGTTTTGCCCCCCGACAATTTCCTCCTTACAAATGTAAGCATCAACTTTCAACTAATTAACATGTATAATATACCCCAATGCCTAAATAGAACACAAGAAATGCCGAGGTCAGAATCTAAAGGACTCAAAAGGTCCAAAAATTGATCGGAAAGACTCAAAATATCCAAAAAATTGATCCGTTTCTACAATCATTCAGAATTCAATTGCAATGGCTAGAATATGAGTAAGCAACTTTCAAGCATCTGCAGAACATGCAAGGGGTTTATGCTATATGATTTTATGAAAATATTATAAATACATGTGCACTTTTTGAGTCATTTATATAGGCTGATGCATCACTTCATATCCCAGGTCAAATCAGCAGCCCATATTGCCCTCTAATCCAAACATCCATGTTCCCACTTCCCACAAACTTCAGTCATTGCATCTGCATAGCCTCCACATTATGGCTGTACAAGGTTAAGATAACAAATGGATCCCCTATCAATTGGGTGCATGATGTAACATGAAATACCCAATCCACAGTGATGATTATATACGCCATGAACCAAACAATGTTGTACAGAAATCAAAATGAATTTCTTGAAAAACCCTAAACCGCTGTAAGTTGGGGGAAGAGAGAACTCAAAATAGAGGGTTTAGAGAGAGAGAGAGAGAGAGACGCTGAATTGAGGGAAGGGGGAGGGAAAAATCATACCTTTGAAAGGTGAGGATGGTAGGAAGATGAGGCCGCTGGAGATCTGCGGCTCTCCTCCAGCGACCGGGAGGAGACGAGGTCACAGACTCACAGGTGACGCTGGAGGTGGTCGCCTTTATGACGTAGGTGGTCGGCCGTGATGGCTGGATTGGACTCTGGTGAGGGCTGAGGGACACGCCTGTCTGGTCGTGAGCATGGTCGCCGGGTGGGAGGAAGAGAGAGAGAGAGAGAGGGAGAAAAAAAAAACAAGATTGGAGAGATGAAGAGAGAGAGAGAGAGAGAGAGAGAGAGAGAGAGAAACCGGAGCAGAATTATGGGATTCCTATTCTCTCCGGTAGCGGCTCCCCGCCTCACTACCACGGACTGCATCACGGCCGTCAGGTCAGGTAGTGTGCGCGGGACAATAGAACGCGCCAAAGGTGAGGAGTTGTCAATCCAATACACTGCCTAAAGCACCAAAAAAAACAAAAAAACAAAATGGGTACCTAATTTTATAAAAAAAAAAGACATAGGTGGTCGCCGGCTCTGCCGCTCGCGCTCATCACCTCCTTCACCGCCGCTCGTGCTCACCGCCTCCTTCACCGCTGCTCGCAGTCGCCTCCGCCTCCAACCTCCGTCGCTCAAGTTTGCCGCTCCGCCATGACTGTTTGAGAGAGAAGAGGGTGGTCTCGGGATTAAAAAACACATAGGGTTTTATCCTAATGTTTGGTTGGTTAGAGGGGCTGGATGTCAAATGAAAAACTTCACTGGGTTTATCCTAATGTTGGGTTGGTTAGAGGGGTCTTGGGCTAATTAATAACGTGGTTCAGATCCACATAGGTTCCTAAATTTGTGAATCATATATGAGTCTATGCAATAAATCAGGCTAATAAGGTTCAAGCCAAACGTTATACCACCATACGGCTCAGTCTTATTGGCTTTGCCTCCGTAGATGCACTTTGTCTTCTCAACTTGCAATCGACATATGAAACGCTTCACTCCGTGTTCTTGATCCTCACGCACATGATGTCGACACACGACTATAGTCTTCTATGAAATAGAGGTTCGTTAACCACCCAAAAGTAGTAGCTTGAAGTCAACACACGACCTCAAGATTAATTCATCAAGATGACGAAATACAACCTTAGATGAAAAGGGATAGGCATCAAGTCTTCCCATGTGATATGCAGATATGAAGAAAAACTAATCCTAAGTTCTATCTATCACTTTATTAAGAACAAAGTGGTTGAATCATTCTCTTCTAATGGATCAAACTAGAAGCATGGAGATAAATTCCTTATAAACCTCATGTAGATAAAATCTTACAGATCAAGAGGTTGCATCATTTAATTGAGTTGGTATACAAGGCTTCATATAGGCTTAGCAATTTAAAGAATCACAAACCTACACACTTAATGACTCCTACACGAATCAGACTAGAATTCTCAAAATTATGAATCAGATCGGTTGGTTAAACCTACATGATCGATCGAACCCAACTCGTTCGCAAATCGATAATTCTGATCAGCCGGACTCTAAGGATCGATCGATCAGAAGTTGAGTCATGGCCTATTTCAAGTTGGTTTCAAACAATTATACACTTAAGGAGGGAGAAAACTAGGGGGAAAAAAATAAGTCGGATTTGACCTGTTATAGTTAAATACGAGTCAGAAGTCAGATTTGACCTATTATAGTTAAATACGATTGGTTTGTCAGTCAAAGGTAGCATGATCGGTTGGTTTACCCGATCCTTGTATATTTAGAAACTATTTTGAAATCCAATTCAAAAATACTTTTTATATGATTTTTATAAAACCAAAAGTATTTTCTTGAAACCTATGATCAAAATGGTATTTCTTTTGAAACATGGTGATCACGGAAAACTATATATGATATGCAATGTATGTCTGTGCCCATGCGCTCTATGGTTTAACTAAGTAATTAATGCAATTTTACATGTACCTAAGGAAATTGTATTGTCATACTTCTTGTCGTTTTATGGTTTTCATCTTTGACGCTTCGTTTTCATCAATAAGCCATGTGAAAGTATACGCGCACACAAAAAAAATCTACAATGTAATTTGCCAAGAGAAGTTCTCATCAAACTCCTCCTTTGGCAAATTTCGTGACAAAAACACTAAAGCCCATAGAGTTATACATTGCTCTTTACAATCAATATTCTCAAAAGAAAACTGAAAATTTCAACGATGATCTGTCACTATATTTTTTTTAAAGCATATTTGATGCACACTCAAGTAGACATTAAATGCAAGTGTGGCAAGAATTTATAAAAAGACATTAAAGAATATATTCTCCCCATATAGATATGCATACAAAAAGAGAAATAGAAGGATTATAATATTCATAATTACAAAAAAAATGATAAAAACACTAATAAAACAACTATGATACCCATAAAGATGTCCCCTTTTTTTGTCACAAATTGATAAAGAGACAATTATTGACAATTCCCTAATTTTTTACCATCATCCATCCTGAAATATATGCACAAAACATAGAGAGATAATGATATGCGTTAATAACTAATAGAGAGTTTTGAGTACAAATGATGAGAATAAAAAGAAAATACTCAAACTCAACATAATATAAAACTAATACAAGTTCAGTTCATCGGATAAGTACTATAAAAACCAAAAAGTACATGACTCATATAGAAACCATTATTGCCTACTCCTTGTCGGAAGATTTGATTCTGTTCGGGTCCTTTGGAACTAGCTTGAGAACATGGAATGGAGAAATTAGAATATGAAATCCCTGAACCATCATCTACTCAAGCATGTCGAAATACAAGTCACATCGGTCTAGCTGGGTATAGAGATTCATGATCCCTGCTCGATCGCTGCAAGACATCTGCTTGTGCCATGATGTGTCATTGGCTCTGCTGTGCCTCGTCAAATTGTTGCATGAATGTTTGAAATCCACTTGCGAACAATAGTATTGTCCACAATCATGGTATGTGCAATGGCAGGAACACCAAGAAGAAGAGTGGTCATCAATGATAAAGGATTCTAGAGATGATGATGCCAAAAGGTAGCATCCTGTAATAGACATAGAAGTAGTTGTCTCTCACATAACTCAAAAGATGTAGTAAGAAAGATCCAAAGGAAAACTATTTTGATCGAATAAAGAAGGTGAAGAGACGAGGTTTTCACCTCAGCAGTGTGAGTCCAAGGCACGATACAACTAGACATCATCATGAAGATCATCCAATAATCAAGTGAAAGTCGAATAGCTTTTTTTTTTTTTTTTTTTTGAGATCGGCGGGTGTCCCGAAACCTTTCGGGCAATGGCCCACTTCAGGCTCGGACTAATCCCTCCGGGAGTGAAGCCCGACCCACTCGGCAATTCCCACTTCACTCCTGGGTACATCGAGGGGAGGAAGAGTTGAACCCACAACCTCATCACCAAAGCATCAATTGCTTTGCCAACTCTCCTATCCCCTGGTGGGTAAAGTCGAATAGCTTTAAGCACGAGGACAAAAGGATACTCTCCTCCACACGTCTCTACAATTGCGGACTCAAGATCAACTTCTGCAGGACCTATAGGAATGGGTTCCTTAGGAGCATCTATCCTAGGGATTCCTAGCACGGTTGAAATAACATCAAGGGAAACAAAAATATGGTGCCCTGTAACAAAACTACTAGCAGACATAAGATCTTTAGAAAGAATAAAATAGAATAGAAAAACTGAACATATATGGGATAGACTAGACCAAAAAGATCTGGAATAAGTAGTCAACCTTTCTGAGAAACGTTCTCTAAAATTGCTTGTGGAAAGTGGGAGGATTTCAAACTAAAGAGAGAGAAAAACTAGACAATTATTGGTGTCAGAGCACACGATGAAAGAGTTTGAAGGGTGGTTTGCCATTAAAATATGACCTACAAAGAAGGGTTATGAGTATCCATCAAAAAATTGGTATATGAAAATTTTCACATCGGATCAAACTCAAATTTGCACCATAAATAGATAATAATTAATTATGAATCATCATAGCAAAAGCAAAATAATCTAATTAATTATCATCCACCATATCTAAGGATTATGAGATGGTTACCTCTTAGGACTTATATATGCCTAAGGTTGTAAATCGTTGTTGAAGAAGATGAAGAACGAAGCCTGATCATAAATCTTGCAACCTTCTTGATTTAACGCCTATTCCATGCACACAAGCCATAATGGAGAACTTGTGGGAATTCTCTCATTCTTCAAGATCCTTGCAAAGACACTCGACGAAGACAAACAGATCCAACATGTGGAAGTCTGAAGGGGAGGAAGACCTTCTTCATTTCTCTTCTTTCTTCTATCTTCTCTCTTTTTCTCTTTCTCCTTCTTCTCCTTTCTATCTTGGTCAAACTCCACTAGAGAGGAGAGGGGGGCTGCGGTTTCTTGGTGGCTGAACAAGAATGGAGCGGCTAGGGTTTCCCCCTAGCCCCTTATGTGGCCGAACTCCCCTAGATAGGGTTTCCTATTATAAAGGGATTGACATCCCTTGGATCACTCTTCATAACCTCCAATGGGTATTCCCATGTGAGGACTTTGGCTGGGGTTTATCCCCTGGCTGAAATACTCATGGGGAGGACCCATAGGGGTGGCCAACAATACCCCAAGTTGCACGCTCGGTTCTAGCAACCACTTAAGTCGAGAAGGCTTGCATACTTGTTAGTTCAGTTTGACTGCGGTCAAACCCTAACTTGTGTCATGGCTTCTTCTAGTCCAACTAGAAAACCAACAAGAAAAATTAATTAATTAATAATTAATTATCTATCAATATCCACCTTGGATAATTATAATAATACCCCTACACTGATGGGTTATCTCCTAAGTCTATCAGAAAGTTGACCTGAGAGGGAAACGGAGTCGCACTCCATCCCGGAGCATTTATGGCACCTCCTATATTTTAGGGAAGTCATTAAAGTTCACTTTAGTGGACTCTAATTACTTCTCCTAGAAAGTCTGAGGTCCAATGTAGCCCTAGTTGACACTTATGACTTTTCCGGAGAAAGTCAACTTAGTCAAGATCTAGTTATCTTAGTAAATCACATATGACTAATTTTCACACGTCAATGTCCATAGCTTCATTCTATGAACCTGGGGCCTACTAGGTGGGTCTCACTAAGGAACCCTAATCAAACTATAGGCTTTCCTCTGGTAGAGGATTTAAGAAAGGAGCCGCTTAGGTAAACCTATACTATATCTTCTAAACCACATGCCCCTAGGTTTCCTAGTCACAATGGATTCAACTAATATCAGTAAACTCTAGTGGCATTAGATCAGGTTTACTTGGCTATTAGAGATGACTAGGAGTTGGAATCTTTGAGACCTTGATAACCTTGGTTCCCGCTGGTGACATGGACTAGACCATACCAGTGAATATTATCTACAACCACTATTATGACACTACTGCACTCTGAGGCTATTAGTAATTATGTGAGTATTCTTTACCCTACTATGTTGTACTTAAACCATTCCAATCTGGTGTCCGTGAAACTAACTAAGATTAGTGCCAACTGTCCCTCTCAGATTAGTACATCAACTTGAGTCTTGACTTCCCAAAGCCTTCTGATCACTACCTTATCTATGTGTACGACTGGCTAGCCTTGGTGATCATCCCTTTATAAGAGTCACTCAATGAGACACCTAGTTTTTCTTAAGGGATATGGAATTCCAATGACAGCTTGTATTCCTATTGCACTCAATGCAAACTACCCAATCGACCCAATGTCGTTCTATTAATAGACCTAGCTGATTGACAGGTCAAAGTAGAGAACAACAAACATGAGGTTCACAATATATCCTAGAATTATGGTTCTAGTCAACTAACAGTAGAGATCCTGTGATCTTGGATGACAGTTGATAAGAAAAATTTTCTTTCTTGATTTTATTCGATGTATTTTGGTTACATTAAAACCGATGGTTTAGATAGGTCATCTCTCCAATCGAAAAAGATCAATGTGTTTTTTTTTTTTTTTGAGATCGACGGGTGTCCCAAAACCTTTCGGGCAATGGCCCACTTCAAGCTCGGAGTAATCCCTCTGGGAGTGAAGCCCGCCCCACTCGGCAATTCCCACTTCACTCCTGGGTAAATCGAGGGGAGGAAGAGTTGAACCCACAACCTCATCACCAAAGCCTCAGTTGCTTTGCCAACTCTCCTATCCCCTGGTGGGTAAAAAGATCAATGTGTTATAGTCTTATATGCTAGATATCCAATCTAAAATTGACTGCGAACCAACATAAGTGTGTATAGTGATCTATATCTCCTGCATGTAGATCTTATCCACATACCCGAGTCACCTTAATGACACTAATGTGGACCAGATGATTTATGCATCTCATGCACAATGGTGTGTGAGTTATAGTGATATGATCATAATCAAGTATCATCATCGCTGGAATTGATATACAAGACACACAAATCCCAACAATAATTACTCTTAAATCATGCAAAAAAGAAGGTACCATCACCAATGAAAATCATGTACAAGCTGTTTCTAAATTTTGGACCATATGGATAATAAAAGATTTGTTGCCTACCAGTAACATGCATCATTTCTGTACATAACACATTTTGTTTTTCTTGCATGAAGAACCTTCTTTTATTTTGCATTCTTGGTTTTTTTTGTTATATACATGCATGTACATATCTGTAGCTTAATTTTAAATTATTCACCGCATGACTATGTGTTTAAACTAGTTCCAAATGTTTTATCTGGTTTTAAATTCTTTGAGCCATGTGTTGAGCACCTAGTAATTGGGACTATACCTTTTGACTATTGTATATATAGCTGGAATACTTAGTCTCTTTCACTTGTCTCCAATTAGTGAGTGTCATGGTTATCCAATCATTACCTTGCACATGCACTCTTGATTACAACTCTCCTACAAATAAAATTGCACTTTTAGAATGTTAACATCACATTGGGATACTATGATGACCTTGCTTTGAATGACATATGGTTAGTCACCCGATCTACTCATACCCTTTAAAATTTATTAAGAGGCCACCAATTAGATAAAAGTTCAGGTTTACATGCATACTTTTTGTGGTGAAACCTAGTGTATAGGATTGTTCATCCGATCCCATACACTTAGTGTGAAATGCTCTTTGAAGCAATATAAAGATGGTTACCTAACGTATAAGTGCGTTTATAGTGTGTTGTGGATATAGAGTGCAACAACCATGGTGTAAATTACAAATGAACACCTAACTAAAAATAGAAAAAGAAAAAAAAAATATTAAAAGTGCCTAAAAATTATGGGTGAGTAGAAAGCCAAAGGGGATATGGAAAGCATTGTGATGTATCTTATAATATCCCCAGTCTAAGTAGGTTTGACTATAAATATTGAATTTCATAGGTTCAATAGTGTGTAGATAGCATATTCTGAGTCAGTGTATAAACCATTAAGTCATAGTCATATCACTTTACACCAATAAGAGCTTCTCGTGTGTTACTGACTAATGGTGTCTAAGTATTCTTGAATATTGTTGGGGATGCCTATGCTTGAGTTCAAATGGCATTAGTAGGTATCCTCAATCCTTTGTACTCCAAAAAGGTGTCCAAAAAATCATTTGAAACATGTTTTGCATATATGCAATGTGAGGTATCATGCATATCTTCTGTATCATATTTGTATTTTATATTAGACTTAGAGTTTTGACTTTCATGTTCTCCATCTTTGACGTAAATTTTAGATCAAAAAGGGGGAGAGTGTTTCGTTGAGGGAGAAGCCCTATTTTTTACTTGCATTTGATGGCTTCCGACCACCGCATTTGATTTAAGTTGCTATAAACGGCTCCAGCCGCCGCATTTGATGGCTTCCGGCCACCACATTTGATTTAAGTTGCTATAAACGGCTCCAACCGCCGCATTTGATGGCCGCTGAAACTGGGGTCATCGATCTTATAAGAAAAAAATATTGGCTCAATCGTGGGCCACCCGATTGAATTTGCTGCACTTGTTTTGGGCCAAATCGTCGTCCATTAAAAATTTGTAGCAACCACTACTTTCTGTACGCCCAAAACAGGTCCAAAATGAGCTTGCTACCAGATGTAGGCTAACTGCCCCATTATACCCTTTTTAATGGATAAACATAGCCCACCACTATTTTCTGCACTTAGAAACAGGTCCAAAATGAGAGCATTTATGCCACTCGATTGAATTTGTTGCACTTGCTTTGAACCCAATCATGGTGTACCGTGTCGTCCATTAAAAGGACACAAGTCACACAACAGGGAATGAGCTTGCCACCAAACGTATAGCTTCCCCATTATACCCTTCTTAGGGTCTGTTTGGTTGGAGGGAGTTGGAACCGGCGTGTTCCAACTCACGCGTGTTTCGTTAAAGTGGTTGTTTGGTTCCATGCAGAGGCTCCAGACCAGATGAGTTTCAACTCCTCCATGGGTTTTGATTGTATAGAAAACGCATGAGTTTGTACCCCACGGTTTTCAGGTGGAGTTCCAACTCATTCCGTTTGTACCCCACGCGTGAGTTGGAACACGCCGGTTTCAACTCCCTCCAACCAAACTATCCCTTAATGGACAAACGCAGCACACCACAATTGGGGCATAAGTAAGTGTAACAAAGAAATCAGGTAGCAAAAAATACTTATATTCCCAACCTAACAGTACAAATATCTATATAACATGACAAGTCGGTTTTGTGCTGACTATACAAAACGGAAGCTAACTAGGACAAGCCGACTAAACAAAAATCTACCGAATAGATCTAACCATTCGTTCAAAAATCAACGCACGGTCTCTATTTCTCCGGCAACCAACTCCCTATGGGTTTCAAATCCCGACCTATTAAAACTGCACGAACCCCCAAAAATCCCGGCCCATTTAAACTGCACTAAACCTGATCGTTCATCCTGTGATCGTTATTCGCATCAACGGCTATAAACCCGCGTGTTGAAATTTTGGCCGCCCCAAACCATCGAGTCGATCTCGAGAAATCCATTCGAATAAAGACAGCTGTGATTGATCGATTATAGGGGGAGGGGGAGTTGGTCGCGCTGAAGGTGCCCGCTTTAGTGCCAATCGGTACGGGTGAGGAAATGTAGTTGTCGTCGAAAGTGTTTTGTTGCCGAAAGTGTTTAGGTGTGTTGCCGCCGAAGGCGGCCTGCTGCTGTGCAGACAGATGTGTTGCCGCCGATGTGATTGATCGATTATAGGGGGAGGGGTAGTTGGTCACGCCGAAAGCGCCTGCTTCGTGCCAATCGGCACGAACGAGGAAATGGGTGTCCCTTTGAATGTCGATGTTGTCGTCGATAGTGTTTTGTTGCCAAAGACGTTCAGGTTGTTTGCCGCCGAAGGTGGCCCGCTGCAGTGCCAACAAATATGTTACCGCTGAAAGCGGCCCGCTGCAGTGCCGACAGGCACGGGCATGCACTAGTATATTTATAGGTAGTGTAACTAATGAAAGTCCAAGGGGTGTATTTGTAAATTTATTGGTGAAATAAGATGGGGACCATTGGTATACACATGCTGAGAGTCCCCCCCCCCGAAAAAAAAGAAGCTTATTTGGCATCCCCTCACCCCCAAATATGAGGATGTGGGTGAGGGGATCGTTAGAGATGCTCTAAGAGACTAAGAAGGATGATTGAATTGGAAAAAGGATGTACTTTTTACTCTGTTGCATGTGGGTTGAGGGTTTTAAGGTTTTGAGCACAAAATTAAAGCTAAAAAGAGAGATTGTTACCACATTACAGTACAACGTCATTTGAAATTTAATTTGTGTGCACAAGACACATTCGATGAGACTATGTAGTGTCTTGTAAGTCTAGATTGTGGTCGTGCTCCACAGTCATTGAAGATGTTCAAGCGTAGTATAATGCTTTCTAAAGACCAAAAGTCTTGACTTAGCTATTTCCAAAGGTATACATCACATTTGGTTCGGTAAGATGGGTAGGATATAGAAAATCAAGGTTGTTGCGGATCCATTTGGAATTATGTGCGATTTCACGAATTCAATTGTTTCATGCTTTTTTGGAGTTCGATTAGGTTTTAAAATGAATTTACCTCGAAAAAGCACTTTTTATATTGATTCTATGCTTCATCGGTTTTCCAGAAAATATTATACTTGATCAGGTTTTTGTAGTTGACTCGTCGTGGTCAAACACTTATAAATATTCTAAATGCTCAAATTTTGCAGGGGCGGTCAAGACACTCATTTGGACGGGTTCCCTTAGGAGTCTAAACACTCGTTCAGACCTCCTTACTCCGATTCAAATTGTTCTTACTAGTTCAGACGAGTAACCAGAATTGCCAAGGGCCATGGTTAAGGCTAGCACTGGACTGTTATGAGTCTGCAATCTGGACAACTATTTGGACGGGTGTTAAAGTTGTCCAGACAATCATTCGGATGGCTTTGAGATTGCCAAATCAGCAAGTAATTTTTTCCCTTTTAGTTGAGATATTCAGCCATTGGTGGCCATATCCAACGGTCATCAATTGGGAATGTAACCTTACATAGCTGGCAATCAATTGGGCATCAATTGGACACGTTGGCACATTAGGGGTAAGGATTCTAGTGCTCTTTTTGCAGTCAAGAGTTATTGGAGAGAGAAACCCCAAATTAGGTAAGTCTTCATTCCTTCCCTTTAGGTAGGTGATTTGATTTGTTTTTATGTTGGATTTTGGAGCTTTCATTCATGAGTGTTTAGATTGACCTCATTCCCTTCTACCTATTGGTTTGAGAAATACACCCCCCCCCCCATTGTTTTAATCAAACCTATCGATTGAGAGATTTATTAGGTGGCGACCATTACAGAAGGTTGGTGAGATCCTTTCAAAGTGAGCTATGAAGTTTTTATAAGCCCGAGGTCCCTATTCGATAGTGCGTCCGATGAGTAATGTCGATTGATGTGAGTTTGAGTCTTCGATCATGAGGATTCCATTGATAGAAGTGTCGCTGTGAGATCTATCATTATCGGTGTGTCCGATATAGGGGTTGCAGTGGGGAGCATCCAAAGGATAGGTGACGGCCTATGCAGGAAAGGTGATAGTAGTCTAGAGCGAGCGACTGCGGAAGCATCGAGTTTGTCTAAGGGATACATGCTTGTGAATTTGTGCAAAACAAAGTTCTATAGTAGATTGTCTTGACCTAGTTTGAAAGCCCCATGGTTTTTTCCTTCAGGGTTTCCATGTAAAAAATATTTTGTGTATTGTTTTTTTTTATTTCTAGATATATGGATGAAGCCTTGTATGTTTCTACCATACATCTAACTTAAGTGAGCACTAGGTGCTTGCATAATTACTAATGCTTCCACATCGCAATTATTGAATCAACATTATGCATTGACCGTTTGTTTAATAATGAGAGTCCCCCGACGAAGTTTGTACGTAGAGGACTTTCAACATTGCACATGATGGATGAGTCATAGTGAGAGTTATTACTGTAGGAAAAAAAAACAAAGCAATGTTACCAAATAAACTGAAAATGAAGTATCAACACTGAAAATTGATGGCAAAAAATGATATGCACTGCTGCTGAAAATTTATCCTCGTACCTTATAATAAAGCCTCTTTCATTTATTTAAAATGAGGATTCATCACCGAAAATGAAGCCTAATGGTTTTAAATGATGGGCATTGGAATTAAAGCCAAACCTTCAATGTTGAAGTCTCATCATTGAAGGTGGATCGTCCTGATCATTGATATTGAAAGTGTTGAAGTGATAGGCTTCGATTTAGATTATTTGCACTGAAGATTGATGTATTTCATTGAAATTGAAGCCAGATCGGTTGTTCAATACTACAAATTAAAGCCTCAAATGGAAACATAAAGCCTCAGTACTAAAAATAAAAATATGCAATGAGATCGATGCCTTGACCCTAAAATTGTAGCATTAGTACATAGTTTTTAGTGCAAGGGTTTTACTTTTAGAGCTGAGGATTCAATTTAAATTATTTGAACTAAAAGTCAATTTTTTATTTTTTTAAATTGAAGTCAAATCAATGATATTCAAGATCAGCATTACAAATTAAAGTAGAAGCATTAAAACGTAAAGCCCTAGCACTCAAAATAGAGCCAAGGCAATGAAAATAATAGTTGTGATGCGATTTGGAAAAAGAGATAGGAATTGTTGGAAATCTAATCGTTCTAAACTAGCAAATTTAGGATTCAATCAAATTCTTAAGATTAAAATAGATTAGCAAATGTTATTTTTGCAAACAAGGACAAGTCACAAATTTCTTTTAGAAATTGTTTGCCAAGGCAGAGCGGGTTCTATGGAACCGTCATTCACCTTGCCAAACTTTTCTAAAAGGAAGAAATAATCTATCTAAAATATATCTAATTATTTAGATTTCTCTATTAGATGCAAGTCGATTATTTTAGATCTAATATTAGGATAAAAGAAGAGTTAGAAACTCTGGCCTGTGGTCGAAGCGTGCTAGGCACTGTCCCAAGAATCTTATTGCCCCCCTTGTGCGGGTCTCGTGGCAATGGTTCTCGGAGATACGACAACCCCGGTCAGGCGACCTCCTTCTCGTCGGCACGACTTCAAGAAGGCTTTGCGAACCTCGTGAACTTTCAAGAACCCAGCGACTCGATGACGATCTTCTCGAGACCGGGAGGCAGCACCGCAGCAAAGCTTTGGTCCGAGAGAGGGAGTCTCTTCGGAGCAAAGAGGCAGCACCACAGCACCACGACACAAGAGAATGAGAGAGAGAGAGGCAGTAAGCAGGGAGGAATTCCGATATTCGGACTGTACCTATCCCATGGCTGCACCGGGCCTTATATAGGCCTCGGGCTGTTAATGGGAGGCTGAAAGAGGGGAGCGGTTAATGGGCTGCGATTAAGCCCATTAACCTCGCACGTTACAGCTCGCAGAGAGCAGTCTCGTAACGGCTCGCATGCAGCAACGGGTCGCATGCAAAACGGCTAGTAGCCAAAAAGGAATTTCATAAATGGTGGAGGACTTAAAAGCAAAAAACAAAAATAGGGCAGGTGCGGACCAGCCCATTTCGGAGGTGCTATCGTGTCCGGGTCCGTGGGCGCACACACACGCGCCACCCATGCCCAAGCCCAAGCCCGGCCCGGCTCGGCTCGGCACGGCACGCACGCGCGCGCGTATGTGAGCTAGTGGAGCCCTTCCTCTAGTGTGATGACTAGTGGGGGGAAGTGGGCAATCCTTTATAAGGTGGTAAGGGATTTCTCCCCTTACCGATATGGGACTAAAACCCAAGGTTTTTGTGTGGTTTTAAAACACACACCCAACAATCCCCCACATGTGTTTAAAACCACTAAATATTAAATAAGTAAAAAATTCAAAATGTAAAGTAAAAGGACTTTGCTGGATTCCTTATACTACGCAGTAGGTGTAGGTACCTTCCGGTTTGAACCTCCACTTAGTACAGTTGTATACATCCGTGAGGACTTGGTGGACTACGCCTTGAACCAGTCTCATTTATCGGGTTTCTACAAGTAGTACACGTAGTACAGTTTTTGATGGTTCTAAGCGGGTTACGCTATTAATGGCCTTGCACAGATATCTTTTCTTGTATGTTTCTAGGAAGCAGCCCTGGTCCCAGAGTTGCGGCCTCACAACGACATACATATAGGTACGTCCTAATAGGGGTGTGAGCAAGGCGACACCCCGCCTCATGGATCTTGGACTTATTAAGAGTTTTAAACTCATCCTACCCCTTGCTTTTAATAAGCACTGACGTCATAGGGACGGGAGCATTATTCAGTGCTTCTTATTTTCAATCACTACTACAGTTTATTTCTACCCATTGAACCTCCGTGAGGTTGGGTTCCCACTGCGGTGATCTTTCTTATGGGCTTAATCCCATCCCCCTCGACGATTCTAAGACCATTGTCCTAGAGAGGCCCTTAGTTAGATGATCTGCCAAATTGTTTTCGGATCTAACAAAATCTAGGACAATTATTTGATTTTTTATCTTATATTTGAGAGATCTATGTCTCACTTTCAGATGTCGATTTATTTTCACATCAGCGTTTTCTTGATTACATTTATCAATAGCTGATCGACAATCACAATGGATAGATATAGTCGGTAAAGGCTTTTCTATCAATGGGATCTCATATAGAAGATCTCGAAGCCATTCTGCTTCTGTGCTAGTGGTATCTAGCACTATCATTTCTGATTCCATGGTACTCCTAGCTATAACGGTTTGTTTGGTGGATTTCCAAGATATGGCTCCACCTCCTAGTAGGAATACATACCCGGTTGTGGACTTAATATCTATTGAGTTACTAATCCAGTTAGCATCAGAGTATCCCTCTAATATAGCTGGATATCCACTATAGTGGAGACCGTATGATATGGTTCCCTTAAGGTATCTAAAAACTCTTTCTAATACATTCCAATGGGACAAATTCGGGTTAAACGTATAACGACTAAGTCTATTTACCGCGTAAGCAATATCGGGTCGAGTATAGTTTGCTAGAAAACCTAGCGATCCTATGATTTGAGCATACTCGCTCTGTAGTCTAGGAAGTCCAGTGTTCTTTGTCAGATGGGTATTTGGATCATATGGTGTGGATACTGGTTGGCAATCGGGGTCGTAAAATTTTCTAAGGATTTTCTTGACATAGTGGGATTGGGATAACACTAAACCATTGTTCTTCCTAATGATCTTAGTGTTCAAAATAACGTCGGCTTATCCTAGATCTTTCATGTCAAAGTTTTGGGACAAAAAGTGTTTGATATCATTTATGATTTGTATGTTTGAACCGAATATCAGAATATCGTCAACATACAAACATAAGATGACAATATTACTACCATTTACTTTATGGTATACACATTCATCCGTTGAATTGATATCAAATCCATAGGATAAGATAACTTCATCGAATTTCATGTGCCATTGTTTTGGGGCTTGTTTAAGTCTATAGAGGGATCGAATTAATTTACACACCTTTCCCTCTTGTCCAGGTGCAGTAAATCCCTCGAGTTGGTCCATGTATATTTCCTCATTAAGGTCGCCATTCAAGAAAGCAGTCTTGACATCCATTTGATGTATGACTAGCTTATAAATTGAAGCTAAGGCGATGAGGATCCTAATCGTGGTTATCCTAGCGATAGGTGAGTAGACATCAAAGTAGTCTACCCCTGGTTTTTGGGTAAAGCCCTTGGCTACAAGTCGTGCCTTAAATTTATCTATGGTACCGTCGGGTCTAAGCTTTTTCTTAAACACCCATTTACATCCTATGGTTTTACAACCAGGAGGTAAATTGGTGAGTTCCCAGGTATGGTTTTGAAGTATGGATTGGATCTCGTTATCTATGGCTTCTTTCCAAAAAGGGTAGTCTATGGACTTCATTGCATCTGTATAGGTGGAGGGAGAGTTCTCCACCATAAGTGCATAGAAGTCATCAAAGACTTTCTCTACACGGGCACGTTTACTCCTCCTAGGTTCGGTTTGGGTTACCGGTTCAATCTAGTCTTCAGGTTCTAATTGGACTTCAGGTTCGATCTGAGTCACCTGATTAGAACGGGAGGCCTGGTTATTAGTATTAATCCTAGTGTTGATCCTAGTCTTATAAGAAAAGATATTTTCGAAGTATGAGGCATCTCTAGCTTCGATTATAGTGTTATTGGCTATTTCGCTTATTTCAGAGTTAAACACTAAAAATCGATTAGCGTTACTATCTGAAGCGTAGCCAATAAAGATGACATCTACAGTCTTAGGTCCTATCTTCTTCCTTTTGTTATCGGGGATTTTTACCTTAGCTAGGCACCCCCACACTTTTAAATATTCTAAGTTAGGTTTTCTATGTTTCCATACTTCGTATGGGGTCAAGTCATTGTGTTTGAAAGGAATGCGGTTAAGGATAAAACAGGCCGTCATTAGGGCTTCCCCCCACAAGTTCTCTGGCGCTCCAGAGCTTAGTAACATGGAATTGACCATGTTCATTAGGGTCCTGTTTTTCCTCTCTGCTACACCGTTGGATTGGGGAGTGTAAGGAGCTGTGACTTCATGGAGTATTCCATAGTCATCACAGTATTCACTTAACTCATTTGAGGTGTACTCCCCTTCTCGGTCTAACCTAAGGATCTTAATGGTTTCGTCTAATTGGTTTTCAACTAGAGCTCTGTAAATTTTAAATTTACTGAGTACTTCATCCTTAGTTTTAATAAGGTATAGGTGGTAATATTTTGAAACGTCATCTATGAACGTTACAAAATATCTATTGCCACCTCTCGAGGTTCTCCCAGAATCACAGACATCGCTGTGAATTAATTCAAGTATTTGGGAGTCTCAAATTATGGTTTTAAAAGATTTCTTAGGTTGTTTGGCGCGCTTCTACGCATATCTCGCACTTGTCGAGATTCCTAGTATCGGATTTAGGAATAATATTTAAGGTCATGAGTTTCTTAATATAATTATAATTTACATGACCTAGTCTTTGGTGCCAAGTAACCGAAGACTCAACATTCAGAATTGTAGATGAAGGATTAAAGACATTCAATTTGAATAAACCATCACAGAGAAATCCTTTTTCAATAAAATTTGTTCCTTTAGTTATTACAACTTTATTGGACTCGAATACAAGCTTATACCCATGTTGTACTAACAAGGACCCACTAATAAGATTTCTCCTAATCTCTGGAACGTGGTGGACTCCGCGCAGGGTTAGGGTCTTCTCCGGTGTCAGCTTCAGGTCGATCCGTCCTATCCCTAGCACACGAGCCTCAACATTGTTCCCTATGCTTACAGCTCCTCCACCTGAGACCTGATAGGTGGAAAACAAAGATTGATCAGAGCAAACATGAATGTTAGCTCCTGTGTCAATCCACCAATCAAATACTTGAAAGGTCATGTTAACTTCAGGGGTGAAGAGAACAGACCTGAAAGCGGTCCCAGAAGAGCCAGCTCCAGAGGTCACCATATTGACTTGGGAGCCGGGTGGCGTCAGACCATTCCTTCTTGGATTTGGAGGTGGTGTTGTCTTCTTGTAGAAGCATTGGTTAGCCATGTGATTGGTCCGACCGCAGACATAGCAGCAACGCACTCCTTCCTTCTTTTGGTCCTTGGGATGGTTTGGGATATGGTTGCTATAGTAAGGCTTCTTGGTATATGGCTTAGGCTTAGGGTGGAAGGGTTTCTTCTGGAACTTGTGTCTAGGTTTTTGGAATGGCTTAGACGGTTGACTCTCTATGTTGTTGACCTTGGGTTTGGATTCAGAGGATCCCTTTTCCCTGAGCCTATGTTGCTCCTCAATTCTAATAGAGTTTAGAACTTGAGTTAGGGTTAGGTCACCTTGGGTATGACTTAGGTGCTTAGAGAACTCAGACCAAGAAGCAGGTAGTTTATCTATAAGGCAGGCTATTTGAAAGGTTTCATCAAGGGTGGAACCATTAGTCTTCAGATGTTGGACTAGGTTCTCAAACTCATGAATTTGATCATTCATGGGTTTGGAGTCAACCATTTTGAAGTTGTTGAAGTCAGACGCTTTGAAGCATTTTACTCCAGCATCATCTAGGCCATACTTACGCTCTAGGGTATCCCATAGGTCCTTAGGGTTTTGAATGGTATAGTAGATATCATATAGTCTATCAGATAAGGCTCCTAGGATCCTATGAAGGCCATGGTAGTTGATTTCTTCTGGGGTCCTAGTGGGAATACCAGAAGTTGGTTCGGATTCAGGTTGGGAAGTGGAGGCTCGGGTACGGCGAGTTTGGCTAGACCCATTGGATACTCCTGGTGCAGTTTCACCTATGGCTGACAGTAACCCAAGTGTGGTTAGCTAGAATCGCATCTGGTTTTGCCACCTCTTGAAGTTAGACTCGTCAAACTTCTCGGGTTTGGCACTAAGGGTTTCACGGTTTGGTGAGGCCATTTCGGACCAAAGTAAGGAGTTGTAATATGAGGATTGAAAAATAACTTTTGTCAAATTTAAAGCACACTTAGATAGATTCGACTTTTAGAAGTCCAAATGAAACTTTCAAATCCTAACGGCCTGATGGGCTCCAGGTAAGAGGTGGAGCACTAGGCTCGCTCAAATACCAAGCTACCTTGGGCAATTTAATGCCGGTTTGACAAGCCTTTCTAGACACCGTAGGCAGTGGAATATTCCAATGACGACTTTTAGTCTTTTCTATAATCTATGCTTCTAATTTATTTTTGTAGAAAATAGTTTTGTAACTAGTAGCAACTAATAGGTAGCACGGAATAAAGTCTAATAGATGATCACGTAGGCTAACATATGATTAGTGAGCAAGTTGCAAAGAAAATAACTTATGAACGATTAAATAACAATAAGATTCTTGGATTGTTGGAAATCTAATCGTTCTAAACTAGCAAATTTAGGATTCAATCAAATTCTTAAGATTAAAATAGATTAGCAAATGTTATTTTTGCAAACAAGGACAAGTCACAAATTTCTTTTAGAAATTGTTTGCCAAGGCAGAGCGGGTTCTATGGAACCGTCATTCACCTTGCCGAACTTTTCTAAAAGGAAGAAATAATCTATCTAAAATATATCTAATTATTTAGATTTCTCTATTAGATGCAAGTCGATTATTTTAGATCTAATATTAGGACAAAAGAAGAGTTAGAAACTCTGGCCTGTGGTCGAAGCGTGCTAGGCACTGTCCCAAGAATCTTATTGCCCCCCTCGTGCGGGTCTCGTGGCAATGGTTCTCGGAGATACGACAACCCCGATCAGGCGACCTCCTTCTCGTCGGCACGACTTCAAGAAGGCTTTGCGAACCTCGTGAACTTTCAGGAACCCAGCGACTCGATGACGATCTTCTTGAGGCCGGGAGGCAACACCGCAGCAAAGCTTTGGTCCGAGAGAGGGAGTCTCTTCGGAGCAAAGAGGCAGCACCACAGCACCGTGACACAAGAGAATGGGAGAAAGAGAGGCAGTAAGCAGGGAGGAATTTCGATATTTGGACTGTACCCATCCCATGGCTGCACCGGGCCTTATATAGGCCTCGGGCTGTTAATGGGAGGCTGAAAGAGGGGAGCGGTTAATGGGCTGCGATTAAGCCCATTAACCTCGCACGTTACAGCTCGCAGAGAGCAGTCTTGTAATGGCTCGCATGCAGCAACGGGTCGCATGCAAAACGGCTAGTAGCCAAAAAGAAATTTCATAAATGGTGGAGGACTTAAAAGCAAAAAACAAAAATAGGGCAGGTGCGGACCAGCCCATTTCGGAGGTGCTATCGTGTCCGGGTCCGTGGGCGCACACACACGCGCCACCCATGCCCAAGCCCAAGCCCGGCTCGGCACGGCACACACGCGCGCGCGTGTGTGAGCTAGTGGAGCCCTTCCTCTAGTGCGATGACTAGTGGGGGGAAGTGGGTAATCCTTTATAAGGTGGTAAGGGATTTCTCCCCTTACCGATATGGGACTAAAACCCAAGGTTTTTGTGTGGTTTTAAAACACACACCCAACAGGAATAGCCTCTATCAATCATTTATTTCGATTGGAAATTAGAACATGTTGGTTGTCTTCGCCAATTACACGTTCACCTAGTATTGCAAGCCATTCCATGATTCACTATTTTCTGATTCAACCACTGCAAAAGCTAAGGAAAATATTTCCTGGTAACCCATCCACCCCGAAAGCTATTAGAAGCGTACCAAGGTACTTTCCGCTTATGTGTGTTCCATCAAGTAAAATAATAGGGCGTATGATCCTCTAGAAACTTCAAATGGATGGACCAAATGCCTAGAAAAATCTCTGGAATGAGTTATCGGGTTCATGCAATAACACAGTGACAATTTTTGAATCAACCCGCTCTAACTTTGCGCAATGAGCCACCCCTCAGATCTACCAAGATCAATTCTTTATCCATCAATGCCTTGCGATATGAAATTGTCACCCCGAATCGTATGGATGTGGGTAATAATCTCAGCTAGAGTACAGTTGGGGTACCAACTCAAATGTTCCATCATGAAACTAGATATCGATATACTACTAGCTTGCTGATTGTCTCGCCCACGAGATGTTGTTTCATGTGGGCCAAGTTTTTTCACATTAAATGTCTCCTCACCACGCAACTTAGTCGCATGTACAGGCCAAGGGCATGAAGGGACCGACTAATTAGCCACGATTCTTTTAGGACAGGTCTTTAATGGCTTCAATTCAAAATTCTCATACGGCATACTGCTTTAAGAAATTGTGATACACATTGATGGATTGAAATATATCACCAAACACTAAGAGAAATATCTTTTTTCGTCTCCCGTAAATGCATGGGTAAAAACAACAAATATCATTGCCTTTCTGCAAACAAAATTAATACATCTCTATTAGTTAAAAAATACATCAAAATTTATATACATTACTTGCAATAGGAATAATTTACAAGCCTAAGTTGCCTCAAAGGAGCTGCAATAATAATATTGAGAGGATCAATGGCTACGATCCGGGATGGACATTCATCAACAGAGATGGTTGGATAGAAGATTGTTTCGTCATTCTAGACATGAAGGTCAATATACGTACATTGGGAGAATTATATGGTGCAAACTCTACACCTCTTTTAGCACGATAGGTTGTATGTCTTCCATACCGAGAGATTGAATTGCGAGACCTCGTCACTCGATTCTTGATGATTTCAAGATGTAAGCGATAATGCGGCAACAATAAGAAGGTTTTGCTAGAAACACACCATGAACATCTATGTTACTTACCAAATCAAAAATTAAGATTTGTTGGTATGGGTAAGAGTATTTAAGAAGTATATTGGTGTCCTCCGGTGATGAACTACTAACTGCATACATCTTTTCAAGTACTTCAAAGAAAACATACTGATCGACACCCGGCATTTTTTCTTTTCCCATATTGAAAAGAGTTAATTAGGTGAAAACAAAATTGGATTTTATTGCATTTTAATCTTATTTGTACCTATATCATCAATGGAAATCACATAGTACTCTCATAGTAATTGCGAAAATTTTCACAATGTCTTGAGAAGATTTTATATTTTTTTAAAAAAAGGACTTAAAACATACCAAAAAAATCTATTTTTAAAAAATCACATAATAATCTCCCAATGATTAGGGAAAATTTCACAGTGCATCGGAAAGATTTCAAACTAAAGAAAAAAAAAACAAGACAATCTTTCTTAAATCAAGCAAAAAAGAAAAGGGCCATCACCAATGAGAAATACTTTACAATGTAAGGATTTCATACTAAGGAGAAAACAAAAATAACAGAGAATCACTCTTAGATTATGCAAAAGAGATAACCATTAGCATAGACAATCACCCCTTAAAGGAGAGAGAATAAAGTTCGTCGGAGCGTTGCATCTGCGCTACCCAGACAGAATAGTTACCACCGTAACAATGCCAGGCGTTGATCGACAGAGGGGCGCCAAGATCAGAATGGTGTACAACGAGATGAACCCAATGCCAAAGACATGCCGGCGACGTCGACGTCCAGAGGCGTTGGACCACCGAGAGGTCCGCAATAAAGACGGGGAACGAACGCGCAAATTTAAAAAGAGCCATTATTATCGATTCATAAAAACTTTCTTAATAACCAAACAAAGATTTGGGTTTGTTTTGGTCCTATTCCGCTCGCGCTCGATGCAGACTCACCATTTTGTAGCGGAAGCTCGGCATTCGCAAAAATCATGGTATAGGTGTGGAAGGATCTACCAATTGCATGAAAACCAACATAAAGGGTTTGATACATAGTGATAATGAGAGAAAAATTACATCTCCATGCCCAAGGGTTTGTTCCTTCAAGCGCGCGCGCACGCACACACACCCATTTACCAAAATTCAAATGAAATCTGATAAGGGCCACCGCCGAATACCACCTCCGTCGTCGTCGTCGTCGTCGTCGTCTTGATCTTAGGGTCGGGCTCCCATGGCTAAAACTTTGAGAACCAAATCATAATAAGACGAGGGATCGAAACGGAGGAAGAGATCAAATTTTCAGTCATTTTAGTTTTCTTTTTCTCTCGTTCGTTAAATTAGTCGACATACTTTACACATAGAGAGAGAGAAGAGAGAGAGGTAGGAGAGAGAGAGAGAGAAGATCCAGAGAGAAACCCCATACCCGATCCGATCTCAAACAGATCTAAATAGGCATCCTCAAACAGATCCGATCCGATTGATAGAAAAAGAGCGCGTGGAAAATATGGCAGGAAAAGACGAGAGAGAATCAGAGGTGGAGGGAGGTGGTCTGGAAATCTTCATCAGGGGAGGGGAGGAGGTTGAGATCGAAGGCCAGGGGTTGCCTGAACGCCGACGCGATGTCGCCGTCGTCCACGACCGAGGACGACGAGCCGCAGTCGCTGTGGCAGTCCTCGTCGCCGGAGAGGACGCGGGGTGGGGGGGGATTGGCCGGCCTCCGGAGGTGCGGTGGCCTCGGGGGGTGGGACAGGCGGGGGCCGCTGAAGGACTCGACGGTGCTGGACAGGCTGCTGGTGGCCGGCAATGGGGGCCGGCGCCGCGGGGGGAAGATGGGGGCGGCGGCGGCGGCGGTGGCGGGGAGGAGGCGGAGCGGGGGGGATCCGGAGCCGGAGCTCGAGGCGGGGAAGTTGGTCTTGGCCTTGGGGCCGCGGAGGGCCCGGGCGGCCGAGTC